>OV725077.1:228702343-229932343 GCA_928085145.1 Nezara viridula | reverse complement strand
GTTTTAGGTGAAAACTTTCTAATATTATAGAATAAGGCTGTGTTTATTTCTTCACCATATTTATTTCAATTTACATAGCTACGTTTCGGCCGGTAAGCCATTTTATCCAACCATGCTTTTTGCATGTAGCCCAAAAAGTCAGATTAAATTATAATTATAATTGTTATAAACCGATATATATAAATTGTTGAAACCGATCTAATATGGCTGTGTGATGTATTGGTTTTAAAACTGTTAATGAAATACAGTTTTCTGTCTGAAACAAGTATATTTTTTGTGAAAAAGTTTAAATATATATATTAGCTCTAACTAATTTGTCTAGGTGAAAAGATAATGTTTCATTATAAATACCATGGCTTACATATTTGTATTGGAAGATTTTGAATCGGCCATCCGATCGTCGCCTTCAATTAAAAAAGTCTACTAAACCACATAACCGCCAAGTCCTGCGGATAAAGTGTAACTTTTCTCCGCATAAAAAAATAACCAAGTAAATCTAAATACATTTATTTAAAATATTTTTTATTATATGTTAATCAATGATTAATATTAGTTTTTTTTCTTAAATCCTCTTATTAATGTTTTTTTTATATTTTCCCTAACCTTATGGTATACTTTTCTAACAACCTTGTGGAATAAAAGTTGGTTAATTTGGGGACAATCGAACTATTTTTTCCCCTCACATATTAATTGGAACTTGTTGTCTAATTCTTGAAAATCTGACTATTATTTAATTAATAAAAAATTATATTTAAGTATTCTAAAAAATCAAAAAAAAAATCCTAAACTTTAAAAACAGTATGTTTTAATTTCAAAGAGGAATCACGCTGAATGTGCTATGTTATCTAATAATTGTTATGAATCAAATTTTTATACGGATGTATTTTACTTTTCTTTCATTTGGAATTTTCTCTTCCCCCCACGATTCATTTTAAAAAAAATTATAATCAATTAAATAATCATTCATTAATAACCTGATCATACGTTCGGGTTTTGCCCATTCCATTCAACAACACATCCATTAAACAAAGTCACAGACTACATTTCTAGAGCTGCACAGCAAAAACTACCTATTGTTAACGTATTCATAAATTTGGTGTAGTAATCGAGTACGAATTCACTACAAATTACTGCCTCCGGTAACAGATTTCGTTCTATGTATCGGCACATGTCAAAATCCCAACGTCTTGAGTTTCGGTCGGGGTACGGTAGGCACCAGACAGATTGACCAAGACTTTTAAGTAAATATGGAAGTACAATCTTTTAGGATGGATAAGCTTTTCTGATTTCTGTAGTTGGTTTTTTACTTTACTACCTATACTAGGTATGGAATGTATTGCAATCGGGTCATATTTTCGATATGCGGTTTTCGACGGATACATACGTTTCAGAGTCCGAAAAACACATTTTCAGCCATGAGAAAAAAAAGATGACTATGTGAAAGTAGGAAAATCTGTTGCCCGCATCACACAAACTTCACTATTTCCTCTACTTTTGATAGAAATTATTGTTTGACAAAATTAAGCTATAGGAAAAAGTTTCTGATCAGCAATATTAGAGAGTATTAAAATTTTTACACTGCTCTACCCTAAGCCGATTTACATTGCTTTAGTTTATGAAATAAATCGTACTCAAATCTTTTCTTTGATCAGTTTTCAGTAAAATAAATCTAGTTCAATTTTTTTTTGGTTTCTTTATAAACATATTTAAAGATATAAAAACTTTTCTGAAATAGGTAGGAAAGTCGTGTGAGTGGACACATCAGATTTTTTTAGTTTGATTTTTTTTTGAAAAAATACTTTTTTACGTAATAAAGTTTATTCTATATCTATGCATTGTATTTAATCAATTTCATAATGACCAACAGATAATACCTGACCACCAATTCGGCTTTCGCACATTCCATTCGACGACACATCAATTACATAGAGTTACAGACTACATTGCTGGAGCTTTAGAACAAAAATTACATGCAACTGGAGTATTTTTGGAAATACCCTTCAGCCGGAGTTCCCCAGTATTCTATACTAGCCCCTCTATTTTACGTTATATAAACTTACGATATACCTATTAACGATGAGATCTTTACAGCTACTTATGCATATGACACAACGATTCTCACAAAACAATCCTACACAGGCCTCACTTACTTAAATTACAAGATTAGCTTACACTATCGAAAATTTGACTTAATCATGACAAATCCAAACGTATAAAATTTAATTTTCGAAAAAACATCTGCCCTTCAGTTTGTATTGACAAAAATCAAATTCCTCAAACGGACACGGTACTTTATCTTGGACTCACCTTCGACAGAAGAATGACATGGGGTCCGCATGTTAAAATGAAACGTAAGACGCTTAACAAACTACTTTACTCTCTTTTTATTAAATCTTCAAAACTAAAACTAAAACAGAAACTGAATATATATAAACGTACTTACTTAAGCCCATATGGATGTATTCATCACAAATATACAGCATCACTAAAAAGACCCACCTACAAAAACATCAAACGTTCCATCCAAATTATTGCGACTCTTAACAAAAGCCCCTTGGTACGTGACTAACAAAACTCTACATACTGACATCCACTTTCCAACAGTTGACCAACATATAACGACCCTTTATTAACGATTTTACACAAATTTAAATGGACATAATAACAGACTTATAAGAGACATGGCCACAGCTGACATATCTCAGAACATGAGGAGGAGACTAAAAAGGGCGTTGGATGAGGGATCTCCTTCCTTAGACAACCTAAGAAATTAAGACAAGTTAGGGAAGAGGTACTGCTGAGTACTTTCATTCCCCTGCCTGTCATGACATTATATCATGTATCGCCATCACATTTGCTGATTGTCAACAATAAGTTGACGGGTGCAAATACATATTTTATAGACAAAAAAAAAAATGTTCAAATTGATGAAATGTTTAAACTATATCCTTACTACCCAGTATAATAAGTCGAGTCTGGCCTGAGACGCCCTGGTGTGTACATCGGTGTAATTCGTTCATATAATAGACTCAGTTTACTTTAATTTAATTTTCAGTTCAGTTAAGTTCAGTTTTTTTTTTCTTCTCTTTCTTAAAAAAACACTATTATTAATCAAGCTATTAAGTGTCGGATCTTCACAATAATCGGAGTAAAGAAAACGCAGCGAGATTGATAGAGTTCTGGGAGCAACGAGCTGGCAGGCGTCTACTAATCCTAACAGCATTAGACCAGAATTAGACGTTGTTTACTACCGTCAACAGTCCTGGTATTTATTTATATTTTAATTGCTAAGTAATTCTCATTAATAAATTTAAAAAATGGTGCAGTGTAATATTTGCAACAACTCTATCGCACGCGAAGATAAGAACAATATACACTGCGTTAAGTGTAAAATAATTTTTCATGGTAGGTGCGTCAACCTTAATGATAAAGACACCGAAGCATTAAAAATAATTTAAAAAACATGGGTTTGCTCTAACTGCGAACAGGTGAAAAAACAAAATACCGAGCCGTCCCCCTCAGAAATACTTGCGGCAGTAAATCGTTTAGACGCTACCGTGAACGAAGATATAAAAAACATGAAAACAGCACTAGATAAATACGGAGAGCTCAGTTTTGAACTAAACGAAAGACTGACGAAGATTGAAAAACATCTGGAAGGTCAAGCTAAAAAGTTTGAGGAAATACTATTAGAAAACAAAGCACTCAAATCCCGAGTGGGCGAATTAGAGGTTCGCTTGAATAACGCAGAGCAAGGACTATTGAGTAGATCACTGGAGATCCGCGGTATACCGGAGCGACCGGGCGAAACGCCCGCTGCTTTGGTGACCAGTATAGGAGCAAGCTTGGGGATCAAGCTTAGTGTGGAGGACCTGGACAACGTACATCGCCGCAGAAGCCGAAAAGATGACTCGCGACCACCGCCTGTTATCGCACGCTTTGTCAGGCAATCAATTAGAGATGATCTAATTACGAAAAGGAAAGTGAAGAGGGATTTCTCCACGCGGGATATCGGTTGGCAGGAAAATGACTGCCACCGAATTTATCTGGGTGAAGAGATGACTCGCACAAACAGACACCTCTATTGGCTAGCCCGGCAGAAGAGAGCGGCGGGAAAAATCAAATATACGTGGTTTGCTTCCGGAAAGGTGCGGTGTCGAAAAGAGGACGGACATAGAGTCATCCTGATAGAACAGGCCTCGGATCTAGATGTATTTGACTGACTACCTAGAAGCCGTCAACCCCCTAGCCTCATTAAAATAGTCTTACTTCTTCTCGTAGTGCTATCTCTACACCGTCACTCATCAATCTATTTATTTTCAAGTACATTCTCTTTATTTATTTTTAATGTTAATATTACTTTTTCTTCACTTAGTTTCATGTACGATAATCGCTTTTCTGTACTTTCTACTCGTTTTGTCTTCTCGCTACCAAACACTGACTGTTTCTCTCCAAATCCACTGTATGTCTAGTTCCCTAATCACATGTCAAGTTAACTCTCAATCACTTTCTGCCCATTATGACGAATTCCTGCAATACTTTACCCAAAACTTTTATCATATCATAGCAATATCCGAAACCTGGCTCAAACCTTATATTCCTTCATCTTCAGTCTCCTTGCCTAATTACATCCTGCTCCGTCATGACCGGGTAAACCGGACTGGCGGTGGAGTAGCCATGTTTGTCCACAATAGCCTAAAGACCCGAATCCTCGATTGCTCCCCATCTTCCGATCATCCTCATGTAGAATACCTCTTAGTAGAAATTCTCAGTAATATTTCTCCTATCCTTTACGCCGTGGTATATCGCCCTCCTCTCGTGCCATTTGACCCGTCCTTCGAATCAACTCTATTCAACTTCGTTCCCCTCTATCCCAGAATAATTATCTCCGGTGACCTCAATACCAATTTCCTCTCAAACTCCAATGACAAATCCTATTTAGAAAATCTGTTTTTCTCACTTCACCTATTCATCGTTCCTTTTTCCTCCACCCACCACACCACCAGATCTGACACTTGGCTAGACTACTACATCATCGACTCAGCACAAAACCTCCTCTCCGCCTCTCAATTGCCAGTATCCTTTCTTTCATCTCATGATCTGATACAAATAACGTATAATATCCGCACTCCTCCAATCCATCCTCGAACTATCACTTTCCGCCAACTGGATACCCTTACTCGAGAAAAAATATTACCTGATCTAGTAACATTGGATTTGAATGGAATATATCATTGCTCCTCTGTCGACACCATGGTTGATATTCTCACCACCAATCTTCTCAATATACTCAATACCCACGCTCCTCTGAAAACCTCCACTTTCCGTCATCGTCCTGCTCCTTGGATGTGTCAGGAAATTAAGGATCTGCAGAAGAGACGCGACGCTGCACGCAGACGCTTCAGACGGACTAGGCTTGCAGATGATTATCAAATATTCAGAGTGCTTCGTAACACGACACAGACAAGGATCCGACAAGCGAAAGCGAACTACTTTCACGAAGCCCTTTCCTCAGCTCCTGATATCAAATCAAAATGGCTTCTACTTCGTAAGCTTTCCCTCTGTGAACCTTCTAGATCCCCTTCCTCAGTTTTCCCAATATCACCTGATGACCTAAACTCCCACTTTATATCAGTTTCCACCTCTTCTTTACCATCCCCTTCCGGCTTTCCTCCAGAGGTACCTTTTAACGACAATAATTTTTATTTTTCCGACATTTCTCCCACAGACCTTATTACCGTTATAATGAAATCCCGTTCCAATTCCGTAGGCCCAGATGGCATTCCTATCAAACTAATAAAATTATGTCTCCCTGAAATCCTCCCAGCACTCCTTTTCATCTACAATTTCTCCCTGCAGAATTCAATATTCCCGACCTCTTGGAAAAAAGCCATTGTCCTTCCTTTAAACAAAAAGCCTAATCCATCCTCTCCCGAAGATTTCCGCCCAATATCAATCCTTTCCAATCTTTCTAAACCCCTAGAAAAGTTAGTGCAATCCCAAGTTTCCAACTACCTTGAACAATCCAACCAACTCGATCCTCTCCAATCTGGCTTCCGTCCTGGCTACTCTACACAATCTGCTCTGATTAAAATTACTAGTGATATCCAGACTGCAATAGATGACAAAAAACTAACCATACTTATACTGCTTGATTTCTCCAAAGCTTTCGATTCCATTATCCATTCCATCCTTTTCAACAAACTAAAATCATTATCCTTCTCCAATAGTTCCATCTCTTGGTTCCAGTCTTTCCTCTCACAACGAACCCAAGCAGTTTCCATACCTAATCAACCTCTATCTGCCTACCTTCCTTTATCCTCAGGAGTTGCACAGGGTTCAAGCATGTCTCCTCTTCTTTTCAGTTCTTATATTAATGACCTAAATGATTCAATTATCCATTGTTCCCACCACCTTTATGCCGACGATTCTCAAATCTATTTATCCTTTTCTCCCGCTGAGTTATTGGTGGCATTTGCCAAAATTCAAGAAGATTTAGATCGAATTAGTGCCTGGGCCAACTTAAATGGATTAAGGCTAAATGCTGCCAAAACTCAGGCCATTCTCATTGGTTCCAAGCCCCTTCTTAGATCCCACACCAACTTTCCCTCACTCTATCTAAACAACCACCCCATCACCTTCTATCCCTTTGTTAAAAATTTAGGCTTTCTCATAGATCAAACCCTTTCCTGGAATCACCATATCTCTCATATATCCCGCCGTGCAATTTCTACCCTCAAACTATTCCATCACTTCCGCCATCTTCTACCCCAAAATACCCGTAGACTCATAGTTTCCTCTCTCATCTTTCCCCACTTTGACTACAGCTGTGTGGTGTACGATGGCCTCTCGGTGGAACTGCGTGATAGACTCAAAAGACTTATGAATTGTTTCGTAAGATTTGTAATTGGAACCCCGAGACGCTCCCGTGTCTCCCACCACTACACTGAGTTAGGGTGGCTCTTCCCCTCCTTAAGAAGACAATATTTCCTTGGCACTTTCCTTTATCAAATCATTACCGACCATCGTCCTTCTTATGCCTACAACCTTCTCCAATTTAAGTCCTCAATCCATTCACTCACTACAAGATCCCGACCCTCTGACCTATACATCCCTTCTCATAGATCTGCCTCATTCCAAAATTCCTTTATAGCCCGCTCTGTCAACTTTTGGAATTCCCTCCCGATCAAAATTCGACATGCCCCTTCCCTGTATACATTCAAAAACCTCCTATTCCAATTCCTGTTCCAAAAACAGTCTGATACCAGCTAACTATTGATATTATATATGTATTGTGTAGCAATCATATAATCATAACACTTGGTAAGAGATAGTACATGCATTTCCTACTATCGACGTAGGAATTTCAATACATACATTTTTTTTATTTTTTTTTTTATTCAATTATAAGTAACTGTTTATTTTTATATATATATATTCAAGTAAAGTTTTTTTTTTTTATGAAATGAACTCATTGTATCTCTTTTTCGTTCTTCATTTCTCAAAGTGTATGTTTATGTTGTTCAACCCTTAAATATAATTTTGTTCATAGTTCAAGTGATTCGTTCATAGTTTTAATTGTTTTGTTCATAATTTTAAATGCTCTGTACATAGTTTTATCTGTTTGTATATAGCTTGTGCACCTAAGGTTTTCTTTACTTTTTATTTTATTTTATCAATTTTATTTATTGTTTCAACGTTCAGGCCAGTAATATTCTATTATTTTGTACATTATTGTTATTCTGAAGGGACTTAGTCCCAGAATAAATTTTTTTTTTTCTATCTATCTTTCTATAATAGAATTATTGATAACTGAAGCTGAGGTTTAATAGATTTTTTTTTATTATATCTCAAAAGGACGTTGGGAAATAGAAAACTAGCCGCCAGTCTATCCGGCCTTATTGGCGGGCAGCGGGAGGCTACGTGAAGCAATTACTGATCAGCCGAGCGAGGCAATCTCATCAGGGTCTCGATGGAGCCTCCCTCGGTCCCAGTGTCCGGCCGCTCCGCTTATTGCCGCATTAGCGATATCCCACTCTTCAATGTCTCAGTTTTTTTTTCCATGTTATAAAAAAAAACCGCTTCATAAAATGTAACTGCTTTATTTTTTCAAAAACTTTAACGTTACAAGTACACCTCAGTACACTCTCAGATTACATAGGTAGTTATTCTTATCTCTATTGGTATTTGACCTGCATTGGTTAACCTTCATACTTCACCTTTACATCGAGTGGGACAGCGAAAAAGATCCACAAACATAAACTAAACACTTTGTTATTAGGCAATGATTATTTCCAATTAACAACAATCGAATCTATTTGTTGTATTATCAAATTGCATGTTTACAAGTTAACGTTAAGGATTGAAAACCAATCCAGAAGATGGATGTTGGATTCACCGCAGGAAAATGTATTTTAAATCCACTTACTGTGAAAATGTTACAGTTTATAAAGAAACATTTGAGAGCTTTGAATATCTAAACATATTTACGATTGTAAAGAGAAAAGAAATACAATTAAAAAAAAAAAACGAAAAAATTATCTTAAAATTATTTTATTATTAATGGAAACAATCCTCTAAAATGAAATAAACAGTACCATAAAATAATAATATAGATGTACCTGCACCACTAAAACAACCCATGGAGGGTCTTGGGTTCAGCAGTATTTAGAGAAATCATTTTTTCTTGACCTATGGTTATGCTAGGAGGTGATTTGACAAAGATCACGCTCAACCGCCAGATTTTTCCCCTCAATTAACTATTTTAAAAGGCTGGTTGTGCCGCAGGAGGGTATACCTACCCAGGATCGCCCCACGACCAATGAAACAGAAAATATAGATGTTATATAAGATAGATGTTATATACCTAGATTTATTATAACTTGAATTAGAACCTGACGATGGAGCACATTAGATTTAAGGTAATTACAAATTTATTGGAACAACCCAATTCTGACATGTATTGTAACATCCACAATATTTTAACTGTTTTAGCCATGTATCCACAAGATCATTGGGATTGTGGTTCTGAATATGGGAGTAAATATTCCGAAACGTTAACTTGTAAACATGCAATTTGATAATACAACAAATAAATTCGATTGTTGTTAATTGGAAGTAATCATTGCCGAATAACAAAGAATATCATACAATTTCCCAGAAAAAAAGGAGCAAACTAAACATTTGTCTACAAAATAACTTTCAGAACTACTACCAAGGTTCCCCTGGTACGTTTGTAACATTACTTTACATAAATACATACAGATGTCTATAATTAAGGACCACTTAAGAACGTTATAAAATATTTTAAAATAACTTAAACAAACATATCAACCCACTGATTCAATACACAGTAGAGATTTTAGGGTAAATTAACTTAAGTTTTTTTTTTTAAGTTCTTTATTAAATATTAATACATTCGTCCGCATTAAAGGGCATTAATATTAAGGCTACATGATTCATTCACACAATATGTACATATAATTAATATTTCAATAATAAAGAAAAAGAAATATAAAGAAATGAAATAAGTAAATTGATATGCCGGTGTACAAAAAAAATGAAATAATAGATAAAAGTTAAATAAAATTAAAGTAAATAAGTCACATTCATACCTATGTACAATATTTACATTCACCCAGGGGACTCTGAGTCATACATTATCCTCCGATGTGGAAGCCAAAGCAGGACTCCAGGAGATCCCAATGCTTCTCTCTCAGCCGCGTCACTGTTATTTGAAACCAGTGAAAACTGATGGAGGGCACTACAGAAACAGACGCTCATGTTTTGAGTGGAGAATCTGGCCATTGCCAGAACTCCAATATATAAACATTTACAGAAGGTCGCGTGGCCACTGCCGTTTTAACCTCCGGGGAGGATTGTAGGGATGGCTGGAGCTAGATAGGGATTGTGCTACAGGATTTGGATGATGAGTGAGGTTCTGGTGAAATTTGGAAAAAATTTCTGGGATAAGGTCAAGAACAAATGGGATAGGAAGATTATTATGGAGAGTTTCATTGGATACATAGAAGGGAGCATCGATTATTGATCGGAGGATTTTAGACTGGAAGGATTGAATGCGTTTGATGTTAGAAAGTTTTCCTGTCCCCCACAGTTCTATTCCGTAGGTCCAAATAGGTTTCAGGATTGCCGAATAGGTTTGTAGATTATTAACGTATGTAGAGTAGAATAGAGTAGACATTTTGCAGCCGTGATTTTTAATATCGAGGCAGATGCTTTAAATTTACGTTTAAATAATCATTTGCAAGAAAATAAGAAACGTGCGAAGATAAATAAATTGAAGATGAAAAAGAAAAAGGAAAAGTAATCCCTCTGGGTCGGATACCCCGGGGAGTAATACTTTTCTTCAGGAGTTGCGGCAAGATCTCAGCGGATCATCAATCTTCATTAAGGGCCCATCTGAAAACTCAGGTTGACTCTAATGAGCCAAAAGGAATCCTTTGTATAAATTCCTATTACTTACACCTATTAGTATTTTATTCTAGATAAATCTTTTCTGTAATAGCCTTTAAAACAGAATAAATTACAACGTTTTACATTAAAATTCCTTCATATAATTTTTTTTTCTACATTGTGTATGTTTTCTGCATATGCGTTATTATACTGCTAAATAGGATGTATAATCATTATAAATTTGAAATGTGCAACATCCAGCCGGTCAATAATAACCGTTTAACGACGGTGGATCCACATATGAGTCGAGACGGAATCCAGCCCAGGTGAAGAATAGGATAGAATATAAAATAATTTTATTCTGGGACGAAGTACCTTTAGAATAACAAAAAAGTACAAAATTATATATTATATCTGGCAAAATAAAAACAAACATAGAAAGTAAAAATAAAGGAAATATTAGTTAAACATACTATATATTTATTTATATCTCTCTTCACCTCAGGTTGTGATTTTTCCTTTCGAGTATATATGTTTATATTTTATACTTTTTGTCTCTCTGTGTACTAATATGAGGATATGCGTATACATAGTTCCTTTTTTTTACCTTTATACCACAATTAATCCTGAGATTTTATTTTATCTTAATGTTTGCTTATTATTATATGAATCACTGTAAATATTATTACATTTTTTATTAAATTATTGTTCTATTAGATAGCCTATTTTTTATAAATTCTGCAGTTATTTATATACAGATATGTAATTTCTTTTCTTTCTTTTTTTTTTTCTCATCTCAATAATAAGTAATTTTGAGAAGATTGTATGTTCATTTAAATATATATATATATATATATATATATATATATATATTTATTTCTTAGTGGTTACATAATAATTTTTAAATAATGTATATAATACTAGAATTTTTATAAGTTAGTTTTTCGTCAGATTGTATTTTATTTTGTATTAATTCATCTTTGTTATTCTAAGGGGAATTAGCCCCAGAATAAAGTTCTATTTTCTATTCAATTCTACTCAATATACAAAATTAAAAAAAAAATCTATATATAAAACTCTTGATTGAAACCATGCCAAGACACCTAAAATTATCAAGGCTTATATTATTCGTTTTGCATTTTGATTTCTATAAAGCGTTATATCAAATGAAGCCATGTTTGGCTATTTATTTCTTAGCAAATTAATAATGATGAAAAAAATTATATATTCAGTCAAATAATAGGAATCACCTTTTATTTAGTTTCCCTCATATTATTAAAAAGTAATGTATTTTCCGATGTATGAATATTTGAGAATAATTAATTAATTAAACCATGGTGTAATAATTTGCAGCGTTTTTTTTTATTCTGCTTTTCAGTTGTACTTCCATTCTTAGTAGTTTAATAACATATTTTATTATTTATATATTGAAATAATTCATGGATATAGATTCAAATATTTTTCCTGGAAATCTGTTTATTTTTTCTAAAATAAATAACATAACCTATCAGAATAATTATTTATACCGAAAATTAATACATCTGCAATAAATATATTAATGACTAATGCTGGAAACACAACAAAGTAATATAGACCAACAAAAAATTGTAACGACATGATGAATCGTCGATGTACGCAAGTACGTGTATCACTTTTCATGCCCATTGTTAATTATGTTATCAATGTTTACTATTTAATTGTAACAAGCCTTATTTATTTGTGATTTTGAACATAAACTATACGTAAAACCTAGATTATTATATTTTATTAAATTAGGAGTATGGTTTCTGCTTTAAGGAAAAAAAAGTACCTTATTGATCTGATAAAAGATATAGCCTCTCTATTTTTCCTTAAAAGCTCATTCTTGAAAAAAATGTACCTTTGATATCAGTATAGTATTAGTGAATCTGGAACTATTTTGGAGATGCGCATGGAAGATGAAGAGGATCGATAAAGTCGAAGTTCATATTCCGTTTCTGACTTCTTGTGATTCTTTTTATTTTTATGAGTCCAAGAAGTTAGATATTCTCTTAGGGAGAATATGTGAAGGGATTCAATATATTCTCTTTTCTATTTCTGGTTCAGTATAAACGAGAATATTCTTTGGAAAGAGAATTCTTTTTTTTATATCAGTCCAAAGTTGATTCTCATTCTTCTAAAAACGGTAACAGGAATCGTGTTTATATGCTCAAACGAAGCTAAATACAGCCAAGCCTATATTTGTCTCGGTTTCAAAACTTGTCTGTATGTTATATAGTATAATATAGAGAAAGAAAGTGAAACTTTTAAAACAGCGTTTTAAGTCTATGAAGATTAAACCACACATGTACAGTAAAGTTATAGTAAAAGACAGAATATTTTTTCATTTATACAAAAATTTCGCAAAACTTTATCATTCAATCAACAGGAGATTATTCCTTAGATTTTTACTTATCTTGGGCCAAGGAAACTGACCATTTTTCATAAATTCATGCTTATCAAGGAAAATGAATTTTTGCATACCTTAAAGAAAGTAGGAAATGATTTTTAACCATTAAAAAAATAGATTGCTTCCTTTATTAATAGAGTGTATACAAAAAAATGACCGTTTTCAACCTAATGTTTGTATTAATATTTCTTTGATATAAAATACAATTAATACTCAAAGAATAGTTCATTGTTATCTACCGTCATTAGCCATCTTTTAGTCAATTTCTCGTTCTAACGCTGGTACCATTCTTTGAGATGACTGTCAAAGAACTGTTGGATCGCAATTTCAACTTATGAAAAATTATATAAATCTTAAAAAATTTCCCTTGAAGAAAATGGGCCACGGAACAAATAAGTAGTGATCCGATGGTGCGAGGTTTGGACTGTATAGTGGATGAGGCAGGAGTTCGAACCCATGAAGTTCTCTGACTTTTTCTTTGATTCGACAGGAAGTGAGGACGAGCATTATCTTATTGCAAAAAAATTCATTTTCGGTTGATGAAATTGATATTCGGTTGATCGATGAAGTTGGATAAAGCTTTGAAAACTTATCGTACAATATTTTCAGTTGTTCGCAGTAGAGTTCATACAGCATCCATCAGGTACAAATTATTGATGAATAACACCTTCAAAATTCCTAAAAACGCAAAACATGGATTTTTTTTTTCAAATTGCCCCCTTGTAGCAACCGTAAAAGCAGTTTAACCGCGATCTAGCCATTGCTCACGGATTTTGAATTTCACCTTTTCATGAAAGGTGACAATATTTCGGTAAAATCTCATATCAGAAGTGGTTTTCAATAAATATTCACGAATATCAAACATCTTAGCTGATTGCTGAGTTCGTCTGCACTTTTTCATTTTGCCCGTGGAGAGTAGTTGGCTACTAATAGTATCTTTCAACACACCACACTTCCTGGCAAATTCGCGAGTACTTTTGGACGGATTTGACTCTACAGCTCCCTGCATAACTTCATCAATATCCATTAATGGTCGCCCGGAAACCTTCTTCCTTCCCAACGTCGTATCTCTACTGCTTTAAGTTTTTCAAACCAACGCCGCGCAGTGCACTGGACCAGGACACATTTCCCTATATATTTAATGATTTTACTTACACATGACGCTCATGTCGCTTCGCATAGTCGGGTAAAAAAGACCTGTATTTAGTTAAAAACTTAAAACAATAACACGTCTCGAAGATGCGGTAGGATCTGAGGGTGTGGCATATTACTACAGAAGTGTAGCGCATGCGGCTGCTAAACACGATACTGCCAAAGCGTCTCTCAGATTTTATTTATTACAGCAAGTTTTGCGCTAAATATTTTTTACGGAGTATACAGGATGAGATAAATAATTAAAAGATATTTCTTGGATGGAAGTTTTGAAGGTGGAAACACTATTCTATTCTGAAAATAAACGGTCTTATCACGTCCCCGCCATTATTCGTTAACACTAATTATTTTTGCACTTACGGATCAGTTAATGTTGGGACTTTTCGTGTTTTATTGTTGTTACCTATCGGTACTGGTACCGGTGGCAAGCCCCCACGTGCGCGATCATCCCGACCAGTGTTACAACCTCACTACAACTTCACTGACACATACAAATTGAAAATTCGTGCAAGAAGTCAATCAAAGCCTAAGTGATGCTGAGTTCTCAATGACCCTGGCTTTCTCTCCATAAGAAGGAAAAGAAGCTAACCCTATAGTAATTAGGGGAAGACTTCAGGATATCGGTTATATTTTGTTTAAAAAAAAAAGTAAATAAAGATGTATTGTTACCTCATCAAATCTGTTGCGGCATCTCTTCCTCAAGAAGAAGGCCATAATCACAGCGAACAAAATAACACTTCCTCCCAAAATCGACAGGCGATTTTCGATCTGTAAAAAAAAAAAAATGATAAATCGTGTTAACAACTTTAAAAATAATAATAATTTTCTTATGATCTGCACAAACTATATAATATATGAAATTTTTTTCAAGGACAGTATAAAATTATTAATAGTAATAAATTCATAATTTTATTATTATAAGCAATATATCCATTTAATTCTTCCTTTCAAGGATATTATATAGATAAGACTTCAAATCACTGTTTATTCTGTTCAGGTCTTTACATCGAAATCCGGAACATATCGATGCTATATTGTGTTTATATTTCTTATTGGTCAATATATACCTCTTTAGGTCTAGTAGTTATGAAAGTTTTGTAGAATTACATAACCTTAAGAAAATTTCATGATAGTCACATAAAAATGTTCAGAATTTTTGTTGGTTAAATTCGGATAACTTTTTTAATTGAGTTAATTGTTTCCATTTTGATCATAGACTAACCACCAACGGAGTTTCGAAACCTCCTACTTTTTTAAATGATTTTTATTTCAGTTGCAGTAGGAATTTGAGAATCACAAGTAAAATTCGTTGCATCTTAATAAAATTTCTTTCAATTCAGCTTGATATCTCTTTCACAAAAAATAATCTCTCCTGAGACCTGAAAAAAGGATCTATAACGCCGTATTATATATAATGTTGATTTAAGATAAAACAAATAAACCAGATGTATTTTTATACAGTTGTAAATACCATCAAAATATAGAAAACCTGGTGCGTGCAGCACACAACTTTCACTAACCGCTCTACTTCGAATAGAAATTATTTTCTGGCAATGTTGGGCTATTATATTAAGTGCATTTTCAACTGAGCTACAACTGAAAGCTTACAGATAACAAATTATTAAGTTCATTAAAACCACAAAAATCCTATTAATTCTATCAACGGTATGCAATAAAACCTCATTACTATATCTGTTTTTGTAAACCACATAACTCCAGTCTCTGAGATATATATCTAGAGAGATTTGAAAGTAAATTCGGATATATTCAATCTATAAATCATTATTATTTTTTGTCCTTATGTCTAGTAGTTATGAAAGTTTTGCAGAATTACATAATCATAAGAAAATTGCATGATAGTCGCATAAAAATGTTCAGAATTTTTTGTTGGTCCCATTCGGAACATTTTTGTAATTGTAATTTTTAAAAGTTAATTGTTCCTATTTCAATCATCGACTATCATCATTATTTTCTTTCTCCACATTTTTTTATGTCTATTATTTCATATTATATCGTTTTTCCTTTTCTTTCTATCTCTCCTGTAGATCTGTAGAAGTATATTCACATTTGCATATATTATACATTACACTACAACAATTATTACCATCTATTTACTTAAGTTTAGGATCTTGTTACTTAGCATATTCTATTTATATTTTAATTTACTTACTTTTTATAATTTAATAAGCTTATTCACATTATTTATAACTTTTTGTCTAAATATTAAGTACCTTCTACAGTTCTCTATATGTTTTTATCTTGTCCGTTCTAGCCCTGAAGAAGACCTGCAAAGTCGGGTCGAAACGTTGGCTTTTAATAAAATAGTTTTGCCACTATTAAGCATATTTATGACCGCCACCCCGGATCATCTCCTTTCTTTATAATGCAACTATTAAATATTCAATATAAATCATTATTATTATTATGTACGACTATTAGTTATTAAATTATTCTCCACTGTAAAGTTAACTAAAATGAACTTACGAGATTTTCATTGCCTGGCATAGATAGGTCAAAAGTTGTCACACTAATTTTAAGTGGATGATTTTGTGATTTCACAAAACTGAAAATTCATCAAATTTTTCACTGATTTAATTTTCTAAAAGGTTACACGACGATTTTTCGAAATAAACGGACGTTGATACCTAATTATTTAAATATAATATCAGATCTAGAGTTCTTAAACTATAGTAAATGTAGTTTAGGTTATAAACATATGCTTTATACGTCCATGAAATATTTTTATATTTCACTTTTTCTTTCACACAAGTTCAATGTAATAGTTTTTTAAACAATATCATTGCCTTGATGTAGTCAGAAGATGTACGTATAATATATCGTTGGAAAGCGGAGAATTTCAGAAAAAACAATTTCTGATATAGATAGTTGTAAAAGATAACGGAGAGCAGTGAAAAAATTATAAATACAATTTTTTTCGAACTAATATTATTTAACGTAAATCACATGTTTTCAAGGAAATTAAATGAAATTTACTTACTAAATGTAAACTTTTAAAATATTTAAAAAATATATATTTAAAATCCACTTAAATATTTTAAAAGTTTACATTTAGTAAGTAAATTTCATTTAATTTCCTTGAAAACATGTGATTTACGTTAAATAATATTAGTTTCAAAAAAATTGTATTTATAATTTTTTCACTGCTCTCCGTTATCTTTTACAACTATCTATATCAGAAATTGTTTTTTCTGAAATTCTCCGATTTCCAACGATATATTATACGTACATCTTCTGACTAGTATTTCCGGAGATTCGTTTTCGATCTGGATAAGCATTTTTATTTTTTTCTTCTTTATTCAATCATCAAATTCATTCAAAATTGTATTTAGTATTTTTTCGTAACTTATAATAATGGGATATGATCAATTATTTAAAATAAACCATATTAGAGGTACTTTAGAGAAAGCCGTATATTAACATTGGACATTTAAGCCCTGTAAAGTAACATCAATGGGAATAAGACCTGATTTAATTTTCTAAAAGATTACTCTACAATTTTTCGGAATAAACGGACATTGATATCTTATTATTTAAATATAATACCAGATCTAGAGTTATTAAACTACAGTAAATGTAGTTAACGATATAAACATATATTTTATACATCCATGAAATATTTTTATATTTCACTTTATCTTTCACACAAGTTCAATGGAATATTTTTTTAACAATGGAATTGCCTTGATTCGGTGGATTTTATTTATTTTTTCAAACTTGATACAAAAATAAAAAGATGAAACAGTAATAATCAAGTTGGATTAATGTTTCTGTGGATTAGAGACATTAGGCAAGTTAACGTCAATAGATGGGAAGCGGTGGAGGGTTATCAATTTAAAAAAATTTCAACCGAAGGAAGCTCTAACCTAACACAGCTGAGGCAGGTCGGCTAAGTTGAGGACTTGGCAGTTGAGAACTTTATCGCTCGGGCTAATATTGGCCAATGAACCGATGCTTAGCCAAGGTGCTTAGGATCGGCTAATTTAAAGACCATTAGTTTCAGCTCGCCTCCACAAAGGATATTAATTTATCAGCTGTTAATTACAGGTCTTTCCGTCCATCAGCTCCTAATTGGCAATCGTTATTTGTTTCTATGATCCCCTTCAAGACAAAGGTCCAACTTTTAATGGTCTTAAACAATAAAAAAAAAAGTAATGATATTTTTGTTCACTTTTTGAGAAAGACTTTAAATGATTTTAAGGGAAGTTAAGGAAAATTAGTCTTCCTTTGTGTTGATAATTTATTCTTCTTCCCTTATTCATTTATTGGGACATAATTCTACTCAGTGAAAGTTATTTGAACCAATTTAATAATAAAATAATAGAAATAGATAACTGATTTTCATTATTCATTTCTTTTACCATTTTTTGGTTTATTATTTTCAATAATCATGTTTGTAACAGACTAAGAAAAAGAAATTAACCGCCCCTCCCCCCTCAAAATTCGACCTTTCACCTTTCAAGATACGTAGAATTAAAAAATGAAAAAAAAAAAAAAATCCGGCATTCTTTCTCCGAGACTACTGGACCGATTGTTTTGAGATTTGGTATCAATGCCAAAGGGCAATCGAAGGTGATCCTCGGAACTCGGCATTACCATCTGCACTTTCCTGATTAAACTTGGCAAAAGTCTTCTCATTTGAAGCCCTCTAAATTTACCTGTATAATATACTTCACCGAAAAGAAGCTGAGTTAAAAATTAAGAGGGGTGGTAAAATTATATTTTCCAATAACTCAAAAAAAATTGCGGTTGTTATGGTAATTTAAAAAGTCATAAATTCTGTAACATAAAAAAAATTGTTGAAATCGGAGATTTTATGCTAAAATAAATATTTTCTACATGTTCACCTACAAAACTGATGTTATTTTCTTTTATTTTTGGAAGATCTTACATCACCTAAGCAATTGAGGTTGATATCTCTATTTCTTAAAAAAAATTTAATGATGAAAAAAATTATTCAGGGCTACATAAGGAATCAGTTTTTTAATTATTCCCGTATATGACAAGGGAAGTAGTGTTACTTATGAAATATAACTTTTTGGAAATAATAAATCATTGTGTGATAATTTGCAGCGTTTTTTTTTTACAATGAAATCTCAAATCTATACAATGCTATGATAATGCCAGTTCTAAAATAAATCTGTGAAATCTGGACACTGACCAGCACCATAGAAAAAAGTATTGAGAGAAAAATCCTCCGCATGATAACCGGAGCAATCAGAGTACTAATACGTAGAAAATAAACACCAATAAAGAACTGCTTACAGAAACTAGACAATCAATATTACTTGATATGAAGGTACCTATGTTAAGATGGGCAGGGCATGTAGTTCGTAGTAATCCACCTGGAAGCCTGTCCGATGTAACAACGAATGCATCAATTATGGGCAGAAGACAACGTGGAAGACCAAAAAGCAGATGGATAGATCGAATCACCTGTTTGCAGATAACTGGAAAGAATTAGCGGAAGACATGCAAAGATGGAGCAGGCTTGTTAAGGCGGCAAAATATTTACAAGGTCTTTAATTAAAAAAAAAAAATATATATATATATATATATATATATATATATATATAAAATTTATATGGTGAATATACCGATATGTTGTTTGTATACGGTTTTTGCAATGGTAATGCTAATGCCAGCCTTTCGTATATTTGGGATGACATTGAACAAAAAGTCCAGTCAATTGTCAGTTTCCAGTCCAGTGAATGACCTTAATTCCTTACGAAGAAGGATAAGTAAATCTTGTGAAACAACAACACATATCCAGTATAGTTCTGCCACTGCTGCTGTTGAAGCAAGATGCCGAGCCTGTCTTAATGTCCCAGGAAATCCCTTTGAACAACATTTAATTAGTATTATATATTTAAGCTTTATTGACAAAGTAGTCGAGGAATATCGTTAGAATTTAATATCTCCTAAACAAAGCGTTTCCGCAGATACCTTCATATTATTGCTAGTTTTGAGGTCCTTAATTCATATTTTCAGTTTGGCCACTTAACCCTGAAACACTCTCTCACTCTCTCTCTCTCTCTCTCTCTCTCTCTCTCTCTCTCTCTCTATATATATATATATATATATATATATATATATATATATATATATATAAAGCAAAACTTATAAATAAATAGAGAGAAGGACACAATCTATATTTGTGTTCTAAAATATTTTTTTTAGAAACGAAGCACGATTTATATCTAGTTGTTTATTATTATGACAACAAAAACCTACACACATAAAAAGGACACCACATTCCACACATCAACTATTAACCCCCCTAATCCACTTGTCCTCTCTCTTTCTTCCTCTCTGTAACCAAGGGAGCCTCAAAGAAGACTAAAAAGGCAGTGGCCTCGAGATCTGTTCACAATTTGAATACATTTTCAAGAAAAAACAGACAAGACGAAGGACAGATGCGTTCATACGGAATTGCAAATATAATATTAAATAAATTAATTTCTTATAACAAAAATAATAGTTTTAAAATTGCATCATTTGCAATTCAAATTTATTTAAAATACACTAACTGCAATTCATTTTTTAGTTATAACTATTAACTTTTATTTTAAATAAAAAGTAGCAGTTTGTACTTGCAACGAGCTATAACAGAATAGCCTGAATAGACAAATATTTCTTAGCTATTCTAATCCACTCTAGTAATGTATGAGCCTAAGAGCTTTAGCAAATGTTGTAATTCCTTCATAATGGTGAACATTATTTTAAAACGGTCTATAATATTTCGTTCTAATAGCGTAATATATATATATAAGGTTTATAATATTATCGTATATAATGTTTCAATTTAAGAATGTTTAATTTAGTTAGTGATAATGACATACATTTTTATTTGTATATAAAAAAATAAATAAATAAATCTGTAGCACGACAAGCTATGAAGGGTTTCTACTTTGTTAGGAAGGCCAACATTTGTGCAGGGAAGTGATCGAACCAGTATCGCTCTCAACCGATATATTTTTCCTCTTAATGAATTATTTAATTACGAGTGCCCACTTTATAGGGACTGGTTGTAAGCTAGAAAGGTCTCCTGACACCAGGCTCGATCCACGGCTGATAAAATAAAATAAATCCCTGACCTTGAATCCCTGACCTTGAGTTAACAGGCTAGTGCCTTACTCACTGAGATACTTCTCTCTCTTTTTATTTCTTTGATATCACCATATTTTTTATAATTATACACAATAACAAAAAATTGTATTTTATCACATAGTAAAATGTATAAACTCCAAAATATACAATAATTTGAAACATAATAAAATAATTGATTTTAAAATTATTACTAGTCCGAAGCTTCCCCCATCGGTATATGTATGGCAATAAAACAAATTAGTAGATATTTTATACTATATACTCATTACATACTACACCACCTGTACGATTCTATTCATGAAATATTATTATTTTATGGGATATGAAAAATACAAGTAAGAATGTAGTTTTTAAAATTAGACCAACTGCTCTATTGGCTAACCAAAGAGAATTGACATAATAGCTATTAACTATAGGTTTTCTAGCACCAATCAATGAAAAAATTTCAGAAAAACTTAAGTAAAAGTTAAAAAAAAAAACTTAAAACTATCACAAATAACATTGGAATACAATAAAATTACGCCGGATCTATAATACCTAGTCATTCTTTCATACTATATACTATATAAATAGCATATTATTATTAAATAGATTAATAGAAATAGAAATGTATATAGTAAATAAATACAAATGCTGTTTCTTGTACCCCAACTCAACTTAGAAAAGGAGATGGCTTGAAACGTAGCAATAGTAATCGGTGTGTTGATTTATTTTGTATTCTATTAATTGAATATTAATACATTCTGCTACATTGAAGGGCATTAATATTAAGGCCACACTATTCATTCACACGATATGTACATACAAATAATAACTAAAATAGAGAAAAATAAAGGAAAAGAAATAAAGAAATTAAAATAAGAAAATTAATTCTGTTAATTTCTAGTTTCAAGTTTATCTATGTTCTTATCTTATGAGAATTCAATTCTTTTGATACAATTAAGAAATAATACCGGTATAAAAAAAAATATATGAAAAGAAAACGACAGTGAGAAACTGTTACAAATAACCTGCAGCAATAAGCCCGAAACATAACCCGCCAGGCCTCATTACAATATTTGGAGGAAATAACCAAAAGAGAAACTGCTTATTTGAAGCGAGACTTATTACCTCGGGGACAAGAAATATATATCCTCGGGGGGAATATTGCCGCGGACATATTGCCAGGCCAAAAACACAGGAGGCCATAAGCGGGAGGGGAAAGGGGCTACAGGGAGGATTGGGAGGAAGAGAGGGATAAATAGAGGAGGGCTTTGGGGCCACTACCCTCCTGACCGCCGCCAGTCGTATTTTGTCCTTAGTACTCAGTGTCCTCTCCTTTCAGGACCCCTTATTCTCTAAACACAAACACACACATATATATTTGTTCTTATATGATTATTTTTTTAATTAAACTAATATTTATACTACAATTTATTCTATCTAAGATCTTTTTACATATATGAACATGTATGTATGTATGTATTAAAATTGACAACTTTATTGTATAAATATAACCAGTAAATGTGAATAATGATATGAACAGACTTGTCGAGATAATAATCAATGGAATCACTCCTTAAATATCTCTTACTGTAAGTAACAAGATCCTGAAGTCATCTTCTTTCCAAATACTAGAAAGATAATCTGGTTATCGAGGAGAAAGCATAAGTGGTTAAGCCAACAATTAGTTCATCTGCCAACAACCTGGCACCGCCACATATACGCTCTCAAATATACTTCAGTAGTTCTATTTTTATTTCTTATAACTTTAATGTAAAAAACTGCTGAACAAACTTTTAAATAGCTATTATAAATAAAGATTATAAATACTTTCTATTAATAACATTGTGAACTGAGAACCTTAACATCCGGGCTGTGTACTTATGTCGATTTGATTATTTCTTTAACTCATCTTCGTTTGTACCTATTTTCCTTCTCTCTATTCCACATAAGATCTGAATGCTCATCCTGTCTTTGATATTTCTTCCTTCCGCAAAGTCTGGAGACACCGTTTGTGGCTATCGTGCTGCAATATCTTGTCATTGAGGAAGTACTGTTACAAGGCCAACGGTTGTGGAGGGAGACAATTGGGCCGATATCACACTCATCAAGGTTTTCTCACTTAATAAATTACTTGATTAAAGGTACCTGCTTTAAAGAAGCTGAGTTTGCTCCATGAGGGTCTCCCGGCCCCTCAGTCAGTCAATCAGTAGGATCCAAACCTGGTATCCTGAGCTTTGGAAGTCAGAGCCTCCCCTCCCTTATGCTAAATATTTAATGATTTTTCTGTATTCGTATGAATCCACTGATAATGCGAGATTTTTTTGGAGTTGGATTTTAATATGAATTTTTCGACTTATATCATAAAAAAAAAAATCGTGTAAAATCATTTTACATAGTTCGGAAATAGTTTGAGTATAACTGACTCTGCTTGCTCCGTAGTATTGCATTGAGCTCCTTCGTCAATATTTAAAACAGTAATGGGTTCACTGATTCAAAACTTTTTTCTTTTTAGTCGTGTGATACACGGTGTACCGAATTTTTACTTTTACATTGTTGTTTAGAAAATAAATGCTTTTTAAGTGAATTTCTATTGAAACTAAATGAAAACTTGTAAAATTTATTTATTTAATAATGCTCCTATTCCTATATTTCAGTAAGAATATTATTTGGGACTTTATTTGGACCAGAGACTGGTATGGCGAATCCATACTATACTGAAAACAAAACAGTCCACTGGTTTATATGACAAATAACTTGCTACACAGGGACTTTGATATCTAAATGGTATCAAATACTGCGAAAGAATACCATAAAAACTCCCACAAGAGACTGACTTACAACAGAAATCCATTATCATAAACATTTAACTTCACCTCAAAGCCATAGATTCCATCTTGACGATTTTCAAGATGGTGTAAAGATTCTTTTTAACAAAAATTGAGTAGTATAGATTTGCTTATTGCTAAAAATACTTCGCAGATGATGATCCTTAAGCATCCTAAATTTAAATATTGGTTAAATAAAAAAAAATCAGCTCGATACACCAAAAATAAATATTGAATAATTTTCATCGGCTTATATTTATTGTTGAAGTATTATTCATAAATATTTAATATAATTTTCTATTCAAAATAGAATATAGTTATGTCTTGCTAAAGTGAAAGTTATTTCTTCCTCTGAAAAAAATTATATATACAAAATTGCTTTATAGCTTCAAGGACAATGTTGAAACTAAAACTAAAATAAAAGGAAACAAGAATATAGTTTAGGAAGACCCTAGACGATTCAATGAAAAGAATCGGGAATTTAGAGCCGGGAGTTAGCGGAGGCTGTTAACAATGCTATCAGCAACGGGGAGTTAATTCTATTGCCAGCCAGGGGGTCCGCTGCGAATCTGTTCCCGGCTAATACAGTCCTTATTGGATTCCAACTTCTATCCTCCCTCTTCCAACACTCTCACCTTTGGTCTCCTAGAGGAAGTCTCAAGTCAATGTCTTTATACTGAGCGGACCATATAATTTTTTTTACAAAAAAAAAATTAATTTAAAATAAATCCTGACTATTGAAATAACTCCATTCATTCTTAGCGAATGTACCCTTGTACATAACGTATTCAGATTTTTAAAGTTTTAAAGTAGGATATCTACACTATAGAAATATATATATATTATATATTATATATATTATCTATCTTATTATATATATTTCTCAGGAGTGATAAATTTTGATGAATGAGGTATCGATCAAAGTGGATTTCTTGAAAAAATAAATTAATCATTAATAATTAAAATTTAAAAGTTACAAGTCATTTAATTATCTAATACAGTAAAGTGCGGAACAGTAAAATTTTCCAACATCAAGCGCATCCAATCCTTCCAGTCAAAAGTCCTTCGAACAATAGTCACGTAAATCCTTAGGACCACCCTTATCGTCACAGCTGAAGTCAGCACTTCAAAACTTGTATATATATCAGTCCTTCGGAGCATATGACACCAGTTAGCAGAGAGACACACCACCGGTTAACAGTGACACCCTCCGGTCAGTAGACATACCTAGACCAACCGACTCCGACGTGACTTATAGTAACATTATAGTGTCTCTATTTAATAACCTAGTGCATTTAAGAACGAATATTGTAAATTGTAATCTTTCATACCAATAAAGTTTTTTTTTTGGGATTAGTGAAACGAGAATATTTATTTGTCGATGTTCCTTTCTATGTAACCAACAAAACCCTACATCATGACCTCAATATCCCATTTATCCTAGACCTTATCCCAGATAAATTCTCGAAATTTCACCAGAACCTTACGTATCACCAAAATCCTCTTGCAAAATTCCTATCAAGGACTAACCATCCCTAGAATCCTTCACCATTCTAATCCTCCAAGAAGGTTGAAACGGCAGTGACTTTTGTAGATTGTATATATTGGAGTTCTGGCAATGGCCAGATTCTCCACTCAAGACATGAGTGTGTGACTGAAGTGCTCTCGATCAATCTCCGTTAGCTTTAGTACCAGTGATGCGGTTGAGAGAGTAGCACAGGGTTCTCCTGGATTTCCCTCGCCTGATTGTATATAGGTATGCATTTGTTTTTGCTTAGTTTTAATTTTCTTATTTTTAGGTTATTATATTTTATTGTCTATTGTATGTACATTCTGATTATTATTTATTGTTATTTTGCTCCTATTTGTTTTATCTTTTTTGTACATATAGTGTAAATGTTATACTATCTCACTATCCTTCTTCATCCTTTTTGTAATAATTTATCTTTATATATCTGGATATACTGGAAGGTAAACAAAACCATGTTCATTTTTATTTAGGGGAGCAAATTCTTAGAAACTTTGAGCATTAAAATTTGTTTCTTTGTTAATAAATCTATATTTCGAATGTAAATGACACCATGTCATATTTTTGTATTTGTTGAGGGAGCCAATTTTCTAAACTTTGAGCTATTCAATTTTTTTTCGTTACTAACTTTTTAAAATTATTAAATAAAAAAATGAACATGGCGTTCCTTATCTCTGGGGCGCAGATATTTCTCAAATCTTTTTTTTTCTTTTTTTTGTCTGTCCACCATATCTTTATTAATTCTTCATCAAATCAAATAATTAAAATATCATTTAGAAGGATATCTTCTGCGATTACGAAAAATAAGTACATCCTCCACAAAAGCCAGGAGAAAATTATGAAGAAAAGAAAAGTTTTCGTGAGCATAAGTTAATAAATTATATAATTTAAGATGGTTATATCCATTAATATTTAAATGTTTTATTGGTTTCCCACAATCAACATATAATTATAATATAATTTGATACCTTGAAGGAAGTCAGTCGACAGTTCTACATATGGGTGGTAAATATTCAGGACGCAGTCAGAACTTGAAGTACTCTAGGTCCGTACTTGAATGCCTTCAGTGCTTGAAGCACGCCCTAATGATGACCCACATGTTTGATTTGAAACGTTAGCAATAATAAAAACTTTATAAAGACTCCTGAATATTTTTCACTCATGATAATTTGATATAGGTATAAATACGCCTATCAAAGTTTTTTTTAATTTTTTTTTTTACCCACACCCGCCAGAAATATTGCCAATTAGCGAGTTTGCTGTCGGTAAAATACTAATTATGGCTTGATCGGCGAGGTAAAGGAGTACCCAGCGCTATCTCTTGTTGATTTGAATTCTGTATATTTTCTATGTTATATATTATGTTTTCTTTTTTTGTGGATATGTGGGCCCCATGTCATTCTTCTGTTGAATGTCAGTCCAAAGTATTGTATTTTATCTGTTTGCAGAATTTCAGTATTGTCAAGATAAATAGGAGGGCATGTTTCACGTCGTAGAGTGAAAGTTATGTGCTGTGATTTGTCTTGGCTGAGTCGAATTTTCCGAAGTTTGCGTTTTCAACACAGTTCTTATTTGTTTTTAACAATAGTCAGATTTCTTTTAAAGGTGTTGAAAATCGAGATATTTTTTAAATAACTGATCCGATACCAGGATGATCCTGGGAAAAAGATATTAAAACCCGCTGTAGCTAGAAGTTAAAAAATCGACATCTGTTGTAAAAACTAGTTTTTCTTTGCTAATATAATCTTCTTATTTTCTTTCTTTCTATTCAGTCTGGTGACTTAGGGATAAGTTAGGAAATTTTGAACAAAAAAAATATAGAAATCATTTCACAGCGGTTTATTTCTTCGAAATAGTTATATAAAATATGTAGAATATGTCATACTACTTCCAGAAAAAAAACAATATAAAAAGATTTGATTAGATACATTTACCTATAAAAAAAAATTGTTTTGTTGAAAAATGTAAACTAATTATTCTTAAAATGATAATTTTTTTCTCATTTTTAGATGTAGAGTTTTCGAGAACTTAAAAGCCAGTGCCAAAGTGATCGGCTATGGATCAGAACATATCCTTAAAGTTTAGAGCGCCATATTTTTGCACCAAATAGTTAAATAAATAATTTTAGTAACGCATGCAATTTTGTTTTTTAGCTATCTATTCACGCACACCCATAGAAATTGTATTAATTCCTACTACTTTCCCATACTTTTTATTTCATTTATGGGTACATGAGAGTAAAGATATATTATATTAAAAATAAATACAATTAATCTCTTGAGATATTAATATTAATAACTAACCGATTCGGAAGGAACGACAAGTAAGAGAAATTCTTCAATCAGAACGGCAACGTTGGTTTGGCTTGCGCCTTCAATATTTACAAACACAATAACGCATTACCAAACTACATCGGAGGTACTACAGCTATTTCTGAATGAAGGGGCAAGAGTGATTGAATTACAGTAACAATGGAATTGATTTATGATTAGTTTAAGTGTATTCACAATTTATTTATTGATTTCTATTGATATTTGTTTAAGGTATTTATTTATCTTTCAAATAAGACAGCCATTAATCGACCTAAACAGTCATTACAAAATAAAGTTGTACATTCGAGGTAAGTTTAAATTCAAGCACCTTTTCGTTGGTGATTTGTCGTATAAATCTAAAAAAAACTCTTATATCATAAAGATAGGCAAGCCAAGATGAGAGAGCATAACATTTCCATTGAGATTCTCCTATACAAAAACGAATGCCACAGTAGTTAGCATAAGGCCAAAACCAGTCGGTTAACAATAAGAAATAAAAGATACAATTTTAGTATGTTGCACAAACGAGCTTTTATGGCGCTGCCTGGTAGTGGGTAGACGAATTCGTTGTTCCTTGTAGTAAGAGCCGGAATCTGGTGTCGCTTCAAATATAACACTTACAAAAACACAACTCTTTAATTTCCTGGTTTTCTCAGGTTTGATATATATATATATATATATATATATATATATATATATATATATATATATATATATATATATATATATATATATATATATATATATATATATATATATATATATATATATATATATATGTGAGAGAGAGAGAGTGAGAGGGGGGGGGAGGAGAGTAGTAAAAGTTATTTATTATTTTACATCGGTTGTTATCTGTGATTGAATTATCAGATGGGTGGTTGTTCTGAGAGAGGAACAACCACCCTTTGAAATAGGCCTATCTCCCAAATTCCCTTGTTATTTGGCCCTCGGATTCTTGATTAAGAAATTATATCTCCTGCAGATCTGGGCCTCCCTAAGCCTGGCCTCCCAGAGGTCGGCTTCCTGATAGCCATCTTGTGTCCTCTTGGACTAAATTACCTCCGCGGAGTGGAGTTAATGAAGAAACATCACTGGAGAACAAAACCTCTGCAGCAAGCTCAGTTTGTCCATTAGCTTAATTAACGAGTTGATGACATCTGTCTGGATAAAATTAACAAAGACAAGGAAATGCTGTTAGTGGTAACATTTCACTGGAAGAGGTCTATTATTCTGCTTAATTTTACAGCTTCACGTTTCTTATAGCCCTATTATAATATATAAGTTTATACTATATATAAGTAATAGTATAGTGTATAAATATATATATTTATATATATATATATATATTTGTTTTTTAGTTCAGAAGGTAAGTACATCTTAAATTTATTATTTATAATCCTTAAAAAATGTATATGAGAAGAATATTAATCCGGCACCAGCGATTCCAAAACAAGTCCCGTTTAGAAATTTTCTATCGTACTTCTAAACAAATATTAACAATTTATGTCAAAATGATAACTATATACAAAAAAAAAATGGCGTGTGCTTAAAACTACATGAAAGAAGTGAAAACATGAACAAGGTGGTAATAATAATAAGAAATTAAAAATGAATGTAATGAATTACATCTCATTACAGAGAAGATGAAATGCTGAAAATTCTCCTTGTTTGTATTATGCAGGTGTGAATTTAGTTTTTGAGATATTTTTATCCATACTATCAACAAAATGTGTTATTATTTAGTATACTGGCTCTATACATTTTCATTTTCGGCCCTCTAATTCGATGTCTTGTCAAAATACATGTTTAATACTTTAATACAATATTTTAATACTAATGCAAAAACACTTTAATTAGTCGATTCGAAGACATTACAAGAATAATCGTTACATGTCCAAACATGAAGGTTCAGTCTCATTCTCTTCTAAAAAAAAAAGTGCAAAGTATTACCTAAAATAATTTTTAAGCAGACAATACACGTATGTAGTGCTATGCTTTATCTCCACAAAATGGACATAATGACATTAAAAATTTCTATGTTTTGGGGGATTTAATGTCATTCGGAATGCCACTGGATAATTATAGATGATAATTACCCATTAATGTTTAATGAAAATTAGTAAAATAAATTTGGATCTATAATATATTGATTATTATAGAATTAATTAATTGGATTTCTTTTCTCAAAGGCTGGTTTGTGTTTATCGTGCTTTCTAATTTCACACACTACCTGTGATCATTATGATATAAATAGGTGGCAGAATTAAAATAAATGTTATTAAAAAACTTGTATTTTTGTATGTATTTCTTTGTTTAATAAATAATATATACAAATTATATTTACAAGATGCGTGATTCAATGAATTTCATAATTAACTGTGAAGGCATAATTTTATATGGACTGTTTTGAGAATTTTTGCCATGAAATATTATAACATTATGATTGGGAATTACAACTTATCTATTGCGGTATGTGAAGTGGTGTGGTTAGTAGATTTCATCGCTGCATCTGCTAAGTTGTGATCATCTTGTCCTGGTTCAAAACTCTGTCAGAATCATCATGGTCTTTGTAGGTCTAAGGCTTTAGTCCCCAGGCCGGAAGGAACCATAAGACCCATCCTCAAGGACGGACATCAACATAAGACCTCATTTCATACTTCTAGGGGTATTATATACATATATTCAGGGTAGGACAAGGATGGTTTCCATTGGTTCTTAAATTCACCCTATTACTCCACAATAACAGGTAACACCCTAAAAGGAACCAGTTACATACCTCGTTACTAGTTTTTAGTCTAAACCTTTCCCAGGGTCCAGGTACAGGTCGGTCCTTATCCTGCTTGACGCTGGTTTTTATGTCAGAAGTCGGTTTCATTCAACTTGTATAATTTTAAAAACGTAGTCGCTATGTTCAATATATAGCAGTAGTGTACACTTATGTTAAAATTGTATTCAATATAGTACGTGGTACATATCCCTTTTCATCAAATTATTAATATCCAGCTGAAACTTCGTAAAGAGCTGCATCTCATCGTAACCTACAAATATTTTATTTACGAAAATTCTTGGAATTGGGGCGTTTTCAATTGGGTCCATATAACCTCGTTACGCCAAACGGCTCAATATTTTTGAAGGCCAACTTCCTTTTTTAAGTTTTCTTACGATTCAAGTGGAAAGAAAATGTGTATTTATAAGTTTTTAGTCCCGAATTAGATATAAAGTTTGCCGACCTCCAGATTGAAAATGCCTAAATTCCGAGAATTTTCATAAATAAAATATTTGTAGGTTAGGACAAGATGTTAGCTATTTACGAAGTTTCAGCCGAATGTTAATAATTTGATAAAAAAGGGTCTGTAATACGGAAGATCATGTGTTTTAAATTTCAGTGAAAGTTGTGTGATGCACCGTACTATATACTCATTTTTTATGACGAAATACGCTCAAAGCTAATTTTTTTTGTCATGCTTCATAATAATTATAATACGTATATAAGTAGTAAGGTAATAAGGAGTCAGAAACCGAAATTAGTGGACAGCTCGAAATCGATATTGCTTACGATAAGCGCGGAAAAAGTAAACGAGTCTTATTTTTCAGAAGATGCCGTCTCTTTTCTCATCAAAAGTAGATCGAAGCCAAAGCTAATCCTCTTCGGACTTATCCAAAACTTTTCAAATTAACTTTTTAATATCACTAAGCATGTCTATTTTAGCTTGACAACGAGACCTTAATATTTTCTGCCGTGAGGTCGAACAAAGGAATCTCAAGCAAAGATGAGACAAGTTTTCAAAACGTCACTTTTCTGGGATAGTAAAGATAATAACATCTTTTGAGAGTAATAAAAATATTAACAAAGAAAAATCGGAAAAGTTTTAACTCTTTATTGTTACTTAACGATCAAGATGATTAGTATATCTTTCAGAAAATCCTCCTATATAAAATTCACAAAAGTTTACCCTTATTTTAATAGCTTCTTAACTTAATAAATATAAATATACCATTTTATTGTACATCTATTATGAAGCTGAATTTATGTACCCGATTCGCGTATCACTAAACTAAAAATACATTTTACATTAAAGCACTATAACGTTTTCTTTAATCACGTTAAAAATATACAGGTTTCTTTTTTTCCCTTTAAATTTCAGATTTTTTTTTCAGTTATTCAGATTAGTTTGGTCCAGTACTTATCATGATTGAAATAGGCAAGGATCCAATTTAATAATCCAAACTGAAAGTGGATGAAATAAGGAGACTTGACTTGTACAACATAAGGAAACTACAGCTTAGAGATAGTTGCTTGACGACATGTGGTCCAACGGTGACCAATCCAAGACGTGATTGAGATACTACTCACCATGGCGAGGACTGTATAGTACCTAACTTGGGATATAATCCTGGAACACACATCTCTCAACTTGGTCCTCCTTGGCATACAAAATGGCCTAAACCTCTAAAATTTCATATGAGTAGCCCACTAATGAATATGTTTTTTTTTTCTCTCCTTAAATATGTATCCGCACCTGTCATGGTATTGACAATCAGCAGATTTTTTATGATAATTTTGGGATGGGGGTCAAAGGATTGTCATTATAGGCGTGAGGAAGGATAGTATCTAGCAGCACCTCTTCTTAGTCATTATTTACTTCTTTGATTTAGGTGAGGAGATCTTTCATCCAGCTTCTTTTTATTCTCCTCCTGATGGGCATGTCGCTTGTGGCCATGTCGTTTGAGATGAAAACAAGAGTAACGATTATGTATTTGTTGGTCTATAGTTGCTTGTCGTAAGTAATTATGTAAAGTATTGTTTTGAAGTACCAGGGAGCTCCTATTATAAGTCGTAATGTTTTGGATTGAAATTGCTTTAGTTTTTGTAAGTGCGTCTTTTGCCGAACCGTAAAACTGAGAGCCATATGTCCAGATAGGTTTGAGTAGGTAAGTGTATGTATTTAGTTTTTTTCATGTGAATTTTCATTGTATAATTATTTCAGGAACAAGAAAACAAACGTTTAATATAGAAACAAGTCTAGTAAGCTGCATCATACAACTTTCAATTATCTATTTCCATTCGGAAATAATAGCCATTTGTACTATATCGAAAATCGTCAGTGGAAGGCGGGATCACATTTTCTATACATTTTACATTATGCAATTTTTACATATGTCGTTTATATGTATATGTTTCCACTCCATGTCGTCTTTTCCAGCGGCCCCCTGTTAGACCAAATTACCTGAAATTCGGTATATAGAGTTGGTGCTCTGGCGGGAATTCATATAGTGGAGGACAGAACTCTGTGGTAACAAATGTTGAAGCAAGCCGAGGTTAATTTGGGTTTGTAATGCAAGAAAAAGAAGAAAATATCTTATATGTGGCGTATATTAGGGAGTACCGAACAGTGCCTCATGAGGCGGTTTCCAATCGATCTTCAACTTCGTGAATACTACTTTCGGCACGAAGTGAAGAGAGATGGCTTGGTAGATCTACCGTCTAATATCCGAGTGAGGATCAGTGAAGACCCAAGCAGATGGAAGAGGATTCTCCAGGAATGCACATTAGAAGAATGGAACAGCCGTTGGGTGACAACGCCAAAAGGATCAATCCTAAGGAAATACTTCCCCACCGTCGGTTCAAGAATGGAAACTACATGGCTCCTCCCGAACTATTGGGTCTCGCAATGCCTCACGGGTCATGTGGGATTCCAAGCAAAGCTTGTTCAACATGGTAAGAACCTTGATCCCCTATACCCAAGTTGTAGGGTACCAGAGACCGCCGAGCACGTCTTATTAGTCTGTACCGCCTATGAGGCACTGAGGGCTAAGTTGCTGAGGGAGACTGGGCTCTATGTCTTATCGAAGCTCGATCTCTCTCAGCTAGTGACCAGAGAGAACTACCCGCACTACAAGGCCTTTGTGTACGGGTGGAAACACGTCATTGGCCCAGCCCACTTCTATTTGGGTAGAAGAGAAGAAGCTCCACCATAGATGATGGATGAGCCAAGATAAGCAGAAATCTTATTGTATCGATTGCAGTATTGGCTAGTTTGGCTAGTGGATAGCTACACGCACGTGTAGCTATCCACTACTGCAAACACTCGTATTGCCTAACTGGCAAGGTAGAGATTTAAATAAATAAATAAAATGTGGCGTATATCATACTACTTTCTATGCCACATCAATGACTAAGAGAAAAATTGAATACTAAAAGTATTTGTTTATGAATTTTTTGGCCTACTTAAGATATTTGTTTCATTTGTTAAACACAAACAACAAAATTCTTCTTCAGATGATATAAAACAATTGATTCCGAACACGTGATGTTTTTGAGCATTCAAAAAATAAAGGAAAGCATATCGACATTGTAGTAAAACATACAATAAGTTCCTTATTAAATACGATTTATTATTTATCCTGAAATAATATTATTTCAACGATTTTTTAGCTTGTATTTTAAGGAATAGTGTGTACTTAAGAAAAAAGCTGTGGATGGCATATGATTTTCGGATTCTACGTATCATGAAACATAAAAGCTCAAATTTTAACTATTTATTTTTCCAGGTCAATTACAGAGGTTCGTAGCGGTCACACATATCTCTCACGCCCGCTGCGGTGGTTCATTACGAAGTTCACATTCTCGCTACTCGTCACCGCCACACGTCCGTGCTCACCTATTGTGCTACATTCATGCCACACAAGTGCTACATTTATTTCGTATTATTTTAATGTAAATAATTTAGAACCGTAACTGTAACGACTCGCTCTATCCATTTTTATCATGGCGGTGTTATTCGTAGCATTCTTAACTTTCTTAAACTGAGTTCCAGGATTCTTACTCTCCTCCCATCGGGGATTCACCTTCATTTCTTCTCGCAGCCAAAATCGTCCAGTATATTTTATATACCTTTTAGTTACTTAATTTATCTGACTTTTTTTTTCTCTTAAGCACCTTCAGCCATCTCCTTATCTCATTCAATACAAGACCTGAAGAACCTCATACATCCAATTCCATTCGTACACACCAAACCTCAAAGCTCATCACTTCTGTGGTAATTTTGGTAATTTTTTCTTCCACAAACTTAGGAAACTTGCTTCTTCGTTAGAGGTGGATGTTTCTATTACTTTGGAAAAATTTAAAAGAACTGTTAATTGCCCAAAAATAACAGTTCTTAAGAACCGTTGAAAAAAAATAGTTCATAGAACAACGCAATGATTCATGAAGTAATATAATACCTATTCGTTTAATAACAAGTCTCGAAATGAATGAATCATTTTATGTGTGAAGTTTGACATTGTTCGAGCTTGAAATTGATAACCTTTGAATTTATTTGTAATATTACATGAATGTTTAATCTTAAAAATTTCTTTTTAACTAATTAAAACTAAAAATTATTTTTTACACATAGAACATTTTTTATTTTAATAATATTTTGACTTTCTTGTTTGTTCGAAGTTTGAAATTATGCTGCTTGGTCATCATGATCAACTGCAGTTCAATTAAAAATTGTTTGCTTTTTTCAATTTTTATAAAATATAATAGTGTTTAATTTTTTTTATGAAATTAAATTGATTTATTTAAATATGTTCAATAATAGCAATTATTTTCGGTCTGCAAGACACTGATATAGATAGATACATCTAAAAATATAAATTAATTTTGCCTACAAATGTGCTCAAGTTAATTTAGTAATGTAGTAACTATAATAAAAGTTTTTATTTATTTTGACTCTTCATTAATAATGGGAGCTAAAAATTACATCCCTAAACTTAACAGTTAAAACTAGTATTCCAAAAAAAAACTGTTGGGTTATTTTCATGATGAACTGATAGGTTCATTGGAAAGCAGAAAGAACGTTTGTTTCATTCGGGAAAAAACGAAAGGAAAAACAGATCAAACAGCAACTTGACTATTCGCAAACGGGTTAACTAAAGAAAAACAACTGTTGTTATCCGTTTGGAAGAATAGTTCATTCGTTTGAGATCAAGAACTGTCCCTTTCAAACGTTTGGCGTTTTCTCTCCCGCCTCTATTCTTCCTTTGTCATTATCGGTTTGTGATGTCATAAGGCTCGTCCATTAGCTGAATGATAGAATGATTTGGATGCTCATCCGCCTTACTATTTACAGCTAATTTTTTTAGTCTCATACTCATTCATTGAGTTTTTTATCCTCATTGAACACACGATTCAGTTCTCTATTAAGCAACCTTGACAGGTTCATTAATAAAAATAACTAACTAACTAACTAACAATCACTGTACTACAACTCGGTGATGAGTCTTGGCCTCCCCCACCATCTTTCTCCAGTCATCTCTGTTCTGTGCAGCCATCATCCAGCTCGTGACTCCCAGGATATCCCTTGAATCTCTTGCCACACCGTCTGACCATCTTAGTTTTGGTCTCCCTCTTCTTCCAATGCCGTAGAAAGGTTCTGTCAGAATCCTCTTGGAGATTGCTTCATTTTCCATCCTTGCCACGTGGCCAGCCCATCCATTCCTCCAAGCTTCATCCTCAGAACGACATCTTGATCATTAAAAATCGAATACATTTCGGCGTTTGCCCGCCTTCTCCAATTCCCATCGATCTCTACTCCTCCAAATATTCTTCGAAGAATTTATCTCTCAAAGATTAAGAGATCTTACTCGATTCTTTTACTTGTCGTCCATGTTTCTGATGCATACAGGAGAACTGGGCGGATTAGTGTTTTGTAGAGATGTAGCTTGTAAAAATGTTTTTTTTTTTTATTTCTTTATGACATTTACAACTGTATTACATAAATACATCAAGTAAATTTGGACATAATTGATATAATGACATGAATACACTTGCTGAGTAACTACCCAATGGTAGCACTCTAATGATATGACTACATTAGGAGATCACGGGGCCATATTCCTTTCAGACGCCTCGGAGGGTTATCAGGAATTGAAGAGGAAGCAAGGTTAGAATCGAGAGGGTTGGGATGATTCTGAAGTTTATTATGGAAGGATAAGTATCTGGATTGAGCCAGATCTGAAACATAAGGAACATTAAGATCTTCATGGATAATTTTATTAGTGACAAAGTAAGGAGCATTGAGGATTTTACGAAGGATTTTGGATTGTAAGGATTGGATGCGAGAGGAATTCGATGGTTTAGTGGAGCCTCATAGCTCCACTCCGTAAGTCCAAATAGGTCTTATTATAGTCAAGTATGTGAGTCTTTTGTAATTAATGGGAAGTTTAGAGTTGTCTAGTAAGTGCTGAAGTAATCGGAAACGTCGAGCGGTTTCTTGTCGTTTCAGTCTAGTATGAGGATTCCAAGTTAGTCGTTTGTCCAGGTGGAGTCCTAGGGTAAAAATGTGAAACACTTTTTCATCATCCTTACGCAGAGATCATTCTAATCTTCTTTGTATCTTTTCAATATTTGTATATTTACCGCCGAAGCTAGTACATTAACAAAAATACTAAACAAAAATAAATTATTCAATTTGTATTTTTTGTTCAAATTTGATATAAGCAATATTTTTAGCACTTTTTAGTTGCATTCATTACCGTTTGAAATAAATTCTAGTCGCTGTTTAATTATTTTCTTAATTGGTTATTTTCAAGTTGTTCTTAATGAACGCACCTTTAACTAGTAAGGAATTCTTAATGTAAAGGTCACAGCTTGAGAAGGAAAGAAGGAATGAAAAGAAGATTTTTTTAAAAAGGAAACGGAGAGAGTTGAACTAGCGGAAGGCTAGCTCTGAAGAGGGCCGTGGAGTGAAGGGGCAACTATTGACATTTCTTCTCCAACAAGTTAATAACTTACTTTCCTCTATCTAGTCCTTCCTCTATGCTCCGCAGGTGTTGAGATTATTCTCTTTTCCAACATAATAGTGTAAACGAATAGGTTTGTTTTTCAATATAAAATATCAAACATTTATGAAAATTCATTAGTTTTATTAAAAATATTGGAGCTAACTATGTGGGATTATTAGAGAGCTAAAACATGTTCAAAATCTCAAAAAAACGGGCAAAAATGTACAAATAAACATGATTACCCTCAAAAGATGGTTTTCTAACACAAATTTAATTTATGTAAAAAAATTTCAAAGATTTTTATTTTTTTATTTATTAATATGATATTTACAAATGTGTACAAAAAATACATCTAGTAAATTCGCACATGGGTATAATGACATGAAACACATGTTGAGAAACTACCCATTGGTAGCACTCTAATAATATGTCTATATTAGGAGATCAGGTGGCCATCCTCTTTTCAGACGCCTCGGAGGGTTATCAGGAATTGAATAGGAAGCAAGGTTAGAAACAAGAGGGTTGGGATGGTTATGAAGTTTATTGTGGAAGGATATATATCTGCATTGGGCCAAAACTGATACAATTTGCGGTCCTAGGTCATTGCGGAGGATTTTATTTGTAACAAAGTAAGGAGGATTTTACGAATAGGCTTTATTATAGTCATGTGAATGAGTCTTTTGTTATTAATTGGAAGGTTAGAGCGTTTGTCTTGTAAGTGTTGAAATAGTCGGAAACGTCGAGCTGTTTCTTGTCGTTTCAGTATGAGGATTCCAAGTTAGACGTTTGTCTAGATGGAGTCCTAGGTTAAAGATTTAATCTTATTATTAATAAACCTTATTTTCCAAAACGAATAAGAAAAGAAAATAAGAAAAAATCTCAAAGCCACCTCTTAAACACAAATTTTATTTACATATAAATTGTGATCCTTCTAAATTATTATTATTATTATCTGTAATGGATATAGTACACAACACCGAGCGTAAAATGGTGGCTTCCAAAGGCCAAAAAAACCTCGAAAACGTGAAAACAACTTGCAAGAACGGTGGTGAGTTAAAAATTCAAACCCTTAAAAAGTACTCGTATATTTTAAAGGTATTTAAATTCCAAAAAAGCGAAAACAATTGGTTGATTATTTTCAGTTATGAACCATTGTAATCGCCCAAAAACTTTAAAAAGTTAACCCCCTTCAAAATTAAAGGTTTTTGCGTTATACAAGGGTTTGCGTGCGGTGATCGATTTTTTATGTAAATTCTCAAATTTTATGAGAAAAAAATAAACCGTTCAGGCTTTCTTGAAAGTTTCCGACAACCGTGTTCTTGAGGCTTCAAAGCGTATTTAAAATACACCTCCACCTCCCTCCAATGAGCTTCGATGAAGAGAAATAGTTTATTATTTTTAAGTAATATATGACAAAAAAATATTTTAAAAACTATAACATAAATTAAATAATCAACTTTTAGCACAATCCATTTCATTTTAATATAATATCAATTCATCATTTCAGCCGAAGTGAGGTGTACGTATAGTAGAGAACAATACACCTATGGATTAGGGTAGCAAAAACCTGGAATGAGCTAGGACTTCTCCTCCTTCCTAATCCATAGCCATTTCAAGTCATTTCCTTTAATGAGCAAACAGTCTTCACAAATGGGTCGCTCGATCAGTCAGAACAAATATTTGCAAACACTTACTGATTTTTTTTTTTCCAAACGACACATGTCATGATGCAATAGTCCTCTCTTCCTAATATGGATAGGTTCGGCAGAAGCACAATTTAATAATGATGGCTAGAACAAATTATTTATTTGTTATTTTCGACATAAATATCGTGTAATTCCTTGCTTCTGGTCAATATACACCATATGTATTACGAAAGTATGGATCCTTTTGGCTGCTCAGGAGTAACGGATTTTGATGAATGAGGTATCAAACAAAAGAAGATTTCATGTAGCAATGACGGATTTTAATATTAAAACTTAAAACGTAACTACAACTATAGTAACAAATATTGAAAAAGAAAACAATACTAGGATGTGTGCTTTATAACACACGAAAGAAGTGAAAACATCAAAAAGCGAAATTAATAATATGAAATATAAATTATAAATAATAACTTATTGTAAAGAAGATGAAATGTTGAACATTTTCCTATAATTAATTCTATAATTCTATAATTAAATAAAATTCGCTATCATTTGGTTTTCAGCAGTATTTTTTTTCCTCTTTTCTCATGTATAACACGGCGTTGAGTTAAGATACAATTTTGAAAAATAGCTAATTACAAAGAAAATGCAATCATGAATATTTCCTTGGTGACAATATGTAGGACTGGTTTTTAGCTTTTGAGATATTTTAATTCATATGCAAAAATACTTGAATTAGTCAACGTGTCTAAAGAAGTTTTCACTTCAAAATTGAGAGGTTTCAAATGTAAGATGGTTTTAAAATTTGTTATGTTGTTGTTATTTAGGGCTTAGAGGAGTAAAACCCTGAAGTCATCAACGCCTATCTAATCTTTGTTTCAATTACTTCAATACTAAATTATTTTTATTGGGAAAAAAATTCAAATTTAAATTCTGTTTAACAAGTAATTAACTTATAAAAAATTTATCACCGACTATATTTTAACTTGATCATTATCTAAAATAACTGATAGTTTTGGTTTGAGTACTAATTTGGTTAAAATTGATGCCAAATAAGGACACTCTTGAAGGATGTGGCTGGCTGTGAGAGAACTGTAGCAGTTTGGGAATTTTGGTGTAGGCTGTTTACTTACCAGATAAGAATGTACTAGGTTGTATGTCTTATCCTCATTCTAATTAAGGAAACTTCTTCTCTACGAAAATATCAAAAAATAATTATAAGATTTTTATAATTCTAGTAGAAAATTACAGTTAGTAACAATAATAAAAAAATACAATTTTCTTATATATGAATATTATTAAATTTTAATGTTACATTAAAATATTTTTATAGTAAAATTACAAATGAAATTATAGGCTGTAGCTCATCTATTTTCATTGGAATCTTTACGTTTCTCCTTTTTAAACAATAGGTTAATTGATTAAAAAAAGAAGGATTCAATTCATTAAGATTGAAAACCCTTCGAACATTGGATTGATATTCCGTTTTTGAATAGTTTATTTTATTTTTATTTATTGTACATAGAGTGTGAATGTGATATGTGAGCACTATTACAAATGTCCTTAGACATATTGTAATATTTTTCAATAAACAAGTTAAAATTAAAAAAAAAAATAGTTTGTATGTTACTAAGAACTGATTAGTAGTGCGTTGCAAGGGTGTTTTGTGTATCTATTCAAAAGACAGAATTAACTAAAATTTAAAATATACAAAATCTAAGAATATCAATTATTTAAATTTTGGAGATAATTGATCATTTATCTAAAAACTCAATCTTCCTAATTGAAGAGATAAAATACAGATTGCAAGTTTGCCTGCTATTTTAATGAATCGTCCCTTTCTGTCCTCTGTCGTGAGATATTACTAAATATACATATTATTAAAACGGTGAGAAATATACTGTGAACTGGAACAAGGAATTATAAAGGAGGAAAGTGGTTTATAAGGGACCGCTAGAGAACTAGATCTAAGTTAATTAAAGGGGGGACTGGGGGTGTATTAACTTCCCTAATCAGTTGTGGAATAAGTTAATAAGCTCAACTGGCGCCCCCCCCCCTTCCCAATAATTTTCCTCGGCCCCAACAGTTTATACAGCCACCGAATTATTCCTTTCGGAGTTAATTTCGTTTCTGTTCTGTTTCGGTCCGTTTAGTCCTTATCGATGGAGAGATATATTGGACGGAGTCGTTGGAGCTAATGAACAAAACTTCCATTCCGAAAGGATGCCAATTTATTTACTCTGTTATTTTCTAATTAGTATTCGAATTAAAAAAAAAGAAATCTCGACTAATTTTACTTTCATTTACCTATAAATGAAATATATAGTAAGAGATAGTATTTCGATCGTGAAAATTTCCGAATCTGATTATTCAACAGTTACGGAATGGACTTAATCCGTAACAAATAATAATATTAATTTAACTTTTATTTTAATGATTGATTTTGTTAAATTAAATGGTGAATCATATATTGTATTGACGTTTCTCATAACTCAAAGAGTAAAAGAACAAAGCTATCCCTAGATAACCAGGTCAAACTATCTCTGGTAGCTTAGAAATAGTTATCTAGAAAATACCGATTGAACACAAGACCCATCATCAAGACTTAGAGAACAATGACAGATTTCAGCAAAAGATCTCTGTCTCACAAACTTCATATCAATTCTAAAAGATAAGAATACCAATTCTTAATAGTTCATAACTTTTCTCACGCTTCCTTTCCGTCCTCTTCCGACTTCCCTTCGCACCCCTACTATTCCTGAGTATACATTCTTGAAGTCACACTCTCGCCAGTAGACCTGGAGTGAACTCTTGTAGTCAACCCATATATCCATAGTATATTACTCTGTATTTTAAGATGTCATTTGTTACAAAGACATTATGAATAAAAATATTACATATAAACTCTTCACTGCCTCCAATTCGTAAAATAACAGAAAAAAAGGGTTTTGAGGTCTCCTGAGTCCAACTATCCAAGTCCAGCAAAACGGTCTGTATGTGAAGGTATGTGACCAGTTTAGCTCAAAAAAGAAATGTTGTAATAAAGTGAAATTGGTTTGTATATATCTGAGATGTTACAGCAACTTTTTCGTCAAAATAAACAAACCGGAAGTGGCACTTTATATAATCTATGTTACACATTTTTATGATTTTCTCTAAAACGGCTCCAACGATTTCGATCAAACTCGGTATATCAGTGTATTATTAAGCATGTTTTAAAATTGAAATGTTACGTTTTAGGGGATTGAAATTTTATTCGGGATGCCACTGGATGATTACCTAGAAACGTTTAATAAAAAAATAGTAAAATAAATTCGGATCTATAATATATTGATTGGTCCAGAATTAATTAATGGGATTTCTTTTCCCAAAGGCTGGTTTGTGTTTATCATACTTTCTAATTACACACATTACCTGTGATCATCATGATATAAATAGGTGGCAGAATTAAAATAACGTTTACTAAAAAACTTAATTTATTTCTATTTTTAATAAAGAATATATGCAAATTTTATTTACAAGAACAAAATACGTGATTCAATGAATTTAATAATTAACTGTAAAGGCATAATTTCAGATCGACTGTTTTAAGAATTATATTGCCATGAAATATTCTAACATTGGTAAATTTATTGTTGGGAATAAAAATTATCTATTGTATATTACGTGGTGTAGTTGGTACATTCCATCTGTGCATCTGCTGTCCCGAGGCCATCTCGTCATGGTTCTGCAAGGATCATCATGGTCTATGTAGGGCAAAGGCTTCAGTCCCCAAGCTGGAAGAAAATATAAGACCCATCCTCAAGACGGGAACTCAACATAAGACCTATCCTCAAGGCCGGACATCAACAGAAGACCTTTTCTCCAAGCCGGAGATCAACATAAGGCCTCTTTTGTTACTTCTAGGCGTATTATATACTAATATTCACAGTGGGCCAAGGATGGTTTTCATTGGTTCTTAACTTCACCTTATAACTTTACAATCACTGATAACACCGTAATTAGAACCAGTTACTTAGTCTGTTAATAGTTTTTACTCTGAGGCTTAACCAGGAACCAAGGTTATTTCCCAGGTAGGTCGGTCCTTATCTACCTGTTCCTCCTCCCTTGAAGTCGGTCAGAAGTCGGTTTCATTCAACATTGTTTTTGGCAAATAATAGTAAAAACTTCATTTTCTATATTCAATACATAGCAATATAGTGTAGGTTTTATTCTTATTTATGTTCTCTAACTGGGCTTAAATGGATAATTTTCAATATTAGCTAGGAAGCAAACAAAGTAGAGGACTAAAGTACCTTTAATTTTTTTTTGCAATAATTAACCATTTCACATTATTCATTGATATAAAAAATAGTTAAATATAAAATACGAATAAATTTGATAATTAGCTAAAGGTGAAATATGAGATCGTAACGGATAATAGTTGTAATGGAGAAACCAAAGGAATTTTCCAAAAGCGATCTTCTCGAACCTCTGGGTGTGCAGCTTCATTCGGCTGCACTGCTTATTTTTGATGAGGTTTTTTAAAAATCTCCACTTTTGATCACTTGTAATATTTTTTTCAGAACCATTCATCTTTTGGATTCGGAATTACACAGACAACTTCCGGGCTTGTGCCTTTGTCAAGAGGCATGTCAAGTTGGTCTCCTCACGAACATATAACATCTGGTATTGAGGAAGCAATACAAGAAATATGAGTTGTTTTTTTACACCCGTTCACTTCCAATTTTTGGTCATGAGTATTCTTTAGCAGGTTTAGGGCTGTTTTAGGCTACAGTAGTGATTATTTGCTTCTCTCTTCTTCGAGATATCCAGGAAGCAGGTACTAATCGGACGCGATCAAGACTCACTCCTTCTTCATCAGGAACTTTTCTTAAGCATGGTTGGCAATCTTCCACCCAGTTTTTTGAGGATTATCAGCCCTAAACCCAACCCCAAACCTGAAGGACCAGGATCTACGGTGTAAGATACAGATGTCGCTGACCTCCTTATGATGTATGGGGTGGGGCGTTACAAGGAATATAAGTAAAATTACATAAGCTCAACTCCAATAATCCAAAATAGTTCATTAATTGTTACAATCATTTTAATTGACAATCATTTCGAATTGGTCTCTAAATTGGATAGACTTTTAACAGAATCAAGTTTTGCAGATTGGGCTGTATTAAGGATGAGATAATATTTATATTATATTCGATTTATTAAAATTTACTACTGAATTGGAACTTAAAAATATACCAAGTATATGCGATATTTGCTATATTTAATTAAATGTAGAAAAACTATCCATTGGTAACATTATATTATGGATTCTATATACGAAGATAGCATCTTATCATAGGCTAGGAGGGTTATCAGGAATTGTAGAGGAAGCAAGTTGAAGTGGGTTAGGATAAGTCTGGAGCTCATTATGGGAAGAATAATAAGCTCCAGACTTATCCTAAAAAAGGTCAAGAGTACATAGCAACAATTGATACTTACTGTTTGTTGTTATAAATTATAGGGTTTTTCGTCCCTTTTTTCCCTTGCATCTGGGTATTGCTCCCCTAACCGATCCATATCAAAGGCGCAATTTAGTTCTCTCCTCGACTTATTAGGACATCACATCATCTTGGTTGCAGACTTAAATACCAAGCACCGACAATGGGGTTCCAGAACCACGAATTCTCGTGGCCGAACCCTGCTGTCCGCACTCAATTCCCAACGTTTTCATCTATTTTCCCCCAACTCTCCCACAGATCCTGATCGTAACCCTGATATCCTTGATTTATTTATCCACAGCGGCTTAGGTTCCCTCAATTGTTCCATTACACATCTAAATGAACTTTCCTCTGACAATAGTTCTAATATTCTTAATGTTTCACTTGAACCCGTTCCCAAACCTTCTCCACCGTCATTTATCAGGGCCCAGTTAACTGGAACCTTTTTCGCCAAATCATCTCCGATAAAATTGATTTCAATATATCCCTAAAAACTTCCGATGACCTTGATAGTGCCGTCGATTTCTTTACTACCACAATCCACCAATCTGCGTGGGCTGCCTCCTTACCAAAATACTCCCAAAGAATTCCTAAAAAGACTATTCCACCCCAACACCTCCTTGATCTAATCCACATCAAACGCCGTACCAGATAATGTGGCAACGTATTTGACATCCTACCGACCGCTGCTCCCATAATTATTACTGCAAAAAATTAAAACTGGAATTAGCCACCTTCAGATCACAATCCTTTAACTCCTACTTATCCTCCCTCTCTTCTTGCGACAATTCCCTTTGGAAAACCACAACAAAAATCCTAAACCCTCACCACATTTCCAATCCTTTCAATCTAAAGTCCTTCGAACAATAGTTAATGCTCCATTCTATGTAACTAACAAAACCCTAAACCATGACCTTAATATTTCATTTATCCTAGACCTTAACCCAGAAAAATTCTCCAAATTTCACAAAAACCTTAGCTATCATCCAAATCCCCTTGCACAATCTATATCCAGCACTACCAATGCCTACAATCCTCCTCGAAGGTTGAAGCAGTAGTGGCCCAGAGACCTATAAATAAGCATATATTGGAGTTTTGACAATGGCCAGATCCTTCACTCAAGCCAAGTGTGTATGATTATAGAGCCTTTCCTCAGCCTCTATGTTTTTAATTCCAGTAAGGCTCAGTGCGAGGTGCTGTGATCTCCTAGAATCCTGCCTTTCCTTCCACGAGTGTGGAGAAAGGCTTGGCTCGGAGTTCTTCTGAGTGAATGGATTCTGTAAATATTGTATAGTATGCATGTGTTTTAGTTGTTATTTTGATTAGTTTAGTTCTCTTTTTTATACACATTTACTTTTATTATAATTAGTTTTTGTATTATTTATTGTAAATGGAGTGTGAATGTGCTCTCTGAACACTATTACAAATGTCCTTAATTTTGACAGATTGTAATATTTCTGAATAAATAAATTTAAAAAATAAAAAAAAATTATTTATCCTTGTTCATAGCAACGTTTCATTTTAATCTTTTAATAGAACAAGAAAGCTCCTTCATGAAGGAGACCAGCAATCAAGAAATGCGACCAGTGACACAAGAACAAAGGAGCTGTTCCGATCGAGACCAGAGCTGATGAAGCAAGGAGTAGCTGATCCGGACCCGCTTTGATCTGTCGCGCTCAAAGCTCTTAAGTCTGCTTCTAATGGTCAAATATCCCTGACTTTTAGCGAAAGGAGCGCTCTGGAATGTAATAATTTAATTATGAAGTGTATTAGCTACGAGATGAATTAATTTTTCACCTTCAAAACTATTTTATTATTAAAAAAATTGAAAAAATCTGTGCCGCTTTACGAAATAAATTTTGGTTCGTATAGAAATGGGGAAAAAGTCGAGTGGATTTTAGCATAATTAATATTCATATATTGAATAACGTATTTCACATGGATTTCACTTAATTGTGACGATTCTGCAAAGCGCGGATTATGTAAGCTTTCAATTAATTTCAAAACTCATTTACTAATAAGATTAATTTCTCGATCTTGCTACTCGATAATAAGACTAATTTTGATTTATAGAGTAGAGCTTATGAGTTCCAATAAACCATTGATTCTTTCTTCTGTCCATTCCTTCTAGTTTAAAATCGTCAACGTTTCTTACTTTTTCACAAATAAAATAATTCACAATGAACCTAATGTTCCATGTGTTACAGACTTGGTCTAATGTCAGATGTATATTCTTCCATAATGAGCTTCAGGCTCATCTTAACCCAATTCAACTTCGTTCTTCTATAATTCCTGATAAACCTCCTAGTTTGTGATAAGAAGATGCTCTAGGAAGTATTATACAACAAATATATACCATACTAGGAAGTACTAAGTATTTTTGCGATTAGTTGAATACATTAGTAGAGAATACCGTTCTATTGAAGCCTATATTTTTATTTTATTCATTTTATTTTGGCAAATTAGATCTTTAGCCTCTTCAATAAACCTTCTTCACCTCTGATTCTCCAAGGCTGCTACTTTTCAGTTTGCTCTATGCAACATCGTTTAGGCAAATGACGACTTTTAGAAAAAAAATGGAAATAAACTCTAATGAGTTCAACATCATGCAAGGTACGATACAATTTGGCAGTGGTCTGTATTTTTTAGGCAACTAATGGGTCATACGCATTGTGAAAAAGTAACTCACCCTTTCTGCTGGCATAAGGCAAATTTTACTTGGCGTTGGGACCCCTCTACCAGTTCAGGCTTTAGGTCTTCCTTCTATGATGTCTTGGCAAGGATTGAGGTCGAACAAACACTTCAGACTTCTTCCTTCACTTCCTCTTCTTGCTTATCTCTATTTACGCAACTTTTTTATTTTTATTTGTTTTCCACTCTCCCATGCCACCAGGGCAACACGGATGTGTGCAGTAGTGTGATGTTAAGCATCAATGCATAATAACAATTACTGCCATAATATCGTTTTACAAAATTCTAAGCTGTGCACACAGCTTTTCTTTTCACACAGCTCTTCTACTTATCCTCACCCTTCAGCAAATTAGGCCTGGCTTTCCGAATCCTGAGGTCTTCCTAGGACTGGCCCTCTTCTCCTTCTGTAGGCACCTAGGTTGAAGTGAGCTAGACCCACCGCCGTCTTGCAGCCATTTATAAACTCTTTGAACCGCGGGAAACTTCTCATTAACCTAGCTCTTAATTCGTCGAAAGCAGTGCAGGCCGTGACCAAATGCTATTTACGCAACTTACCGCTTGGTAGCTTTCGGGTGCAAAATCACGTAATTCCCAAAACGTAGTCGTTGATTCTATCCATGCGTTTAGTTTTTTGGCCTCCCAGTTGATCTCTTGAGCTATCGTGGCAATTATTATTATATCACAAACCACTCTGGCTATCGTTTGTGAATAGAAATGTCATTTTCTGGTACTTAATATATTTTCTTTTGACGCCATAAAATTTCCATCTTTTCCACATATTTGCAATTTTTTTATTATTTTAATCTTTCTTTCCTGATGTTGCATATATTTCTAACATGCTACCTGCCCTCAATAGTTTACCTTTGTATGTTTACCAATCTTTTCATCATACAAGTTCATTATACTATATGTAGATATCTAATTGAAAATAAAAATTAATGTATTATGTTTCAATTTTTTGAAAATAAATTTTTTAATTATTTATTTTGTGGCTACTTAAATTATGTGTACAACTCCATGAATGAACTCCTTCGTCACTGTTAATGGTTACCTGCGATTCCTTTATTTCATCCATATTTGAAACTTTATTTTCAAGTAGATTTTGATAGTATTAAGCTATCCAAATAATAAAAGTGTTAAGAAAAAAAAGAAGTCGATTCTAAATTGCTTTATATAAAACATTTTATTGAGAAATATTACAATCTGACAGTTGTAATAGAGATCAGACAGTACATTCATACCGTATATACAGAAATTTAAATAAATAAAATAAGGACAAAAGAATAAGAAAAAAAGAACAAAAGAGTATATATATATATATATACAGAAGTAAGTAAAAATAGAAATAAAAATAAAACAAACATCTTAGATACAAGCATACCTATATACACTATTCTAAATTAAAACTCATTTTAATAATGCTACAGCATTGCACCATATGGGCTGTAGGTGATATTAGATATTAGGCGAAGGAATGACAATACTGGATCCTTTATGGTTATTTTGTTTTCTTATTATCTAAATTTTTTAATTAAGAAGTTTATTTTAAAAACATAGGAATCAAGTATTAATATCATTATATTAAAATAGATGAATGAGAAACCTCCAATGATACATACCAACAGAGAACACTTAAACGGACTGCATAATGCCAGTATATAAAATTTATATTTTTATGGCATTTTATCTGGATGGCTCCATACTTCATTGTTTCTACTGATAAATCGATTAGTATTCATAAACTCAGGGTAAACGGAATATTCTAATTGGGTTATCGAAAATTTTGATAATCGGGAGGTTCTTAGAATAACAGTAGTTTATCCAAAGCTTTACTAATCATTTATAAGCAATAGGTAGCATATTAATAGTTTTAATCAAAATATCAGATAAATACGAAAATAAACTAAGAGCTGATAAAGTGCCTAACCTTCAGCGTCAGAGAGGTGCGGAAAGGTCAGCACTGAAGTATTGGGGCTAAGAAGATATCGGGCGAGGGCCACAAATCGATCTGTCTTTCAGAATCGATTGTCGAGATCAGTAACGACCCCTTCAATCCCCAAATCTCTCGCTCCTATCTCTCCACTCCCCTGCTCTTTGTATGTCAACATCTCTATTATGGTTTGGGTTAGTGTTCCTTCCTACCTCGTTGGCGGATTTAGATGGAATAGTTTTATTAATTTAAATGTGAATATATTTAATTTTAATGACCAACGGTCAGAAATATACTAGGGTATAACTATCGCAAATAGAGTTTTCTTCTCCCTTTCAAAGGTATTAAAATCCCGAAAAATCTAAATGAATATCAAATCAAGGGTGTACAATGATAAAGCCAGTTCAAACATATGGCTGTGAAATCTGGATACTAACCACCACCTAGGAAAGAGTATTGAAATATTTGAGAGAAAAAACATGGTAACCGGAGAGATCTGGGGGATCAGAGTACTAACATATAGAGAAGAAGTACCAATAAAGAACTGCTAATATTAATCGGTCAATAAATATCCCATGATATGAAAGAACGGATGTTAAGATCTGAAAGGGGGTATGTAGCTCTTTGCAATTAATCTCGACGCATCTACGTAACAGTGAATGCCTCAACAGAAGGAAAAAAAGGCAAGAAGCAGTTTGATAGATAGAATCAACAAAGATACAATAGAGCTGGGTGCAGATAAATGGAAAGATATAACTCAAGTTAGGCACAGATGGAAGATGCCTTGTTAAAGCGGAAAAATATCTACAAGATCTGAAATGCCGACAGTACAAAAAGTGTTTAATCTTCAATAATAAATAAATGTGTATTGGTGCCAATCGATGATTTCAACAAACACCTAAGATGTATTGATGTGTGAAAACAGAATTTTGACTCCAATTATCTCAAAATACCAACTGGAGGCTAGTAGTTATTAATTATAAATATTTTTTAAATCACAATAAGTTATTAAAGCACTTGTGTTTCCATAAATCTGTATATTTTGATGAATGCCTCTTCAGTGAAGGAACTAACTTGAATTGGAGAATAAAAACCTACTTCAGATAAGCTTATATCTTGATAAGTGATAGCGTAACCGTGGTAAATATTCTGAAGAACCAATAGGATGTTACCAAACTCATAACCTACCTTCTCTTCAACAATACCTTTTCGATCAAAATGTTGTTCTCATTTATCTTTACTGATATACCCCTTAACAGAAGAAAATGCTTTGAACGATTATTTGGTAATTTTTAATAGAAACATGTACCATGGCAACCACAAAATTAATTTTATTTTGTAGTTTTTAAGAAACTCTATTCAATAAAAAAAATACAGAACACATATTAAACTGGATTTTATTTTATTATACTCACTTATCATATATTTTTTTTTCAATCATTAACAATCATTTTTTGATGAAACATGATTGATTTTTAGAAATATATTACATGTTTATTTACCGTGTGTTTAAAATACCATTTTAGAACATTTGAAATACTTTTCACTACCATATTTCCGCAAGCTGTTCAATCTCACACAGTATCTTCTTTGATATATATTCAGTCAAAGTTTATTCTGAAGAGATAATCATGCATCCGTAAGTACATTTGAAGTAGTTTCCAATTCTAGATGACATTTTCAAGAAAATAATATAATAGTCCCCTATTATTAGCTGTACGTGATACGTATTATGTTAGCGACCAAAATCAAGGAAAGGTAGAACATTGTCAGGACAAAGAAAGTTATTATCATTTTTAAAATTTAGAGGAAGGTTATGATCTAACATATTCCACGACCTGTGATTTTGTTCGAGATAAATCGATTGATTTTCAAGAACCTCTTTGGGTTAAAAAGAAGTAAACATTCAATACGATCTTTTGGTTTATTATATTCAATAATCAATCTTTCTAATCGACCAATAAGAAAAAGTTGACCCTCTCCCTTCTAAATTTGAGGTTTTAAGTTTCAAGATAAGACTAATAGAGCGATTGTTTTGAGATTCGGAATCAATGAGAAAGGGCACCCCACGATGATCTTAAAAACTCGGCATTACCATCCACCATTTCCTTTCAAGATGAAAGCCGAAAAATCTGTGCCATTATACACTGTAGCCCCTAAACTAATGTACCGATTTTAATAAAAATTGACTAAAGTTTTATCCCTCAAAACACTTTTAATTCACAGATATAACATAATTCACTGAAATATACTTGCATTTCATGATGGCGGCCGAAAACTGTATAGACTGTAGCGCCTGAACGAATGTGCCGATTTCGATCAAGCTTGGCAAAAATCTTTTCCTTTGAAGCCTTTTAAATTTATTTAAATAACATATTTCATCGAAAAGAAGCTGGGAAAAAAGGTTCGAGGGGTGGTAAAACTAGATTTCCGAATAACTCAAAAAGTGTACACTTTTTTTGGTAGTCATAGTAATCGTAGTAAAATATAAATATATTTTTTCTTACTTATTTATTTGTGAAAAAAATAAATATTTTATTTATCTATATGTGTATTTAAACAAATTTTTGCTAATTTCCTTTTTTTAGAGCAACGAATAATGAAATTAACTTTATCGAATAAAAAATAAGTATGAACGGCAAAGCTCTTACTTAAGTTGTATTTTCCACCTATTTTTATTTGAAAAACAAATGAAAAAGGATTTAATTGTTATTAATGGTCATCCGCTGATTTTTTTTTTTAAATTCTACAAGCTTTGTAAATTATTATACAATAGTTTATTATTTTTAAATAGCTACATACTAAATACGTGGGGCGAGTTCTCTTACACGACTTTCCTTACTACATAAAGAAAAAAACTGGTTGTTAACACTGGTTCAAATGTTTAAAATATATTTGAATTCAATATTTTCATATTATATTAATATTTATTATGTTCGTAGATAATTAGATAAAGTTTCCGATAGATTTGCAGTTATCAAGCCGTAAAAAAAACGAAAAAAACACGGGAAATAGAATGTCTATTGAAAAATATATATGAAGTTCAAAATGTCATATTTATGCAACAAATAACCCGATTTGAATTAAGTTATTTAAGCTTTTGTTCCCTAGAAAACAAACAATACTGTTCGGGTGCATTTCTGGACATATCACAGACTTTTGACCAGGTATGGCACCCCAGGTTGCTCTACAAGCTTAAAATACATCTACCTCAGTCCTTACACCTAATCCTTCGATCCTATCTCTCTGACCTCTCATTTCGAGTACGCTGCGGAACCCACTTTCCGATATTTATCCTATTCAAGCCAGGGCAGTTAAGTGTTCCCCAGGGCAGCGTCTTGGGTCCCGATCTTTACATCCTCTTTACCGCTGACATCCCTGCTCATCCCTTGTAACATTTGCTGATGACACGGCAATCCTATCATCCAACTCAGATCCTGAAATTTGCATCCTTAAATCTGCAAATGCACCTCTCCCTGATTGAACACTGGTGTGATGAATGGCGCATTAAGTGAATGAATCGAAATGCAAACATCTTACATTTTCTCTTCGACGCAATTCCTGTCCACCAGTTTTTAAGTAGTTTAATTCCATCCAGCTTCCTTACTCAGACACAGTCCGGTATCTTGGCTTTCTCTTAGACCGAAGACTAACATGGAACCCACATACTAGACTCAAAAGATAAGAACTCAACCGACGATATGGCCAGGTATATAGACTACTGAACAGAAAATCCCAACTTTCAATTGACAACAAAATACTGATGTACAAGACAATAGTGAAATACGGACTGGAACTTTGGGGGGCAGGTAAATTTTCTAACTCGAACTCATTCAATCCTTTCAGTCAAAAGTCCTTCGAACAATAGTTGATGCTCTGTTCTATGTTACCAACCAAACCCTACACCATGACCTTAATATCCCATTTGTCCTAGACCTTATCCCTAAAAATTTTTCCAAATTCCCCCAAAACCTTACGTATCATCCAAATCCAATTGCACAACCCCTCTCTAGCACTACTCATCCCTACAACCCTCCTCGAAGGTTGAAGCGGCAGAGACCCAGAGACCTGTTGTAAGAATATATTGGAGTCTATAGTGGAATATATCCACTCAAGCCATGTATGTCTGATTATAGTGTCTCTTCTCAGCCTCCATTGGTAATACCAGTGATGCGGTTGAGTTAAAGACGTTGGGATCTCTTAGAGTCCCGCCTTTCCCTCCACTAGTGTGAGGAAAGGCTAGGCTCGGAGACCTTGAGTGAATGAATATTGTATAAAATCATGTGTGTAAGTATTTATTTTTAGATGTTTTTTTTTTTAGTTTAGGATATTTAAGTTTATATACATTTAGTTTTAGTATTATTATATTGCGGTTTATTTATTTTTATTTATTGTGCATAGTATGAATGAGCTACTCTTTACCACAAATACTATTGTCCTTAAATGTGACAGATTGTAATATATCTCAATAAAGAAATTTCCTTAAAAAATTTTTTTTATGTTGTAACGAATTCATTAGAGGTTCTAAAACGGATAGAAAAGGTACCCGCATCCTCCGTTTCAATGTATAAATCTATTATTTTCTAGGAAAATAGGACAAAAACTGGTTCATGAGCTAAAATAAATAATATTACTATAAGTTTATTAGTTTTAAAATAGTGAAATTAAATTTCACTATTATTAAATATTATAAATAGAATACCATTTTTGGTACCTCTTCCAATTGTATTCAATTTTCCTTTAGATCGACATCGAACAGGCCAAGGCAGGAGATGACTCCCGAAGAGATCGAGCGGCTGGAGGAGGAGGAATTCACCCACGGCCCGCTCTCCATTCTCAAGACATCGATGCTCAACCACACCCAGGTCACGTAGAAATATTAATCATTATTAGTTTTTAAAAACACCATCTTGAAAACATTACTACATTTATTCTAAAGTAACCGTTGTTTTTTATTTTTGAAAATCGCTTTATTAATCCAATAATAAAATATTTAATTTATGTGGCAACTTTTGTAAAGAAAGCCGATCTTAATTAATTATGACAATATTTTGACTTTGATGTGTTCATTAACTTTAATAATTGTTTTCACTTTTTATGGGGGGCTTCATTCAGTAATTTATTTTTCTTTTCTATATACTTTGTTTACATATTTTAATTTTTTTTTTCTATCCAGATTTTACACCCAAATCGCCATTTTAATGTAGTAATTACTATGTGTGTTGTCCTTTAAAAACAACAATTGGTGGCGATAAAGATTAAAATTGTTTAAATATAAAAAAACATTCAATTACCTTAATAATTTTAAAACAGTTTTCTTATAAAATATGCTCAAAAAATGCCAAAACTTGGAACTCTGAAAACTCTAATCGTCAGCCATAAATTGGACCCATCTTCCATCAACTTATGTTTTGGATAATAACCCATTTCTCATAATGTTTAAGAAATGATATATTTCAATGTACTCATTTAGTGAATCGCATTATTATAATTAACAAAGCATAACCAGTAAAGTTTTTAAAAATATTTGAATTACAGGACGGTCTTAATAATTCGTACACGTAGATTGCATAGGCAGTGTCTTATCAAGGTAATGTGGTGAAAGCAAATATTATCCATTGAACTCTAAGTGTGTAATTTTGGGTTAGTTTATGTTTCTATTGGTGCGGACTATTGGTGGTATATATATATATATTTTTTTCCTCCTTAAAAAAATCTTTAAAAAAAACTTACTATCCAACTAATATGCCACTGGAAATCGGTCACCCTCGCGATCTCTACTACAAAAAAAATATATAAAAAGATTTCTTAACTTCTGGATGATCGCCTAGTTTTAATATTTTCCATTTAGAGACATCACAATACGATTTCGACAATACCATAAAGAAATCCCATTAATGTGAATTGGGAAACAGAAAACACAAATAGAAATATGCTATTACTAATGTTCCTTTTTATGTAACCTACAAAACTATATTATCCCATTTGTTCTAACCCAACCCCAGAAAAAGCCCCCAAATTCTATCAGAATTTTACGTCAACCAAACCCTTTATCACTATCCATCTCTAGCTCCACACACCTCTACAATCCTTCTTGAACAACACTGGTCTCGGGCCATCTTGCAGATATGGATATTTCAGCTCCAGCAGAGGCCAGAACCTCAACCTAACTATTGTGTGGCTATAGTGCCCTCACTCACGTCCACTGGCTTTTAATAATATATTTATTGTATATAAACAATGTTATAATAATTTATGTTAGTTTGACTAAAGTTCATTATTAAATTTATTATGATGTATCTTCTCAATTTAAATCCTACCATAAGCAATAAAATAAACCCTAAGTCAATTCTCCTACAAACGTCTCATTTAGAACGTAGTAATGTTTTAAAACAAAATCATATATTTATTGTATAAAAAAGGTTTGAAAATGTGTACTTCTTTTTTGCAGGTGTTGATTAATTGCCGAAACAACCGTAAGTTACTTGGGATTGTAAAGGCCTTCGACAGGCACACCAATATTCTTCTGGACAAAGTGAAAGAACTCTGGACTGAGAGGATCAGGGCTAAAGTCGGAGACAAGAAGAAAGTAATAATATCATGTTATTAAGTATAATAATGAAATATAATAATCATATAATATGTAAAAAAAAAATTATAGCTGCAACCCACCCGTCTGCGTAAGGTGTAAGTTCATAACTCAGTTCATGATATAAATTAATAATAATAATAATAAAAGGCATAGCGAACCCGAAGGTTCGATGACGACACCACTAATCAGCTAGATCAGCCTTGACGCTATCTTTTCACATTGGTCTACACATCGGTCGTTGTTGTTGTTATTTAGGGCTTAGAGGTTTGAAACCCAGAGATCATCAATGCCTATCTAATCTGCACTTCAATTATCCCAATAATAAATTATTATGGAAAAGATGTTCTATACATATAAGTAAATTTTATATTAATTAATTAATAAAACCTCAAAGTTAAATTTGGTTTAGCAAATCAATAACTTTAAGACAATTCATCATCATATGTGGCACGACATCCCGTTACCAAGACTGGGCCTCCTCCAAGAGCCTCCGCCAGTTGGCTCTGTCTTCTGCTGCAGCTCTCCAGTTCCGTACACCAGCATGGTTCTCGCATCATAAGCCACGTTGTCCAACCACCTCGTCCTCGGCCTTCCTACCCGTCTTGCGAGGTGCAGCTCCTCCATCATTATTTTCTTGGGTATCTCAACGGTGCTCATTCTGGCCACATGCCCTACCCACCTTAATCTGGCCAGTTTATTATACGTGACTACATCGATGTCTGTATAAAGAGAACTGAGCTCCCTATTTTTTCTTTTCCTCCAGACAACACCCTCCTTTACTGGACCATAAATCCTTCTGAGGACTCCTCGCTCAAACACACTCAGCTTCATCTCATCGTTTTTAGTCATCGTCCAAGCCTCTGAGCCATATGTCAAAACAGGCCGTACAAGGGTCTTGTATATGATCAGCTTGGTCTTCTTAGAGAGATACCTACTTCTTAAGTGCCAGCCAAGTCCAAAGACACATCTATTGGCAGCCGTGATCCTTCTCTGTATTTCTTGAGCCATGTCATTTTTGCTATTAATTTCAGACCCAGGTATACAAAACTTTTCACTCTCTCAAACTTAAAAGAACCTACCTCAAATGGAGAGTTCAGATCCACCTCACCACCAACTCTCATATACTTAGTTTTCCTTTCGTTGACTTCTAGACCAAGTGGTCTTGCAGCTGCTTCAAGGCCTATAAACGCTTCTCTGAGAGCCCGTTCAGACCTACCTATTATGTCAATATCATCAGCAAAATCAAGAAGCTGTGTCAGGCGATTGAAGATTATATCACTGATCTGGATGCCGGAGTCTCTTACAGCTTTCTCCTCTGCCAAGTTGAACAATAGACAGGCGAGGGCATCCCCTTGCCGAACCCCATTGCTCACTTTAAACTTTTCGGAGGCATCAGAACCGACGCGTATTCTACATCTCGAGCTGTCCATGGTCATCTTGATTAGGCGTACGAGCTTCTGAGGGATGCTTAGCTCCTCCAAGGCACAGTATAGTTGTGTTCTATCAACGCTGTCGTATGCTGCTTTAAAGTCCAGGAATAAATAGTGGGTGACTACCTTACGCTCCATAGTCTTTTCTAGGATCATCCTCAGAGAGAATAGTTGATCAGTGGTTGAGCGTCCTCGGCGAAATCCAGCCTAATATTTCCCCAGTTCCTTTTCAGAATACGGGAGGATCCTCTCAAAAAGAATGTTAGAGAGCAGCATATAAGTACACGAAAGGAGTGAGATTCCTCGATTGTTACCGCATTCTGTTTGATCTCCTTTCTTATGTATTGGGCAGATAATGGCTGTTGCCCATTCCGTAGGCATAACTTCCCTCTCCCAGATGGTCAGCATTAAATCATACAGAGCTTTCTTGAGTTCTTCACCTCCACATTTCAACAGCTCTGACTGGATTTTTTTTTTTTTCAATTTCCTCAAGGCGTTTTCCATTTCCTCCTCATCCGGGGGTTCAATAGAATTTAGGGAGTCTTCCTTCATTACTCCTACTTCTCCAGGCGCCGTTCCTCTGTTTAATACGTCTTTGAAGTGTTGTACCCATCTCCTTAGTACGTCATCTTTGTGGCTTAAAGAAGTCCCGTTCGCGTCTTTGCATGCCGTCACTCTGGGCCTGAAAGCTGCCCTACCCTCGTTTATTCTCTGAAAGAACAACCGACTTTCATTTTGGCCGCGCAATGCCTCTGTGTCCTCCATGTTCTTATTTTCCCAAGCTCTTCTCTTTCCGCGCTTAAGACAATTAAGCACCGATATTATTTTAACTTCATCATTTAAAACTAATACATGTCTAATTTGGTTAGAATTGATTCGTAATAAATACACTTTCGTTACTAAGCTGAACAATTATACTCTTCCTTTTAATTTTACACCATCCCTCAACGATTTTATTAACCGTAATGTAATCAGCTAAATTATATTAACCGGATACGGTTCACACAATTGAGAATTTGAATTGTGTGACCGTCTAAATTCTCCAGTTGTTTCATCTTCCTTCAGAATGGATATTCTATGCAATCCTTTATTTCCAAAAACTTTAGTATTTCGTCCATCCTTTAATGTAAGCAGCCTCGTTTCACTCAACCATAGGTTAGATAATAGCTTGGCCCAATTCTTGCATTCTTATTTTTTAAGTTTTGGGACAACAGGAGCGAACTAAGTAATTTTATCACAAAAAAATAACAAGCATAACCCGCCTTCAATCTAACTTTAATCTACTCTGCAATTCGTATTTTATAATTATCGTAGACCCTAGATATCAAAACTTGTTTAACCATATTCCCTTCTATATCGACATTACCGATATTGCAACTAAACATATATTTCGTCATATCCTTATTTATTTTGAATCCCAGTAATTCCCGGCTTTTATTAACGTTGTCGTATTTAATTTTATAGTTTCCGTATTTACGCTTGGCAGGCCCAAATCAACCCCAGATAATGTCCTTATATTAAATTAATATACGCCATTAAATTAAGCGAGGCAGGTAAAAGGGCATCACCTTTTTTTTTTTTAAACCCTAACGGACCTTAAAAGTTTTAGAATAATAATTACCGTTTCAAACTTTATTGAATGTTTCCGTCAAGCTCATCCAAACAAGATTTTTTCATGATATAATAAAGCCATTATAATATAATTTCTACAACATGTTAATAAATAATAAATATTTTACTGCAGTTAGACTTGAATTGAGCCCTTTCAGTCGTCATTTATGTTTAAATGCACTTTAGACTGTCCTAAAGTGGGCTTAAAACATAAATAACATGGTGAACAACACGGATTATTAACGTATTACTAAAACTTTGCCAAAGTTTTCTCTAAATAATACTAGTATTATATTTCGCCATTAAATATGCTAATAAATTGGCATCAAAATTTATCAAAAAGTTACTAGGGACAATTTTCTCAGAAACGGAATTTTAAATAGCAATATAAATAACATTGTTTTGAGTAAATTATATTGTACTCGAACGCCGCGTTGCTGTGATTAGTGAAAACGGATCTGATAAAAGATAAGATTTGATCCAACCGAGCCACGATACTCTCTTAGCCCGTTCCATGCCGGAACTTTGCATTGTCCAGACTAGAGAGCTCTCTTAGCTAAGTAAGACATCTATGCCAGCATAAAAGTGTGAGTTTTGTTTTACACAATTTATATAAACTAAAACTTTCAATAAAAATACAGTACACTGCTAAAATAATGTCGAATGTACTGTAAGGAGAACTCATTAAAGTTACATGATTTTAAAAAATTAAATTTAGAAGATTGTTTAAAAAAATATTTTGACAATAATATAATATTTTAAAGGCTCATGTTAAAAATCTGTATACAATATTTTTTGCTGTATGTCCGCGATTATTTGCTCCCATTTTTAATTTATATTGTTCAGGAAGGTTCTATCAATAATTTGATTAACCTTATAATTAGGAACTAAAATATTCCATTAGATGTATAGTTTCTGATAATTTTAAAAATTAATGAAAAGTGAACTGATTTCTATATCAGTCAGTATCTCACTATATACATTTATTATTCCTTAACATTTTTTTTTTGTTGGTAGACCATATTATCTATCTATCTTCCTCGAATCCAATTTTTGAGCTATCGATTTGATGTTTACATTCTCCTCCAGTTCCGAGTAATAAGCTCATGCTCTGTAATAAACAAAGAAAAATTATTTCCGCTAAACTCAAAAACTATAAAATTTTGGATTTACTATACCCATGATAATTTGAAAGGTATAACGTGAAAATCTAAATGGAACGTCCATTATCAATTAATGCAGATTATAATAGTCCATTTCTATAAACTGTAACCCCGAATCGGCTCTAACGATTATATAGGTTCCTCCCCCCCAAAAAACGGAACTATATTTATTGTGTATCCACTCTAATGGCTATTATATTCATGATTATTATTTTTTTTTTCTTAATTCTCTAAAAGGAGTAGAAAAATCATAGAAATCAGACCGTTATTAGCAAAGATACAGCCTAATGGAATTTTTATACAGGTTTTGGTTAATTTTTTTAATAATCAATTATTTTAATAGATCAAAAAATAAATCGATTTACACTCAAAAATAAATTATTTCCATATTATATAATCATCTGTTCACAAACCATATAGCATGTGAATGTTGTATATCTATGTGATACTAATTATGAAGGGATAACAGATTTGTTCCAATGGGTCAGGTGGGGAATTTTTTGACATTTTAACTAGTCACTGCCCACGTCATAGGGCATTTTTAGGTTATATCAAATCACATCTATGTTTAATCTACAATCATGAAACGGTATTATATCTTAGATAAATAACCATGACAGATTACAGAAAGGCAGCCTCATTTTTAAATCATTTTATACAAGTGGTTCTGTTGGAGAAATATGTTACTGACATTCCTACATCTTCCATTTAAGTTCTGGAATCTTATCGCTGGAATGGAATAATAGGGACTGACAAATGAACTGGAATTGTCAGGTAGATGGCGCCCTATGAAAAACGACTCTCCAATCTGGATCGAATGTCGGTTGTCAAGGAAGATCGATTATCCGACGGATGGGGAGCACTGTGTTTGAAAGCACATGAATAACCTCTATGGTAGAATAAAGTAACCTCTTTGGTAAAAGTTATTCCTCCAAAATTGCTATTAGTGGTATCCTTGTAAAATTTATTTTAATTAAATAACGAAGAGAATTGTACTAGTATAATTATTTAAACATTTCATTACATTTTTAATAAAATTAAAGTTTATTTTTTTTAGTAAAATTTGTATTTAATTTAATGTTTTTAGTTTTTCATGTATTTATGTAGTTTATCCACCACACCATAATACAAATTAATTGATATTAAAGGGTTAAATTGATAGAAATAGATCATTTAATTAAATTATGTTGCTACGAATAAAAACGGAAAATTAATAAATTAGATAAAATATTAGCTTAATATAATGGGTTATATTTTTATAATATTATATATACAATGTATATTCTTATTTACATATAGTATTTTTTCTTGAAAACAATTCAAACTTTATTATCACCTATTTACCATGAGTAGAGAATGGTCACTTGATTTTAAAAGACAAATTATAATTTTATCACATATCTTTATAAATAAAATAAAGATTTTGTCTGTACATTGAATAGAATCAACCGTTTTATGATATATTTCCGTTTCATACATTCCAGACACACAATCCACTATTAAAATTTATTTTGTCTGTCTGTATGTCCACATTGCAACGAAATATTGTGTCAGGGGTAAGCTCAGCAATGGCTTATTGTACACTTTTGAAAATTTGACATTATATTAAGGTTCGCTTGATTTAAAACATAGGCTTTAAATGAAAACGAAATATTGAGTAGAACCGAAGTTATAAATTCTTGAGTAATTTGTCTAAAGACCTCGGTTAATGTTGATAATAAATGTGAATAATAAACATATGTTTATACGTTAAAGAACATCTACATAAATAAAATAAAGATTTTGTCTGTACATTGAATAGAATCAACCGTTTTATGATATATTTCCGTTTCATACATTCCAGACACCAAATCCACTATTAAAATTTATTTTGTCTGTCTGTATGTCCACATTGCAACGAAATTTTGTGTCAGGTGTAAGCTCAGCAATGGCTTATTGTACACTTTTGAAAATTTGACATTATATTAAGGTTCGCTTGACTTAAAACATAGGCTTTAAATGAAAACGAAATATTGAGTAGAACCGAAGTTATAAATTCTTGAGTAATTTGTCTAAAGACCTCGGTTAATGTTGATAATAAATGTGAATAATAAACATATGTTTATAGGTTAAAGAATATCTACATAAATAAAAAAAGATTTTGTCTGTACATGGAATAGAATCATTGCGGTTCATGACATCTTTCCGTTTTATACATTACAGACACCAAATCCAATTTTCAAAATTTTTTTGTAGATTTTTGAAATTTTGATATTATATTTAGGGTCTCTTAACTTAAAATATAGGATTTAAATGAAAACAAAATATTGAGTAGAACCAAAGTTGTGAATTCTAGAATAATTTGGTTCCTCAATTACAACTATTCTCCATTACTATCTCTGATTTCTCTTAAGTTAATTATCAAATTTTTCATATGTTATATTTACCTATCTTTTATATTAGAGATTAATGTGAAATGGTCAATTTTTCAAAATAGAAAAAATTAAAGGTACTTTAGGGGAAGCTAATATTGAAAATTAGGCATTATGGCACTGTTAGAGAACATCAATCAGAATATAAAACTTCATTGTATTTAAAATTGCTTAATTTTACAATGATATGCCGAATTTAATCAAAATCAAAATTGCGGGACTTGGTTATTTGGACTCAGGGGACCTCAAAACTTCTATTTCCGTTAAAAGCTGAGATTCAAAAATTTTCATGATCGCAATAGTTTCCTTTACTATATTTTTCATATATAGGCAAGTGGAAGTAAATATGGAGGATAAGGAAACCCATTTATGGAAAAAATCTAAATAATTATCTGTTTATTCATTAATATCGCCAACTATTGTAGAGCCAGCGAATATCAATTATGGAGATTTATAAATTAATATCATCTGATGTTTCATTAATCGCTAAATTTGACGTTGCCGTTATGGATGACATGGAACTGGAACCCGGTGTTGGTAGATCGTTAATTTGATAAATGACTTTCCAAGAATCCGTTAATCTGATAATATATATAAGCGATTTACGAAGCAGAGTAATAACATAATGGTAGGTTATTGTATTTAGTGATCTTCATAAGTTTAATTGCTCTGAAATTTCTGTAATTCTTTTTGAAGTAATAAAGAAATGAACTTCATATTGCGTTTCAGCACCAATTGAGTTCTAGGCAGTTGGAGAAGCCGCAAAATGGGAATACCACACACACACAGAAGCAACTATAGCAAGATAAGCCTATCCTCACGAGTTCGCTAACAGAGTTGGTGGCCTAGTTCTCGGAGACATTGTTGGTCAAGAGAACATTCGTCGTCGGGGGGACGGGATGAACCGCTCTACCAACTGGAATCATGATTAGGTCATTCATGAGGGGAACGATGGAATGAAATGAAAAATTTATTCTGGGACACTTCAAATAATATTTTCAAAATAACAAAACATGATGAACATGAAATAAGTTTAATAATAACTTTTTTTTTTTTTTTTTTTTTTTTTGACTCTATATCTTCATCCGCACCTGTCATGGTAGTGACAATTAGCAGATTAGCTGTTTAAATTGAAAATGACATGATAGGCATGACGAAGAATGGAGCCCAGCAGCACCTCTTCCCTGGCCTGTTTATATCCTAAAATCAGGAAAGGAGATCTCTCATCCAGCTCCTTTTCAGTCGCCTCCTGATGAGCATTTCAGCCGTGGCCATGTCTTTGATAAGTCCATTGTGATGTCCGTGTAGTTTTAGATGAAATCGGGAGTAAAGAGTACGTATGTGCTGGTCAATGGTTGGTTGTCTTAGGTCGGTATGTAAAGTCTTATTGTTGACGTACCAGGGAGCTGCAGTTATTAGTCTTAAAATTTTAGATTGAAAAGATTGTAGTTTTTGTAAGTGAGTCTTTTTTGCTGAACCGTAAATCTGTGAGGCGTATGTCCAAATGGGTTTGAGCAGGTAAGTGTATGTATTTAGTTTTTGTCTAATTTTCAATTTTGATTTAGAAAACAGTGAGTACAGTATTTTCAGTCGCTTGTTCAAACTCTTTCTTTTCATTTTGATGTGTGGGCTCCAGGTCATCCTTCTGTCAAATATTAGTCCGAGGTAGCGTATACTGTCCGTCTGAGGAATTGGATTGTTGCTGATATAAACTGGTGGGCATGTTTCTCGTCGAAGCGTAAATGTTATGTGTTGTGATTTGTTATGATTTAATCTAATTTTCCAGAGTGAATACCAATTTTGTAAATTTAGTAAATGATTTTGTAAATTTAATGAGGCTAGTCTGGGGTCATGGTGTTTTGTTAAAATTGTTGTATCGTCAGCGTAAGTAGCAGTCAATGTTTCAGAGTTGGTAGGCATGTCATGCGTATAGACAATGTAGAGTAAAGGTGCCAATATTGATCCTTGAGGTACCCCTGCTGATACTGGTCGAATTGAGGAAATTTCTAAACCCTGTCGGACAGAGAAGAATCTGTCGAAAAGGAAAGATTGGAGAATGAGATAATATGTATTAGGCAGTATAGTTTTGAGTTTGAAGAGAAGTCCCTGGTGCCAGACTTTATCAAATGCCTGGGCAACATCCAGAAATACGCCGGTGGCATATTGTTTTTGCTCTAGCGCTCCAGCAATGTAGTCAGTAACTCTGTGTAATTGGTGTGTAGTTGAATGAAACGTACGAAAACCGAATTGATGGTCAGGTATTATTTGTTGGTCTGTCAGTATGTCAACCAGTCTTTTGTATATTAATTTTTCGAAAACTTTGGAGCATATCGGAAGGAGACTGATAGGTCGGTAGGATGAGGGATTGAAAATGTCTTTGTCCCTTTTGTGTATCATCTTGATATGTGAGTATTTCCATTGTAATGGAAAGTTAGTTGTCCTCAGAATACAGTTGTATATTGTCGTAAGGAACACTAGAGCTTTCCTAGGCATTTTCTGGAGACCCTCGGCAGTTATTAAGTCATAACCTGGAGCTTTTCTTTTTGGGAGATGTCTGATTTGTTGTGCGACTTGTGAAGGAGTGAAAGGAAGAGGGGGAGGTGTCATCTGTAATGGTATGTCTAGAGTATCAAATACTAATGTTTCATGTTCTGTGTTCGTGAAGTCGGTAAATGGTGTAAATACTGATGAAAGATGGTCTGCAAATAGTTCAGATTTTTCTCTATCCGACAAAGCCCATGAACCGTCTTCGTTTCGCAGGGGTACTGACACCTCTCGATGTTTTAACAAATTTTTGGTATGCTTCCACAAACTTCCATCGTCAGTTGATATGCTGCTCAAATAAGCATCATAATTCGTTCTGTTGAATTTTTGTATTAGTCGTTTAAGTTCGTTATTTAGTCTGTTAAATGTCCGTCTATCTGAGGGAAATCTGTTAGTCTGCCATACCTTACGTGCTCTCCTCTTTGCCGTGATCAAGTCCCTTATATATTGAGGATATCTTGGCAAGTGTTCTGCTCTTGATGACCTTGGTAGCGATGAAGACCAAGCTGCTTTTTGGACACTTTTTGTAAATTTGTCCACTGCCTCTTCTAGTTCATCTGCTGTTTTAATGGAGCCAGGGATTGAAAGTTCTGAATCCAGAATTTCCCTGTAAGCATCCCAATCCATTTTACCATTAAGGAGCTTAGGGGTTCGGGGAAGATTGATGGGCTCATCAAGGATAACCAAATGTATAAGGGAATGGTCAGAGCAAAGATCAGAGCTCGTATTTATGGTGTAAGGTATGGTGCGCAGTCCTTTGGTTATAAAAAAGTCTAGTAGGTCTGGGGATTTACGTTGTGAAGTCGGCCAATATGTCGGTGTATCAGGTGATATAGTGTCTAATGAAAGCTCGTGGATAGCAGCCCTCAGATTTCTTCCTCTTGGTGTGCACAGCCGTGACCCCCAAAATTGGTGCTTTGCGTTAAAGTCACCGCCTACTATAAAGCAACGCCCAAGGCTTCGAAAATAGTTGCAAAACATCGAAGGTGTTAATACGTACCTCGGAGGACAATATACTGAAGCTATTGTTATTGTGTGATGTTTGGTGTGTAGTGTTAAGCCTGTGGTTTGAATGTCAGGTGTAGTAGGTAAGTATAAGGGATTATGTGATAATGATGTCTTTATTAGTATTGCTGTACCACCATGAGCTGTGTTGTCCGGATGGTCTGTTCTGTAGGTATTGTAACCAGAAATATGAAATTTAGTTCGTGGTGTAAAGTGTGTTTCTGTTATCATTGCGATGTCAATGCGTTTTTCGTGTAAATATAAGTCCAATTCTGTCCTATGTTGCGTTAGTCCGTTTGCATTCCACAGAAGGATGGACAGGGAGCCTACAGTTAGCTGATTAATGGCCATTAGGAAGACACATGCCTTGTGTTATCTGTGAGAGCTGTTGGAGGAGACTAAAAAGGGGCTGAATGAGAGTATTCAGACCGTTCAATAACTGGAATAGTTGTGGAGACATGCAGTTTTCAGCTGAAGGTAGCTGGGTACTTTTTCCCCTCATGGTTGCTGAAGGTTGAATGTTTGGAGGTACTGATGATGGAGGCAGTTCCTGAGCTTGCGGTTGCGTTTGCTTCTGTATTGGCTTCTGCTGTTGCACTGGAGGTTGCTGTTGGGGCTGTTGATGATGCTTCTGCTTCCGCTTCTGCTCTTGATATGGGCTTTGCGAAGGTTGTGGAAGATCCGGGAAATTATGAAGATTTGCAGATGGAGGTGATTCCCTCTGGTGAACATGATTCCTCTTGGTCCTCTGTGCCCTTAGATCTCTAAGGGTTTGACACCCCCGATAATTGGCCGGATGTTCGCCTAGACAATTAGCGCATTTAGCTGGAGTTTCTCTAGTTTTGCTACAAGTGGAACTGTCATGTCCTAGTCCACATCTGACGCACCGTGGTGCGTGGTTGCAATACGATCGTGTGTGACCGTATTGTTGGCATCTGACGCATTGCGGTATATGTTTCTTCCTTCTAAGTTCTTCAATTGTAACCTTTGTATAAAATAATTTAGTAATATCGAATATTTTCTCATTGAAAGTTTCTTTACTTACATCTACAAAAAACATAGGTAGTGGCCGTTTAAAACGTGAGATGGCGTTGGTAATACCTACGATTTTGTATCCGTATATTTCAAGATCTTTTTTAATCTCTTCAATTGGTGTATTGTGATGAAGGTCTTTAATCACCACGCGAGGATTTCTATCCTCAGGAAGCTGATAAGTATGAAATTCGGCTCCGCTGTTTTTCAAGCAGTTAACTATTTGCCTGTAATTGTTTGGAGTCTGGGGGTAAATAGTTACTCCCTTAGAAGTTGTTTTTAGCAAAAAGGAATCTGGTCCTGAATTGGATTGTAAATAAGACACAAGAGCCGCGTAGTTTTCGACACCGGTGATGTAGATTGGGGGTGGATTCTTAGTATTATTAGGTGGTGGATTAGCAGAAGAAGTTTGACATTGGTCATTAGTAGTAGATAGAACCTGGAAACTATTGCTAGTAGTTACCACTACTTCCTGTTTTTTCTGTTTCCTCGGATCCCTGTTTTCAGTAATGTTTCGTTTTCTTCCTGTTACCAGTTCCCATGCTCCTCTTTCGTTGACTGCGCACGGAGCATTGTCGTAGCAGTCCATACGAGCCGCAGCTTGGGCTGCCTCGGCCTCCTTCGTAACAGCGGCTGATTCCGCCTCACTCATAGGTGCTTCGAATATAAGCTTCAATGTTTTAGTTCGCCTAGTTATTTAGGTAAAAATAACTCTTAATCCCGCAGTTATTTCCAAAATTTTTATAGACGAAAACAATTTTAACTTTTATAATTGGCAAGCACCAACTTAAACTAATAATTAAACAATATATATATTATATATAACAATTTTTTGATGACATGTCCTATTATATTTTAAAAATACAAAGCGGGACGGACCGTAACGAAGACACGACACTTATTTCTCACTTACTATGGTTACAAGAGTAATTATAATTACATAATAACCTAAGTTGCCAAGAAGGCGCGAAGTATAATTATATAGATATTTAAAAGAATTAAAATATTTTCCGCACATTAGTTTAGTTCCGATTATTTTATGTTGACAAAAAAATAATTCAATTTCAACTACAGAAAAGATGTAAATTATTCAAATTAGAATTTGAGCATCCAGTATAACAATTAAATCAATAGTAGTATAATTTGTCACATTTATAAAATGAGGATTGATCCGTCGCTAAGTGTGCTAGACCTAAGTACACTTACCAGCTGACCATCCCCCATTTTACAAATTTCAATGATGAAGGCCTGATACCAAGACCGAAACATTTACATTATATATATAATGTAAATGTTAAAATATATATATTTACTTCTAATGACTGCAATCCCCAATCAATTTTCTCCAACATTGTGAAAATTAATAATCGATTTTTTTATTTTATTTTGTCTTCACATATATAAGATATTTTTTTCTGCCTATACTAGACTTATTCATATCTGCCCATCTTGAGGTCCTTCTTTCCAGTTTTATCATTTAGCTTTGCAACATCTTTTTGGATTCGATCTATCCGTATGGTTTTTGGCCATCCATGAGGTCTCTTGCTTACACGGTTTCCTAATGGATTGCTCCTAGCTACGCGTACCGCCTATCTTAATTTCCTTGCCTTCATATCATGAAATATTGCTTGATCAGTTTCTGCATGCTATTCTTTGTTGGTCATTCTCATCCATTCGTTAATTGTTTAATAATCAGATTGAGTTGTGGTTATGTTTTTTTTTTCCGAAGGATTTTTTTTTTCAAACCTTTCAATACTTCTTTCTAGGTGTTTAGGCTATATAACAGAACTGATTTTATTTTAGCATTGTACGCTCTTAATTTAAGATTTTTAGAAATTGGAAATCCTTTGAAAGACAGTTGTTAGCGCTTGTAAAACGATGGTCTATTTCTGAATGTTTGTCATTCGTTGATTTTAAATACTTTTGACGATAAAAAAATTTCCCTATCCTTTGAAAAACAATATTTCGATTTATAATTCTATAGAGAATATATATATATATATATATATATATATATATATATATATATATATATATATATATATATATATATATATATATATAAATATATGTGTTAAAGAAGTAATACGTAAATATAAGAGAAACTACCAAACCTTGTCGACATCTCAGAAAACCAGTTTAGTAGCAAACTTCGTATTTATTCTTTCATGTGTGTGCAAGATTAATAATGTGAAAAAAATATGAAAAAACCATTATATTCAAGGCTCGAATGTACAACAAGAAACACCTTGCTAAACCTTACCTTTAACCTTTCGACGACCGTAAATATCTGTAAGATAAATAACCGACATGTTTGTCAATGTTTCTTGGGATATAACCAGAGAATCAGTTTTTCGTAAATTTTTAGTATCATCCCTTTTCGAAACCCCTTACTTCAGATCTTTCCGCGTCTATTTTAAATATGAAACGAAAAAAGCCGTGTTTGATATATAAGGTATACACCGACCATTGACGTAAGTTTTTAATTATTGATTTTTTAAGAATTATATTTAAATATTTTATATTTATTTTAAATAAAAAGCAACTCAATTATTATTTTTCGCCGTTTTCTTTTTGGTCCACCGAAACGTCAAAATATGTTTAACACGGCGCGAGTACAATTTTAATTCGAGTTAATTCAAGGGTGCAGCTTTTACTAGATAGTTCCATTCCTCTCTATACACTACGCCAGCCATTTTGTTGACTTGCGTGCCTTCGATTTTTATTTAATTTATTATAAATATTTCATTTTATTTATTCCATTTAATGACTAATTTAAGGAGAAATCATGAAATACACTGCCCTGAAATGCAAACAGTAATAAATAGCAGCCTAATTAAGGAACTTACAAGAGTTTAAATATCTCATTTTTACCAGCACTTACATATATAAGTAATTTATAGTAAGGGAAAGTATTGAGATGGTGAAACTTTCCGGATCTGACTTTTCAACGGAAATACACGTTTGGAGGTACGATTAGTCCAAATAGAGATGTCCCGCAAAGTGGTCTGTGCGTCTAAGTGTCTGTGTGTGTATGTTAGCAGTCTAGCTCAAAAATTAAAAGTCGTACGAAACTGATATTACGTATATAAGATTGGTTACATGTGGCTGTAACTTTTTTCTTAATATTGGCTAACCGGAAGTGCCTCATATCAACGGTCAAACATACTTTTACAATTTTCTCAAAAACTGCTTTAACGATTTTGATTAAACTCAGTCTATCATTGTATAATTAAGTTGTTTTCAATATCAATTAGGTCTTATCCCCATTGGTGTCACTTTACAGGGCTAAAATGCCCAATGTTCATTTACGTCTCCCTCTAAAGTACCTTTAATATAGTTTATTTTACATAATTAACTATCTCACATTATTAACAGTTACAATAAAATGTCAAATATAACTTTTGAATGAATTTGATAATTTAATAAAGGAGAAAAAAATAAAAATTCTTATATTTATCGAAAATCTCCGGCAATACTAGTCCAAAGGTATACATATAATATATCGTTGGAAATTGAATAATTAAAAAAAATATATCTGATAGATAGTTGTAGAAGGTAACGGAGAGTGGCAAAAAAATTATAAATAATAATTTTTTAAAACTAATATTATTTAACGTAAATCACATGTTTTCATGAAATTTACTAACTACTGTATGCTTTTAAAATATTTTTAAATTTGAAAAAATATTTAAAATCCACCTAATCAAGGTAATGACATTCTTTAAAAACTATTTTATTGTACTATTATATTGTAAAAATTAAATATAAAATCATTTCATGGATGTATAAAGCATATTTTGATAACCTTAAAGTAATTTACTGTAGTTTAATAATTCTAGATATGATATTATATTTAAATAATTGAGTATCTATAGTCCGTTTATTCCCTAAAATCACCATGTAACCTTTCAGAAAATAAAATTAGTGAATAATTTTATGAATTTTCTGCTAGTGATATTTCAACAGCATCCACCTACAATTAGTGTCACAACTTTTAACCTGTCTATGACAGAATACAAATCTCTTAATTACATTTTAGTAAACATTGCGATGGAAAATAATACTTTAATAACTAATAGTCGGACAATCCATAATCAACGGATCGTACAATCCATAATCAACCGGTGATATAATAAATAGAACTTTTGTTATTTTAATGGTATTTATGAATTGTTAGCTGTAAGCTTTAGCTCGGTTAAAAATTAAATTAAAAGATTTTGGTAATTGAAATATGTGTGTTGAGCGCACCAGAGTTTTCACATTAAGATAAAATCTCTAAAGAAACTTTCATTATTCATTTCAGAAAATTTATTTATTTTAGGCTTTATCATAAAGTTACTGATCAATCATGGCCGATAAGGTTGAAATATTTTTCTGCGTACTTTGATAATAAATTTTATAATTTTTTTTTATATTTCATTAATAAATTATAAATGTAAATTTAACTTTGGTTTGCAGTCAGTTCCAGTGAACAAAGACCGTTACATACCAAAAATGTTCCTGCGAGGTGACTCGGTCATACTCATCGTTAAAGTTCCTTCGCTGCAGAGGATGCCCAAGCTTCACACTCTTCACATCGAGTCTCAGCGCTATCGAGAACCTGAGTACGACTACGAACAGCAACCTCCGATGCAACAACAGATGATACAACAGCAGGCCTACCAGCCGCAACAACAAGTTTACCAACAAGGAATGGAAACTCAATTATACCAACAACAGGTCTTGGAACCTCATATGTACCAACAACAAACTATGGATCCACAGCGCTACCAACAACAGAGCATAGACCCACACTACCAACAACAGCCCATAGAACCCCACCCGTACAAACAACAAACCAAGGATTCTCAGCACTACCAACAACCTGTACGAGACACTCCTATCTACAAGCAGCCGTCATCCGAAACTCATGTTTATGAACAGCACGCCCAAGAAGAGGTCTTTCAGGCGCCCAAACAAGAAGTAATGGTGCACCAACCACCAGCGCAAGAGAACCAAGGTCTATCTGAGGACTCAAATATTCAGCGAATAAAAAGAGAACCCTCTGAGGAGCCACCGCAACCAGCACAAGAGGCCTCAACCAGGCCCAGAGACTCAGAGGAGCAGCCTGCGCAAGAAACGGAGGGTGAAAAGGAGAAATCTCCTGACTCGACTAAGGCCTCTTAAAGCAAAAGATAGACGAGACCATCGTTATATTATTTACTTATATTATTTAATTGTTATATTTACATCTTTTCATTCATCAGCTTGTAAAGTATTAATTTTATTGTTATTGTGTTCTGATCGTAATAAATAAGAGATTTTTTTAAGTGTTTATATGTTCATGTATTTTTGGAGAAAAAATACATTATTATCTAATATATTTTTTTTATCAGCACTATTGCATCTTTGTTGATTCTATCTATCCATCTGCTTTATGGTCTTCCACGTGGTCTTTTGCCTTCTATTGAGGAATTAATTATTAAGTAGAGGCTTCCAGATTGCTACGAGCTACTACATGCCCCGCTCATCTTAACCTCCGTGGCTTCATATCATGGAATATTGATAAACCAGTTTCTGTAAGCAGTTTTATATTGGTCTTCCTTCTCCACGAGTTTTTACTCTGATCCCAGATCGGTCCGATTATCGTGCGGAGAATTTTTCTCTGAAATCTTTCAATACATTTTTCTAGAGCGCAGGTTAGTGTCAAGATCACACAGCCATATATCAGAACTGGATTTATCATATCATTCTACTCCTAAAATAGTGGCTACGTAAATCATTTGGCCTGCTGCAGATCACAAATTAAATTTAATACATTTATCAAGTAACTTAGCATAGCTTCTTCGCCATTTTTAAAATTTAAAATGGGCCTAAATTTGGCTTGAAGGTGAGGTAAGTAATATACCTTTTACGTGCATAAAAAAAAAGAAAACATTAGGTTCTGCCAATATGACCGTTGTAACTCATTGCCCAGATTACATCTTGTTTCTTCATTTGAGTTCAGAATTTTTTAGTATTTTTAGTTCATTATTTTCATTATTGGGGGAGTGGCGTAGTTGAGTGGAAGGAAGCTGAGCTTGAACCAGAAACCAATGCTCAAGTTTCTGGGTTTGAATTTTAGCAGATAAGCAGATAATTTTTTTTTTTTACCGACCATGGATCGTTCCTGGGATTCGAAGACCATCTTGGAACACACCTAACCTCTATAAAGTGGTTACCCTTAATTAAATAACTAATTAAGGGGGAAAACTAGCGGTTTTGAGTGAACTTGATGCACAACCGTTGAAAAAGAAACTGTACTTTCCCTAAATAGTATTGAAACCAAGACACTTCATTGGTTGTTGGGGGCGGGGTGGTCGAATGGGCTAAAGCGTGTGCACAGCACCGCGAGTTGCCCGGCAATCAGATTTATGAAGATTTGAGAGACAAGAAAAGTACAAGTTCGCGTCCCGATGCCAGAGGGGATTTTAAATTCCCCGCCCTCACCCTCCGGCCCGGGAAAACCCGTATAGCCTTAACGGCGAGGTAGGGAAGAACAAAAAAAAAAAAACTTCATTGGTTGTAACGGATGATATTGCTGAAGGGCAACGTGTCCGACTCTCACGCTGGAGACCTTAGTTCGAATCTTTATTCATAGAATATGATGGACCAAATTTCTTATTGTCATTGTTGGTTTATTATTATTAATAATGAATCGTAATCGTCCAAAAAATTTCAAAACTTAACCCCATTATAATTTGAAGTTTTACGTTATCAGGACACGAAGAACCCGAAAATTAAATAAATTTTAATGTATTTTAATTATTGAATAAATTCAGAGATGTATAATTGTTTGGAAATATTAAACAATAATGAGAATATGGGGACGAAGTGGACGAAAGGGCTAAAATACAGCACCGCGAGTTGCCAGGCAACCAGATAACCGAATTCATGAGAGATTAAAAAAGTACGGGTTCGCGTCCCGGTGCCGGAGGGGATTTTAAATTCCCCACCCTCACCACTCGGCCCGGGAAAACCGCGTAAAGTCTAAAATACGAGGTAGGGAAGATTAAAAAAATAAATAAATAAATAAAAACTAAAAAAGGGGGCGGGGTGGTGGAATGTGCCAATGCACAGCACCGAAAGTTGCCCATTAACCAGATAACCGAAGTTATGAGAGATTAAAAAAAATAATAGTTCGCGTCCCGGTGCCGGAGGTAGGGAAGAACAAAAAAAAAAAAGCTTGATTGGTTATAGTGGTACAGCTTTTTTTTTTTTCATTATTGACCTGCCATAATCTACCAAAAAGTTAGCATTCATCAAAATTTTATTATTTTACGTTTAAACGATACGTAGAAAACGAACTCCCAATAACAAACATTTGTCCATCGACCATCCACAGTCCAAGACTTTTCTTCGAGATTACTGGCCATATTATTTCGAAATTTGGAATTGAAGTCAGAGGTCACTTCGGGACGATACATACAATTCGACATTACCATTACATCATTCAGCTGTAAATAATTTCATAAAAGTTGCCTAAAGACTTGCCTTGAAGCTTTATAAATTTATGTATGCAACATACTTCCTCGAAAAGAATGTGATCAAGTTCAATTCAGAGCATTCTTGGAGAATTACTCAAAAGGTACACACGTTTGCTTAAATGTATTTATAATTAATATAAAATTAATGCAATTGTATTATGTTCATTTGAAAGATATAAAAATTACGTAAAATAAAAAAAGATATATCGAATTTTGGACTATTTGATGCAGAGATTTGATGTATTTATATTAATACAGTTGTAAATATCATAAAAACAAATTTTAAAAAAAGATTTGATATTTTGAAATTTTTGCGCATATTCTACTATTTATTCATTCAGTATTACAACAATCTATCTATTGGATATTAATTATCGTGAGGTAGGATAACATTTACACTATATGTACAAACAAATATCAAATAAATAGAAGCAAAATAATAATCAAAAAGTATATGCGAATATTCTAATATATAATGTTATATTGGATATGCAGATTTCTTTTGTTTTTTGTTTTGGATACTATATATGTACCTAGGTTGTCGAGAGTTTTACTTTAAGAATACTTTAGCTTTCTTTTTTCTTTTTTTTCATCAAAAAATTAAGAAAAAGAAATTTTAATGAGGCAATTTTTTAATTTTTTTTTTCAGAATTGGTAAATAATGTAGTGCAACATACCACAAATGTTTGATATATAACTATTTAAGAATAATGAAGTATAATAACCATTCGTAGAGTAGTTCCCTAAAAGGAAAGTGTAGCTAAAAAAGTTAAATCTAACCTTTAAAAGTACTAAATGACAGCCCGGCATGGGATATTAAATTATGTTGCACCATCCATTCTTGTTCTGACAGTGCACTGCTACGTGGCTTGGCATTATTCTATGTGACATGACATTATTCTTAACTATAATCACTTTAGCTTCACTTCGTGGGTAGCTTTAAAAAAAGCACAATTTTCCTCTGAAACCCATTTAGCTTTATCTCAATCCAGTATCTATTTTTTTCTCTTTTAGTCTTAAACGATAATGTACAACATGGTTCTAAAAGAAAATTTCAGCTCCATTTTATCTACACAGGATAAAAATTTACTATTGTATATTAAAAAATTATTGCTGGAAAGAAAAGTTGGCTTTTTCTTTCAGCGTAGTTATTAAGTTCCATTTACTTTACAACTTGTCTAAGAATTAAGTAGGTGGAAGAACAATATAAAAAAGTCTCTTAAAAACACAAAGGTGTTATTTTAACCTACCGTATTTTGCTTTTGTTTATTATTTATAAAATATATTCATTTAGTTTTATTAGTTCATATCTCTTGGCATTCATCATTAATTTGTCTTTCTTCTTCACAGCTTTGCATTATAGGTCAAATTTAAAAAAACAAAATTTTTACATTTATAATGTTTCTGATTCTGCTTAAACTATTAGGCGAATGCTCGGTCCATCTCTTCGGCATCTAGTATGCCCCAGTATTGGGCGAGTAAAAGAAATAGTTTGGTCAATCAATTGATGATAATTGACAAAACCTTTTCTTATATTCAACCAATATTGTGGTGAAACATTTTCAAAACGTCATTTATTTTGCTTGACCCTCAAAGGCATTGGCGATATCGCATTGCGAAGAGATTGGTTTAAACAGAACTTTTAGACATTTTACCTGTTCACGTGTTATTAAGACCGAAAGCGTTGTTCGATTCTATTAAAATTATTAAAAGTTAACGAGTATGGATAAACAACATATTTTTTTTTAATTTTCCTGACTTATCTTTTGGCTATAGGGGTTCTCAATTAATTGTATTGTACAATAAAATTATCTAGGAAGGAGATAGTCCGGGGTGGCGGTCATAAATAGGCTAAATAGTGGCAAAACTATTTTATTAAAAGCTAACGTTTCGACCCGACTTTGCAGGTCTTCTTCAGTGCTGGAATGGACGAGATACAAAAAGATAGAGAATTGTGGCAATTACATAATATTTAGACACAAAATTATAAAAAATGTGAATAAGCTTATTAAAATTATAAACAGTAAGTACATTAAAATATTAACAGAGTAAGCTAAGTAACAAGATCCTTAACTGAAGTAAATAGATGGTAACAATTGTTGTAGTGTAATATATAATATATGCAAATGTGAATATACTTCTTCAGATCTACTGGAGAGATTGAAAGAAAATGAAAAAAGGATATAATATGAAATAATAGACAAAAAGGAATGTGAAGACAGAAAATAAATAATTAAATAAAATTAGAAGAATAAAAATAGAGACTTAGAGGTGTGTTCAGCTAGGAGTTTCACTTAAAACTGGAAAATCAGGGTAAGGGTAGTTATTGGGGAATTTGCTGATCTGTTTGGGCCAATGTGAAAAAACCTAGAAAATCACAGTATCTAAAATTTGAAGATATGGATGGATACAAGGGAATAATACTATATCTATAAAATAATAAATTATAAATATATACATATACATATAAAATAAAATCAAGAGATTATAGATAAGAATACAACGTGAATAAAATCAAAAATGTAAGAACTAAAACGTATATAGAAGTAATATATATATATATAGAAATAAGAGACAATACATTGCAGAACTAATTTAGAAGATATAATAATAAAATAGTTTTGTCACTATTTAGCATATTTATGACCGCCACCCCGGGCCATTTCCTTCCTTTATAATGCAACGGTCAACTATTAAATAAAATTATCAGTTTGCATTACTTGTAAGTCTTAATGAGAGCTACTAAACTATTTAGCTCACTGACTATATTATCTATCTACCTATTTTCATAAATAAATTCTTATATCAGACGAGAATTGTTCAATTCAATGCGGTAAGGCCTTCTACTTATAGGATGGTAATCTGTTAAAATCATAAAAGTAATAGCATGTGGTATAGACCCCTTTTCATCAAATTATTAACATCTGCATAAAACTTTGTGAATAGCTTCATTTCATCGTAACGTACAACTTTTTAATATATATTAAATTTCTCGGAATTGAGCCGTTTTCAATGTGGAGATTAGCAAACTTTGTATGTTTTTCTGGTTTTAAAAAACTCACGAACACCTATTTGCTTTCCACTTAAGTCGTAAGATAATTTGATCACAAAATCAAGATAAAATGTGGCCTATAAAAATATTGAGCCATTTTTTGTGACCTCCACCCTCAATATTCAAAAGAACAAGCTTATATAGGCCAAATGCTTTCTGGGGGGTTGCTTTTTTTCGATTTCGGATCAAATTATCTTACGATTCAAGTGGAAATAAAATGAGTTTGCAGTACCTGACTAAATAGAAAAGGTTTGCCGATCTCCAGATTTAAAACGTCCCAATACTGAGAATTTTCGTAGATAAAATGATAAAACAAAACGATTAGATGAAGCCAATCACTAATTTTTAGCTGAATAATAATCATTTGATAAAAAAGGGATTTGAAGTCTGTACCACGGCCTATAATTTGAGACTTTAAAAAAAATTGAGGATATCAAATCAAATGATTTAATCATCATTCTCAAGATTTCTTTCTCCACAGCTGCCTAAAAAACGTCCCCATAAAAGCGGAGAAACGATGCTACGTTTTTTCAAAGCAGGTATCTCTTTCCTAAATTTACATATTTTCCTTTTTCCTCATGCAAAACTAAAACCATAAGAAACTGCTCGTAGACTCCGATTACTACGACACATAAGTGAAATACGGTCTAAACCACAGACGGATCTACGGGGACGGAGAGATTTTCGGGCTGAATCCCCTCCCTCAAAATGGTAAAATACAATCATATTTTATAGAAAAAACGATCAAAAACTATCGATTAAAGTATTATTGTTCGCGTAATTAAATTTAAAAGTACTGCAAGAATCACTTAAATACCACGTCATATAGGTATAGAGGTAGTTTCTTTCTTCTTAATTATCGTTATATATATATATATATATATATATATATATATATATATATATATATATATATATATATATATATATACATATACACTGACAGGCAAAAAATTCCACCCACTTGATTTTTTCATCTAAAAATATTTCTGATTTGGATTGGGTATATTGTTTTTAATGAATAAATAGGTAATCTTTTTGTTTGTTTTCAATTAGGAATGTTAACATGAAATGATTCTAGATTCGAATGTTTACTTTGTATTGAATCAAAATGTTTATTCAGTATCATTAGTTCAGTACCGTTTCTTGCAGCACATTTCTCAGTCTCCGGCTTTTAATTTTTTCAATATTAAGTTTGAAAATTCCTCTTAGTGTATCTTTGCTAGAGGATAGCCCATTCCTCTAGAAGAGCCCTTTCAAGGTCCTGCAGTGTATCAGGAAGTGTTGCCCACGCATTATTACACGCACACGCATAGCATCTTATTGGTCTTCCGAGGTTATCCCATAAATGCTCAATGGGGTTCAAATCTGGAGAACGTGTTGGCCAGACTAAAACCACAATATTGTTCTGTTGAAGGAACGTCTGCACTATGCCGGCGACATGTGGGCGTGCATTAGAATAGAACGATCGCTGATTTCGTTGAGGATAGGTAACACAGAGGTTCCAAAATCTCATCTACATGGCGAATGGCCATCAAAGACCCACCACGAACAACAACCAATTCTGTGCGTTGTTCCATTGAAATCCCAGCCCACACCATTAAGGAACCACTTTGGAAAAGTTGGCTCTGGGAAAAATTACAGACTGCATATCTTTCGTTTCTTCTTCTCCACACCCTTTCACGCCCGTCTGGAGATCGAAGAGGGAATCTTGACTCATCTGTAAAAAGTTCAGCACTCCATTCGTCCATAGTCCAATGGCTGTGTTCTCTAGCAAAGCCAGCCGTGTTACTCTGTGAGATCTGGTCATCTCTGGTCCTCTTACTGGACGAAAAGCCATGAATCCATACTCATTTAGTCTTCTCCGAGCGGTACGTTCAGAAATTTGCACACCTCGAACTTCTTTGAGCTGATGAATCGCTTGAACAACAGTAAGGTGGTTACGGTTTCGTAAAATTCTCAAAGTCAAAAACCGGTCATCCCGTGGTTCTGTTACCCTAGACCTTCTATTGTAAGAACCAGTTTCCTGAAAAAGCCTGACGGAGTCTCGTAAAGTTTCATATGGAACTCCGATGGCATTAGCTGCATATCTAATGGAACGTCCACCATCAATAAGTGCCACACCACGCGCAACATCCTCAGCACTAAGAGACATTTTTAAACTTAACATTGAAAAAATTAAAAGCCGGAGACTAAGAAATGTGCTGCAAGAACCAGCACTGAACTAATGATACTGAATAAACATTTTGATTCCATAGAAAGTAAACATTGGAATCTAGAATCATTTCATTGAATTAAGGATTAAGGGTTATTGTCCTCTATATTAACATTCCTAATTGAAAACAAACAAAAAGATTACCTATTTGAGATTACCTATTTTGTTGAGTGTTTCAACTGCCTCCCGCAGTGCCACATCCTACGCCCTGAAGACGACCTGCAAAGTGGGTCGAAACGTCGGCAAAAATTAAAATAATTAATATATTTTAATTTTTTTTCTTTTATTTATTTGACCGCACCCTCGACTAACTCCTTCTCATATTATATCAACGGTCAACCATCTCTACATCATTAGAAATATTTTTAGATGAAAACATGAAAAAATCAAGTGGGTGGAATTTTTTGCCTGTCAGTGTATGAAAAAGAAAAGCTCTAGGGTGAAGCTCGCCCCCTCTCCAAATTAAATCCTTGACCCGCTAGTTATCTAAACTACCATTATTCTAAAATAAAATTAAAAAAAACTCGTGTACAGTGCCATCAAGTAAAATAATCCATAAAGACGTCACTATTCCCTTTGTTGCAGATTTGTCCCGAATCAGATATCTGATATTCCCGTTTTAGTTCCAAACTCCTTGCTCACTCTAACTCTCTAGAACACAACGTTCCATCCAAAACGATTCGTTCGAGAAGAACGAATATATGTAAGCTGATTGGCTTAGAGTAAGTTCAATCTTAGAGTTTAAGTAAACTGGTGGTGGTATAATTCTGAATTGAGAACTGATAGAATTATTCCACAGTTGGGGGACAAAGCTTGACTACAAGTCCTCTGGGCCAATGTAAATATTGTATATAGGTGTGAATGTGTTTTATTATCATTCGGCTTTAATCTGTTATTTAAATTATCTAATCTGTTAATCTGTAATTTTATTATTACTAATCTGTTATAATATATATATATATTACTAATTTATTTGTTTTGTTTTTTTTATTATTATTTTTTTCTTACTTGGTTATTTTTATTAATTTCCATTCTTATGTAAATATTTTGTTAACGAATACTATAGCCCTAGTATAAATGTCCTTCAGTGTGGCAGACTGTATTAATAATAAAAAAAAAAAAAATGCTTAAAAATATTTTACCGCACTTCTTATCTATACGCCGCTGCTCAGTGACAATATTTGTTTATAATTGATGCTGCTATTGTTTAGGGGTTGGAAAAGTTTTCTTCTATGAGATTCGTAAGCCTCCCATTCCACAACAATATGGTATTATTTTTCACGATTTATACAGTTTACACAATGGGCCGAATGCAAAACTCTAATAAAGTGGAAATAGCTATTGCGTCCGTGATTTGATCTCAATCTACAGTATCGTTTATTACATATTTATTCAGATTCCTTGTTGAAAATATGGGTCTGGAAAGTTCTTTTAGTATACTTAATAACTTTTAAGTTAATTTTACGTACTTATTACACTGTTCCACAACTTGAGTGCAAAATGTGCACCACTAAAGAAAACGAAACACTTCATCATGTGTTATTTAAATGCATAATAGATAGTAGTTTAAGGTTAACAATTTAACATTGTATGGGAAATCTTGATGGCATAGACATATTTAAGCCAACCAGTGCAGAAGATATAAAATAATTATATTGTTTTATCTCAATTATATCAAATTATAGAGAATTGGTAGGGTAATCTGGAATATTGTCCTCAGCATATTATGGCGAAATTCCATATTGCACTTCGGCATGTAATCTGGCCGGGTATTTTTCTGGTTTGTTCTTTCACGTATAGAGGTAATCTATTAATTTAATTTTAAAACAGGTTAATATTAATATTTTTAAAAAACGTGTATTATTGTTTTATGTATATTTATTTATGTATGTTGTTGCCAATTTTATATTTTATATTGATTTGATAATTGGAACTATTTTAAATTGAATATCATTTTTAATTTATGCCTAAGAGTGTTGTAATATCTGTTATGCGTTATAAAAAGGAACCGATTTGTATTTTCATAAGGATAATAATGTTTGTTATTTTGTGATAGACTCTATTTGTAAAGGATTCTTCCCTTGAGGCGGATAGAGATTGAATTTTTCTTTGAAGTTGTTAAAAATTCCACTAAAAAAAAAAAAATATTGATTTCGCACAAATGTAGTCCAGAAAAATTGAAATAAAAAAAAAGTCAAAATGAAATAGTATTTGAAATTGCACAACGAAATTAAATATATCTGTCTATAGGGACAGACCATGTTTCATTTATAACCGTTAACCGCAAAAACTAATAGCCAATTTTAATTCTTAATCATCTTCTCGGTCACCAGAAGGTTTATCAATTATGATAGCTAACGATTTTTTGTTAATTTATTTTTTGTTTATTTTTTATTAATTAATATTTATTTATTAACTAAAAATATAATTTACAATAAGCAAGTTTTGTTAACAGGTTGACAATGTTCCACCGCGGGATAAAAATTAGCTCAGCAGACTTCTTGGCCTCAAGGGGTTCATTATACATTAAAGAATTTTCGTCAGTGGTTTCATGTTGTATGTCTTCGGTGAATGTTATTGTATTTTTTTTTATTGTTGAATTTTTTAGACCCTTATTTATTATATTATTTGTGATATAAAACGGTACATTATGTATTTTCCATAACTTTAATACTGAATTTCGGTTTATCATTTTCAATAATGAAACATTATGATCGAACAAAAAATGTAAAAACTTAACTCCCTCTCAAAATTTGAGGTTTCACGTTTCAGATACGTAGAATTCGAAAAACGAATATAAATGTTTCTGTCCGTCCGCCGTCCGCGCATTTGTTCCGATATCACTGGACCGATTTTTTTCATATTTGGATTTAAAATCAGAGGATGGTCCTCTTCATTGACATTACTATCCGTCTTTTACTTTCAATAGTTTTTTAAAAGTTTATAAAATTTCCTAAAATAAAAAAAAAAATCGGACAATTAGGAGCAAAGATATGTTTCCAGATGGTTTTTATGTTCTACTGCAAATCCTTTGTTTTTAATTTTGATTTTTGAATGTGTTATTGAAGTCGTGCTATATTTTTTTTTGAGTTACTAATGATGAAAAAAAAATGTTTAGGCAAATAATTGGAATTAACTTTTTATTTCTTTTGTTTGTGACTAGTGAAAGGTATTGTTACTTTAGATGTATAATTGATGGGAAATAATAAACCATTATGAAATAATTTGCAGTATTTTTTTTTTATCTTGGAGATTTTGAAAGAATTTAGTTCTATTCCGTCCATTTTTTTTAAATTATTACGATGTTAGTTTGTTAAATAATGATAACTTTGAACGCACGTCAATTAGAATGTACAGTAATAATTTATTTATTTAGTAATTTTTTTTAACAATGTATTTACGATATACTTTTACCAATGTACTTTTTTTTACAGATAATACCTGTGCCTCTTAGGTAATTTTTTTTAATTAAATAATTTAACAAACAAAAAAATTTAATAGCTCAAATTTATGGAAAAATGGCTCTCCTGAACAAATACAAAAATACATATGCGTTCTTTACCTTCGGGTACAGTTATAGAAAGAAACTTTTTGATATATTTAATAAATAAAAAAAAATCCATTTAAGAATAGCTTCTAGACATTCAGTATAAGACTTCTTTACTCTTGTAACTAGTAAAATCTAGGATCTTCTGCATCAAACTTATAGGTCTACCAAACTATGCGATTATAATAATGGATTAGTGTAATTTCAGATCTTATTGTTTGACTATTGAACTAGAGAGATATTTTCAAGTGAGAAAATATAGTCGTTTCATAAGTAAATTGTTTCTTTAACGGTAATGGTAAAGTATGAAGCTCTACTTTTTGTATATGTAAACAAACCATCTTGATAGTATTATGTTGCTTAAACGAATAACCATGTTTCGCTCATATTGCTTATATGTCCAATGATTGATATAGATTGAATGATTGATAAAGTTGAAGGATTGATATATAATGTGATAGTCCTTGCGGCACATATTTTTTTTATATGCTAATATATAAATAACATATTCTTCTTTTGTTTCCAAATAACTTTGGTTTCCTAACTGAAAACATGAACTAAGGGTCTCAAAACAAGAAAAAAAGTATAATGTATCTATGTATGTCCGTTGATGCTTTGTTTAGAAGATATTTACGCCAAAAGGTTTTCATTTTTATGAATTATTGTAAGTAAATTGGTGTTTGTTCCAACGACTTTCTAGTGAAAACAAAACATCAACATTCATATGCAATGTTGTTCAATCTGATTTTCTTAAGCATTACGACAGGCACGGCAACATCTTTCCACAGCAACAGCAGCCGATCGGCATTGGATATGTGTTATTGTGTCTTCAAGACGTAAAAACGTAGAATTGTTCGGTAATCTTCTATTCGAAATATTCACGACGGGCAGCATGAGCATATTTACCATTAGTATAAATGCAAAAGATAATGATAAGTAGTCTGCGAAAGTATTAAACAAACTGATAAATGTTATTGTGAGTTCCAAGCTTTAATTCGAAATAGTATTAATTCTTAGATTATTAATATTTTATCTGTTAATATGAACAAGAAACCGCTCGACGTTTCCGATTACTTCAGCACTTACTTGACAAACGTTCTAAACTTCCAATTAATTACAAAACTCATATACGTGACTATAAAAAGACCTATTTGGACTTACGGAGTTAAGCTATGGGACTCCACTAAACCATCAAATTCTTCTCCTATCCAATCCTTACAATCCAAAATCCTTCTTAAAATCCTCAATGTTCCCTACTTTGTTACAAATAACACTATCCATAATGACCTTAATGTTTCTTTTGTTTCAGATCTGGCCCAATCCAGATACCTATCCTTCCATAATAAACTTCAGAATCATCCCAGCCCTCTCGTTTCGAATCTTGCTTCCTCTTCAATTCCTGATAACACTCCGAGGCGTCTGAAAAGAAGATGGCCCCGTGATCTTCTAATGTAGACATACCATTAGAGTGGCAAGTGTTTTCATGTCATTATATCCATATTTTCAAATTTACTAGATGTATTTATATAATATAGTTGTAAATATCATTAAGAAATAATAAAAAATAATAAAGAGAAGAATAGTTGAGGTTTTCAGTCAAAAAAGAAGGCAAAAATAAATGATAATATTTATTTTTACATATGTCGACGTTTCGACCTGAAGTTCAGGCCTTCATCAGGGCTAAGGAAATAACCAGATAACAAGGTATGAGAAACATAAGTAGTGATGGTAAAAAAAAAAAAAAATGATAAATAAAAAAATAAAATGAAATTGTTAGAATAATGACAATACTAAGAACTAAGAGATAAATAATTATAATCGTTACAAAGTGTGGAATGATGAAGTAAGCATAATCAAAAAGAGACAACTGTAATTGTACAAATTGTACAATTTTTATAAAAGGTATTATACAATTACAATGTCCTTTCTAAGGGACAATTATACAATGTCTGTTATTTCTTAGTTCTTACTATTGTCATTATTGTAACAATTTCATTTTACTTTCTTTTTTTTTACCATCACTACTTATGTTTCTCATACCTTGTTATCTGGTTATTTTCTTAGCCCTGATGAAGGCCTGAACTTCAGGTCGAAACGTCGGCATATTCAAAAATAAATATTATCATTTATTTTTTCCTTCTTTTTTGACTGACCACCCCAACTATTCTTCTCTTCATTATCTACGACAGTCAACCATTTACCAATTATAAAAAATAATAATAAAAAAAATTATCTTGGATCTCATAAACTAAGGGTTAGCTTCATACCTCCAATGACATACCTTCATAGGAAATGTTTTCCTAAATACTAAAATATAAATAAATGATTTCTTCTATTCTTTTTTCCCGATTTTATTTAATGCTTCTCGTCTTAGTCTAATAATATTGGTGGAATAGATAAAATCCATATATGACACCTATGAAACTTTGGAGAATAGCTTATAAGTGTGTAAGTGTGTTTACATTCAGAGGGTGAGAAACCGTGTGACAATGGTTGTTAGTTAAAGAACATTCGAAGCCTGGAGTGTCATCGGTCAGATTAAATAATATTAATGTATCTGACTTGAGTTATGTTTAGAGACAGAGACTTACCGCCCAATCGTAGACGTGGGAGGCGCCGGGCGGCTTGGCTACCTGTATCCTGAACTCGGACTTGGCCTGGCGGACAGGCAGTATGGCGAAGTACCTGACGCCCTGGAGGCCCTTGGCGACGGCCAACTTGGCGGGCAGCGCGACCAAGGAGGTGGAGAGGGCGATCGGGAGGATGACGGCGGCGGCCACGAGGACGCAGCCGAGCAGTAGCGACGCGACGAGGACGCAGGCCAGCCGCTGCCGCCGCCGCCGGCGGTGCTCGGGCAGGACGAGGTACTCCAGCCAGCCGTCCTCCCGCCGCACCGACCTGATCATCTCCGGCTCTCGGCGTCCACTGCCGCCGCCGGCGGGCCACTGCCGCGCGCCGCCTCCTCCTCCCCCTCCCGCTCCTCCCTCCTCGGGGAGAGGGGGACAGGTCTCCATTCAAGAATCAAACCGCAAAGTCACGCCAATGATAGCGCATCCAGTTGCACAAAACAGACTAACCGAAAAGGTAGTGAAGGGTCAAACAAGGAAACAGTGATGAAATTAATTTTTATGTGAAACTGTTCTTAAGTCGTGTTAAATTAACTAAACTTTGGAATCGAATAATGTTCCCTTATAGAAATAGAAATAGAAATAGAAAAATAACTTTATTCTGGGACACAGTCCCTTGAGAATAACAAATTAGAACAAAATTAAAATATTACATCTGGCCAAAACAAAATAAGTCGAAAAAAAGAAATAATGTAAAAAAAATATATGGTAAAAACTCTATATACAAAACAAACTAAACTATATACAAAACCATTAATACTATGACAAGAAACTTAAAGCTCTTTAGACCAGTATACACTTTTCTGAAAAAAATTAAGAATTAAAAAATAAAAATATATCAAATTCTCTATTAAAATCCGCTCGAATGGTTAGCAAGTATCTGACTGTTTTTGTGATAGGAATTGGAATAGGAGGGATTTGAATGTGGATATGGAGGGGGAATGTCGAATTTTGATAGGGAGGGAATTCCAGTAATTGAAAGAGCGAACAATAAAGGAATTTTGGAATGAGGCAGATCTGTGAGAAGGCATGTAAAGGTCAGAAGGTCGAGATCTTGTGGACAGGGAATGGACTGAGGATTTGAACTGGAGAAGGTTGTAGGCGTAAGAAGGACGATGTTTGTTGATGATTTGGTAGAGGAACGTACCTAGAAAGTATTGTCTTCGGAAGGAGGGGTAGAGCCACCTTAACTCAGTGTAGTGGTGAGAGACATGGGAGTACCTCGGGGCACCAATAACAAATCTTACGCAGCTATTCATTAATCTTTTCAGTAATGTATTTTAATATATTTACGTAGTAATATAATATATTTTAATAGTAATATATTTACGTTTAGACGTATTAATTTTGACTTTTATGCTGGCCTATACGGATGACCTAGTGGTCTTTGGTAACAATGAAAAACATCCAGCTTAACCTGCGTGTTCTAATGAATCCGACTAAGAGTAATAAAAATAAAAATGAAGACAAATGAGGCAAATACATAAATCCTGCTTGTCGGAAAGAATACCGTATCATCAGATTGGATGAAACCCGAATTAATAGTTGAGTGGATGGAGATAGAAGAGAGGGATAACAGAAGGAGATAGGTATTTAAATACTATTAAAACACTAATGTTTTTTGGGAAAGAACGATGTAGCCGAAAGCAAAGAAATGACGATCTTCAAAAATAATTCCCTTCCAATGTTGACATACTCAAGCGAGACTAGCCTAATCTGTAAACAGAGGGACCAACTCCAAGTAATAGTGATCGAGGAACTCAACAATTCGGACCAAACAGAGTCTACAGGATTCAATGTTCGAGTGCCAGAAGATGGAATAACAAGGATCAATTTTTTTTCAGTTGGTATAACAGACCATGTAGATCTTTTTCCGTCTTAACAACCCTGCTCCATCACTGCATGTCTTGGGATATTTCTTTCCATTTATCTGAATGCAGCTCTATTGCATCTTTGTTGATACTACATATCCATCTGCTTTTTTGAAGTGCCTTTTGCCTTTTATTGAGGCATTCATTTTTACATAGGGTCAATCAAGAGTTTAAATGAAGGAAATGCTGCTTCTCATATCTTCTTAGGTCATCCGAAATGTATCTCATAACAGTGCCTTGCCAGTCTGCCTTCTGGCCTTCGAGAACTAGGAGAACTAAGGAGTTGGTATTCTTCTATTTTTTTTTTCCTTTGTATTCTGCAGACCCAAGGATGGTATGACATCCTCACTCGGTATCTCATTGACTATCATTCGATCCTACGGACATCTCCATCACTTGGAGTTGGCTTCTATGTTTACTTTCTACGATCCAAGACTAGCTTAAATATGTCAGGATTGGAAGACAAGTATTTTTGTGATTTTGGTTACCTCTTTCCTATAAAAAAAAAATGATTTGATGACATTAAAACAACAACCAGCTGCCTTAATTGTCTCTCCACTATTGTCCATCCACACAGATATTCTCGTTCACTTGTGATCCCAGATATTTAAAATCGCTTACCTGTACTATTCAGGTACCACCCAGTCTAATAACAAGGTTTCCCTGGCTGGTCTTATTTTGGGAAAGTAAATGTTATATATGATAATAATAAGAATTTTTTCATACTTTATTGGCCAATGTTTTATTATGCCATTCTCTTTCTATTAAGAATATTACTATAATTATTGGATTGTATCTGTTACTTGTATATGATTAATAGTGGAAAACATTGATACGGTAAACTATAAGTTGACTATTATTAGTCATAACGATAAGCGGTTCTTAAACATGATATATTTTATGTGAAAAAAACATACATATTAAGAATGCGTGAGGCCAAATTTCATATTATAATGTGGTTAGTGTGTATTAATTAAATTTTGGAGTGATTTGGCGGTGGAGGGACCATGTTGCAGGGAGATCCTCCTGGGGCTCACCAAACCTCAACGAAGTGGATAACCTCCCTGCACAACCAACAGTAGTTTCCCTAAATAGTACTGAACATAAAGATCCTTCATTGTTCGTAGTGGTGGTTTTTTTTTTTTTTTTTTTTTTTTTTTTTTGTAATAAGAGGATCATGAAGCCAACAATCATAAAGAAATATCACATTATAATCTGAAGTTTAGCCATACGCACCCCATATTATATTCCTTTTATTTTTTACATAGAGACTGAAATATAGAACTTATACTACACTGAAAAGAAAACAGCTGAACAAACTATTTTTTATTTAACGACTGTTATTTAGGTTACTTCACAGACGCTCCAAATGGTCCTAAACTAACATACTTATCATCTACAAATCAGTTACAAAACCTTTATGGACTTGAAGGATAGAGCTACAGAGCTCCGAAAGGATATGAGAGGTGTGGAGGAGGAAGAATGAAAAGAATAGACTACTAAGTGATATTAGCGTGGTCCTGAATTGGTCTATCTCGCGCCAAAAAATAATTATTTTGACATATCCTTTGAATTAGCCCTCTGGATAATATTTATAGAAATAATATTCGTATCTTCAAAGTAAAATAATTACGAATTTCAGGCAAAGGGTTGGAGCAGTTAATAGAATTTACCGCACAGGTAGATCTGTTTATGGAGAACTTGAAATATACTTGGCCCGATGCAGGAGCACTTTTAGGGCTATCTTCACCTCACACTGCCAACTATATTCTTTCTTCAACCTGGCATAATCCCATGTAAGCATAGATAACGTTTAGAATGAGTTACTTTATTCTTTATCAGTAATTACAAAATATAAGTAACAAATTATGTGTTGGAAAACTCTTTATGTTTTACAATATAGCTTCTATCTAAATGAAATGTTACCTTTTGTTGTTTTAAAATTTATTCAGGATGCCACTAGGTAATTATTGAGGATAATTATCCAGAATTATTTAATAAAAATTAGTATAATAAATTTGGATTTATAATATATTGATTGGTCCAGAATTAATGAATTGGATTTCTTTTCTCAAAGACTGGTTTGTGTTTATCGTGCTTTCTAATTACCAAACATTACCTGTGATTATAATGATATAAATAGGTGGCATGATTAAATTAACTTTTCCTGACAAACTTAATTTATTTCAACTTAATTATTTTTAATAAAGAATATATGCAAATTATATTTACAAGAATCACAAATTATAGTTACAGGAATCAATGAATTCAATAATGAACTGTGAAGGCATGATTTAAGATGGACTATTTTGAAAATTATATTCCCATAAAATATTATAACATTGGTAAATTTATTGTTGGGAATAAAACTTATCTATTGTATAAGAGGTGTCATCACTGCTTCTGCTAAGTTGAGATCATTTCATCATGGTTCGAAGCTCTGCCAGGATCATCATGGTCTATGTAAGGCCAAGGCTTCAGGCCCCAAGCCGGAAGAAAACAAGAGACCCCAAATCCTCAAGGACGGACATCATCATAAGACCTCTCCTCCAAGCCGGATCTCCACATAAGGCCTCTTTTATCCCTTCTCATTAGATTTTATAGAAATATCAAGGGTAGGACAATGGTGGTTTTCATTGGTTGAATTTTAGTAACATAAGGGATGACCACGCCTCCAGGCCGTACTCGTTGAAAGTGAGTTACCACACTGGGGTGTTAAATGATTTAGTCAGATCGGTTGGATCAGATAGCCCTCCTCAGCAACCGTGTTCAATGTTTCTTCTTCCGGTTTCTTTTTACGACTTGTGAAGAAATTCGATTTCATCTTATAGAGAATGGGGACCATCTCTGCTGGTGAAAACGTACAGCGTGAAAGTAGAAACTTCATAAACGTGACGACTGCTTCTGAAAGTTATATCATCACCTGAAGGACTGCTTTCTTCAGAACCTGAATGTTTCTGTTTTTCGTTTTCCTCATACTGTGAACTGTATGAGACTTTTCCTGGTTTAAATCTGTGACGACATCTGATTCTACGATTTCGTCTACTATAATGTTCCTCTTCCAGTTCTTCGGAAGAAGTTGAAGCACCGGCTGTTCCCGATGACTCATCTAGACTAAGAGAGGTGTTTGTTTTTGGTTCAGATAGCGATCTTGATCCTCCCAGAAATGCATCTGACTCTTGATTTTTATTCTTTAGTTTCATTTCAGCTAAGCTTGTCCAAATTCTTCCTAAAAAATATTGTATTATTTCATAATTGATAGGCTTTCTTTTTTAACTGTTAACATTCAACAGTTTTATATGTTTTATTTTATAGCATCTAGAAGATTTATTAGATATTCATAACCATCACATATATTTTATTATATAATTTTTTTATACATTTATATTTAGAATACCGTTGATCTATAGAAAAAAGTCACTCAGTACATTATAGATAGAGCTGTGCTTTAAAACCACTTATTATTTTTTTTATGAATTTCAACCTTATTATTGAGAAAAAAATTAAGTGCAAAAAATGGCAAAATCCCCTCTACATACTTAGCACACAACTTTCTGATTTAACAAAGAGAAATTCATCAAACCTCTTAGTGATTAAAGGTTAGGAATGGCACTTGATAATATATTTTATTGATAATCTTTAGAAATAATTCGACGATATGTAAATATTTTTATTTCTTCATCAAATGTTGAAATATTCAGGCCATCTATTAAGTAATGACGTTATTTATTTGAACGATAAAAGGGGTAGGATAAAACCAATGAAATGCGCTCAATCTAAAATGTATTTATCAACTTGAAACCAAATTTTTCTGAAAAAAATCTTTTAGTTTTGAATTAAAGGAAGCCAACACCGCGTTTTTGACTTCATCGATTGAACATATTCCTGCCCCTTAATGAGTTATGAAGACTGCGAAAATTATGATAATCCGAAGGAGTTAAGTTAGGAGAATATGGTGGGTGAAGAATAATTTTCTATCCAAAGTTCTCAATTTCGTTTTGCAGCATGGGGCCTCGCATTTTCATGAAGGAAAAAAAAATTGATCCTCTATTGATGAGTGAGAGACTTTTTTCCACATTTTCCCGCTACAATCGATCTAGCCGATCACTGTAGTGATTTTTAGTGATAGTTTACTTAAGATCAAGGAAATCATGATAAGGATTCCTGCAGTAAACCTTCATACATACATCATTACTTTTTCAAAGGAAGGAGATGGTCCGGGGTTGCGGTCATATAAAGGCTAAATAGTGGTAAAACTATTTTATTGATAGCCAACGTTTCGACCCGACTTTGCAGGTCTTCACCTATACCTGCAATCCTTTACTTAGTTAACACATGTTAACTCCCCCTATATCTGCAATCCTTACCGCTGCCTTTCCAGTTCTAAGTGAAACTCCTAGAGGAACACACCTGTAAGTCTCTAATCTTATTTTTTCTCCTGTAGATTTTGTAGAATTATACTCACATTTTCATTTGTTATATATTACACTACAACAATTGTTAGCATCTATTTACTTTATTTTAGGATCTTGTTACTCAGCTTACTTAGTCCATATTGTATTGTACTTACTGTTTATAATTCTAATAAGCTTATTCACATTGTTTATAAATTATGTCTAAATATTATGTAATTTCCACAATTCTCTATCTTTTTGTATCTTGTCCGTTCTAGCCCTGATGAAGACCTGCAAAGTCGGGTCGAAACGTTGGCTTTCAATAAAATAGTTTTACCAATATTTAGCCTTTTTATGACCGCAACCACGGACCATCTCCTTCCTTTATAATGCAACGGTCAACCATTAAATATTCAATCATTACTTTTTCGGACCAGGTCCTTCTGTTTTCGGTGTTTCTCCAGGAATTAATCTCTAGCCTTCACTAATGACGTTTTCTCCATATATTTCTACAAGTTTACGATAAGTCAAAACCGCTCAAATTTCTTCTTTAACCAATTACCAGAGCATAACATGGTGTAAGTGGTTTCGGAGAAGATCTATTTTAATTAAAATTTCAGGTCATAATAACTAACTTCCTCCAACAAAAACGTGATAAATAGAAGAGTATGAAATGCTATAATAAACAAAATATGTAAAAATTGTAAACGAGGAATTAGTAGTTTTTTTTTATCTCCCCTTCCTTGCCTTTTAGATTCCACGGATTTTTTTCTGAACCAGGGGAGAGGGCGGGAAAATTATGTCGTGTTAAAAGTCCCACTGGGCACTGGGATTAGAACACGTAGTTATTTTTCTGTCTAAAACTTCGGTTATCGGTTATAAAACTGACTTCACTTCCGGGATGACCTGATTTTATTATAGAGAAAAGAATTTTGTTATCAAGAAGTTGCTCCATGTGCCAAATATACTATTTATTCGAAACCAGTTTTGGTAAGAGTAAATATTTTTTTAGGGAGAAATAAAGTCGATATTCATTTTTCGAATTAAAAACAAACAAATATATATATATATATATATATATATATATATATAATATATATATATATATATATATATATATATATATATATATATATATATTAGAATCTGTATGTTATTCTTTGTTATTTGGCAATGATGACTTCCAATTAAACAACAATTGTATTTATTTGTTGTATTTCCAAATCACATGTTTACATGTTAACGTTTCGGGATATTTACTCTCATCTTCAGAATTACAATCCCAATGATTATTTGTTGATACATGGCTAAAAAAATTAAGTTAAAATATAGTGCATGTTACAATACATATCAGGATTGGGTTGTTACAATCAATTTGTAATTACTTTAAATCTAATGTGCTCCATCGTCAGGTTCTAATTCAAGGTATATAACATCCAGAGAAACATAATGCTTTTAGACGAATGATTGGGTGTCTGCCATAGTGAATACAATTAACCTTTGGATATGACTATTTATTTTTATACTATAGAATAGAATAGAATAGAAAAAAAAACTTTATTCTGGGACTAAGTCCCTTCAGAATAACAAAAATGTACAAAATAATAGAATATTACTGGCCTGAACGTTGAAACAATAAATAAAATTGATAAATTAAAATAAAAAGTAAAGAAAACCTTAGGTGCACAAGCTATATACAAACAGGTAAAACTATGTACAGAGCATTTAAAATTACGAACAAAACAATTAAAACTATGAACAAATCACTTGAACTATGAACAAAATTATATTTAAGGGTTGAACAACATAAACATACACTTTGAGAAATGAAGAACGAGAAAGAGATAGAATGAGTTCATTTCATAAAAAAAAAAAAAAAAACTTTACTTGAATATATATATAAAAATAAACAGTTACTTATAATTGAATAAAAAAAAAAAAAATGTATGTATTGAAATTCCTACGTCGATAGTAGGAAATGCATGTACTATCTCTTACCAAGTGTTATGATTATGTGATTGCCACACAATACATATATAATATCAATATTTAGCTGGTATCAGACTGTTTTTGGAACAGGAATTGGAATAGGAGGTTTTTGAATGTATACAGGGAAGGGGCATGTCGAATTTTGATCGGGAGGGAATTCCAAAAGTTGACAGAGCGGGCTATAAAGGAATTTTGGAATGAGGCAGATCTATGAGAAGGGATGTATAGGTCAGAGGGTCGGGATCTTGTAGTGAGTGAATGGATTGAGGACTTAAATTGGAGAAGGTTGTAGGCATAAGAAGGACGATGATCGGTAATGATTTGATAAAGGAAAGTGCCAAGGAAATATTGTCTTCTTAAGGAGGGGAAGAGCCACCCTAACTCAGTGTAGTGGTGGGAGACACGGGAGCGTCTCGGGGTTCCAATTACAAATCTTACGAAGCAATTCATAAGTCTTTTGAGTCTATCACGCAGTTCCACCGAGAGGCCATCGTACACCACACAGCTGTAGTCAAAGTGGGGAAAGATGAGAGAGGAAACTATGAGTCTACGGGTATTTTGGGGTAGAAGATGGCGGAAGTGATGGAATAGTTTGAGGGTAGAAATTGCACGGCGGGATATATGAGAGATATGGTGATTCCAGGAAAGGGTTTGATCTATGAGAAAGCCTAAATTTTTAACAAAGGGATAGAAGGTGATGGGGTGGTTGTTTAGATAGAGTGAGGGAAAGTTGGTGTGGGATCTAAGAAGGGGCTTGGAACCAATGAGAATGGCCTGAGTTTTGGCAGCATTTAGCCTTAATCCATTTAAGTTGGCCCAGGCACTAATTCGATCTAAATCTTCTTGAATTTTGGCAAATGCCACCAATAACTCAGCGGGAGAAAAGGATAAATAGATTTGAGAATCGTCGGCATAAAGGTGGTGGGAACAATGGATAATTGAATCATTTAGGTCATTAATATAAGAACTGAAAAGAAGAGGAGACATGCTTGAACCCTGTGCAACTCCTGAGGATAAAGGAAGGTAGGCAGATAGAGGTTGATTAGGTATGGAAACTGCTTGGGTTCGTTGTGAGAGGAAAGACTGGAACCAAGAGATGGAACTATTGGAGAAGGATAATGATTTTAGTTTGTTGAAAAGGATGGAATGGATAATGGAATCGAAAGCTTTGGAGAAATCAAGCAGTATAAGTATGGTTAGTTTTTTGTCATCTATTGCAGTCTGGATATCACTAGTAATTTTAATCAGAGCAGATTGTGTAGAGTAGCCAGGACGGAAGCCAGATTGGAGAGGATCGAGTTGGTTGGATTGTTCAAGGTAGTTGGAAACTTGGGATTGCACTAACTTTTCTAGGGGTTTAGAAAGATTGGAAAGGATTGATATTGGGCGGAAATCTTCGGGAGAGGATGGATTAGGCTTTTTGTTTAAAGGAAGGACAATGGCTTTTTTCCAAGAGGTCGGGAATATTGAATTCTGCAGGGAGAAATTGTAGATGAAAAGGAGTGCTGGGAGGATTTCAGGGAGACATAATTTTATTAGTTTGATAGGAATGCCATCTGGGCCTACGGAATTGGAACGGGATTTCATTATAACGGTAATAAGGTCTGTGGGAGAAATGTCGGAAAAATAAAAATTATTGTCGTTAAAAGGTACCTCTGGAGAAGAGCCGGAAGGGGATGGTAAAGAAGAGGTGGAAACCGATATAAAGTGGGAGTTTAGGTCATCAGGTGATATTGGGAAAACTGAGGAAGGGGATCTAGAAGGTTCACAGAGGGAAAGCTTACGAAGTAGAAGCCATTTTGATTTGATATCAGGAGCTGAGGAAAGGGCTTCGTGAAAGTAGTTCGCTTTCGCTTGTCGGATCCTTGTCTGTGTCGTGTTACGAAGCACTCTGAATATTTGATAATCATCTGCAAGCCTAGTCCGTCTGAAGCGTCTGCGTGCAGCGTCGCGTCTCTTCTGCAGATCCTTAATTTCATGACACATCCAAGGAGCAGGACGATGACGGAAAGTGGAGGTTTTCAGAGGAGCGTGGGTATTGAGTATATTGAGAAGATTGGTGGTGAGAATATCAACCATGGTGTCGATAGAGGAGCAATGATATATTCCATTCAAATCCAATGTTACTAGATCAGGTAATATTTTTTCTCGAGTAAGGGTATCCAGTTGGCGGAAAGTGATAGTTCGAGGATGGATTGGAGGGATACTATTGTTGTTAAATGTTTATTTTTTATGTAGCTGCAATTTAATTTTTATAAATTTTAATTTTGTTTAATATGTCAGCACAATGTGTTCCTAAATGTTTAAGGTAATTACAAATTTAATTTAACAACCCAATTCTGCCATGTATTGTAACATGCACTATATTTTAACTCAATTTTTTTATTTTTCTAGTCACATCCTTCAGGTTCGGTGCCATTTTCTCATAATTTTTTATATATCTATTTTAGGCCAGAGGTCACCAAATATACACAGTTTTTTTTTTTTATCTCCTGTATTCTTTATTCAACGTTTCGGCTTCAGGAGCCATTTTCGAGATCCTGCAAAACTAATTTTAATTAGTTTTACCATTCAAATACTTCCTTATCAGACACATATTATTTAACAACCATAAGTAATACAATTAGTCCGAAATTTATTTTTAATTTTGAATAAATTTATATCATCCACCTACCATGCACCGCGCCATAAAATTTTAAAAATCTAAATGAATCTATCATTGCGAAATGATTCGTCCTTAAGTCATTATTTTATTTCAAAGAATGTTGTTTTCCATTTATAAAAATTGTAATATATAAATAATAAATTAAAATAGATTATTAATATTATATTTAAAAAGAATATTATTAATTCTTGACTTATATACCTCTATTTGCAGACGATATCAAGAAATTGTTGCTCCTCACTTGGTCATTCATACAGGACTGGATTTACTTACAACAGGAGTGGGGTGGAGGAGTTAGGGATCAGCTGTTTTATATCAGTATATTATATATTAATTTTGTCTATTGAGCTAGCATGAACCGTGTTTAAATTATCAACATCTTTCTGTTGATTCACCGAATTTTTGAGGTTTTTAGTAATAAAAATGGATTCAATTATTCTACGTTTCGCAATATTCTGTTCTCTATGCAACACGGAAGCAGTACCGAAATCAAATTTATGTCCATTTTTTGTGGTATGCTGCGATAATCCTGTGGCTAATTTTAATTTTGTCGTTTTAGACCTGCAATTTTGTTTATGTTGCTGTATCATACGTTCAAACCATTGTGAGGTTTGTCCGTATCCGTAATATGCTTTATTTTCACAATCCTCGCATTGTATTTTATAAACAATATTAGTTAATTTTTCTTTTGCAATATTATCCTTAGTTCTACTTTATAATTTATCTAATTTATTAATAGGTTTTTTCCCAAATCTAATTTCATTTATATCATATTTTTTTAAAGTTTTTTTCAATTTTATTAGTTAAACCTCTAATATAAGTGACCGAAAAGTATTTTTTTGGGTTGGGGTCTGCGTTAATATTCTTATTTTCCTCATTCTGAAATTGTAGATCAGGATTTTCTTCGTTGTGCTTATGTTTTTTAGTATTATCTAATTTAAAATAGTTTGTGATTAGATTTTTTTTTTTTTGGTCTTGTTTTCATTAGTTTTTATATTGGTATTGATGTTTGGACCCTTTATTTCTTTTTAATTATCAATGTTTTTTTATCTTTTATCTTTGTGCCATAATTTATTTATCAGTCTTATGGGGTACCAATTTTGGAGTAGAATTTCATATATTTGTGTTTTTACTTCTTTAATATCTATTTCGTCTGTAATTAGTTTGGCCCTATCTATTAAATTTTTAGCTGTATTGATTTTCTGTTGTGTATTATGGTTACAATGCCAGTTTAGTATTCTATTGCTCGTAATAACTTTTTTACACCACGATGTTTTTAGTATCCCTGCTTCATTTCTATTTATATTCATGTCCAATAATCTAATTTTATTGTTTTATTCTACTTCATTTGTGAATTTAAGTTTATCTGACAATGAATGTTTAAAAAAATGTTTATTTCATTTTTGTCTATAATCGTCAGGATATCGACAACATACTTTATAAAAATCTTAAAATCACAGATTAATTTTATCCCCTCCATGAACAGTGCTTTATTTTTAATCGTCGTATGGGGTTCGATTTCCTCCCAATTTGTTTCCAATATCTTATATAGTTCTTTAAGGGGAATATTTGTAAAGAGAGATTCCGCATCATAACTGACTAGGGATTCATTATTTTCAATTATGTTAATATTATTCATCTTATCTTTGACTTCCTTAGAATTCTTTACGTCATATGTATTTTTATTATTAAGACTATTTAGTGCTGGATTTAAAAATTTTGCTAGATTTTCAGTTATCCCATTAATATTATTGACTATTGGTCTCAGTAGTGTGTTTGTCTTATGTAGTTTACTCAGGTAATATATTCTCGGAATGGTATAGTGTCTATTAATTAGTCTATCTTTATATTTTTCTTCTATGTATTTATTTTTAATTATTTTGTTGACATAGTTCAGTAATTTGTCTTGTATCTCACTTGAGGAGTATTTTCTAAGTAGTCCATATATTTGACAGTCATCGAGTAGATTATACATTTTATTATTATATTCTGATTTTGAAGTGATTACTGTCTTTTGTGTTTTATCCGATTTGATAACAAGTAGTTCTGGGTTGTTCTAAAAAATTGTTTAGTCTCTACTATATCTTTATTAATTTTAGCATGTAAGGGGTTTTTATATTTAGTTTCCTCTTATTGTCTAGAAATTGGTTAATATGGTTATTAACCTTATTTCGAACTATGCTCTTATGATTCTCGGAAGTATTAATGGATCTAATAATGTTTTCAATATCAGCAATAATATTCACTATTTCTATATTATATTTATTGAGTATTATGTTGAATTTTTCTCCTAAGGATAATACATTTAGGATATTCACAGGTATATTTCTGTTAGTGGCATTAACAGTCCAGCCCTTAGTATACAATCCTTCGTAAGAATTTAAAAGCGTGTTATGGTTTGTTGCATATGTATTTATTAGACTCTTATCCACGTTTTGTGATACGATGCTCGGGGTTTGATTCTTTATTATATCATTATATGGTTTATTTATCCGGACTATATAAGGTCTTTCAACTTTATTGTTGAGTCTTTTTCTATGATATTCATTAAATTCTGATTTAAAATTTTTTTGTAATTTATTCAAAGCTTCGTGTATTTGCGGATTATTGTTATTTAATTTATTAAAATATTCATTATGAATTTTAATGTAGGTATTGAGTGTCCAGTAGCATTGATTTATCTCAAGTGTTAAACAATCCATCGCTAATTTATTGAATAGATTTGTTTACTTATCTTTGTTATTCATTAGAAATTTAGTATTGAAGAGATTTTCAAGAGGAAAAATTTTATTAAGCAAGTGATGAGGGATTATATCAGAGGTTTTACAGTTTTTTAGATAAGAGATTTTATTGTTAGTGGGTAAGATTTAAAAAAAATTATTAATAAACTTATATGTGCATGATGGGTTTACATTTCCGTTAGCTGTGTTAATAACATCTAATTGAAATTCCTTCCATTTTTCTTCTTCATCAATTTTTTTAGACATGTATCAACAAAAAATCATTGGGATTGTAGTTCTGAAGATAGGAGTAAATATCCCGAAACATTATCACGTAAACATGTAATTTGGAAATGCAACAAATAAATACAATTTTTGTTTAACTGGAAGTCATCATTGCCAAATAACAAAGATTAAATGCTAATTTTAAGAGTAATCAAAAAATTAAAATTTTCTGCACGAAAACTTTGTCAAGGCTGGACCCTTCGAAATTGTGAAGGTAACTAAAAAAATTATTTAACTTAAAAACGGCTCCACCGGATCTACGCAAAAACTATTAGGCATTTAGGGTCCTATTTGTTACAATAAATTGTAAAAAATCAACCTCTGTTATCAACTTAGAACCAAAAATATAAAATAAAAAGGATAAAGAATTTTTTTCTTATTCTATAGTTTAAAAAGGAATGAAGTCTTGAAAGTTATCAATGTGGGTCGGAAAAGCAATAATACAGCTTGAAATTGACTTTATTGACGTTGAATTTGGAGAAAATACTAAGAAGTTATGAATGCTTTAGTTATCGATCGAAGGAGGAAAATCCTCTAAGAAAATCATGTTTTCAAAAATTTGGAATTTTTAATTTCTATAAACATTTGTGTTAGGAAGTTTCAAAGGACATTAAAAATGAATCTAACTGCGTTTTGATAATACAAATTTAGTTTGCCTATTTTCCTAGAAGCGACTTTTGGTTTCTGTAATTTATGATACATTATACATTTTTATATATTAAATACACTAATCAATATCTTTTACGTGTTTTACACACAAAACAAAACAAATAGACTGAAATATAATAATCTCCGATCCGGGCATAGTAGATGAAAAATATATGTATTTTTTAAATTCTATATTTGTTTTCTTTCGGCTCCTAGGACCCATTGGAAAGATGGCCGGGATATTTTTATATGCCTAATATTTTTCGACGTGGTATCACCAAAACAAAAAAAAAATGATTGAAATCGGAGACCTACCGACTTTATCCTCTGCTTGTAAGTTGCATCTTACTGAGATACCGTAGTCTCTTCCAATGCAAGCTTGGTACGGACCGAACTCTTCAATATATATATATATATATAATATATATATATATATATAATATATATATATATATATATATATATATATATATATATATATATATAATATATATATATATATATATATATATATATATATATATTCGAAATAAACATCAAATTCAAGCATTCGCAAATTATACAGCCGTCTTTGGATGCAATCGAGAGAACATTAAGGGACTTTCTTGGCCTCTGATAATAAACCTACAAGTAAACGAAAATACATGTTATCCATCAAATTCACCCTCATCGCTTGATATGTTTGAAAGTTTAATTACTCTTGAAAGTAGACAGATTCAAATACTTCGGTCCCACAATAATCTCCATGATTGACGACCGTTCAGAAAAAGAACAGCTCGAACAGAGCTTTGTTATCTCTTAGAAAAGTATTCAAACCCCGAAATACTCCCCGAAAATCACAATTTTTTTTTACAATGCTACAATATAACAAAATAAATTTGTACAATATTATAATAAAACCAGTTTTGATATAGGGTAGTGAAACCTGGAAACTAACCACCACTCTAGAAAGGAGTAGTAAAAGATTTGTGATAAAATTGTTCCGAAATATGACCAGAACTATATAGGATTGGAGTACTAACACATGGAGAATAATTATCCAAGGACTGCTTACAGTAACTGATCAGATGGGCTGGAAACATAGCAATCCTCTGCAATCCAATGGATGACACAAAAAAGAAAAAAAAACTCTAGATAATGTAAATGGATTAAAGTTAAATGCTGCCAAAACTCAGGCCATTGTCATTGGTTCCAAGCCCTTTATTAGATCCCATACTGACTTTCCCATATTACACCTTAATGACCAGCCAATTTCCTTCTACTCCTCTGTTAAAAATTTGGGATTATTCATAGATCAAACCCTCTCCTGGAACTACCATATTTCTCACATTTTCCGTAGTACAATTTCTATCCTTAAACTATTTCATCGCTTCCGCCATCTCCTACCTCAACATACCCGTAGACTCCTAATTTCCTCTCTCATCTTCCCCCACTTTGACTACAGCTGTGTGGTGTACGATGGTCTCTCGGTGGAGCTCCGTGATAGACTGAAAAGATTAATGAATAGCTGCGTAAGATTTTTTATCGGTGCCCCGAGGTACTCCCATGTCTCTCACCACTACACTGAGTTAGGGTGGCTCTTCCCCTCCTTTAGAAGACAATATTTCCTAGGTACGTTCCTCTATCAAATCATTAACAACCATCGTCCTTCTTACGCCTACAACCTTCTCCAATTTAAGTCCTCAGTCCATTCCCTTTCAACAAGATCTCGATCTTCGGACCTCTACATCCCTTCGCACAGATCTGCCTCATTTCAGAATTCCTTTATAGCTCTGTCAATTTCTGGAATTCTCTACCTATCAAAATTCGGCATTCCCCCTCCATATCCACATTCGAATCCCTCCTATTCTAATTCCTATCCCAAAAACAGTCAGATACTTGCTAAACTTTCGATATTATACATTTCTAGTCATCATCAAACGATAGTGCTATTCTATACTGTGAACTCCACTAGGGATATTACAATATTTTCCGGCTCTTAATACCACTGACCGCATCTATTGTCTGCTTTTTTTATTTTTATTTTTATTATTATTTTTTATTGGTATATAATTAAATCTGTACCTCTAGCATTTGACAATGATGAGTCTACATATTAATCATTATTTAAAGACACTGATATTTTATATTGTCAGCTTTGTTTTTTCTTTGTTAGCAGAAACACACTTCATTTTAAAGAAGAACTCAATGTATTTTTTATTATTTTATTTTTTAAAAGAGTATAACTATAATTTTTCCTACTGTACATAGTCTTAAGTGTTTTATCATAGTTTTAAGAGTTTTGTATATAGATTTTTTTTTGTATATAGCTTGTTTAACTAATATTTTCTTTACTTTTTATTTTTTATTATTGTTTTATTTTGGCCAGATGTAGTATTTTAATTATGTTCTATTTTGTTATTCTAAAGGGACTTTGTCCCAGAATAAAGTTATTTTCTATTTCTATTTCTAGATAACCATTGTATTTATAATGTATACATACATAAAATTGTTTATGTGTGTTTATAGATTCATACTTACCAACAATCAGGATAGAAATTAGAAGTTTCACTTTAAGAGCCATTCCGCTGCCTGAGAACAATATATGCAGAATAAGTATTTATGTTCGGCATTATCGCTAATGAAGTCAATAACGATTACATTATCAAAAAGTGTTCGTCTGATATTGCTCCTGACATTACTAATCAAATTCCCAAGCTTTTCGATAGCACATTCAGCGTCTTATCTTTTAAAATGTGTCATTGCATGAATGTAGTTTTCCATTTTGTTTTTTCAATGTCAGAATTGAATGAAATTTCCAATGCATTACTTTTTTAATAGCATAATTTTTAATAGACTTAGTTAGGTTTCTCATATCTAAAAAAATACAGTAATATCTCTCTAGTAATAAGCTAATAGGTAACTGCAACATTGTTACGAGAGTCTTGCTGATGACCAAGACTGAGTTTGCAAGACCAAGACTCGTCTCGGTCTCGCATTTGGGCAACAATAATGAATACTAAATTCCTGCGGACCACGGTTCGTGATTATAAAAAAAAAAATTCTATAAATGATACTTGAGTTTAAAATAAGCATTCTAAAATATATAATTCAATCAATAAAAAAAAAAATTGTAAACTCCTTGTTAGCTCCCTCTTAGTTTATGTCAAATTTCTAATGAAGCCTAATTATTTAATTGTGATTTAATAAAAGAAAAAAGAAAAAGAAATAAAGTGGACTGTATCTTCAAACATTTATTTTGGAACATTTACGAAATCTAATATTGAAAACATAAAAACAAAAATGAATCAATTTTACACTTGTTAGATAGGTAAAAAAATAACAAACTTCTAGCATAAAATAAAGCCCAGCTGAACAAACAATTGTAACAATATTAATGAAACATTTTCATGCTTGACCATAAATAAAAACTATTTCTATGGCCCAAATTATAATTAAAAAAAAAACAACTTCTCTAAATTCCCAATGTGAAATTTATATATATATATATATATATATATATATATATATATATATATATAAAACAAATAATTAGGTTGTACAACGTTACGTGGACGAAGCAGGACGTTCGTAAACCTCTGTCTCTCTGCAGAAACCAACTCTCCTACCTACTGGCCCACAGATCCCAACTGTAATCCTGATCTTCTTGATTTCTTTATCCACAGCGGCTTAAGTCCCCTCAATTCTTCCATTACACGTCTAAATGAACTTTCCTCTGACCATAGTCCTCTAATTCTTAATGTTTCACTTGAACCCATTCCCAAACCTTCTCCACCGTCATTTATTAGGGGCCCAGTAAACTGGAACCTTTTCCGCCAAATCATCTCCGATAAAATTGATCTTAACATATCCCTCAAAACTCCCGATGACCTTGATAGTGCCGTAAGTTCCTTTACTACCACAATCCAACAAGCCGCCTGGACTGCCTCCTTCCCAAAAGACTCCTCCAGAATTCCTAAAAAGACCATTCTACCCCAACACCTCCTTGACCTAATCCAAACCAAACGCCGTGCCAGATTATTGTGGCAACGTACCCCACATCGTACCGACCGCTGCTCCTATAATTATTACTGCAAACAATTAAAACTGGAATTAGCCACCTTCAGATCACAATCCTTCAACTCCTACCTATCCTCCCTCTCTTCTCGCAATAATTCCCTTTAAAAAACCACAACAAAAATCCTAAATCCTCACCGCATTTCTCATCCCCTCCGACGAGATGATGGCTCCTGGGCAGCATTTGACGAAGATAAAGATGAGGAGTTCGCCATTCACCTATCCATTACATTTATTTCACATCCGGAATCCCATCCTGCCCACACCGTAACAGTAGAACTCCTTACATCACCAATCCCACTTTCCTTGCCCCCAAAAGCTATTCATCCTTCCGAAGTGAAATTTTAATTGAAAAAACTAATCCCTTGTAAAGCTCCTGGACATGATCTCCTTACCCCTCAAATCCTTCGACAACTTCCATCCAAAGCAGTCATATTCCTTACATATGTCTACAATTGTATCCTACGCACCACCCATTTCCCTCTGTTATGGAAACACTCCACTATTATCCTTTCCCCAAAACCAGGCAAACCTCCCAATAGCTCAACATCCTATATACCAATTAGCCTACTTCCAATCCTTTCAAAAATTTTTGAAAAGATCCTTTTGAAACGAATCCTACCCATTATAGAATCCCAAAATATTCCTTCCCATCAGTTTGGTTTTCGCTCCCAACATTCTACTGTTCAACAAGGACTCCGAGTTGTTGATCATATTTCCTCAGCCCTAGAAAACAAGGAATACTGTTCGGGTGCATTTCTGGACATTGCACAGGCATTTGACCGGGTATGGCACTCCGGACTGCTCTCCAAGCTTAAAATCCATTTACCTCAGTCCTTGTACCTAGTCCTCCGATCCTACCTCTTTAATCGCTCCTTTCGAGTTCGCTGTGGAACAGAATTTTCCAATATCTACTCCGTTAATGCCGGTGCGTCTTGGGTCCCGTGCTTTACATCCTCTTTACTGCTGACATCCCTGTTCATCCCGATACTTTCCTTGCAATATTCGCTGACGACACCGCAATCTTATCATCCAACTCTGATCCCGAAATAGCATCATTAAATCTACAAAGCCACCTCACCTTGATTGAGCACTGGTGTAATAACTGGCGCATTAAAGTTAATGAATCTAAATGCCAACATATTACCTTTACACTCCGACGGAATTCCTGTCCACCAGTACACTTTAATTCCATACAGCTTCCTAACTCAGACACAGTCCGGTATCTCGGCTTTCATTTAGACCGAAGACTAACGTGGAACCCTCATACTAGACTCAAAAGACAAGAACTCAACCGACGATACGGCCAACTATACCGACTACTAAGCAGAAAATCTAAACTTTCCATTGAAAACAAGCTACTGATCTACAAGACAATACTCAAACCTATTTGGACTTACGGACTAGAACTGTGGGGATCAGCAAAATTTTCTAACATCAAGCGCATCCAATCCTTCCAGTCAAAAGTCCTTCGAACAATAGTCGATGCTCCTTTCTATGTAACCAACAAAACCCTACATCATGACCTCAACATACCATTTGTCCTAGACCTTATCCCAGAAAAAATCTCCAAATTTCACCAGAACCTTACGTACCACCCAAATCCTCTTGCACAATCCCTATCAAGCACCGCACCTCCCTATAATCCTCCAAGAAGGTTGAAACGGCAGTGGCCTCGCGACCTTTTGTAGATTGTATAAATTGGAGTTCTGGCAATGGCCAGATTCTTCACTCAAGACATGAGTGTATGTGGCTAAAGTGCTCTCGGTCAATCTCCGCTGGCTTTAGTACCAGTGACGCGGTTGGGAGAGTAGCGCAGGGTTATCCTGGAGTTCCCTCGCCTGATTGTATATAGGTATGCATGTGTTTTTTTTTCTTAGTTTTAATTTTCTTATTTTTTTAGGTTATTTTATTTTATTGTCTATTGTATATACTTTTGATTATTATTTTATACTATTTATGTTATTTTTTTGTACATATAGTGTGAATGTCATCCTACCTCACTATAACCAATGTCCAAGAGACAGATTGTTATAATACTCAATAAAGAAATAAAAAAAAATAAATAAATAAAAAAAATAATAATACCCCACTTATCCCTGTTGAACAAATCCGATACCTTGGCCTACACTTGGAAAAACGTCTAACTTGGAATCCTCATACCAGACTGAAACGACAAGAAACCACTCGACGTTTCCGAATACTCCAACATTTACTAGACAAACGCTCTAAGCTTCCAGTTAATTACAAAAGACTTATATACATGACTACAATAAGACCTATTTGGACTTACGGAGTTGAGCTTTGGGGCTCCACTAAGCCATCGAATTCCTCTCATATCCAACTCTTACAATCCAAAATCCTTCAGAAAATCCGCAATGCTCCTTACTTTGTCACCAATAAAATAATCCATAATGACCTTAATGTTCCTTATGTGCCCGTTTTGGCCCAATACAGATACCAATCCTTCCATAATAAACTTCAGAACCATCCGAATCCTCTCGTCTCTAACCTTGCTTCCTCTACTATTCCTGATATCCCTCCGAGGCGTCTGAAAAGAAGATGGCCTCGAGATCTCTTATTGTAAATACATTTTGTTTTTAGAGTGCTACTAGTGGGTAGTTTCTCAACAAGTGATTTCATGTTATTATTTCCTGTTATCAAATTTGCTAAATGTATTTTATTTATTAATACAGTTGTAAATATCATGAATAAATAAAAAGAAAAAGAAAGGTATCAATGTCAAAGGGCACCCGTGGATGAGTCTCGAAACTTAGCATTACCATTCGCCATAGCACATTTTTGGATTCAGATGACCTCAAAACGTATATTTCGATTGGAAACTAGATTCGTGATACATTTCCTTACTGTATATTACATGTACATTTAAGTGAAAGTAAAAATTTATATTTTACACATTGTATCCTTACGAAAGTAATTTTGATTTATTTTCAGATAGTACCTATTTTATTTTATAAAAGTGGTTATTCCCCAGCTATGAATAATACATTGTTTATTATCAATACCATGTCTTAATATCATTGCAAAAATAGTTCTAACATCGATAACACATTCATACAAGATAAGGCACTGAATGTTCTAGCCAATCTCTCGAATAATGGCACAATAGTAATTTGATAAAGGTAATTTGATCAGTACCGTTGGAGCAGTTTCAATATTTCTTGGTAATGTTACCATTATTAACATCGTTAGCGATAGTGCATCAACATAAATACCCACTCAACATAGATTGTGCACAGGCAGCAGAATGGCTTCAACTGTGAAACTGATACTCTCTCTCCTGATTGCTGGTAACTTTATCTTTGTATACTTTAATACATTTATACATAAATATAAATATTATTAAAAAATATATTACCTTAAATTACTATCAATGAATAAATAAAAAGAATAGCTTCAGTGTTTTTCTGTTTTAAAACTAGATATAAAGATAAAAATAAAAGGTTGAAGTCAATTAATGAACATACTTCATTGTATCTATGATCTATGTATTAAGGATTATACTTAATATAACTATGTATTAAATGGCATCTCATTTAGTTGAGATTTTTTTCATTTGTTAAATTTTAAAACTGTGTCACTAAAAATACAAGTAAACGTGAATTGCAAAAATGACATGGACAGACTTTTAGAAATACTATCCATTGTTAGCACTTGTCATAACATTAAGGTCGTTATGGAGAATTTTATTTGTGACACAATAAGTATTTTAGGTTGTTGGGATTGGATATTTCGTAATTTGATAGATTACTGAAACCACAAAGCTCAACTCCCTATTTCCAGACAACCCTTATAATAATCAAGTAAACCAGTAATTTATATTAGTCCGTGGTACAAACCTCTTTTTATAAAATTATTAACATCTCCCTAAAACTTCGTGAATAGCTTTATATATTCTTAACTTATAAAAGTCTTATTTGCGAAAATTCTTGGAATTTCGCTGTGTTTTTAATCTGGATATCGGCAAATCTTGTCAATTTAATGAAGCATTAAGAGCTTATGAACTCGCATTTTCTTTCCTCTTAAATCTTAAGATAATTTTATCACAAAATCGAGAATAAAAGTGAACTACAAATATTGGACAATTCGGTTTGACCTCCACCACCAACATTTCAAAATAACGACGTTATATAAACCAAACTGCCTATATTTTTGTAGGCCACCTTTTTTTTTCTATTTTGTGATCCAATTATCATACGATTCAAGTGGAAAGAAAATATATATGTATGACTTTTTAGCACTAATTAAGTGAATTGATTTATTGAACACCCGATTTCTGAGAATTTTTAGGCGGATGTTAATAATTTGTTTTAAAAACGACCTGCAGTCTACGGACTACAGTCTCTTAAAAGTTAAGAGCGTTTTTTAGAATGTAATCCTTAATAAAATAAGTTGATGTCCGTATAAATAAGGTGAATGATAAAATTAAAATATTTTTTTAAAAATAGAGCGTTTATCTAATAAGTTTTGAAGTAGGCGAAAAAGTCTAGCTTTTTAAAAGTTTTTTTTTTATGAGGATTTCAAGAAAGTCGTTTTTCGAGATTTAGTTCTGGTAGCGCATCAGATGGTTGATGATTTTATTAAAAAAATTAGCGTGTAAAAACTATTCTATAGTTTTTTCAACCTTATCTTAATGAAATACCTAAATTATTTGATAAAAGTGATGTTTTCAGAACCCCTCATTAGATCACGTATTTTCTTCTTTTTTAAAGCATTCTCTTTAATTCTTTTTCAAAGCATTAAAAAAAAAATTCTGACCCATAGCTACTAAAACTGGAAATATAAGGCATAAAGCAAATATTTAAAAGCATTTATCTGATTTTAATATGTTGCCTCTGTTCAATTTATTTTCATTAAATTTAAAGCCTTTGTTTTTAATTACAAAGTTACATTTAAAACCAGTACAATACCTGGAAGTAGAAAAAAATAATATTGTATGTTATCTCCATCCTGGGAAATTTAATATATTATAAAATTACATAAACAACAATACATATACATATATATATATATATATATATATATATATATATATATATATATATATATATATATATATATATGTATATATATATTGGGTTGGCAAATACGTACTTTCGGTTTTTTCCGTTTATTTTTATGTCACTATGATACACATCTTATCTGATGAATTGATCCCTGAGGTGAATTGTTTATTCTGTTTGTAATATGTCAAAAACTGTATCTGCTAACTCTTGTTGAAACTAGCTTAGTATTGTGTTTGCTATTGCACTGTGAATATGGAAGAAAATATCATTCATTATCGGCATATTTTGTTGTATTTTTTAAAAAAAGCGAAAGCGTGCTGCGTAATCTCATAGAAAAATTTGCAGTGTTTATGGGGATGATGCCTTAACCGAACTCACCTGTCGAAATTGGTTTGCCAAACTTCATTCAGGAAATTTGACATCAATGATGCTCAACGATCTGATCGTCCATATGAAATTGAAACGATGAGGCCATTGTTGATCAAAATCCCACCCAATCAGTGCAAGAGATTGCTATAGCCCTACATATGTAAAGTAAACCATTTGTAGAAGCTTGGCTATGTTTTCAGTTTAGTACCGAAGCCTACTTGGCAACTACGCATTTCTGTTTGTGATTCACTCCGGAAACGGCAACAAAATCGACCTATTTTAGAAAAAATTGATAACAGAAGATGAAAAATGGATATTTTACGATAACGTAGTCCGTAGAAATCACAAGGACCAAGTAGTGAGGCTCCTACAAGAATGTCAAAACCCGAAATGCATCCAAAGAAGATAATGCTTTCCATATGGTGGGATTTCAAGGTTGTTATTTTCAATGAGCTATTGCCATCAGGAAAAAAATATTGATTCAACTTTATACTGACAACGCTAGGTCCCACACCTCATTGGTAACTCGCAATAAATTATTAAGCCTTGGATGGGACCTTTTGCCCCACCTTCCCTATTCATCAGACCTAGGTCCAAGTGACTAACACTTCTTCTGATCAGAACTTCATAAATGGGAAGATATTCCAAAAGGAATGAGACATTAAAAACCATTTGGATCAGTTTTTAATAATAAACTCCAGATATTATATGAACATGGCATTATGCAGAAAGATGGGAAAAGTAATATTAAATAATGGTAATCGAAAGTAATTATTTGCCATCCCAATATTTCTAAAAAAAATTAACAATAATAATAGTATATCAATTTAATACTATAACAATACATTATTATGAAAATAAATAATATATCAACATCAACTTGATATAGTCGTTTAAATAGTTTGTGAAAGTCAGAATTGAAAACCGTGCCTCCTACTTCCTTATCTACTTTTGAAGCATCCGAATACAAGATTTTATACTCCTTGTATTTTTCTAGATTTTCTAAAAATAAATGCTGTGCTTCAAGTGGAAGTAAATAAAAATTTAATGTTCATAATATTAAAAACATTCATTTTTTCGTCCCTACAATATTTTTATCCGCCTACAGTAAATTGCAAGAAGGGAAATTACGTGTTATTATAGATTTCTTGTAGAATGTTTTGGGATAACGATAGATTTTTACGTTTGATAGCTAATGAGAAACTCAGTGGGAAACCTTGAGTGTTTTGAAACTATTTGGGTCAGAACACTGAGCAATATTACTTTTAAATATGTTTAATCTATGCATTAAAATTCATGTAACGCTTTTTATCAAACGGTTGGACTGATTTTTCTGTTAGACGGTTAAAATTACTAAGGAAAGTTTCCTGAATGTTTTTGAAACTATTTGACATATAAATACTAAAAAATATAATTCAATAAGTATTCTAATTTTCCTTAATAATTTTCAATAATTAACTTCTGCGATTGCCAATATAAAAAAAGTTAACACCGCTCAAAATTTGAGGTTTTGCGTTTCAAGATACGCAGGATACGAAAATCGAATAAAAATAATCTGGCCGTACGCCGTCCGCGGCTTTTCTTGAGACTGCTGGACCGATTATTTTGAAATTAGGTATCAATATCAAAAGGACCTAGAGGATGATCTTTGGCATTCAATATTACAATCTGTCTTTTAAGTTAGCGGCCGAAAAACTTGTTCCGCTATAGACTGTAGTGCCTAAACTAATGAACTGATTTTATAGAAATTTGGCCATAGTCTTCTCCTCGAAGGACTTTAAATTTATGTACATAACATAATTCACCGAAAAATACTTTAATGTCAATATGGCGGCCGAAAAACCTGTACCGTTTAGACTTTAACGCCTAAATAATTGTACCGATTTTGATGAAACTTGGCTAAAGTCTTCTCCTTAAAGCCCTTTAAGTTTCTCTATGAAATATACTTCACCGAAAAGGTGCTGGGAAAAAAATAACAATGGGTCGTAAAATTGGATGTTCGAATAAGTCAAAAATTATAAATAGTAGATAATTTGACTACCTTTCAAAATATACTATATACATTTTACTGATTTTCAAATATCTCAAAAAGTACACACTTTTTTGATATTTTTATAATTAGGTATTTCAAATTTATTAAAATTTACTAAGAAAGAAAAAAGTTTCATAGGATTCAGAACATTACTAAATATATCGCGCTTTTTTATATTTTTTGTTTATTATTTTTTATAATCAAACTTTGCAATTGTTCCAGAAAAATCAAAGCATAAACTACAAAAAAAGGTTATAAAAAGGATTAGCAAGGGTAATAAATAAATAAATTGTGGTGCTACAATAAAACCCTAGTTCTTATATCAACTGTATACAATAAAAACCTCGGTACTCCATCTGTTTTTGTAAACCATATAATTCCAGCAACTGATATATACCTAGAGTGATTTAAAAGTAGTTTTCTGTATTCAACCTATAAATGATTATGTATTGTACGCCGAATTAGTTATTCAACTGCTATTTTCCATTTTAAAGTTTACCAAAATAAAATTACGAGATTTTCATTGCCTGCCATAGATATGTCAAAAGTTGTCACACTAATTTTAAGTGGGTACTGTATGGATTTCACAAAGCAAAAATTCATCAAATCATTCACTATCTTAAATTTCCTAAAATATTACTATTTTTCGGAATAAACGAACGTTTATACCAGATAATTTAAATATGATATAAGATTCAGAATTATTAAACTACAGTAAATGTGTATATAAGATTTAAAATATATGTTTTGCAAAGCCATGAAATATTCACATAAATTCTTTGAAATTGTTTGTTACTTTCATTCGGTGGATTTTTTAAACTTTTTTTTCAAACTTAGAAAAATTTTTAAGAGTTTATATTTAGTTAGTAAATTTCATTTAATTTCCTTGATTTCCGTTAAATAATGTTATTTTTCACAAATTATTATTGATGATTTTTCTTCACTCTATATTACTTTCTACGACTGTCTATATTCCTATATGTTTTTCCTAAAATTCTCCACTTTCCAACTATATGTTATACGTACAAGTTCTGACTAATACTTCCAGAAATTCATTTTCGATCTAGATAAACAGTTTCAGTTTTTTCTCCATTTTTTAAATATCAAATTCTTTCAAAATTTATATTTAGCAGTTTTTCGTAACTCTTCATAATTTGAGATAGTTAATTATTTAAAATAAACTAAATTGAAAGTACTTTAGAGAAAGACGTGTTGAACATTTAAGCATTTAAACCCTGTAAAGTGACATCATTGGGGATAGGACCTCAATGATATTAAAGACCACTTAATTACTCAATTATACACCGAGTTTAACCCAAATCGTTAAAGCCATTTTTGAGAAAACTGTAGAACGTGTATGGCCGTTGATATAAAGTGCCACTTACGGTGAGTCGATTTTAACGTAAAAGTTGCTGTCACATCCCAGATAAATACGTAATATCAGTTTCGTACAACTTTTCGTTTTTGAAGTAGACTGTCTAGATATGTTTGGGCAGTTATTTCTTTCACCGTTATTTATTCATTCCACAATTTTACTTATCATAGCAACATTTTTGCCTTTATGACATCTTCATGACATCTAATTAATTAAATTATTAATTTTATCTTCATTTATATAAATGTGTCTTCCTTAAAACACTTCTTGGAATGTGTGTCAATGTGCATCAATTACTTTAGCTTTTCCTTTTAGATCTGTATTATTGAAGTTTATCATATTGAAAATACACTTTCGATTTTTTTTTATTATAAAGTAACATACATCCTGATTGCACTAACTATTTCTCCCTAAGAATTTGAGACTTTTATCTTTTGCCGATATCTGATATTTAAAGCAATGTTTAGAAGATTTTATTTATTTATGATAATCTAATGAAGGAAGAAAGCATTTAAATTATAAGTTTATGGAAACGCAATGGATAAACATGGCACATTGTAAACCATATTTATAACTGATGGCTTACTAGATATTGGGTGGATCCTAAACTCGTTCGGTTTTCTAAGGATGAAATAAAATATGTTTTTTTCATACAAAGAATAAATTTTATTCAACTAACTACTAACTACTATTTATTATTATTAATTAGGTCTTGCCATCATTCTAACAATTTTTTGGGGGGTTCTCTCCTTCCTCGCCGTTAAGGCTATACGCGGTTTTCCCGACCAGGGGGTGTGGGCGGGGATATAAAAGACGCATTGGCACCGGGATGGGAACTTTTGATTATTTTTATAACAAATTCGTCATATATCAGGTTGCCGGGCAACGGTGGTGCTGTGCACAACGCGTTAGCCCCTTGGCCACCCCACCCACATCATTCTAACAATCTCATTATTTCGCTCTCATTAAACATCTGTGGCTTAGGAGCGAAAAAATTATTGAAGTACGTTTTCATATCACGTCGAACGATTTCCCTTTGAGGGATTTTTGGAGATACTGGAATATGTAATAGTCGGGTGGCGCAAGGTCTGGTGAATACGGTGGGTGTAATAAAACATTCCAGCCAAGTTGCACAAACGTTTACAGTGTGATTATTGTGGAGTGTGGACTGGCGTTGTCATGGTAGAATACAATACCTTAGTAATTGACTAGTTCTGGGAGTTTATGTCGCAATGCTTGCTCCAATTTAGTTAGCTGTAGTAAAATAAATGCCAATGAAACCAAACACAACGATTTCAAAGAGTGGACTTTACCTTTCCGATAAGCATCATTATTGTCAGATAAGGTAAACAGAACTGGAGATACTTAAAAACAATTCGGATTACAAACAAAAACGGAACGAACTTATGGATCCACCCAGTATATGTATTAAATCTTTGTGTATCAAACATTATTAAATGGAATTTGTGCTGAGCCCTTATTGTATTAAAATCAGATACAAATATTAGGTTTGATCATAGTTTTCTAGCTAGTTAAAGTATATTCATCCAGAATACATCAATTTAAATAGTCTTTCGAGACTATTTTTCCCACTTGGAATATTGATTAATTATTACAAAATGAAATAGATGATTTGCATCACTATTTAATTAGATTTTAAGATATAAAATATTAATGTTTATTTTTTTTTCGAAAATAACGTAAGAGACATGTACAAAGGTATAAACAGATCACGTAAATGTGTAGGGCCCGTAACGTCTGGAATTAGGGATGATAATAACAATATTTTGACCGATCCGGTTGACATATTGAATAAGTTTAAGGACCACTTTGACAATATCTTAAATACGGGAAATTATGATCTCCTTCTGTGTACCAGAGTGCTGAATAAAGAGGAAGTTGAAGTAGCTATCGGAAAATTAAAATCTTATAAAGCACCGGGAACCGATAATATTCCTATTGAATTAATTAAGGCATGCGAGGAAGCTGGAGTTTCTAAAATACATCGGTTGGTTAAAAAGATCTGGGTGAATGAGAAATTACCTTAAGAATGGAAAGAATCTATTCTTATTCCGATTCACAAAAAGGGTCCGAGGACGGATTGTAATAACTATCGAGGAATTTCACTCCTTCCGGTATGTTATAAAATATTTATTTTAATCTTAACCAGTCGAATAACGGAATACGCCGAGGAAATTATTGGAGACTACCAATGCGGATTTAGATGGAATCGTTCGACTATTGATCAAATATTTTCTTTACGGCAAATATTAGAGAAAAAGTGGGAGTAGAACGTTATTGTTCACCAGCTGTATATAGATTTTAAAAAGACTTACGATTCTATTGACCGCCAGAAACTGTATAATATTCTAATCGAGCAGGGAATTCCAAAAAAAAAAAAAAACTAGTAAATCTAGTCAGGATGTGCTTGACGGAGACACTCAATAAAGTTAGAATCGGTAATAATCTGTCCGACAAAGTTGAGGTTCGTTCGGGTTTGAAACAGGGGGATTCCCTTTTGCCTGTCCTGTTCAATTTGGCATTAGAAGACGCCATTAGGGAGGTAATGCGTGCCGAGAAAGGGTTGGATCTGGGTGGGACAACATCCGTGCTGATGATCTGGTACTGTTAAGCGAAGACGTTGAAACTATAAAACTAAATACGACAACGTTAATGAAAGCCGGTAATGAAATAGGACTCCAAATAAATGTGGATAAAACAAAATACATGGTTAGCTGCAAAAATGTCGATACTTCTGGTGATATCGATATAGATGGTAATATGTTTGAACAGATAGATAAAGTTAGGTATCTAGGTTCTACGATAACTAGAAAAAACGAAATTGAGGAAGAGATTAAGGTTAGACTGAAGGCGGGAAATGCTTGTTATTTTTCTGTGACAAAACTACTTAGTTCGCGCCTTTTGTCCCGGAACTTAAAAATTAGAATCTATAAAACAATTGCCTTGCCTACAGTTCTTTATGGATGCGAAACTTGGCCGCTTACATTAAGGGATGAGCAGCGTCTTAGGGTTTTTGAAAATAAAGTATTGCGTAGAATATTCGGACCGAAGAAGGATGAGTTAACCGGAGAGTTCAGACGATTACACAACGCTGAATTACGTGAACTGTATCCGGGTAATAAAATTGAGGTAATTTCATCGCGGCGAATCAAATGGGCTTGTAAAGTTGGGTTTGTTGGGCTTAGTAACGAGAGAATTCCTAAAAGGTTAATATTTGCTGTGCCGAATTGCAAGCGTCCGAGGTATAGACCGAAGCGAAGGTGGAAAGATTTCATTAAAGCCGATCTGAAGGGACTGGGTTTGAACGGCGAACGGTGGAGGGAGGTGTGTAATAAGCGATTGGTGGTGTCGGCATCGAACCTTCGGGTTCGCTAAGCCTTTTATTATATATTATTATATATCGACTTTAACACCTAAGTTGATTTTTAGAGCTATAAACTGCCACGAATATTTAAACTTGGTTTGTAGTCGAATATATTTCACTGTACTTTATGACTCCTGGTAAGTGGATTTCGTTACATTATGATCAGATTAACAATATAAGTTACTATATTTCTAAATCATAAGTTAGATATAGAGGGGGAATTATTATAATACATATAAGACACAATAAGAAAAAAATAATATAATATAAGACACTTGCGCCAAAAACAAAAAATATATCAGTATAACAAACAAAGGGAGTGGTGTAGCTCAGTGGTGTGATACTGAGCTTCCAATGCTAAAGGTCCCAGGTTCGAATCCCGGCTCATGGTAGAAAAATTTGGTGGGTGGGGTGGCCGAATGGGCTAACGCGTGTGCAGTGCACCGCCGTTGTCCGGCAACCTGATACATAACACTTTGATAAAAAAAAAAAATAGTCACGAGTTCGCGTCCCGGTGCCCGGAGGAGTTTTTAAATCCCCGCCCATACTCCCTGGCCCGGGGAAACCCCCGTATTGCCTTAAAGTCGAGGAAGGGAAGGACCAAAAAAAAAAAAAAAAAAAAAAAAAATATAACAAACAAGAAGATGTAAAAAAGCAAAATAATTAAAAAGAATAAATTTGACCTAAGTCCAGTCCAGAAACAAATACAATTGACTATTATATCTCAGTTTACTGATGTTGCAAACAATTTGACACCAATCTCTCTACTCTGACGTCTAGATGATAGAGGATGATCATGAACATGAAAATATCCAAAGATAGGTTCAATGATTGGAATCAATCTTTATTATTTTTTCTTAGTCATTAGGAAGGTGATGTTACTTTGGATGTATAACTGTTTGAAAATAATAAACCATTGTGAAATAATTTACCGTTTTTTTTTTGTTTTTTTTTTCATTTTAGCACTTACAGACTGTTACAACGAGCTGTCGATATTCCTTTTTTTAAGAAATTCTAAAATATCTATTTTACTCAATGAAGTCTATCATTGCTTTCCAAATACATAGATCATTATAGATAAAATAAAATTTTTGAATTACCATTTATAATTTACTTGGAAATTTTTGTCTTACGCCATTCTATAATTATAATAAGTAATACATAGAAAAATAAATGATTTAAATTAAAATTCTATTTATGAATTCTATGACTGCAAGATAAAATAAAATTTAAAAAACTAAAAGAATTTGATACAATTATTTTTTTAGGAGGGACCTTGGCGAAGGAAGGACCAAATACCAACAGCCAGGCTGTCAGGTCATCCATAGTAATCCTGTCGGAGGCAAAGTTACCGCTTCCTCTAACGATAAGTTTGCCAACGCTGAGCACTAGAGGACCCATCAAACCAAAGAAAACTCATATCCACCCACATACACCATCCATCATTCCAAAAACCACATCTACCAATCTACAAACTCCATCCACCAATCCAATAACACCTATCGATCTAGAAACACCATCGATCGACTCAAAACTAACATCTATCGATCCACAGGCACCATCTATTATTCCAAAAATGACACCTATCAATCTACAACCACTACCCATCAATCCAAAAATAAAACCTAACGATCAAGAAACACCATCCGTCGACACAAAAATAACACCTATCGATCCACAGACATCAATCAATCCAAAAATGAAACCTATTATTCTACAACCACCGTCCAACGATCCAAAAATAACATCTATCAATCTACAAACATCATCTATCAATCCAGAAATAACTCCTATCAATCAATCCACCAGTCCAGAAATAATACATATCAATCCGTCCACCATTCCAGAAATAACACATATCAATCCATTCACTAATCCAGAAATAACATCTATCAATACATCCATTAATCAAGAAATGAAACCTATCAATTTACAAACACCTTCCATCAACCCAGCAATATCAATCGGTGCCGTAGCTGCTTATAAAGGATCGGACAAAGGAAGATTGCGAAGCCTCAATCCTGAAAATGAACGTCGCCATAGATCGTGGTCGACGTTAAATGAGAATCGCCAAACTACCAATAACTCCGAAGAAAGCAAAGGAAGCCATGAAGGATCTAAAGCGGAAGCAGGTTCGCTCGAAGGTCAAATCGAGGTTAAAAGGAATCAACCGGAATCTGTCGAAGTTTTCAACCATTCAGGTAATCTCGAGAATATCAAAATAAATTCAGGAAAACTTACTGGAGTACTTTACCATAGAAACCACTCAGCAGAACGTACAGAATATCCTGGAAAAGTAATCGATCAGACTGGAAGCCAACCTGTTGCAGGTACCTTGAAACGAGCTAAACGTGAAAAGTCCTCAATTAATATTCGCTACAACGACAAGGAGTCAAAATCTCGAGAAGATAATAAAGGCAAAGCTAAAGATGGTTCCTCCGAGGCGGACAGGGACTTGTCAGAATTTCGGAGACGTAAGTACAGAAGAAGTCGTAACCGTGGGGGGCGTTGGAGGCACAGGTCGAATGAAAGAAGCCGATATTGAAGTAGTGACGGAGGCTCCTGGTCCAAGTCATCTATATGAAAAATGAAGGCAATCTATTCGATGACTAAAAAGTATTTAACCAGCTTAAAATAGGATAGTTTAATTTTGGAGAAATTCTGAATAAACATAATGTGTAACCTCAACCAATATTTTATTTATTTAGTTTGTTTTTTGCATGCCAAAGCATGAATTAATATTAGTTCTTCAATGAGGTTTTCCTTATAGTGAGAGTCTATAGGTGTAATTACTCTTTATTCCCATTTTTTTAAATGGATCTGCAAATAATCTTGTTTTTATTTCTTTCCTCTACCTCGCTTTATCGTCAATACAGTTTTTTTCTCGGTTAGCAGGAGATTAATGCCATAGTTGAATAACCTAGTCATCAGTATTGAAACCCGTAATCTTCAGGTTATCAATCGTCCTGGGAGTGTTCTGAAACAGGCCACCGCCTCTTTTCTCGATAGGTTGGGAGTTGATCTTGTATGAGAGATTCATATCTTACTCCCGCAACCTTAGCTTTTAGTTATTGTAGGTACAGATAGATCAACTTGTAATAAATTTCCTTCCTTTGCTATAATATCAGCTGCATCTTATCGTATTAAACCACAATGATTTGGGTATACATTGTATAATTATATTAACGTCCTTTAAATCAAGCTCTTGGCGAAGTCGGCTGCAAGCAAATATAGCTAAAGATGTGCAATATTTTTCATAGTTATGCCCTGAAAAAAAGCATTTCTGCTTTCAAATCAACAAATATAATGACGCTTCAAGGCTGTATCTTCCTTATTGATTTAAGGAGTTCGGAGAATAGCTTTAACTACTCTATCAAGATTCAATCCACGTTTCTTACTTTCTTAGTTATTTGGAACTGGTCTCATGCTTCAGCATTGAACAGCTTGTATTTAACTTCCGTTACAAATTTGCATCCAAGAAGTAACACTAACCGACTAAATAACTTTCACTAGTTATTATTATGATAACATTGTTATTATTTTTTTCCTCCCTACCCTGCCTTTTAAACAATACGGGAGTTTGCAGCAGTGACTTGATACACATTGTATAACAAATCACTGTTGCAAGTTTATCTTTTTACATTTTTACATTGCTGTGCACACAGCCTGCTTAATAATTTTGTCTCTTATTTTATCGTCCTCCCTCTTAGCCCTGGAGCCAGGGCCCAAAAATCGACCTGATCGCCGGCGAAAGTTTGATTGTAAATTACGAAATTGTATGTTATTCTGAGTAAAAAAAACCTTGTCTGCCGTTCCGGAGCCGTTGCTTTAAAAAATGGCTACTGATTTAAAGAATATTAGGCCAATAATTTGAGGATCGAAACGGGAAATCCATTGCGAAAATAATAATAATAATAATAATAAGCCTTAGCGAACCCGAAGGTTCGATGCCGACACCACCAATCGATTGTTACACACCTCCCTCCACCGTTTGCCGTCCAAACCCAGTCCCTTCAGATCGGCTTTAATGGAATCTTCCCACCTTCGCTTCGGTCTACCCCTCGGACGCTTACCATTCGGCACAGCAAATATTAATCTTTTAGGAATTCTCTCGTTACTAAGCCCAACTACTTTACAAGCCCATTTCATTCGCCGCGATGAAATTACCTCAATTATATTACCCGGATACAGCTCACGCAATTCGGCGTTGTGTAACCGTCTGAACTCTCCGGTTAACTCATCCTTCTATGGTCTGAATATTCTACGCAATACTTTATTTTCAAAAACCTTAAGACGCTGCTCATCCCTTAATGTAAGCGGCCAAGTTTCGCATCCATAAAGAACTGTAGGCAAGATAATTGTTTTATAGATTCTAATTTTTAAGTTTCGGGACAAGAGGCGCGAGCTAAGTAGTTTTGTCACAGAAAAATAACAAGCATTTCCCGTCTTCAGTCTAACCTTAATCTCTTCTTCAATTTCGTTTTTTCTAGTTATCGTAGCACCTAGATACCTAAATTTATCTACCTGTTCAAACATATTACCATCTATATCGATATCACCAGTAGTATCGCCATTTTTGCAGCTAACCATATATTTTGTTTTATCCACGTTTATTTCGAGTCCTAGTTGTTTACCGGCTTTCATTAACGTTGTCGTATTTAGTTTTATAGTTTCAACGTCTTCGCTTAACAGTACCAGATCATCCGCATAGCCCAGCACGGATGTTGTCCCGCCCAGATCCAACCCTTTCTTGGTTCGCATTACCTCCCTAATAGCATGTTCTAATGCCAAATTGAACAGGACAGGCGAAAGAGATTCTAACTTTATTTAGTGTCTCCGTCAAGCACATCCTGACTAGATTTACTATTTTTTTTGGAATCCCCTGCTCGGTTAGAATATTATACAGTTTCTGGCGGTCAATAGAATCGTAAGCCTTTTTAAAATCTATATACAGCTGGTGAACAATACCGTTATACTCCAATTTTTTCTCTAATATTTGCCGTAAAGAAAATATTTGATCAATAGTCGAACGATTCCGTCTAAATCCGCATTGGTAGTCTCCGATAATTTCCTCGGCGTATTCCGTGATTCGACTGGTTAAGATTAAAGTGAATATTTTATAACATACCGGCAGGAGTGAAATTCCTCGATAGTTATTACAATCCGTCCTCGGACCCTTTTTGTGAATCGGAATAAGAATAGATTCTTTCCATTCTTCACCATTGCGAGAAGTGTGAGAAAATTTTCTATTTTTTTAACTTGTATATATGGGTTTAGACATCTAAAAAAAAAAAAAAAAAAAAAAAAAAAAAAAAACAACGCAGGCCACTAAGATAAAACTTTTTAGAGCCAAAAAAAGTCAGATTTTTTCGATATTTTTTTTGGTTTTTCATCAATAACTCTTAAACAATGCATCTAAGCGAAAAATGTGTTCTTTTATTTATTAAAGAACGTTAAATTTTGCGTCAAACGAGTTCATAAAGTTTAAAATTTGGTTTTGCGGTAAGGTATAAAACCACGGTTAACCAACGTTGAGTTTTACCAAATTTTACAAAAACTGAGACAAATTACTATAAATGGCTCTGTAACATGGAAATGAGTTCCCTAAGAGGAAAAACCCTTAGAATCAAAGTTGTAGAGCATCAAATTTTGCGTATACTGGATACTGACATTTTTATTGTTGACCAATTATATATCTCGAATCGGGATTCGTTATTGCTTTATAAAATTCGGTATCTTTCGGCACACCGTTTACCAAAATCTTTTGCTGTTGAGAGGTGAAAAAGATGCTTATACTGCATGTAACAGACTTTAAACAAAACTAACTCAGTAGAATAGACACCCTTACTGTTGTAATATTGAAAATAACGTTTACCTTCATTACCAATTTCTAGCCATCGGGAGATTACCGATTTTTTTAGCAGCAAATGACCTACATTAAATTAGTTGAAACTGAATATACGCGAAATTTGATGCTCTACAACTTTGATTCCATGGGTTTTTCCTCTTAGGGAACTCATTTCCATGTTACAGAGCCATTTATAGTAATTTGTCTCAGTTTTTGACAAATTTGGTAAAACTCAACGTTGGTTAACCGTGGTTTTATACCTTACCGCAAAACCAAATTTTAAACTTTATGGACTCGTTTGACGCAAAATTTAACGTTCTTTAATAAATTAAAGAACACATTTTTCGCTTAGATGCATTGTTTAAGAGTTATTGATGAAAAACCCAAAAAATATCGAAAAAATCTGACTTTTTTTGGCTCTAAAAAATTTTATCTTAGTGGCCTGCGTTAGCAATATTGTTTTTTAAATGTCTAAACCCATATATACAAGTTAAAAAAATAGAAACTTTTCTCACATTTTTCGCAATGTATTTCCTGTTTCGATCCTCAAATTATTGGCCTAATATTCTTTAAATCAGTTGCCATTTTTGAAAGCAGCGGCTCAGTAACGGCAGACAAGGTTTTTTTTACTCAGAATAACATACACTTTTGTAATTTACAATCAAACCTTCGCCTGCGATCAGGTCGATTTTTGGGCCCTGGCTTCAGGGCTATCTTCTGCTCTTGTCATAGTCAGAGGTCTTCCAGGTACTGCTTCTTCTCGCCAGGGAGAAGTGGGTTGGGCCAACAGTTTTTTTCCACCCGCATACAAAACTTTTAAAGTGCGAGTAGTTTTGTTGAGACATCAGTTGGGGTGATTGTCTTTCTGTTAGAACGTAAAGCCCTGTATCCCTCATTAATTTGGCCCTCAATGCCACATAACTGGTGCAGGCTACAAGGATGCTCAGCGGTTTCAGGTACTCCACAGGTGAGGCATAAGGGATCGATATTTTTATCATGTTTAAAAAGTTTCGCTCTGAAACCCCCATGCCCCGTGACGATCTGTGACACCCAATAGTAAGGGAGGATTTCTTTTCTAAGCGCGATTCAACGGTGAGAAAGAATTTTCTTAGTGTGGACCCGTTTGGGATTGCCACCCATCGCCGATTCCATTGTTCCAATGTATCCTCCCGGAGGATCATCTTCCATCTTCTGGGGTCATGTAAATCCGCCAAGCCATTCCTCTTAATGTTGTGTCGGAAAAGGTCTTCCCGCAGGAGGAGGTAAAGAGGAATACTTTCTCCTTGGGCCCACCTTATGGGACACAGTTCTGTATGACCTGGATACTCTAAGCAGAGCCATCCGCTAGCCAAACTGCGCCTCTGACGGTACGAGAGATTTCGGTTCCATGCGTGGGACGCCTATCTCAGGATACCAACAAATACTCCTTTATAAATTGACATATTTGCTGAATATCTAAGGCCCCAAAAGGCTCCCCCTATGCGACTGAGACCATTAAGGACTTAGGTTATCCTATTTCTTCAATAACCCAAGTGAGGCATCACGTTGAATTTTTTTCCAATCCTAATTCCAAGATAGGTGGCTATCTCACTTCTTGGACGTATTCTTGAACCTTGTATCACCAAGGTTATGGGGTGTGCCCTATCGGTCGTACCTCTCAAGAGGATGGCCTGTGTCTTGGAACCCGCCATCCTTAACTTCTTTCTCTCGTACCATTCTTCTACAAGGTTGGCACAACGTTCAGCTTCATATTTTAATCTGGCCCTGCTATTCGAGGCACTACTACAGCCAGGTCATCTACATATGCTGTTTCGGGGAACCGCTCCTGTTCTAGCACTCCCAGCAACTCGTCAAAGACCAGTCTCCATAGGGCAGGGCCAAGGACAGAGCCCTGTGGACAACCCTTTTCCAATGTATCTTCTACTTCATAGAAGCTACCTTTAATCTTCAATGTCCTATCGTGGAGATAGCTTCTGATCAAGCCATACAAGTTGCTGGGGGCTTCATACATTTGCAACTGCTAGAGTACGCTCGGCCACCAGACGCTATCGAAGGCGGATGATATGTCAAGCAGGAGGAGCATAGCATACTTCTCCGCCTTCTCTTCGACATCACGGCGCACTCTCAGCAGGGCATCTGCGGTTCCCTTGCCTTTAGAGGATCCGTACTGCCGTGGATGGCTCCCTCTCGAGAAGACTGGTCATATCAGGTTTTCTAACACCTGGCTTATGACAGGGAGGAGACATATAGGCCTATAAGATTTGGCTAATTGCTTATCTTTGTCTCCTCCTTTGTAAATGAGCTTTTCGTTAGCGATTTTCCAGATTCTTGAGAAGTATTCCCTGTCTAGGCAATCATTATAAACATCCAGCAATCTTTCTCCTATATAAGGAATACTGTTCTTGAAAATTGCCGCTTCATCGGCGACTAAACCAGGGGCACGACCAGACTTTTGCTTGTCCAAGGCAGTGCGAAGATCCCATATGTCCCATGGGGAGCACAGGCTCGTGTCGGGAGGGTATACCGTAGTGCGTCTCATGAATTCCTCCTCTTCATTATCTTGGGATGGATCATCCCTGGGGTAAGTCTCTGTAATAAACATCTTCGCTGATTCTTGTGGAGTTTTTGCCTGAGTACCGTCATACTTTATCTCGGCGATTACTTGTATTGGAGTCAATTTACCCAAGCCTAGTTTGTACGGAAGACCCGAGGGTTTTTTAGATGATTCCTTGACGATAAATTCATTTCAAAAATTCCGTTTATGTAGGCGCACCTCGTTTCGGTATACCCAGGCTTTAGACATGTATTCGTCACGAAGAGTAGTGCGCCTCTCATCGCAACTACACCGCTGGTACAAACGCCGGGCCTTGTAGAGCTCTCTCTTCATGGTGGTTAAAGCCGACGTCCACCATGGGACAGGTGGACTCTCGCCTTCCCGTGCTGGAGAGAGTCTTCAGTGGCATCACGGATGATATCAGTGATTCTCGAAACCCTGTAATCCAGGTCATCAGTGTAATCCGTTTCCGCCATCCCAGTCATTGTCAACTAATCTTTCTTCCAACGTTGACCGGAAGGCATTCAAGTCTCCTTGCCGAGTTCTGTAATCCTTATTTATACCGAGGAAACTTACCATGTTTTGTACCATTAAAAATACTATAGCATGGTGGTCGGAACTCGTCTCAGATCTGAGGGTCCAATCGTTATGATAACATAAACATAAAATTGAACATCAAATTAAATTTTCGATTCGTAGATTGCTTTGCAATGAGCAAATTTTGGCAGCTTCACAGCGTCCCATCAATATCCAGGAAACACAAACACACAGACCATTTTGTGGGACTTGGTTTTTCGGACTCAAAGGACCTCAAAAGTGTATGTCTGTTGAAAACTGGAATTTAAAAGTTTTCACGATCGCAATACTTTCTCTTACTATATATACATATATATATTCTGTGGCATTACAGACCATGTAGATCTTTTGCCGCCTTAACAAGACTACTCCATCTCTGCCTGTCTTAGGCTAGAACCTTCCAGATGGATTGCTGCGAGCTACATGCCTCGCCCATCTTAATCTCTATGCCTTAATATCAAGAGATATTAATTGACCAGTTTCTGTAAGCAGTTCTTTATTGGTCTTTCTTCTCAATGTGTTAGTAATCTGATCTCAGATCGCTCCGGTTATCTAGCGGAGGATTTTTCTTTCAACACTATTTCTAGGGTATTGGTTAGTGTCTAGGCCATATATTAGAACTGACTTTATCACACAATTTTCGGGATCGCAATACCTTTAAGAGGGATAAGAAAGCACTGTTTGCGCTAGTTATACAGTGATCTTTTTTGGCCCGTTGGTGATACATTGGGTTATTTTGGAGCCGAGGTATTTGAATTTTTCTACTCTCGGGTATGATTTTTCTTCTACGCAGATCCTGTTATTGGAGTGAAATTTTCGGCTTATTATCATATATTTTGTTTTGTCTTCATTTACTTGTAGGCCGATCTGGTCTGTCTTTCTTATCAATGTTGTAGCGAGTTTCTGTTGTTTCTTCCAAGGGCAGCTATATCATCTGCGTATCCAAGCATTTTATGATTCATTTCAACACACATATATATATATATATATAGATTAGTGAAAGTAAATACCAAATAATAGCTTTGTTTGCACTTGTTGTTACAAGCTAAAACTTTTCCGCTTTTAGGAAAAGTAAGAAATTTTCATCATTCCATTCGGAATCTATTCGGAAAATATCGAAAGTTCCGGATTCATTTAAATATTGGGGTGAAGGCGATGAACGGATGAAGGTGACAGAAACCTGACGGCGGTGAAATAAGCAGTGACGGCTTCAGGAATCTAGTTAATTAAAAAACATCTGAATTGCGACTAGAGAATCTTGCCTGCTCCACCGCCTGTGACATGAGTTTTCTAATTTTCGCTGCTTTTAATAACTCCTTCACGTGTTTATGGCCATGTTTTACAAACTCTTTTGACTTATTGCCTATATGTACAAAAACAAATACAAATATATTCAAATTATAGGGAAAAACAAAACTAACCGGCTAGTTTAGTCAGATAATTGTCTGGTTAATGTCTACATCTGGGATCCACAACTTTTTTCATCTATAGGCACATTTAAAGGTTATGTTTTAGGTGGCGGGAACGAAATTTATTTATTCTTTTTATTATAGCAGTATTGAATGTGAATTGCAAGTAGGTGACTGTTTATAAATAAATATTTTTCATATCAAACAACTTTATTATTTCCAAAATTAGTAGTGTTATTAATATTGGTATTTTTTATTATACTGCCAAATAAAGAGGTAAATCATAAAAAATAATGCTGTTAATATGTTGATTAATAAAAAACCATTTTCAAATAGTTCACTTATATCTCCATCAATTATATATATACAAATAATTAAGAAAAAAAAGATTATATTTAAACTAATCCATCTGCAACTGCCTGATTAAACAATAATGATGCTTAAAAAAATATAAAATGCTTTGGTATTATTAATATTTTCATAGTTATTCCTCATACTTGGAACTAACTATTAGATATTAAAATATGTGTTGTTATTTATTGAAAACTTGTCGATCTGCAGCGGACAACACTAAAACTGTGGCAAAGATGATCGCCAATAAAGTTAGACATGGGAGAGCAGGCTTTTGCTAGCGTGTACGAGTGATGTCGCTCCTGCACAGGAGTTCGCTATCGTTTAGGACTCCAGGTCCAAAGACACCTTAAAGACTAGTTCACACTAGTAGACATTGCCGCTCGATTTGTCTATATCGAGAAACGTTATATAGACACCGTTTTTTTTCATGGAGGACATATTTTTGTGTGGTATGAGTTCCTGCTTAGTGCTTATTACAAACAAAACATAAAATTTGTGCACTTAATATAATTTTGATAATTTTAGAAATGAAGGTAAAATTGCTGATGAAAGAAAAAAAAATTACAATTTTGTAGTTTGGCATGTGGGCTTTAAAGTGAAGTCATTTTGCTTCAGACGAAAAATTATATAATGCTAAATGTGGACTCACTTAGTGTTTAAAAAATTATCTTGATTTCTGGGCCTCATTGTCTTCCCCGTACTTCCTTCACCAGGTTGTTCCTCACTCGGATTTAGAAAATCAAGTTTTTTTAAAATAATGTCTGGTTAAAAAAAACAAATGAGTGTACACACTTTACTATTGCCTAGACTCAACTTTGGTGGTCAATAAAATCCGCTCTCAATGGTGGGCTCCTTTGCAAGATTGGTCCGTTGTTCAACGACTGTCCGATGTACCGCATTCCATTCCACATTTGATAATAACGCTTCAACTTGATTAAAAATAGAGTTATAAAAATTGTAGCGTAAAAATAAACTTTAATCGTAAAAGTTATTCTTCTTATAAGTAAAAATTATTCTTGGTCACCTTGATTTTCTCGATTTATTTAAATTTATTCCAAATCATCAATTCGGCTTCAGAAAGCATCATTCAACTGTTCCACAATATCATCGATTGGTAGATTATATTTCCAATTCTTTAGAATTCCAAAATTATTGCCCTGGAGTTTTGCTGGACATTAGTCAAGCCTTTGATAAAGTTTGGCATGAAGGATTGCTTTCCAAACTTAATATTTTACTTCCTTTGACCTACTATCTAATATTACTTTCATATCTAATAATATTATTTCATTTTGTAGTAAACGTAGGGACAGAGCGGTCTGACATTAAACCTATGAAAGCAGGAGTACCTCAGGGTAGTGTCCTTGGACCAATATTATTTAATATATATATGTCTGACCTACCGGAACACAATGACACATTACTGGCTACTTTTGCAGGTGAAACAGCAATCCTAAGCTCAAATAAAAACCCTGTTCGAGCATCTACCACTCTTCAAAATCATCTGAACGATATTGCAGATTGGGCCACAAGATGGAAAATTAAGATGAATGAAAAAAAAGTGTGCATGTAGTATTCACTCTTAACCATAAACCTTCACCTGAAATATATTTTAATAACATTAAAATTCCAACATCAGACGTAATTAGGTATTTAGGTTTTTACCTGGACAAAAGACTTACTTGGAGGACTCACGTCAGACAAAAACGAATAGAACTAAACAGACGATACGGTCTTTTATCCAGATAACTTGACAGACGTTCAAATTATCATTAACTAACAAACTGACCCTTTATAAAGTTTTACTTAAACCTATTTGGACTTACGGCATAGAACTGTGGGGTTCTGCTAAAACTTCTAACATTAAAAAAGTTCAGTCCTTTCAGTCAAAAGTGTTGCGAAGAATAGTTGACGCACCGTTTTATGTCGCAAATGATGCACTACATAAAGACTTAAACGTACCTACAATTTTAGATACTGCAAAAGAGAAATACAATAACTTTCACCAAAGACTGACGTACAACATGAATCCCCTGACAGAAATCCTTCATCGTACAATAAACCCGTACAGCCCACCACGACGATTACGCAGGCGTTGGCCAAGAGACCTGCTGATCTGATTTATATCCCGGACGTGATGGGAAGCTGCGAATCTTACAAAAAATTTGCTCATTGCAAAAAAATTTGCAGATTGCAAATTTAATCAAATGTTCTACATTTTTGTTTCGTTGATAAATAAATAATCGTAAAAGAAACCTTACGGCAAACGACATAGCCTTATTCAAATGTAATATTAAAGAAAAGAATTTATTAAAAAATAAACTAAACTGAAATCGTTGAAAAACTGATTTCTAAAAGGAATAAGGAACGTAAACGGTGATAATTATTAGTCAAGGGTGAACTGTTTTAAATTATACCATGTCAAATATTTGAGATGTATCATACTACTTTCCGAATACCCCTCCGTTAGAGCAGTCAGTCAGTCAGTAATTAGCCATCATTAGAGTTATCATTATCTAGTTAGTAGTGTAGTAGTAATTTATGTAACTGTTTGTTTATCAATTTTCAAAGTTCTTTATCTACCGAAGTGTGAGCAAAAAAAGAAAATAATTGTGCAGTTGATGAAAACGGTGAAGAAGCTATTATAGCCTTACTTTGTACACATTTTTGAAGCGAAAACTTCTTTGGTCGCGTTTTTCATCTTTTTTTTTGAGAGTTGATTAGATTGAGCTGCATTTTTTTATTCTAAGCTCAAATTCGACAATTAATGTTGTGTATCTATAGTTACCAATTCACGATCCTATGTATCGAGTTGACAAATAAGTCCTTTTGGTTTTTCAGGGTGAAATAAAACTGAATGTATTATAGAAATAAAATTTTTTATTTATTTATTAGTTGTACATATTTGTGGCTCACAATAAATTTGCCATCTACCTTAGTATTCAGCAAATATGATTTCAAGGAGAAGAATAACAAGACAAAAAAAAAGAACAAAAAAAAAAAGTAGTAAGATAACACATACATTATAACATAATAACAAATGCACACACAAAAAAGATAACGCAGCAAGTAGCTCAATGCAATAAGTCTCTTGGCCAGCGCCTCAGCAGTCTTCTGGGCGGATTATATGGATTTGTAGCAGTAGATAGAGCTCGAGTAAGTGGATTGGAATTTAGAATCAGTCTGTCATGAAAATTATTAAAGCGGTCAGTGGCAGTTGCCGTGATGAAAGGAGTGTTAAGGTCAGTGTGTAACGTGAGATTTGAAACGTAAAAGGGTGCGTCTACAATTTTCCGAAGGACTTGTGACTGGAATGACTGAATGATTTTTATATTTGATTTCTTTGCTGTTCCCCATAGTTCGATCCCATATGTCCATAGTGGTTTAATGAGGACTTTGTAAATAGTTAATTTATTAGTCACAGATAATTTTTAACGTCAGTCAAGTAGCCTAGAAAGAAGTCCGTATCGCTGATTAAGTTCTATTCTTTTTTGTTTTATGTGGTATTTCCATGTCAATCGTTTGTCCAAGTGGAGACCTAAATATCGTACAGTTTTTGAAGGTGTTAGAGCAATATTATTAAAGAACACTGGAGGACAAGAGTTATGTTTAAGTGTAAATGAAACAAATTGACTCTTAGATTCGTTCATTTTTATTCTCCACCTTTTAGCCCAACAAGCTATGTCGTCTAGGTGTTCTTGAAGTACCTGAGAAGCCTTTGCTGCATCCTTGTTAGATGTTAATATTGCCGAGTCATCAGCAAATGTAGCCAACAGTGTTTCAGAATGTTGTGGGATGTCTGCACAGTAAATGTTGAAAAGTGTTGGGCCCAAGACACCGCCTTGAGGTACTCCAGCTTTTATTTGTTTGATGACAGAAAACTCAGTCCCCATTTTCACACGGAAAAATCTATCTTTTAGATATGATAGTAAAATTAAGTAATAAGTTGGAGGAATGATTGTTTTTGATTTGTGTAACAAACCATCGTGCCATATTCTATCAAAAGCCTGACTCATGTCAAGAAAAACGCCAGGACAGTACAATTTTGATTCTAGCGAGAAAGATATGTAATCTATAAGGCGGTAACATTGCTGAATAGTCGAATGATGCTCTTTGAATCCGTACTGGAAATTTGGAATGACATCAAATAGTCTAAGTGAATTCAAACGCCGAAACAGAATTTTTTCGAATACTTTAGATAGAGAAGGTAGAAGACTAATTGGGCGATAAGAATCAGGGCGGAATAACATTTATTTCTATCTACAATATATTGACCATTATTTAATATGCTCATCTTTCCACTAACTGCATAATGTGATGTTCATAGAATGTCTGGATTTTATGGTTAAAAAACAGATTTAAGTGGTTTTTGTTGTCCTCTTCCTTTTGGAATTTCTTTACATTCATGGAGTTCTGCAGAGACCGGAACAAGTAATAGTCACTTGGAACTAGATCTGGTGAATAGGTAGGGTGGGGCAAAAGGTCCTATCCAAGGCTCAATAATTTATTGCGAGTGACTAATGAGGTGTGGAGCCTAGCGTTGTCTGGATGGAATTCGATGTTACTATATCCGTTGGAAAGCTGAATTGTTGCTCTTCAGTGCCGTATGATTTTTTTTTTTTACTTAATGCCTATATAAGAAATAAATAAACAAATTCTCCTTATAAGTTTTTATTTTTTATCTCCACTGCATTTGTTTGCTTACGAAGGTCCTGTTGACATCATTTTTTTTTAAATTTGTGTGGCTATAAATTCCTGCTAAATTTCTTGTAGATAGCTAAAGTCATATTTCAGTTATAACATTTTTTTGTGATTTTCAAAAAAAAAATCATGTGAGGGACCCAAGCATTAAGCCTAGACACATTTCTAGAAGGTTTTCTACGCTTGTATGCGACACATTTAGGGTCATACCAATCTCTCGCACTGATTGCATGGGTTTTCATTAACAATGGCCTTGCTCGTTTCAATTTCATGTGGGTGACCAGACCTTTTTTCTTTTATACAAATACAAATGATGTATGAATGATATTTTTTTCCATATTCGCAGTACAATAACAAACACAATATTAAGCCAGTTTCAACAAGAATTAACAGATAAATAGTTGTTGACGTATTACAAACAGGATAAACAATACACTTTATATCAGGATATATTCATCAGATAAGAAGTGTATCATATTGACATAAAAAGAAACAGAAAAATCGAAAGGACTTATTTGCCAACCCAACAAATTGAAATTCTGTTAATTCCTTTTTACGACTTTGAAACGAACACTATATTTTAAATATTAACGTTAATTTACATTCCGAATCCTTTTCATAAAATTAAGTTTTTAAAAGGTATAAATTTTATGATCAAAAGATTAAATTAGTTCTTTATTTTATGCATTTGTTAAATGCATTCTTTTGAAACTAATTGTTTTACTATAACTTCAAGATATGGTTGTTGAAATCTGTACCATATCTTGTAATTTGTAAAAATGATTATTTCCCAGCTATTATCGAGGAACCACATTTCTTTTAATGTATTCACATTATCATTGAGTTCGGCCATTATTGTAAAAACAAAAAATATCCCTTTACTGCAATGACATGCTTTCGCAAGATAAGACGCTGAATTTGCTATAATATCGCTTGAATCTGATAATGCTTAATTGATCAATTCCGTTAGGAGTAATGTCAATATTTCTCGGTAATGTAACCATTCTTTACATCGTTAGCGATAGTGCATCAACATAAATACCATCTCAACATAGATTTGTGCTCACACACCGGAATGGATCCAGTTTCTCAGCTTGTAGTGTATCTCTGTATTGCTGGTAATAATCTATTTACATCCACTTATAAACATAGTTGTACGATTTATATGATATATAATATATATTATATGGATAGCTAAGACCTTTTTTATCCAGATTTTTTATTTTATTTAAATTAGTAATATTTCAAATTAAACCAGTCATTAAAGTACTTATAATGTCTGATCTATTCGAACTATAATAATTTAAACTTAAACCAAAATCATAATTGTGTTTGGATTTTTTTCATACTAGGGAAGGATATGGAAGTAGTTACAATATCATTAATTTTTTTTTTTTTTTGGTCAACAAATATGAAACCCATGACCAAGGCCCTTGCACAAGAGAAGCCCGGAAAAAAGTATAAAATTTACACATTATTGTTTTCTTTATTTATTGCTAGGTTTTAAAACGCCAACCAGTTTGTCGTTTTAGAACTTGGCAATATATTTTTTTTTTCGGATAAAGATATTATTGACTCTATTGAAACGTATAACTAAAATGCAATAACATAAACAAAATAAAATAACGTTTCCAGTAATGTAGGCTAAGTAAATATTTGTCATGAAAATCGATAGATCTTCATTTCTAATTCTTTTTTAAATTAAAAGAAACAATAGGGGGCTTTTTCTTTTTTTTTTTTTTTTTGTTAAACATTTTAATAAAGCATTCCTTACTCATTATTATTTTCTCAAAATTCAATGCTACTAGAACCGTAAGATGCAGAATTATTATTCTTGAAAACCACATCAATATTAATTTAAGTCACATTAATATTATTATTAAGTTAGATAAACATGAATTAACATACATAAAACAGTTTGTTTAATTATGTTTCTAGGAAACATTGGGTCAACCTTGGCCAATGAAATACCAATGAGAAAGAACCAGGAGTTGCAACCACCGCTGGGAGGATCAGAAACGGTACCTTCATCACAGAGGCTGAGTGTGCCACGCCTCAATCGGACAGTATTAGACGATCCACAGACGTCACTCATCAATTTACCAAACGGGCAACCTGGAAAAGAATTACATGGGCACCGCTACCGTAGAAGTCATAAATATATACCAAGAAATGTTAACTATCATAAAAGAAGAGCTCGTGCTTCTGATTATCCCGATGCAAACGATGGTTCAACCAAACCAAAACCTCGAGTATACGGCATTTCTGGTTCTAACATACGCATTTACCATGGAAAACAAGAAGAAAATAAGTCACCAGAATTTGGCCAATCATACAGAAGTCCGAGAAATAAAAAACACAAAAAACGCCCGAGATTCCAAAACCATGGCCGATACAATGAAGAATCAGAATACGAATACGACAATGAGAGGAGGGCCTCCAGGCGTCAAGGTCCACGCCATGACTCCATGGGCTGGAGTATCAATTCCAAACCAAATGATTATTGAAAAACTAAGAAGAGTACCAAATACTACACTCCCATAAGGTAGTTGTATTTTTACAATAAAGTAAATTGTATTTTATGATAAATAATCTTAATTTGGTTTTTGATTTTTAGTAGGATTTTGATTGAATTATTACACTTAATCGATTTATGATTAAGATTTTATAAAGACCACATTACTCCTACAATTTTATTTCACCAATAAAAAGTCTTTTTAAGATGTCTTTATTTCGTTTTTATTATGACCTTTCGGCTTTAATCGAATTTTCAAATATTTTTAAATTATCACAATTACATTGTCATTTATTTATCATGATAAAACCAGGTTTCCTTATCATTGTCTTTGTTGGTTGGTTTCAAATAAACTCGATCACATTCACTACAAAAAGTGAATTTTAAAACCAATTAATTTTAAAATTGTAGAAACAATAAATAAAAATTTACAATTAAAAAAAATTGACTAGCAAATAAAATAATAACAAGGAAAGCCATTTTTCCAAGATAAATAAATGGCAAAATAATTGTGATAAATAGTGAAATGAAAACAATTGAATGTATAATATTACCATAACAATTACTACCATGGTCCAGTATACTTTATAGTCTTTGAATGATATTTTATGACTCCTTACTTTACAATATTCGAAAATGAAAATTAAGTGGAAAGGTCTAAATAAATATGAAATAAAATCATTTTGTTGAAACTATTTTTTATTAAAGAAATAAAATTGTCGGAGTAATGTGGTCTTTATAAAATCTTAATCGGTTATTGATTAAGTTTAATATTTAAAAAAAATGTTTTAAATAAACTGAATGAAAACCTTTTTCTTCATTGCGCCTTTATCAAACTGCTTTATAAAATGAGAATATTTACTATTCTATTTTTAGTGCAATACAAATTATTGTGAGGGCTTATTGTCCGTATATTGTTTAATTATTTATATTAAGACTCAGTACAAAATTCAATTTGAAATATGAAATTATCCAGGTTAATAAATTGTCAAAAATTTCAGTCTAAATTTGTTTATTCTGGTTGCCAACGTTTTGACACCCTTAAGGCTAAAATAAAAAATAAAATAATCCATCCTATCGGAAAGTACTTTCAACTTTACTTAAATGCCTCGGTAGAGTTTAAGGAAAATTTACTTCTACGTTTATTTTAACTTAGTTTAAAATAAATAAACTTAGTTTAAAATGCATCTGTACACAGGCATCTGTACAATATCTAAAGATAGGCGCCCGACTACTGCACCAAGTTTTACTATTCCTAGATGTGAATTTCCCTAACAGTATACAAAGGTGTTTAAGTCGATATGGAAGGACATTGCTTTAGGATGGACAAAATTTCCCAGTTTCTACAGTCGGTTTTTAAATTCTCTTTTTTTGTTTCATATTAAACTTTTTAGTTTTTTACATATTGACAATTTTATTCGATGTATGTAATATCTGTACCCAGGATGTAAACAACACCGTGTTATACAGCCCACTAAACAAATAATGGTCATATGCACAGATTCTCTATCCACCCTAATTACTCTAGGAAATGTTTTCTCACCCAATATCATAATACAAAACATTCTGTACTCAATAAAGTCCGCATATAGAAATAATATATCAGTAATTTTTGTCTTGGTATCTGGGTATTGCGTAATAGCCGGTAATGAACTGGCTAATCGAGCTGCCAAAAAAATCCATTACTGATGGAATACCTGTAGAGGATTTTATAACCGCCATCAAACAGAAAATGAAGACAAATGGGAACAGATATGCTCGAATGTAACCGAAAATAAATTGAGGGCGGTTAAGGGTGTCGTTTCTTATTGGGCATCGTCAAATAGGAGTAACCGCAGAGAGGAAGTAATTCTTGCGCGCCTGCGTATAGGTCATACACGCCTTACCCATGGATACCTGATGGCTCGTGATTCTTCGCCAACATGCCAAACCTGTGGGACTCCTCTGACAGTGAAACACATTTTAACAGAATGCAGAGCTTATGAAACATTTAGACTACCTTGTGGCTTGACAAACGATCTACACTTCATTTTACAGGCAATACGAATGAAATTGATAAACTATTTTCTTTTCTAAAATGTTCTAAACTTGAAAATACAATATAATTTTTAATGAAAATAAGGCAATAATGATCCTAGTGGTTGAAGCTTTACAATAAAAAAAAACACCATGTCAATTTTTGTATTTGTTCAAGGAAGCCAATGTTCCATAACTTTGAGATATTAAAATATATATATATATATATATACAGGAGGTAATGGACACTATTGGTAGTATTTATTAAGGGAGCCAATTGCTTCCAGATAGACCAGGTTAATTTTAAAGAAAAGAGTATTTAAGTATTCGGGGCAAACTGAACTGTAGTTCAAACCTGTAAGGTCGTTGGTTGAATCCAGCGGGAGGAGTACTGTCCCCACTCCTGTATTGCTTTGTATTTGTTTCTCTTTTAATAAAGCTAAATGTTTGTGGACTCGATACTCATTAGATATGTTGATGATATCGCTGTTTTAACCACGTGGAATTTTTGAATTTCTCAAAGTATCTATAGATTTTCTAAAATGTTGATGCCTGAATATTGAGAAGGCTGTATTGCTAAAATATTGTTTTGGCATCAATAATGATGATAGATCTTAGGGTCTTAATTAACAGATGGAATATAATAACGAAACAGACATGTTTGGACTGGACTCTGGTCAACATATTTAGGGTAGTTACGCATCTATCTCGATTGCAAAATGACTTTTTAAAGGGCTGTGTGTAAGGATTTTAAAACCCTGAATGGTCTTATACAGTAGAATTTAGTATCTTTACTCCAATACACTGTCATAGTATGGTCGAATAATACCACTGCAGACAAAGGAAGTACTTATCCGAAAATTATATATACCTCTGTGCCTTATTATAACTAGAACCACGATCACCAATACCACCGCTGGTATGGAAGTTCTATCGGACTTAATACTATTGCATATAGAAGTAAAAGCACAAGCTGTCAGTAATGCGTTCAGACTTGCAAACTGAGGAACAAGATGCAAATTCCTCATTTATCAGGGACATGGGATTCTGTTTGAAAGGATTAAAAAAATGAAATGCTACTAATGTGCTCTGATTTTCAATTCAAGGAATGTGGATATATACTATTTTGTAAGGATTGGCCAGACCAACTGTCCCATACTATGGCTATGGCGTTAACTGTAAGAGACCAACAGAATACTGTTTGATAGGCTGGTATATGGAGAGTGGAAAAACCTAAGGAAGGGGATTTCCATATCTTTATATAATTTAAAGTCTTTCAGGCTGAGGTATTAGCAATCAATGTCTATAGCAAAACTCTAATAGAAGAGATAGTGAAGAACAGGCAAATTTCAATATTTCGCATATATATAAGTTGCAATGCATCGAGCTTTGAGGCTCCACTAAACCATCAAATTCCTCTCGTATCCAATGCCTACAATCCAAATTCCTTCGTAAACTCCTCAATGCTCCCTACTTTGTCACAAATAAAATCATCCATAACGACCTTAATGTACCATATGTTTCCAATTCAGCTCAATCCAGATACCTATCCTTCCATAGTAAACTTCTGAACCATCCGTACCCTTTTGTTTCCAACCTTACTTCCTCTTCTATTGCTGATAATCCTCCGAGGCATATGAAAAGAAGATGGCCTCGGGACTTTCTAATATAGAAATATAATTGGAGTGCTACCAATGGGTAGTTTCTCTTCATGTTGAACATGTCATTTTACTTGTTTATTTATTATTTACATATTTATTTGTTGTATTTATCATTTAATATATATAAATAAAATAAAGATTTTGTCTGTACATTGAATAGAATCAACCCGTTTTATGATATCTTTCCGTTTCATACATTGCAGACACCAAATCCACTTTTAAACAATTTTTTGTCTGTCTGTTTGTCCGCATTGCAACGAAATTTTGTCAGGGGTAAGCTCAACAATGGCTTATTGCAGAATTTTGAAACTTTGACATTATATTAAGGTTTGCTTGACTTAGAACATAGGCTTTAAATGAAAACAAAATATTGAGTAGAAATAAAGTTATGAATTCTTTAGTAATTTGTCTGAAGATCTCGGTTAATGGTGATAATAAATGTTAATAATAAACATATGTATATAGGTTAAAGAGCATCTATGTAAATAAAATAAAGGTTTAGTTGATGTTGAATAAATAAAGGTTCTGTTTGTTTAACATTGAATAGAATCAACCCGTTTTATTATATCGTTCCGTTTTATACATTACAGACACCAAATCGACTTTTAAAAAAAGTCTGGATGTCCGCATTGTCCAACGAAATTTGATAGGGGCAAACTCGGCAATGGCTAATGGTAGACTTTTGAAATTTTGACTTTATATTTCTCCTGGTGGAATCTGTCCACTAGGGAGCGCGTCCCCCGGGTGGCGGATGGGGGATCCCTCTTAGGAGGGTCGGTCTGAATACACAGAATAAAGACCCGTGGACCAACAGGTACCCAGTGCTGGGGGGTATAGCCCGGCCACCCTTTCTCCTGGGGGGACACGTTGACAGGAAAAGAGGTTGAGCTTGTGGAAGAGATGAAGACATATAAGGTGGACATACTTGGGATCAGCGAGGTAAAGAAGAAAGGAGTCGGTGAAATAAAACTGGACAGTGATTACGCCCTTATATATGCTGGAGTTCCTCAAGGAAACTTCGCGAAGAAAGAGGTAGGTATAATTATGACTCCATCAGTGTATAAACAAAGAAGACTGGGAGCCTATCTCACCAAGAATAATTGCTGCAAATTTTGTGTTGGCCATTGGGAAAGTTACTTTGGTGCAGGTATACGCCCCAACGGAGGATGCAGGAGTCATGGATAAGGAAGCGTTCTATTCTGACTTGCAAGGATTGCTCAACAAAATAAAGTTGAAAGGACGATTCGCAATACTGAGTGGAGATTTCAATGCCAGAACAGGTTGTGATCCTTCTCCCACTTATGGTGCCCTCGGACTCCATGGAGGGGAAACTGTAAGAAATGAAAATGGACAACGCCTTATTGACTTCTGCATAGATAATGATTTACTGGTGGGAAATTCCTTCTTTCCCCACAGAATAATACACAAAATAACTTTCTCGAGCCTGAAAAGAAACAGTATTATAGACTATTTCGTATACGACCGTGCCATAAGAAACTATTTTTCCGATATAAATGTCATAGGAGGCTCTGAAATTGGCAGCGATCATCTGATGCTAATAGCCGATACCAAAATTCCACATAAACGGCCAATTAAACAAAAGAGCTACCAGGCAGTCACCATAAGATCTCTAGACGATCCAGAAAAGAGAACCTCCTATACCGAAAAACTGGAAGGAAAATTAAGAACCATGAGCAGAAAGGGTGATGTAGAATAACAGTGGAGCTGCTTAAAATCATGCATCTTGGAAACTGCAAGGGAAGTTTGCGGCTTGCGCAAAATATCTAATAAACAAAAGCGCACAGAGTGGTGGAATGAGGAAGTGCGATGTTTAGTTCAATCAAAGAAGAAAACGTGGAAAGCTTATCTTCAAGAGAAAACTACCGGAAAACTATGCGAATACCACCAAGCCAGAAATCAATGCAAAATAGCAGTCCGACAAGCGAAAAGAGAGTCATGGGAAAGATTTGGAAAAAGTCTCGATGAAGATCACCGGGAAAGTATTAAGAAGTTCTGGCGTAAAGTAAAGCTATTAAGAGGAAAAATAAGTAAGCCAGTGAGAAATGTCAAAGACTCTAGTGGCAACATGGTCACCGAAGAAACGAAAATTCTTGAACGGTGGAAGGAGTTCTATCAGGGACACTTCTCAGGAGGAGGACATACTGATCCAGAAGAACATCTGGTAGAAAATAATACTCTGGAAAGTCTAGAAGAAGACGATATAGAATATGGCATCCAAAAAATTAAAATATGTAAAGAAGCGGAAAGGGATGGCATAGCCCCCGAATTAATAAAATTTGGAGGACAGGAATTAATTAAATTTCTCCAACAATTCCTCCAAAAAGTATGGGATACAAAGATAGTCCCAAGGGATCGGGATTTAAGTGTAATTGTCCCTATTCATAAAAAGGGCAGCTCCACAGATTGTGATAACTATAGGCCAATAATCTTACTTTCAGTGGCTTACAAATTATACTCCTCAATCTTAGAAAGAAAATTAAGACTCGTAGTTGAGAACCAAATTGAGAACGAACAAGCAGGCTTTCGTCCGGGGAGGCAGACTCAAGATCACATTTTCGTGCTAAGAGGCATCGCAGAGAAAGCATGGGACAGAGACAAGAATATATATATGGCATTTCTGGACCTCAAAGCAGCATTTGGACTCTGTTCCAAGACAAGAAATATGGGATGCTTGGCGGCAAAAAATGTTCCAGGTGATCTTATCATGGCAATTAGATCAGCATATAAGGCAGCAAAAGGAATGGTAAGGATTAATGGTAGAGAGTCCAAGCCTTTTCCCATGGAGAGAGGAGTCAGGCAGAGAGACAGCCTAAGTCCCCTCTTGTTCATCATATTTATGGATGAAATCCATAAAATTTGTAAGCGTCGTACTGCTTGGACGGTTGTCGGAAAATGGAACCTGCTGAATATTATGGTCCAAAGCCTACTATATTCCGATGACATCGTTCTGATTGCGGACACGAAAGACAAGCTGCAGCAGGCCCTTGTAGAATGGCAGGAAGAACTCCTTCGCAAAGGTATGATTATCAATAGCTCCAAAAACAAAGTCCTAGTCATATCAAGAGAGGAACAAGAAGACGTCCAGCTGATCTGTAACGGGCAGGTACTTGAAGTTGTGCAAGAATTCACCTATTTGGGTACAATTATCAGCAACAAGGGGAAGATTGACTCAGAAGTAGCGAATAGGATATCCAAAGCCAATCAGGTATATTACCCTATCAGCAACACTATAGTAGGGCACAGGGAAGTTGGCAAGGAAACAAAAAGGCACATATACAAGTCGGTATACCTCCCAACCCTCACGTATGGAAGCGAAAGCTGGATTATGCTGGACAAGCAAGTTAGCCGTGTGACAGCAGCCGAGATGAAGTTTCTGTGGAGAGCTACTGGAGAGACCGCCTCAGAAATGAACGCATAAGAGAGGACCTGGAGGTGGCGGAGCTAAGGACTTTACTGGAAAACCGACAGTTGAAGTGGTTTGGCCACGTTTGTCGGATGGAGGAGGAGAGAGATCCGCGGAAGATTCTGGAAGCTCGACCCACTGGGAGGAGGCCGAGGGGCCGCCCCAGAATTTCCTATCAGGAATATATGCAGCGGATTGGAGAGAAGAGAGGCAAAACCCTCCAGGAAATGAGGCGGCTTAGTAGGGACCGAGAGGCATGGCTGCATTGGATTGAGGCTCCTCGACGCTAGTAATGGCACGAAGAGGAAGATAAAGAAGAAGAAGAAGACTTTATATTTAGGTTTGCTTCAATTCAAATATATTCTTCAAATGAAAACAAAATATTGAGTAGAACCAAAGCTATGAATTCTTGAGTAATTTGTCTAGAGATCCCGGTTAGAAAGTTACTTCGATTCTCATATACTCGATACTCTATCGCGATCCACATTTAAAAGTTGTACTATTCAACTGATGGAAAAAATTATCACAACTCAACGGGAAAAATCTGGAATACCGAACATCTGTAACGCGTTGTCGCATAAAACGGGCAAAACACACTGATTTTTCAACATTGTCAGATCTTCAAGATCAAGGTGTCATTCAATTTAACTTCACGAGCCTAACAAATGGTGAAGTATACATTTTTAGGATTAACCAGACGGATTAACCGGATTTCAGGAAATAAAATCCCAAAAATTTCATCAAGTCCTCCACAATATTCAGACCAAGTTCTAATTTTACACGGATTCTCAAATTTCAACTATACACACGTCAACGATGGGTACATCAGCTAGTACAGTTCTAAGTTTCAAAAATAAAAATTGAATGCTAGCTGGTCTAAATTCGTTGATAAATGTAAAACCAACTTGAACATTCTCTCCAGAATCATTCTGATTAAGATAAAGATTCAAATAAGGCGAGAATTCAGAGGTGCCTCAGACATTCAGATATTTTAGATAATAGCAGAAACGCGATGCTGATAACGTTTATGGTGGTTTGTAACGGAATCCATAATATCTCTCCATTTCTTTTAAGTAAATATGCGGTTTTATTTAATATTTCAGTAGTGTTATTTGGGAACAGTCAAGATTTATCGTAATAAACATATATACTCCATTAAAAGTTAAGTTTTCTTGAAATTTTGTATTCACTTAAAGATCGTCAATAAAATCTATTTTTTTTTAAAATAAAGTAGTTCATAAGTGTTATAGGAAAGTAATAGGTTTTGATTAATTTTCTTGACAACATTAAAATCTTATTATACATTTTCGAGGACTGAACAACTACCATATTGTGCTAAGAGGGTTTAACACTTTGTCTAAAAATTATTTAAATATAATTGGTTGGGTTGATTCTTCATTCCAAGAAAACATAGCTTCAACTATACCGTCCTTAATGAGGTTCTGGATGGTTGTAGTGTATGTGAATCGTGGAACCTGAAACACCATATATTTGAGGTTTATCTCTTTCATCTTCACTACCACTGCTATGAGACGAATCGCTGCCGAAAATGCCTTCAGAAGCACTAGATTCGATGTCTTTTGCCTGGCCAGGTTTCGATGTCTTTTGTCTAGTATTGCGGTTCTGATATTTATCTCCACCAGATTCTCTGAACCTTCTGTGGTTTCTATGACGAAAGAGTGAATCTGTTCCAGATCTAAATCGTCGAGGATATTCCTCACTTTCGTCAGTGCTGATTCCAGTACGGTGGTCCTCATCAGATCCTGGTCCAGATCTATAGTGGAGCCCACTTCTTTTATTGTGGTAACCCGATTGTTCGAAAGAAGCAGCAGCACCGGATGCTGGTTCGTTGTTGTACCCTTCGTTGTAGGTTCTTAGTACCCTATGATTATGCAGTGGCACACCTGGCCTCTGTTGGTGTTGTGGGTGTGATGGCAATGGCGGTAGCTCTCCAAGAAGTATTTCCAGCTCCTGGATGTTTCCCAATGGTCCGCCATTTGCCAAGGTTCTTCCAATGCCTCCTAAAAAATTAATTAAAATCCTTTTAAGTATTTTCTAATTTCGATGTTGAAGTAATATATTAATAAAATAGATTGAGCACTTGTATTTGATAAACAATAAATAGATGAACGAAAATGATCTCAATTTTTACTTTCACTTACCCTATATATGTAATATAATAATATAAGGGTAACTATTTCGATAATGAAAAATTTCTAGTCAAAGTTTTCAACGGAAATATACGTTTTGAAGTACCCTGAGTCCAAATAACCAATTCCCGAAAAATGGTCAGTGTATCTGTGTGTATATGAACACTATAGCTCGAAAACGAAAAGTCATACAAAACTTATTACGTATTTAAGATAGGTACATGCCTTAGATATCACAGCAACTTTTTCGTTAAAATCGGCTTACCGGAAGTGCCACTTTATATCAACGCTGAAACACATTTTTACAATTTTCTCAAAAATGGCTATGACTATTTTGATTAAACTTGGTGTATCATTGTATAATTAAGTGGTCTTTAATATCATTTAGGTCTTATCCCCGTTGATGTCACATTACAGGGCTTAAATGCCCAATGTTAATATGCGTCTTCCTCTAAAGTAATTTTAATATGGTTCATTTTAAATAATTAACTATCTCTCATTATATTAAAAGCTACGAAAAAATGCTAAATATAAGTTTTGAAAGAATTTGATAATTGATTAAAGGAGAAAAATGATTATCCAGGTCGAAAATCTTCGGAAATACTAGTCAGAAGGTATAAGTATAATATATCGATTTAAAGCGGAGAATTTTAGAAAAAAAAAATATCTAATATAAAAAGTTGTAGAAAGTAACGGAGAGTGGCGAAAAAATTATAAATATTAATTTTGGAAAAGTAATAAAATTTAACGTAAATCACATGTTAAAAGGAAATTAAATGAAATTTACTAACTAAATTTAATTTTAAAAAAAATATTTTTATGTTTGTAAAAAGTATTTAAAATCCACCTAATCAAGACAATGGCATCGATAAAAAAACTATTTCATTGTACTTGTGTGATGTGAGAAGTAAAATCTAAAATCATGTCATTGATACGTTTATAAACTTGAATATATTTACTGTAGTTTAATAACTCTAGATCTGATATTGTATTTAAATAATTAGGTATCTATCGTCCGATTATTCCAAAAAAAACATTATGTAACCTTTTAGAAAATTAAATTTAATTTTCAAAATTACATTGTAATTAAATTTGTAAGTTCCAGAGATGGAACGGTTTCTTCGAACTGCTTCCAGAAACCGTTTGGCTTAGAAGAAACCGTTCCATCTCTAGAACTGTTCAGAATACCTCCGCCTGGAAAAGTTCGGAATTGTTCCACCCGTAACGGTCTTTTTTGTTCGGAGTAGCCTTGAATTCAAACAATGAAACGGTTCGGAATGGTTCCGACCGGAACAGTTTCTCTCGTTCCGAGGGACTTTGGAATTTCGTTCCATTGGAATGTTTACGCTTTTAGGTTCCATCACAAGCCGTTTTCGTTCCAATATGAGATTTCATTCTAGCGTCATAATTATGATACGGATTAATGTGTCTACGCGTGTTGTTATTTTTAGTCTTTAAATTCGCAAGTCTTATATTGTTAAGGTGTTAATAAAAAAAAAAAAAATATATATATATATATATATATATACATAAAACAGAAACGGATTTTTATTCATTTATTTTTTTTTTCTGTAAATTGGAGTAAGTGAAAATTTAAGGAAACATAATACAAATAAATAAATTTTATCAACTTAAAATAATTTTATTCACGAAATAAATATAAATAAATAGGTATACAAACAAACGAATCTATAATATAAAATTTTGGATGAATTAAAAAACTAAAATGGCAAAACGTATAATAAATAAAATTCAAGAAATTTTTATTACGACTAAGGAGAATGATAGTTCTGTTTATACTTCTTTCTGCCGTTGGAATGTAACTAAATTATGGAAACGACTCATGAAGCTATGAGAAGTATTATTGGTACCTCCAACTAAAAAGCATCGGGTCTTCTCAGAGAAAATTTCCATAAAAAAGAGGAATTTCAGAGGGATTCGTTAAGCGCTTTATGGTTCTTCCTCGCAATTGATTCTCTAAGCTTTCGGTGATTCACCAAATCAGGAAACAATAATTTCTCACTATTTTTAAATGGGTGACTTAAAGCTCTTTGCAAAGAACGAGAGAGACATGAGAACTCTTCTTCAATAGCTAAGGTCATTCACTGAAGATATTGGGATGAAGTTAGGAAAAGACTAAGTGCAGCTCTTAATGTCCACAGAGAAAGATATAAGGATTCAGCTAATATTGAACTTAATAATAGTATGTCATCAAGCAACTTCAGGTAATTACAAGTATCTCTGTATATCACAGCCGCTTAAATTCAATTTCTTCTTTTTTTGAAGAGGAATGTAAGAAACGGGTCTGGATATTCCTAAAAACTAATTTATCAGCAGGAAATTTGATAAAAGTTTTGAATACCTGAGCAATTCCCGCGGTCACTTATTCATTTGGAGTTATAAAATGGTGTGACACAAATTTAGAAAAGGTGGTCCGCTTCTCGAAAACACAGATGGTAAAGTCACCCAAATTCTTCAGTGCCGAGACTATATTTGGGACTTATTAGTCTGTTGAAGGCCTGTCGTGAACAAGAATCAAAGCCTAGGAACTATTTCATGAACAGTAGTTCACCTTGACTATACAGCCCTAAATATGGCCAGTGACAATGTTAACTCAGAAATGCCTCGCTAAACCATGGAAGTGTAAACCTCTACGTGGAAGATTTTACAATTCCTTGAAAACATCTGGCATCAATTTAGAAGCATCTGTCTTTTGGTTAACTACAGGAAAAATGTTTCCAGAGACTGAGGGATTCATTTTGGCAATACAAGAACAAGTTATGGCAACATACTCCTACAAGAAGGATATTCTACATGAAGCAGTCACAAGTGAAGTCACTAACGAATCAATATAGCATGTAACCTCTGGCTGCCAGGCATTAGCTGGTAAAGAATACCCAGCGTGCATCAGGCTCTGGCACAAAAATATAAATTAATAACAGACCATCAGCATTTTTTTAGATATCAGCCTCAGGCTATATTAGAGAAAGAGGATATCAAACGATACTGAGATTAACCTGTGATAACTGACGTTTCCCACAATAGACCGGACATACTGCTCGTTGACAAAGTAACCAAGAAAGCCATCATCATCGAAGTTGGTGTTCCTGCTGATGATAATGTAGCTAAAATATTAAGTGAAAAAATACCGGCTGCTGGAAGTAAAAGTACTACCGGTTATCGTATCCAGCAATGGTCTGATTCCTGAAGATACTCTAAAATCAATTAAGCTACTTGGATTAAGCTGTGAACTTCAGGAGATCCAAAATCGGAAACCGCTAAAACCATTGTTCGTCTTTTTTTTTAATATTTCAAATTAAATATTCAATAAACTGTACCATTGACCTAATACATAACTATATAAAATATAATTCGATTAAAATATTTATTTTAATATCGTTTAAAATCAGTTTATTTTAATTTTAATAGTTTGTCTGAATCTTGTTTTTTAATTAATATTTTTAAAATTTGAAAATCGCTATCTTAAAATTATGGTTAGGATCTTATCATATTTTAATTTAATTGGATTTCCTTATATTTAATCAAACACTAAATTAAATTTAGTGGTTATAGTTCAACCAACCTACTCGACTATTTCATTAATCCCCTTTAGCGGCAATCAGCTATAGCGCACTCACCTTGTTTACTACAAATCTCTTTTGTACCTATTTGACCTTTCTGCCGAACATTGACCCATAGGAAACTAAAGAGGTTTATGTTCTGATGATTACGTTCCAGCGGAATGAAATTTCTTAGGGTCTTGTTCCGTTCCGGTGGTGGAATTCTTTCTAAGAACCGTTCCACCCGTTCATCACCAGATGGCTTCATCACGACTACCCTAGATGGCTGAAGGAGGTGAAGTTGGATTTCACTTAACTTAGGAGCGAGTTAATGCGTGGATAGGGATGTCAGGACACAGATTGTGAGTAAAGCCAAACTTCATGTTGGACTGTAGCGCCAGATAAGTAAGTAAGTATAAAATTATGAATATATATTCGTACATATAATAAAACCATAGGCGATAAAATTCAAGTGGTTCAAAATACTCCCCTCCATCAGAAAATGTTTGGATCCGCCACTGTTTAACCGTGTATCTATTTCACTTACTCATAATCTTCAAAAAAGATTTCATGGAAAATTTTACCGAACTACTAATACATATAACCATAATATATTTCTACTAATATTAAGTCATTTTTGTAATTTGTTTCGTGGTGGCTATTATGGATAAAATTGAGAAATTTTACAACAGATCAACATTTACACTTTATTAATTTAATCAAATTTATTTATTTTGTTTAACAAGCAATTGTTTTTCAACATTCATGTATTTTTTTTTAATATATATTTACTTTAATATTATGAATCCGGTACAATTACTTGTATGGTAACTAATTGTTTTAAATGAGTATGCTATATATAATTCTTACTTTAACTACCATAAATATGAAAATAGCTATATAAGATAGTGTTAGGTGCAAGTTGTGTGAAGAGGGCACTGCACCAGATTTTTATATTAGGATTCAGATGAGGTTATTTATGAATGTCGATTGAACTTTATTTTTATTAAAGTTGGACAACTGTTCTTATATAGTGAGTTAAACACATGCCAGTTAATCAGTTTTCCCCCTCCTTAATCAGACGAGTCGGACGAAGAATCGTGGTGGTGTCCACGTCGACCACGGTTACTTTCTTTCGATCTGGAATTTCCATGGTTACGTCTTCTTTTTCTCTCTTTAGAGTCCTTGTCGCCAGAAGAACTTGAAGAACTGGAACTCCGACTATCGCTACTTCCATCAGAATCACTACTAGAAGAATGAAACCGTCCACGAGAACCTGTCTCGTGTTGTTCGTAATGGACGTTAATCGACGAACGAGGTCTATGACGTCTAGATCTGGTGATACTGCCTTCAACGGAATGACTTCCATGACGATCGATCACTTCTCCAGAAGGCGCTCTGTATCTTCCATCTCTGCCTTCTGCGGAGTGACTTCCATGGCAGGAAACATCTCCAGATCGAGGTCTGTGCTTTCCGGAATTTACCTTACTTTCATCGGAGTGAGTTCCATATTGGAATGTAACTACTCCCGATCTAGGTCTATATCTTCCAGAATTTTCCCTTCTTTCTTCAGAGTGACTTCCTGAATAATAGGAAACATCGGCAGATCCCGGCCTGTGGCCTCCATGAACACGCCCTTCGTGTGAACCTGATCCGTGCCCATGTCTTATATAATTTTCTTTGCTCACGTCTGAGTGACTTCCAGTATTATGGTGCTCGTCTGATCCTGATCCAGATATATGGTGCCGTTTATTGCCACTATGGTTTCGATGTCTTCCTTCGCCCGATTCTTCTGAAGCAGCAACGACACCGGTTGTTGACGATGTATTGGTGGTTGACGTTTGTGGATTGACGGATACCCTAGGGTTCAGGAGGGGCACACCAATTCTTGGAGTTGGGCCTGGGTTTGATGTCATTGGCGTACCTAACCTTCCCAGCAGTGATTGCAACTCCTGGATGTTTCTCTTTGGTCTTTCATTGGCCAAGGTTGTCCCAATGACTCCTAAAAAAAATAACCGAACAAGATCTTTTAAGCATTTCCTTATCTCTTGAATTGATAGATTATTTGAGTAGAACATGCATTGGTTTGTCATTGGAAATCTAAGTGTAATGAATTGAAAACATTTTATAAAACATAAAGAGTATAGCGGAGTTTACGCATGTTTTTATAGTGTTTATATTAAAGGACCTTAGTGTAATATATAAGCATAATATAAGATAAATAGTACAAGATAATAAAGGTAGAGTATATTTTATATTATAAACACTGTTTTCCAATTTTTTTCTCATCTAATAACAAGTAACTATATCATTTTTATATTTCAGGTGATTTCCGAATTGAAGATTACCGAAGAAGTCTATATTTAACTCCACGTTTTAACGTCTCAGAGAAACTGGTACATTTGCTATAATACCACGTGCTGATGCCCCTTTACGAAATAGAGAAAGGCTTGCGACCATATATCAATATTTTGATGATAATCCATCTGGCAGTGTACGATGAGCTGGAGCAGAATTAAATGTTTCAGAGCAGAATTCTCATTGCAGATAGACCTCATCCGTATCATTATCAACGGGTACAAAATTTATCACCGTATGATTTTCGGCAAAGAAGAAATTTTTCAGATTGGTACTTAAATCAAGTTAGGGAAAATTCTCTGGACAGGTGAAGTTACCTTCACAAGAAGACGTATCTTCAATCAGAAAAATAATCATCTCTGGTTGCAGGAAAATCCCCATGCGATTCGTGACCATCATTTTCTGCACCAGTTTCAGTGTAATGTGTGGTTGGGGATATTAGACAATATTTTAATAGGTCCGCATTTCTTGCTACCACGACTCAATGCGGGACAATTATTGAAATTCTTAATAATGATTACTACGATTTAGTTAAACTTACCCCACTATGACTGAGAAGGGACATGTGGCTTCAATTAGATGGTTGTGCACATTACGGAAGAGGACCACAACAATGGCTAAATGTTAATTATTCCAATCAATAAATTGGCCGTGCAGGACCAGTGGCTTGGCCTACACGCTCTTCGTACTGTTTTTTTTTTTTGGTTGGGGTGGCATTAAACAAATAGTCTATGCAAGTCCGGTCAATGAGCATAATTCCTTACGAAGAAGGATAATTGAATCTTGTGAAACAATAACACATATTCAGTGCCGTTTTGCCGCTGCTGCTATTGAAAGGAGATTCCGAGCCTGCCTTAATGCTCAAGGAAATCATTTTGAACATTTAATATTAGGTTTAATTAATGAAGTAGTCGGAACAAATAAATAAGGATTATTTACTTAATATAAAGTAAATAATTCATAACAATGAAAATCTTTAAGTGTGAATATCTCCTAAACAAAGCATTTGCGGATATACATTCATAGGAAGTTTTTTTCTTGTTTGAGGTCCTCAATACATATTTTCAGTTTGGCCATTTAACCCTAAAGCATTCTGTATATATATAAATGTACTACCCATTAATAGCACTCCAATAATAATTCTATATTAGAAGGTGTCAACACAATCTTTTATTCAGAAACGTGTGTTCGAATTGTCATGGAGTTTTCTATGGAAGGATAGGTATCCAAGTTAGAACAAATCAACAACATATGGAACATTGAAGTGGTTTTATTTGTGGATTTAAAAAAAAAAATTAGGTTTTGATACGAGAGGAGGCGTAATAGCATTTATTACAGTCTTTTATAATTGATTAAAATCTTAGAGGGCTTGTCTAGTAATTGTTAAAACGTCCTTAAATGTCGAGCAGTTTCTTGTCATTTCAAACCTCCACGAGGATTAGAAGTACGAGGTTTCTTTAGGTGGAGGCCTAGGTATTGGATCTGTTCAATAAAAATAGAATGGTTATTATCATACGATAATGTAAGACAGGAAATTTTATGTTTACGGCGAAGCGGAAAGTGATTTGTTGGATTTATTTAATTCCTCCAGTATCGATACTATTCTTCAAGTTCATTCCTTTTAATATATGATTAAAGTTTTAGGGAAGCAAATGATGGGTCATATTCAATGATATCAGAGTGTGTCATCACGTGTCGTACGTTTACATGGTGATGACATTGAAAGTGTTGGTTTGGACGTCAACTTTATAAATGGAGTAAAGAATGGGACCGAGGACATTACCTTGAGGAACGCCAGCAGATTTAGAAAAGAGAGATTGATAGACGCTATTGTGGTTTATTTTAAATTATCAGTGAGTGAGATAGGAATGGAAAATGATAAATTATGTAGAGGTTAGTAGATTAAGAGGTTGTAAGGGGGTAAATGTAATGGGCGAAATATTGAAAAATATATCACTTATATTTTTTATCCACTTGATCCTGCAATCACATAAGACAAATCAAAAACAAATGAAATTCTTTTATTAAAGTCAATGAATAAGAGCTTGTTTCAGACAATTTGATATTTCACCTTGTCTTAAACATTGTTAAAATCTATTAAGCATAGAATAAGTAAAGGATATAACGAAATTATTTCAATTTACAATAATGTTATTGTTTTACAGAACCGTCTCTGCAACGAAATTGGTGAAAATTGGTCATTTTCTATTGAGTTTCATCAAATTATTCCTTTTTGACAGGAATTTCAAATCGAATATGCATACCACCCTGAATCCCATTTCAGACATAGGACACGGGATGAAATTTTAATTTAAAATTCAAATTTAAGAAAGGAAACACGGATGCCGAAGATGTTAAAGGATTGCCCGTTTTAACATTCTCAAGTCTAGTGGAACTGGTTCGAATCCAACCTATATGTAAATTTATTTCGTGGAGAATCCACGGAATTAATTTCAACCACTCCAATGTGGTTAGAATAAGTTCGATTGTACAACTAGTGCAAACCCCCTCTCCAAGAAGCGGCGAGGTGGGAGATAATTGAAAATAATTATTTTGTTTACTAAATGCATTAATAATTAACAAATAGGAACGACATTTGTTCCTAAAATGAAACAAGTTGAGACAAAACATATATGGAGTTACATCTTTTAAGTTACGACGAGTATGGTATTTATAAAAATTTACAAAATCCATGATTCGATTATTAAAGCCTTCGAACGTTTTTGAGGATACCAGTAACTTGAATTGTCAAGAAAGTAATTATCAATATACATATTGATCACATCTAGTGAATAAAAACGCAAAAATATAAAATAATGAAAAAATTAAAAAATGCTCAATCATGATAAATTCTCAAAAAGACGTATTTTATGAATGGATGTTAAAGAATAATTTAAACTTTTGAATGAATAGAAGAACTTTACACTATTATAATTAATTTTAAAAATGGTGTTATTTATATAATAATAATTCTGATTAGTTCTTATACTAAGATAGTTCTAATAAATGTTAGTTCTACACTCCTATTATTGTTAGTTATATATTTGTATCGTTATGTTTTATTTTAATATTATAATACTACAGTTATACAATATTAGTTAGTCGAAATTGTTGGCTATAGGCAATATCAATAGGAAGTTTATTGAGGGCTGCATTCAGAGAGAACACAAATAAAAATAAAATCTTTTTTTAAAATATTTTATTTGTGTATTCTCTCGAACTGCAAGCCCCAATCAACTTCCTTACCAACTATTCTATTTATTTGAGGAGTTGATCGGGGGGGGGGGGAGGGGGAGTGCGGTCAAATAAATACTAAATTAAACAAACAGTATTTTTTTAATTAATTAACAGTATTAAACAATATAATTTAATAATTACAGTATAATAATTAAACAGTATAAGTTTAATTTAGTATTTATTTGACCGCACCCCCCCGATCAACACCTTCTCATATTATATCAACGGTAAACCTTCTTTACATCATTATTCCATTTATTATTTTTTATCTATATTATTATTATTATTATTTATATGTAATTTTAATTATAAGCGTAGATCATATTACTGTTCTTATATTATTTACTACATTAGCTATAGCTATTGTTGAATCCACAATACCGGAATATTGAAAATTTAAATAAAAATAAATTAAGTCTTTTTTTAATCTTTTATATTATTATTAGCACCGTCCGATATAATTTGAAACTTGGTTGGACCAAATTTTCATTATTAAATAAACTAAACCTCGACCTAATTATTTTGCATCTCCATTAAAATTTTAAGATTTTCAATAACGCCATAGTTCCACTGTAAATGTAAGTGTGCATGAATACATAATTTTTTATAAGTGGATATAAATAGATATTTACCAGCAATAAGTAGAGACAGTAGAAGTTGTACTGTTGAAGCCATTCCGCTGCCTGAGCACAATCTATGTTCATTGGGTATTTATGTTGATGCACTATCGCTAACGATGCTAATAATGGTAACATTACCAAGACACGTTGACATTGCTTCTGACAGAACTCATCAAATTAACTTTATCAAATTAGTATTGTGCCATTATTCGAGCGATTGGATAGCACATTCAGCGCCTTATCTACGAATGTGTTATCGGAAGCTGTTTTTTATTGTTTTTGCAAAAATATGAAAAGTGAATGATATTGGCAATGCATCATACTTCTTTATTTTTTCAAAGATATATGGTGTATTTATATACCTATATACATATCTGGAAAATAATCTTTTTTTTTTTACTACTACAATACGTGGTACTCTTTTTAACCACAATCACTTTATAAATATTTTCATAAGAGTTTATTAAAACAGTGCGATTTTTCCTGTAAACCATATACTTTATAATTTAATCTCGATAAATAACTTTATTTATTCTTAGGATTTAAAGTAGACAGGATGTTTCGTAACTGCACGGCACTATTTTAGGTATGTGTTCACTAACACAAAATAAACAAAAAAGTTCATGTTATTATATACCTTAAACTCCTTTATTAAACAGATATCAAAGGATAAAGATTTATTATTTGCTATTACTATGTATTTATTATTATTAAATTTTTCACGGTATCTTCGAACAGCAGCATATCTGTTAGTTCTGCAAAAATGAATAAATTTATGGTGTCTTCCATGACAATCATAAATTGAACAGTGCAACAATATTCACTCACACTAAAACATAGACAAACAGATGAGTAGATAAACAGATGAGCAACTAGTGTCATTGCTTATCGTTCATTTGTTTATCAGGTGATTAAAACCTGTCATTTAGTATCCAACATGTTAAACTTTGTACAGTAATTCTTAATGTAGTAAATAAATAATAAATATTTAACCGTTGATACCTGTTTAATAAATGAGTTTGAGATATATGTTAATATGAACTTTTTTGTTTATGTTGTGTTAGAGAACACATACCTGAAATACGAAACACCGTGTATGTTAAGGTTAATATTTGAAAACCAGTAAGCCCCATCGTTAGAGCACTATTCATATATTGACAATTCTCAAACAATTCCAAGTCTTCATAACCCACATATAATGCAGAACAAGGGATTCGACCCATTTCTCGAGATATCAATCCAATTTATTAGAATAAGAAAAAAAATTACCATATCAGGAGCTTTAAAATCGCTTATCCTTTACAGAGGGCCGATGCTCACACATATATCGTCCTGAACGGCAACTAAACTGCAGTTTCTGCAACGTGCTGAGATTTTAAAGTGAAGTACATCTCAATACACACGACAAATACGGACTTATTACACAATATCTTAGAACTATCGACAGTAACAAACCTAGGCATATCAATTTTTTTGCTAGCCTACAATATAGGACTAATCCACTTTTACCTAGGATGGGACTAGTAAACACGTACAGAAAATTCTGCAAATTATTTCAGAATGGTTCATTATTACCAAACAATTATGCATCTAAAGTAACATTACCTTCCTAGTGACAAAGAAAAAGAAATAAGAGGTAATTCAAATTATTGGACTAAACATATTTTTTTTTAATAATTAGTACTATGCTAACAAAATTAGCATACTTCAGTAACACATTAAAAAATCAAAAACCAAAACAAAGGATTGGACCTTTTCATTAGGACATATAATAAATATCTAGAGAACATATATTTGATCCTAATTTTCTTATTTTAACAATATTTTTTTTTTTAGGAAATTTCGTAAACTTTTAAGGAACTATATACAATATCGACAAAAAAGAATACCTTTCGAGTTATTCGGAATCTAATTTTACCAACCCTCGTAAATTTTTTTCCAGTTTCTTTACGTTGAAGTATGTTATATAGATAAATTTAAAGAGCATCAAGAAGAAGACTTTAGCTAAGTTTCATTGAAATCGGTCCATTCGTTTAGGCGCTACAGTCTATAGTAACCCAGGTTTTTCGGTTGCCATCTTGAAAGGAAAAGGCGAATAGAAATTTCGATGAAGGAGGATCATCCTCAGGTGACCTCTAATTTTAAATCCATAAAAAAATCGGTCCAGAAGTATCGGAGAAAATGAGCGGACGGCGGACAGCCACAAAAATGTTTATTAGTTTTTCGAATTCTGCGTATCCGTAAATGTAAAACCTCAAATTTAGGGGGTTAAGGTTTTGAATTTTTTGTTCGCTCGCAATGGTTCATTAGTGAAGATAATAAACCAAAACCTTAAACTACATTTATACATTTCGCAAACGATGGGAAACATAAATGTCTAAATTGGTTATTTCTCTAAGCTGGTTGCATATTTTTCGTTCCACCTGCTGTCGATTTTTCAAAAATATCAAAACAAGTTTGGCTAAGCTCAAGTGTAGCCGTTAGACATTTGTTTGATGTTGCTTGATAGACGTTTAATTCAGGGCTACCCAAAAGGAGTTTTTATGTCCCAAGTTGTGCCATTAAAATTTTTTAGGAAGGTCACAGGTTTTTGAATTTTCGAAGAAATGTTAGAACATGGCTTAAATGGCTAATTTTTAATATTAAATTTTCTCTAAAATGTCTTTAATTTTTATAAATTTGAAATAATTAACCATTTCACATTAATCATTGATATAAAAAGTAGTTAAATATAAAATATGAAAGAATTTTAAAGGATGAGTTAAATATAGGATAAATTAGATATCGTAACGGATAATAGTTATAATGGAGGAATCAAAGGAATACGAGCGCTCCCGAGCTCGCCCGGAAGATTAGACAGGTTTCCATACGTACCATGAGCTTAACATAATACGGACTCCTATAATATTATGTACATATACATACATGGTTTTTATAAATTCTATCGTTGGTATTATTTAATATTTAATTGTATAGATTACAGTGACATAAAAATTAAAATTTGTACGTATAAGGATAATTAAACAAACAAAAATACCCACTATGGAATGTAAATAAATATAGCGTCTATAATTTTTACTTTCACTTCCCCTTTGTCTGAAAATACTTATTTCTGCTAAGAAGAGGGTGGCAAGTAAAAGTCGTATGACGCTCGTCCCAGCTTTTTTTTTTTTTTTTTTTGAGCCGGTATGACGGCTTTTGGGCAGCATCTGACGAAGATAAAGCTGATGAGTTCACCAGATACCAATCCAATACATTTATTTCATATCCTGAATCTCACCCCGTTCACATCGTAACAATCGAGAAATTCCTTACATCACCTATCCCACTTTCCTGGACCGGTGAAGCAATTCATCCTACCGAAGGGAAATTTTAATTTTAAAACCTAATCTCCAGGTAAATATCCTGGATATGATCTCCTTACCCCTCAGATCCTTCGACAACTTTTATCCAAATCAGTCATATTCCTTCCAAATAGAATCAATTTATTTCCATAAAAGGGTGCTGTCCAATTATATTGAGTTTGCTACAAAAACAGCATACTCAACAGCATACGTACCACCCACATTGCTCTATTACGGAAATACTACCCTATTATTCTTTTCCCAAAACCAGGCAAACCTCCCAATAGCTTGGCATCCTAAAGACCAATTAGTCTACTCCCAATCATTTCCAAAGATCTTTTTGAAACGAATGCTACTCCTCATAGAATTCCAAAATCGTTCTTCCCATCATTTTGGTTTTCACTCAAAATACTCCTATCAAGAATGTAGAACAGCATTTTCTGATATTTATCTAATTAAAGCTAGTGTTCTCCAGGGCAACGTTTTCGGTCCCGTGCTTTACATCCTCTTTATCGCTGACATCTCTCTCCGCTGCCTTCCTGATGACACTGCAAACCTATCATCCAACACAGATCCTGATATAGTACCCTTAAATTCACAAAGCCACCTCTACCTGATTCAGCAGTGGAGCAATAAATGGCGCATTGAAGTAAATGAATCAAAATTCCAACATATTACCTTTACACTCCGACGCAATTCCTGTCCACCAGTACACTTTAATTCCATCCGGCTTTCTTACTCAAACACACTCTGGTATCTTGGGTTTGTCTTTGAGCGAAAACTAACAGGGAACACACATACTAGATCTTAAAGACAAGAACTCAACCGACGATATGACCAGCTATATAGAGTATTGAACAGAAAACTTTCAATTTACAACAAACTACTGATTTACAAGACAATACTGAAACATGTTTGGACCTACAGACTGGAGCTGTGGAGGACAGCAAAATTTTCTAACATCAAACGCATTCAATCATTTTAGTGTAAAGTCCTTCGAACAATATTTGATGCTCCATTCTATATAACTAACAAAATCCTACACCATGATCTTAATATCCATTGACCTTATCACTGAACATTTTTCCAAATTCTATCAAAGCTTTATAAATCATCCGTATCCCCTTGCACAATCCATATCTGGCTCAACCAATCTCCACAACCCTCCTCGAGGTTTAAGGGGCAGTGGCCCAGAGACCTGCTATAAGCATTTATTGGAATCTGGCAACGGCCAATTTAATTCAAGTCATGTATGTCTGGTTACAGCGTCTCTCCTCAGCACCCACTGGTCTTTAATACCAGTATGAGTGAGAGGCACTGGGATCTCCTAGAGCCCTGACTTTTCTTCCATGAATGAGGAAAAAGGTTTTAATCGGAGTTCTTGAGTGAATGAATGTTGTAAATATTTTATAAAAGCATGTTTGTGTTTAAGTATTTATTTTGATTAGTTTAGTTTCTTTTATATACATGTAAGTTTATTATACATTTACTTTTAATATTATTATTTTGCTGTTTATTTATTGTACATAGTGGGAATGAACTATTATTCTATCACTATTACTATTGTCCTTAGATGTGACAGATTGTTATATATCTCAATAAAGAATTTTCACAAAAAAAAAAAAAATACAATTGAAACCCATTATCTTCTTTCTCTTCATACTCATTACATTGAACTGTTAGGTTTTTAAAATATCACTTGAAAACCTGGAAGTGGTTTGCTTGAATAAATTAACCGTTGCCATAGTAAAATGGCCCTTAGAGGTTCATCGTTTGAATTAACCGGCAATGATATATTATAGGAATTGGAGCTTTGATGTTTGAGTCTTCAAAGATAGCTAATTAGTAAACTCCATCTTCAGCGAGTTCAACCTAAGTTATATCGAAACCCTTTAGACGATTCGAGGCAATACTGACTATTCAAGATTACTTTGTAATATTAATCTCTAAATATTACGAGCACTAAATATTACGGGTAAATTAATCATCAAATTTTTTTTTTTTATAATATTTACAATCGTATTATAAAAATACATTTAGTAAAGTTGTACAATTGAACATAATGGCATGAAAACACTTGTTGAAAAGCTACCTACTGGCAACACTCGAAAAATATGCCTACACTAGGAGATCATTGGGCCATATTCTTTTCAGATGTCCAGGAGGGTTATCAGGAATAGAAGAGGAAGCAAGATTGGAAACGTGAGGTTTTATTATGGGAGGATAGGTATCTGTATTGGGATAAATCTGAAACATATAGAACATTAAAGTAGACCTGAAATAATATGATTATTTCATGAATTACTTTCGAAATAATGGTTATTTCTGAAGTAATATTTCAAATTTTAAATGAAATAATCTCGATGAAATATCTACAAAATTTATTTAAGAAATAATTATTTCATAATTATTATCTCATAATTATAGATTTACTCATTTCATAAATAAATTATTTTGAAAAAACATGAAACAATTATTTCCGAAATAACTCTTACGAAAAAACATGAAAAATCCCCCAATATAAAAATATATAATATTTTAATATACAGTATATTTACATGAACACTACCCGATAAACCTTTAATCCGCCGTTGACAGTGACCATAGGGTACATATTTCGCCCAATACCTACAGGTATGCAGCTCGAAGAGGCTGAGTTTGCCTGACCACCTTAATATTAATTTAGTTTCCACCGTTATATTCTATTTCTACGTCCTAATGGATTAAGCAAGTTAAAATGTTGTAGAGACTGACAGACATTTCGTTTTTTTCTTTGTCCCTTTTCGTTTTATGCAATCAGACGGACTTGAGACATTATATTTATTGCTGTTTAAGACACTTTAGCCTCTATAGGGGGTGAGTGTGCCCGATAGTAATTTCATTTTTTCTTATCACCTTTTTGTTTCCTACAATTAGACGGAGTTGAGGTATTTTATTTAATGCTGTTTGAGACACTTTAATCTTTGTAGAGGCTGAGTGTTATATATTTTTTGTTTTGCTGGAAATAATTTCATCATAAAAATAATAGCACAATATAAAGTTTAACCCCACCTTTGACTTACGACAGTCAATGCAGTTTTATATTTATTATTGGCACAGTAGAACCTGGAGCATACCCTACATATTCTATAGAAATACGAAATTCCAGTATCCGTTAAGTATCAACATCCTATGAGAATATGAGATTTTGGAATTATTAAGAAATAACGTATTAACGAACTTATTGGACTCGTGTCAACAAAAAATCTGGTGTTCCAACTCAAACGACTATCCTACCGATTTCGGAAAAGTTCTTATATCTTAAAATATGTCCATAAAAAAAAAAAAAAAAAAAAATTGAATTTGATTTTTTTCCTGAAAATTTATCAAAAACAAATATTTGACTATGTCTTCCTTGATAAACTGAAGTGATGTAAACCGGCTTGTGGAAGATCAGCTTAAAAAGTTTTATACACTTTAATATTACATATCAATTTTTACATAGTCTAATTATGTCTGACAATGATTTATGTTAAAAGTGCAGGAGGAAAGTGAAACTTTTGTGATGCCTGCACTAGATTTTTATATTTGTGCTTACTATTCTTTTTTCTCTCTCTTTCACGCCTTTCTGGAATTCGTAATCTTACATACGAAATCGAATAGAGTAGAGGGGTTAAAAAGGTTTTGGGAGGGCTCTGAAACTTATAGATCCGTCGAAAACTGGATATCGGAAATTTGACCCGATCGCAGTACTTTCCTTACCTATTATAGGTAGGAAAGTAAAAACTATTTTCAGAAATCAACAAACCATTAAAAATAAATTTAATAATATATATAATAAGTCGCAAAATTAGTTTGGTAGAAAACAGGATTTTTATTTTTTTCCTCCCAACCCAGGAGGAAAAAAGGGAACATTTTCACCGAAGTGAACACCCTGTTACTGGTATATACTAGTCGGCAGTATTGTACATGGACGACCACTTTGCCTTTGCTATTAATTGCTCGAGCCTATTTTGGAGCCAGCTATCGACCGTGTATATTGCTGGTCGGTGAGAGGGAGAGGGCATGTTTGAACTCCTAAGGGCGGTAATTTCCTTGATGACGGGAGAGACTTGAGTGGAATCGATAATTCTCATGTCAGCAGTCGAGTATCCTGCGGGCCAACTATGAAAGCTGATGATAAAAATGATGATAGAAATCAATATCGATTATCGATTGTGAGGTATAGGTTAACACTAATCAATTTTTATGAAAATATAAAATTTTATGAAAATCTATTCCCAAATAAAAACATCTAATGAATTTGATGGTGCAATTTTCTTTTTCAGAATAGAACCTATATATGAAAAAATTGGTGAAAAAATGAGTATATTCATAAAACCGTCCTTTTATTTTGAAGGGATGTAATGAACTTGAAAAAAAAATCAAAAGGTATTTTAATAGTTTTAAAATTATTAAAAATTGAAAATAAATTAATTTATATTATACAATGCTTTTGAACAAAAAGTCAACTTTTTATAGTAAACTATTTCCTCTCAAAAACAAAAACAATAAGGACCGTTTCAATGTTCTCTTAATTGCTACTCGGATTACAATTAAAAAAAAAGTTTACAGCGCCTATTATCACAATTATTTATTTTAAAAGAAAGGCACTGGGTAGGTAATTTTACTCAACGAAACTTATTCAATTAAATTGTGAAATGAATGTAAATGAAAATGTAAAACATAGGATCATGAATAAATTCAGTCCTTAAAAACGTAGTTTGAGATCAGTCAAGCTGAATGGAAATTGAAAATTATTTTTTCTTTTTCCCAAATATTAGAGACTTTGCTAGTTTGGTTACAACGTCATCACTTCCTACTATCAATTTTGGAGTTTCCTGAAGTTCAAAAAATGTCTTCAATCTATTACGAAGTCTCAAAAGCATAACACATGCTAGGCCATATTCATCAACCCCCAAAACTTGACAGGCCGCCTTGCTAACACTTTTTTTCGAGTGATTGAAATGATTGCGAAGTCATTTTCACATAAACAAAATCTTCAATTGCAGCAATAACTTCTGCTGTGGTTTCAACTGTTGTTTCTAGAACTGCCTCAATATTCCGGATGGTGTCATTAGCGTCTTCAAATGTATTGATCAAACTTTTATTTTTCAACAATTTTTTTTTTATGATTAAAAGAAAATTTAACTAGTTGAATTCGTATTGTTTTTAAACGTGTAACTAGGGCAGTTACACGTGTTGAAAAATAATTTACTTTAATTAATAATTACTGACGATGACCGAAAGGTTGAAACTAAAGTTTAAACAAAGAAAAATAATATTTGTAAGTGAAATAAAACAATATTATTGTAAAATCAATTTTTATTACATTTAATGAAAATATTTCACAATTTTGATGCCAAATTCATCATGGTTTTCATTAGTTATCTAGTTTCCAGGAGCTGTGGCTGAAAGAAATGCCTTAGGATGACGGTGGAATTTCTTGTTCCAGCAGTGGACATGTTTGTGAACCACAAGCAGACACCTCTGTTTACTGTTGTGTTTAAGACATTTCCTCGAAAAAAATCCAACATTCCCATGCTTAAAATATAACTATGAATGATATTCAATCATTACTTCAAAAAAGTTGAGTTTTCTTGCAGTAGACACTTCTGTCTAATACAGTTTGTTTTTGTGGCTACATAGTATAATCTAAAATTTAAAATGACATCAAATTCTAATCATTCTGATGGTTCCAACTCTTTTTTTTTCTAAGTTAACGTTTCAGGTGTCTACTTCTGGCTTGATGTCTACCAATGGTGCCTTTACTCTAAATGTTAGTTTATTCAAAACCGCTCATCTCCGAATTTTTTTCACCGAGAGGTATTTATATATTTAAGATTTTTTGGGATTTTAAAGGAAGAAGAAAGCTCTGCTTGCGCTAGTTATACACTGGTATATTTCTGCCCGTTGGTCGTTTATTCAATGAAGCCGAGATATTTGAATTTTTCTACTCTCGAAAATGATTTTCCTACAACGAAGATCCTGTTATTCGGGTGAAATTTCCGATTTATTGTCATATATTTTGTCTTGTCTTCATTTACTTATAGACCCATCTGCTCTACCTCCCTTATCAGAATCGTAACGAGTTTCTCGATGTCCTTTGGAATACTTCCAAGAACAGCTATATCATCTGCGTATCCAAGGATTTTATAATTCATTCCGACGTGGATTCCTTCATTTTCTTGTGATGTTATTCTTATTATCTTCCCCAGGGCTAAGTTGAGCAACATCGGTGATACTCCATCTCTCTGCCTTAAGCCCGTTCTAACTTTGAAGGCTTCAGATAATTCTCCTCGTATTAAAACTCTATATTTTGTGCCGTTTGTTAATCTTCGTCAATCTCACCAACTTACCGGTAACTCACAGTTCAGGTCATGATTTTCCAAAGAAAGTTCCTGTCTACAGAATCATAGGCTGCTTTGAAATCGACAAATAGGTTGTGGAACTCCAGAACTACTCCCTATCGTTTTTCGAGTACTTGTTTTAGGATGAAGATCAAGAAGATTATATTCTCGTGATACGGATATATCCGTTTTAATAGGATATTGGTCATTATCTAGTAGATAACCTAGATACCTATCTAGTAGATATGCCTCTGTAATTACTTCACTCATACATTGAGTTTTTTTTTAGGATAGGACAGATTAGGCCCATTTTCCAAGCTTGAGGTATCTTTTCCTCTTCCCATATTTTCTGAATTAATTGTAGTTGCTTGGTTATTAAGTCGTCTCCTCCATCTTTAAACAGTTCTGATGGTGGGTTGTCTATCCTTTGGGCCTTTCTTGTTTTGTGCCTTTCGATAAGTACTTCTACATCCAGTATATTTGGTTTTTCAACCTCTTATTGGTCAAGCTCCTCAGTGTGGTCTTTGTCTTCTCATTCATAAAAACCCGACTACAGAAATTGATGTGGAATTTTCATCCACTCTGAGGGAGTGCGTTTCAATATCTATTGAAACATCTTGCTAGATCGATAGGAAAACTGACATCTAAGAATATTTAAACTTAGTGTAGTGGTAGGGATCCTATCACACCTCAAAACTCTTTCAGATGTTGACATAGACCGATACATAGGACGAAATATATTCGTTTAGAGCCGTAATATGTAGTGACAGGAACCTGACCACTAAACCAAGTTTAAATATTCGCACATGTCAATTTCCAAATCAATCTACCAAAATGTTTCAGTAGATATGGAATTATATTTCCATAGGATGGATATATTTTTCCAATTTCTTTAGCCCTGTTTTTTTTTTTTTTATTAAAATATTTTTTCCAAATAATTAACTGTCTCTCATGGTTAGATACAATAAGAAATAGCTTCGAAGAACTATCATGTTAAATTAACGACACAAAGTCTTTTCAAGAAAACTTAAATACTTAGAGTAACATGTGGCACTTGATCTCTAAGAATTAGAGAAAACAGAGAGGTTTGAAAGTTGAATAAGACCTTCCGGCTAGTTGGGGAACTTGTGTTTTACGATATTGTTTCAAGGCAGTTGGAGCCTAGATGGTTATTGCCGAGTGGATTCCAGCCTTTGCGAATAAACTTTTTAAACTAGGAAAGTTCACAGTCTTCCCATGTGAGGAAAATTGGAGCCTAAAGAGGAAATCTATAAAATTTGTAGTAAAACTAATAGAATTAATAATCACAAGAGGTGTTCAGGAAACGAAGAGAACAGGTAATAAAGCTCAAATATAGAGTTATTTTTAATTAAACTATTTTACTCCAAAAATTCTAATATCGGAAAATGCTTAATTCTTATTCCCTGAGATTTTTTTAATTGTATTTTGTAAATTTTAATTTTATTAAAAACCGTTTTCAATAAATTGTTTTAAAGAGTTTTTGGCCATACTCTGCCTCAATGTTGTAGTAAAAGTTTAAAAAAAAATAAAAATAAAAACGTTTCGATCCTCAAAATACAGGCCTAATATTCTTTAAATCAGTCGCCATTTTTTATAGCAGTGGCTCGGGAATGGCAGAATTCTTTTTATTCAAAATAACATACACTTTCGTAATTCACAATCAAACCTTCGCCTGCGATGAGGTCGATTTTCGGGCCCTATAATATTTTTTTGACAGCTGATATTAAAAAGGCAAAATGTTGCCTGTTTAGCTGTTTATTGATATCATAAAGCTAAGGGTTTTGTTATTTGAATTTTACAATAATGTAATATATTTTATATTATATTATAACCATTAATATATATGTGTGTGTATATATATATATATATATATATATATATATATAAACGTAAAATGCGTTAATGAAAAATTTCTCTCATGGGAGGACATGAGGGAGAGATGCCATTGCCCTTCTAAATAATTTTAAAGGAGAGGTTGTAAAAAGTTTGGCCGAAAATCCAAGAAAACTATTTTTTTTTTAATTATTGTTCTGCTTATATATTGTCTTTCATATAAAAAATTCTTATAAATTGTATTAGTAATAAATTACTTAGTGCAATATTATAGAGTTTGAAATCATTGGTCTACCTAAGATCCTTTATTCAGTGTTTCAACAATTTCTATCTTTCATACACATTTTTCATTTGCAAAATGAGGATTGGTCCGCCATTAGGCAGCTAGCAAATAACTCTCAAGTAATAATTAAAATTAAAATCAAATAAAAAAAAAATCAGTTATAATAAACTTATATCCACATCAGACTCGTGAGAAAAATCTAAGCAATTTTTATTTAATAAATTTTATTTAATTAATGACATCCATATCACATAAAGTTGCTTTAATAATTAAGAACAAGTTATATCATGGTGGGATTAAGAAGAATTGCCACTCTCACCAGATCCAGAACTTCCGGATTCGCCCGAACCTGAGCCGGAGCCCGATTGATTGGAAGTGGTGGGGGAACCATCTCCTCCAGAGTGTTCGGAAGAAACAGATCCACCTCCAGAGGTTTGGGTAGTCCTTGGAGGAATCCTCCCTGGCCCAGAAGATCTTTCATTCATTATAGATCGAATCCTGTTCAGAAGTATTTCTAGTCTTTCAGTGCCGTTCCGATCCTGTTGCATTCTTTGGCGAATCAATTCTCGCAACTCTTGCAGGTTTCTTGAAGGAACAGTCATGTTCGAAGTTGATAATCTCTGATTCAAATCTGAGAAAAATCCTCTGAGTAATCCGTCTATCCTAGTCCGCACATCTGCGCTGCTTGTGTTTCTAAGATTGATCAAAACCCTTAACAGTTGAATGTTTCGAGAAGGAATAGCCGAGTTTGAACCGGAGAACCTTCGAGTCCAAGTTTCGTTCATCCTTCTCAGAAATCCATCCAATAATAAAGAGCCATTTCGCTGCTGAGCAATATTGGATAGCCTATCCCTGAGTAGGTATCCTGTAGAGTTGAGATTCTCAAGTCTGTCTCTTATTCTGCCAAAACGACCCGAGATCCCGTTGAAGAGCCTTTCTATTGGTGAAGATGTGCCAAGATTAGGAGCATTGGGGAGTTGGGGTTCTTGTGGCTCTTGAGCATACCTCTTCGCTCTCTCCTTCGTCGGCAATACAACAGCAACTCCTGAAACCAATTGCTCAAATTAGCTCTTTGGTGGACCTGGTTATTAAAGAAAAAACTTAAATACTGAACGACTTGGTTGTATTTTATGATCAAAATTATGTGTTTAAATATTAGGTATAATATTTAAACACATTTTTCTTTAATACACGAAATAATTTTAAAAATATTTATATCCTATAGGTAGTCGGAAAAAGCTAGAAGTTTGTGCAAAAGAAGTAATGCACATAATAAGAGAGACTTATATTTATTAATTGGCTAAGTTTTAATTTACATTGTAAATCTGTATCAGGACTAAAAAGAACAAAATAAAAAAATTATTTACTGGAAAAAAGTAAAAAAAAAAAAAAAATTGTTACCAGATGCAGGATATTGAACTATTGTTGCAGACGGAAAATGAAGCGAGTATCAACAGTAGTAAATTAACATAAGTTGAAATGCGAATAGTGATTAATAATACTGAATTGAATTTCAAATTTATAAAACTATTCACGCTTCTTTAATTTCCTTATTGTCATTTTTCACCACTGTTTAACCTAAGCAACTATTTTTATTTAGAATAATATCGAGTATATTTATTAATTATTTTCACTTTCACATACATGGTATGGAAAAGTGTTGAGATCGTGAAGAATTTCTGATCTGAGATTACAACGGACACAGATTTTTCAAGGTTCTCTCAGTCTAAATAACTAACTCTTACAAATGATCATAGTGTATTTCAAAAACGAAAAATCGTACGAAGCTGAACTTTTAGTTAAACTAATCATATAATTGTAAAATTAAATGCTTTTTAATACATTATAGGTGTTTACGTCACTGACTTTCTCCGACAGATCATATTTGCCGAATTTTAATTTTTTTTTTCTTTAAAATACCTTTAATTTTGTTTATGAGAAGTAATTAAAGGTCTCTCATTGATATTAGTAATATAAAACGCAGAAATATGAACCATGAAAGGACTTAATAATTTTTAGAGAAATGTTTATGCAGGTTGAAAACAAATTTACATAAATAAGAATAGTATTTTTTATTTAATCTTGCGACACTCCAAGGTATCGCTTGTTTAACTTGTCGTTATTTCCACCTATGTTCAGTAAACCCAATAGCCCTGGAGCCAGGGCCCAAAAATCGATCTGATCGCAGGCGAAGGTTCGATTGTAAATTACGAAAGTGTATGTTATTCTGAGTAAAAAAAAACCTTGTCTGCCGTTCCAGATCCGCTGCTTTCAAAAATAGCCGCTGATTTCAAGAATATTAGGCCAATAATTTGAGGATCGAAACAGGAAATCCATGGCAAAAAATGTGAGGAAAGTTTCTATTTTTTAAATTTGATATATGGGTTTAGACATGTAAAAAACAAAATTGCTAAAGCGGGTCACCAAGGGAAAACTTTTTACAGCAAAAAAATCAGATTTTTCTGATATTTTTTGAGTTTTTCATCTATAACTCCTAAACAATGTATCAAAGTGAAAAATGTATTCTTTAATAAATTAAAGAACGTTAAATTTTACGTCAAACGAGTACATAAACTTTAAAATTTGTCACGCGGTAAGGTATAAAACTACGGTCAACCAACGTTGAGTTTTACCAAATTTGTCAAAAACTGAGACAAATTACTATAAATGGCCCTGTAACATGGAAATGAGTTCCCTAAGAGGAAAAACCCATAGAATGAAAGTTGTAGAACATCACATTTTTCGTATACTGAGTACTGACATTTTTATTGTTGACCAATTATATATCTCGAATCGGTATTCGATACTGCGTATACATGAAATTTGATGCTCTACAACTTTTACTCTATGGGTTTTTCCTCTTAGAGAACTCATTTCCAACTTACAGGGCCATTGATAGTAATTTGTCTCAGTTTTTGACAAATTTGGTAAAACTCAACGTTGGTTGACCGTGGTTTTATGCCTTACCACATAACCAAATTTTAAAGTTTATTTACTCATTTGACGCAAAATTTAATTTTCTTTAATTTATTAAAGAATACATTTTTCGCTGTGATGCATAGTTTAGGAGTTATAGGTGAAAAACACAAAAAATGTCAAAAAAATCCGACTTTTTTGGATGTAAAAAGTTTTCCCTTGGTGGCCTGCGTTAGCAATTTTGGTTTTTACATGTCTAAACCTATATATACAAGTTAAAAAAATTGAAAATTTTCTCACATTTTTTGCAATGGATTTCTCGTTTCGATCCTCAAATCATTGGCGTAATATTCCTTAAATCAGCCGCCATTTTTGAAAGCAGCGGCTCTGGAAAGGCAGACAAGGTTTTTTTACTCAGAATAACATACGCTTCCGTAATTTACAATCATGGTTAACTCTCAACACCCAGGGTTAAAACTTTTTAGATACGAATTACCTTTCTAGAGCTTCATTATTCACAAGTGTGAAGTCAGAATCGACTTCTTTTAAGTTTTAAGATCCTCAAACATTTCAGAATAATAATAACTGATATTTACGAACAGTTCCCGATGTTGACATTATTATTAGATTTTAAAAAATGGTTCGTATTTGCTGTTCAATTTTATAAGCAACTTTTTAATTATTTTTTTTCATGTTATTGAATATTATAAGCCTCCCTTTTCCCTCCACATGTGGAGGGGACAGGATTGGTTCGGAGATCACCTGGCAAATTGTAAATAATGTATGTTTTATATAAGGTGTTTGTTTTACTTTTATTTCTATTTTTATTTACTTATGTGTATATATATATATTTTTTTTTCTTTACTCTTTTGTTCTTTCTTCTTATTCTTTTATTATTACTTTATTTATTTATATTTTTGTATATACGGTATGAATGCAATCTCTGAACTCTATTATAAGTGTCCTTAAACTGTGACAAATTGTAATATTTCTGAATAAAGTGTTTTAATAATAATAATTGAATATTAAATTTTGGATAGTATAATAAATATTTATAGTTACCAGCGAGGAGTAGGGAGATGAGAAGAAGCTTCATCGTTGGACGTATGTCGATATGTAAGTGCCAGTGCTCTGGAAGGTATCCCATTTATACTTCTCATATTATTACAGACTGACATTGAGCTATCAATATCTTCAAAATGTTGACCATAATAGCTACATTTTATCTAACGCACTAATTAAGCTAGTCCAGAAGGTTGGTAATTACCACAACTGTCGTTTGGTTCGAACGCTATAAGCTTAATATGTAATTTAAAGTTAATAATTTTTCTTTCATATTTGTAGATATTTGCTCAAGTTTAAACGCATTTATTTTATATAAGGAACTCCTGCTCAAAATATTCAGGTAATAAAGCATATTGTCTCAAGATTCTTGCTAGTGGAAAAGGAGAATGTCCTGAATGGCGGAATATAGGTGTCCACGTTCAAACAAAATCTTTGAAGAGAAGGATTGGGCTGATCAGTCAAATTAAAATGGCAAAAATAAAGAATTTGAATTATTTTTACATTGGTCCGAAGTTAAGGCCTTCATCAGGGTCTGCAAATCATTTCAATCGCCGACATATGCACCATGGTAGATATGTTTATAACTTTTTAAAAATTTTAATGTTTAAACCATAAGTGAGCAGAACATTTTTTCATAATTTTATTTTGGAAAATAGTATAGCCCTGGAGCCAGGGCCCAAAAATCGACCTGATCGCAGGCGAAGGTTTGATTGTAAATTACGAAAGTGTGTGTTATTCTGAGTAAAAAAAAACCTTGTCTGCCGTTCCGGAGCCGCTGCTTTAAAAAATGGCGGCTGATTTAAAGAATATTAGGCCAATAATTTGAGGATCGAAACGGGAAATCCATTGCGAAAAATGTGAGAAAAGTTTCTATTTTTTTAACTTGTATATATGGGTTTAGACATGCAAAAAACAAAATTGCTAACACAGGCCACCAAGGGAAAACTTTTTACAGCCAAAAAAATCAGATTTTTCCGTTATTTTTTGGGTTTTTCTAACTCCTATAACTCCTAAACAATGCATCAAAACGAAAAATGTGTTCTTTAATAAATTAAAGAACGTTAAAATTTGCGTCAAACGAGTACATAAACTTTAAAATTTGGTTACGCGGTAAGGTATAAAACCACGGTCAACCAACGTCTGAGTTTTACCAAATTTGTCAAAAACCGAGACAAATTACTATAAATGGCCCTGTAACTTGGAAATGAGTTCCCTAAGAGGAAAAACCCATAGAATCAAAGTTGTAGAGCATCAAATTTCGCGTATGAACAGTATCAACTAATTTAATGCAGGTCACTTGCTGCGAACAAAATCGGTAATCTCCCTATGGCTAGAAATTGGTAATGAAGATCAACGTGATTTTCAATATTTCAACAGTATGGGTGTCTATTCTACTGAGTTAGTTTTGTTTAAAGTCTGTTACATGCTGTATAAGCCTCTTTTTCACGTCTCAACAGCAAAGGATTTTGGTAAACGATGTGTCAAAAGATACCGAATTTTATAAAGGAATAACGAATCCCAATTCGAGATCTATAATTGGCCAACAATAAAAATTTCAGTATCCAGTATACGCAAAATTTGATGCTCTACAACTTTGATTCTATGGGTTGTTCCTCTTAGGGAACTCATTTCCAAGTTACAGGGCCATTTATAGTAATTTGTCTCGGTTTTTGAGAAATTTGGTAAAACTCAACGTTGGTTGACCGTAGTTTTATACCTTACCGCGTGACAAATTTTAAAGTTTATCTACTCGTTTGACGCAAAATTTAACGTTCTTTAATTTATTAAAGAACACATTTTTCGCTTTGATGCATTGTTTAGGAGTTATAGATGAAAAACCCCAAAAATATCGAAAAAAATCTGACTTTTTTGGCTGTAAAAAGTTTTCCCTTGGTGGCCTGCGTTAGCAATTTTGATTTTTACATGTCTAAACCCATAGATACAAGTTAAAAAAATAGAAACTTTTCTCACATTTTTGGCAATGGATTTCTCGTTTCGATCCTCAAATTATTGGCCTAATATTCTTTAAATCAGCCGCCATTTTTGAAAGCAACGGCTCCGGAACGGCAGACAAGGTTCTTTTTACTCAGAATAACATACACTTTCGTAATTTACAATTAAACCTTCGCCTGCGATCAGGTCGATTTTTGGGCCCTGGCTCCAAGGCTAGTATCGATGGGCGATAGTCGATAGTATTATCGACATATCGATAGTTTAAAACTATCGGTAGGCCTAGTGACTATCGATAATTAGTATCCTCCAACTTAAGTTATATTAAAATTGTATATAGTTCGAGGAATCATTTTAATAACACGCCTTCATTCTTCTACCTAATTATCGATGTACGAGATATAGTGATAATATAACAATGTAAAAGTTAAATATTTGATAATGGAAAACGGTTATTGTATAATGAAAGCGCCACATCAAGAAAATAAACGGATAGAAGTGTGAAGGTGTGTTTAAACCTATCCTTATCAGTATATAAAACTGAAACTAAATTGAACGAGAAGATGCCTTCAAGATAAAAAATAATTCAATCTCAAATTACTTCCGTAGATATATTTTTACAACTCCAGGTGTGCCAATGGAAAAAAATGTTACATTTACCTCATCTTTTTTATTTCATTTTATTTTTATAAAATAAATATAATTAATTATAAAGTCTAAAAGGATGCCATTGCAGTTTTATGTTTTTAACAATGTGTTAATATCAAATTAAATTTAGAATCTTGGAAATTAAATACACACATTTCTCGCCTCCTTCTTTAACCAAATTGTTAAAACGATACAAACAATCTGTCGTATATGTTTCTTGTTTGAATTCAACAATCAGGGAAATAAATGCAATTTTTTTCTATATAAATGTATTTTCCCATCAAGAATTTTTTAAATTATTTATTTAATAATTTGTATTAGTGCCTTAACCTAACTCTTTGAGAATGTATCCAATATAAATGTTAATTATTATAAAGCTTATGCAGCATTTTAAAGTAAATAACTCAAGAATACAGCGAAAATAAATCCTCTTTAAGTCTGTGTCGGGAAGTTTCTAAACTATCGATAGTTTTTATCGATACTATCGAACTATCAATAGTGAAAACTAACTCCTATCGCACATCCCTAGAAAATACCAAATTTTTTAAAATACTAAACAACTTACATTTTGTAGGGTCCAACTTCAGGAGCGAATATCCCTGAATGGCAAGTTGTAATGGTTCAATTTCAATTACCACCAGAGTCTGGTAATATTTAATTTTTAGTGGTCTAAAAAATGAATCTTGACACTCCCATTCTATTTAGTATTGGATTGGCAAATAAGTCCTTTCGGTTTTTCTATTTACTTTTATGTCACTATGATACACTTTTTATTTGATGAATTAATCCCTAAGGTGGATTGTTTTCCCTGTTTGTAATATGTCAACAACTACATCTGTTAACTCATGTTGATACTAGCTTAGTATTGTGTTGGCTATTGCACTGTTAATATGGAAGAAAATATCATTCATTATTGGCATATTTTGTTGTATTATCTGATGAAAGGTAAGCATGCTGCAGAAGCTCATACAAAAATTTGCAGTGTTTAAGGGAATGATGCCTTAAACAAACGCACCTGTCAAAATTTGTTTGCCAAATTTCATTCAGTAAATTTTGACATCAATGATGCTCAACGGTCTAGTCGCCCACATGAAATTGAAACGAGCAATCTTAACCCCATTTTTGATCAATGTCCCATCCAATCAGTGCGAGAGATTGTTATGGACCCTAAACGTGTTGCACATTAGCATAGAAAATCATTTGCACGAACTCAGCTGTTTCCAGGCTTAATGTTTGGGTCCCTCGCTCTCTAACCGAAGTCAACTTGGCAACATGCATTTCTGTTTGTAATTTACTATGAAAATGGCACCAAAACGACCCATTTTTTTAAAAGGCTCTTAAGAGGAGATGAAAAATGAATATTTTACAATAATGCAGTCTGTAAATAATCTTGGGGACCTAGTAGTGAGGCTCCTAAAAGAATGTCAAAACCCGGATTGCATCCAAAGAAGATAATGCTTTCCATATGGTGTGATTTCAAGAGTATTATTAACAATTGATTCGACTCTATACTCCTCACAATTAACAAAATTGGATCGATCAACATTCCGAACTGGCAAATCGGAAGGGAGTTGTGTTCCACAAAGACAATGCTAGGTCCAACACCTCATTAGTCACTCGCAATAAATTATTATGCCTTGAATGGGACCTTTTGCCTCACCCCCACCCTCCTTATTCACCAGACCTAGCTCCAAGTGACTACCACTTATTCTGGTCTCTGCAGAACTCCATGGAATAGAAAGAAATCCCAAAAGGAAGAGGATATCAAAAACCACTTGGATCAATTCTTTAACAATAAACTCCAGACATTCTATGAACACAGCGTTATGCAGTTAATGGAAAGATTGGAAAAAGTCATATTAAATAATGGTCAATATATTATAGATTAAAATAAATTTTGTCTATATTAGATTGAGTTTTATTTCACTCTGAAAAACTGAAAGGACTTATTTGCCAACTCAATACCATACAGTAAATTCTAGGTAGCCATCGGGGTTGATACAATAGACCATAAAGCTCGCTTGCAATAATTTTTCCCTCATTATTAACAGTACCAGTACAAGTAATATCTGTAGCAGGTGTTATTCCAACTTTTGTTTTTATATTTCAAACACGTTCTCAATTAAATACAATCATAATAGAGATCATACTCACACTATATTTGTAATAATTAAATTTCGTTACAGTTCATCATACAAAATGATAATAGAAAATAATTTTTTTTTTAAATTCATACTTTACAATGTAGATGCTTACGAAGGACCACTGAGAAGATAGGCTTAAAAAACTATAAAATATTCGAGTAGACAAAATGAAAAACTTTTTTAACTATGAATAACATATATTAAGAAATTGAAACTGGAAAAGGGATAGCTTCAGTATTCCCAGGACTAATATGAACATTTTTACCACTTTACTGAAAAATAATTAAATATTTATTAGCAATTATTATATGTAATAAATTTTAAAAAATAATAATAAACCTTTGTCAACACAACCCATAGAGGATCTGAGGTTCAGTACTTTATGAGAAAGTATTATTTCTTGAATAGTGGACAAGGTAATTATGCTGGAATCACAGTTAACTGTCAGGTTTTTCACCATAATAATTTATATTACAACCACAAAAATAAAACGCTTATTAGACCAGTAGTCACCTATGGAGCGGAAACCTGGTGTTTATCGCAAGAGGATTGCCGTAAACTAAAAGTATTCGAAAGGAAAATAACAAGAATTATTTACGGTGCTACAAGTGTTAATGGTGAGTGGAAAATCAAAAATAACAATGAAATCGAGGCAATATTAGAGAATCAAAACATTACTAACTATATCAAGGCAAGTAGGTTGAGATGGGCAGGACTTGTAGTCAGAATGGAGAATGAACGGGTGCAGAGAAAAATATTGGAAGCACAGTTCAGTGGGAAGAGGAAAAGAGGAAGAACGAGATGCAGATGGAAGGATGAGGTGGAGAGAGATGCGAAGAAGCTAGGAGTTCGCGATTGCAAGAGAGTAGCACAGGACAGAGAGCAGTTGAGAAAAATAACTCAGGATAAATAATTATCTGCCAAAACTGAAATCCAACCTAGAATCTGGACCAATTGAATACAGTGCCTTATTCACTGATCTCCCACCCTCTCACATGTAATTAATAGGTATATAAAAAGGATTAATGAAATAAAAGATAATAGATTTTTAAATTTTAATATTATATAGTACAAATAATATACAAGTACATACATATGTTATAAATGTTATTACAATATTTATACTTATTGTTTAACGATATGCATGTAACTTTCTTTCATCTTTGGTTAACATATCACCCAGAAATAAAAATAAAAAAGAAACTTAAAAAAATAAAATTGCCTTAAATTGTTAACAATGAAAAAATAAAACTAATGACATTAATTAAATTGACTGAACAAAATATTTTTGTTATACAAATAATATTACTTTTCACAGTTATAATATCTTAGAAAATACTTTTCAGTTAATAACTTCACTGAACGATCAAATTTAACCTCATGCAATATGGCAATCATTAAAAGTTCGGCATTTTTTTTTTTTTTTAGTTTTTTATTCGATATTTTTAACTTTACATCAAAGGACAATCTCTATTAATCAATTCAAACGTAACCTAAATCAATTGACAATGGAATTTTTACTTTTAGCTGATTTCATTATACAGTTGAACATTTATAAATTGATTTATTTTTCAGGAAATGGACATACTGAAATTTTGATTTGGTTTCCAAGAGAACTATTAATTACCTATTTTTTTTGTTTTCTTGACACCAAATACGAAAGCTAAAATTATGGACCAAAATGTAATTGAAAATTTGATTGATAATAAAGAGAACATTTCCAAGGAAATGCTCAATACATTTAAAAACATATAATCTTCAGTTTTTAAAAGTAAATTAGCCAGAATATAAAATTAATTAAGTTATACTAAAAAATATAAATAAATAAGAGTGAGAGAACAACTACAAACATTGAAACAAATATAATAGCTTTTACAGCAATTTTCCAAATTCAATTACATCAGACAAATCCACTGATTGTAAGGGAAACCCTACAAATGAAATATCAAAACCACAAACAATAAAAGTATCACAAACTATAACACTACATATAACAAAAAATAAATAAAACAAATATTTGTATTAATGTACATACAACATATGAAGACAATTAGAAAATATATATATATCTTAGTTCAACTTTTTTATTTATTTTATTCTAAAGAAAATCTTTTGAACATAAATATCTAACTGAATAGTTGTATAGATCGCATATGTAATACACATTATTTATATTTTTTACAAAATAATTACAAAACAATAAAATTTTTTTTCTCTTTCCAAATTCAGATATACAGAACATTTTATTCAATTAACTTTTAAGATTTAACTGTATTTTTAATAAAAAGTAATAATTTTACTTATGAAGTAGTTTCAGTTAATTTTAAAAACAAGAGACAAAATAGTTCTTAGAGAACTGATTTTAATATACAACATTATTTTCTTTATATCCTTAATATATTTTTTTATTTGAAAAAAAATTAAATATAAATTAATAACAAATCAGGATTAAACATAACAAGTAAAAGTAAATCCAGTTTGTAATCCATTATATTGTCCATGTTAAAGTAACAAATCTTAACCTGCCCAACGTTGCACATTTGTTAATTTAACATGGTGTCGATAATATTTTCCTTTATACACTCAATATTTTTGTTTCAAGTTTTTTATTTTCATATTAATCACTAATATTACATACCTTGTTTCTGAGTTTAATTAAGAGACATATTAAAACAAAGAAAAGTTCATTCCTTTAAGCCACTTTTGCACAGCAGGCAAGTTATTTAGCCTGGTCCTTTTGTTCAAAAACAAGTGAAAATAATAATGTTTAGGTGGAATAATTAAACTGAAGTTTAAAGAGTAACCATTTTGATAAAATATTTCATTTTCATCTCTTAATATTAGTGCATGGTGTGACTATAAAAAAAAAAATTAAAAAAATTGAAAAGGGTAACTACTATATGTATAAATGTTAATGAAATCGTTAACTTCAAGGTACTCACTAAATTAATAAATCACTTGATTTGATTGAATAAACTAAAAATTATTTTACATGTGCAAATGTGACTTTAAATAAACATAAAAATTAAATAATCAAAAAACTAAATATATATATATAAATTGCTCAATATTTTGAAGCATACTATTAAAGAGATCAATAAGAGGGGGAAAAAAAATTATTCAAAACCTTTCAACAGTAATCAGCCAAACTTGATTAATTAAAAGTAATTTTTTAATAATTCCAATGCCTAAAAGCCTAATTTTCACCGACTAAGTTCAATCACAATATGAAAAACTACAAGACGAAACCATACTAGCAGACTGAGAAAATTTTTAAGTTCCACTGGCATATACATATGATAAATACATGTATAATTATTTATAATTTATTAAATAAAAACTTTATTATATACAATCATAATTACTGATAATGGCTACCTGATGGAGAAACAAACACCTTCCCTTACTCACCATCCCTACAAAGTTGATGATAATAATAATAATGTATTAAAATAGCAGTTTGCACATATTTTAGCATTAGTATTTAAATAGTTTTAAAATATACATTTCCATATTAATAGTCAAATATAAGGCAATATGTATTTCATGAATTATATATTATTAATGACTATAATGGATACAGTTATTCGTAAAGGAGCACTCATTAATTCTATTTCACCTACGACAAGGCAAGACGATTAATTCGTCTGCAGCTGCTCACACTTTAAAACACAGAAGAGAGTTTCAAATAGGCCAAGAGTTTAACAATGATAAAAAAAAAAATTAAAAAATGAATCATCATAAATCTGAAGTATTCAAATATTTTTATTAAACAATTACAAAATATTTATTTTTCTACTATGAATGTGGATAAATAAGAGGTTAATTTAATATCATCCAATTTCATCTTTTTAAATAAATGGATCGAATAAATTTAGATAAAATTTCCCAATACCATAAAAATCAGAACTTCCAATAACTGAAGTGGGTTGATCAATATCCACTTCAAGATAATTAATTACAGCAAAAATTGACTTTTTAAAAAATAAATTTAAAATTAATAAAAATAAATACTGAGGATATTATAGTCAGAAAAAATCTTTGAGCAATAGAACTCTGAAACGGATTTACCCAGTTAAAATTTATTTGTAAAATAGTTTTACAAGTGAATCATAAACAAGATGTTTAAAATTCTGAGAACAATTTTTGACTATGAAGTAAAAATCTGAATATTTATACATCTTTAATTAGGGAAAATAAGTAATTCTATTTCCCATCTAATACAGACATAGAGACCCAAAATAGGCACAAGAGTTTGTTATAAAAAAAAAAAAAACACAAAGTAACCTCAAATATTTTATAGATAAAAAAAGATAAATAATTGAATTTAAAGAGATAAAAAGTAAGCAATTATGTTGAGGTCTGTGAAACCAGAAAACAACGAGATAAGTAGTATTTTTTAAGATGTAAAGTTGTAAAAACTATTTATTAATTTATTCATATAATTTAAATCACCTAACTTTTAACTCTAAAAAGAAATACACTAAAAAAAATATCACAGTGGGCCTATTGTGGGCAACTGTAGCTAAATCAAAACAACTTTTAGGAGCAATGAATGCAGGCGAGCATTGAATCCACATTACCAGCTTGCAGGCTTCAAAGCAACTATCAAGTGTGAGGCTTGCTCAACTACGTCAAATTCTTTCCGAATACGATTCTTCCGACTGAAGCTTATATTATTAATAAAACTAAATCTTAACCACTTATGGAATCGAAGGGTCGCTCACGAGCGAACAGCCGAGGCGAATTCTCGGAGGACATACAGAAATTTTATTGTCAGCAGGGTTCAGACCGAGCTTCCACCTCCAGCAAGTGAACAACTACTAGCTGCAGAGTGCCTAAACCTCACAGGAACAGTTCCTTCTCAAAGCACTACTACACAGGTGTTCCGAAACTGGCGTCCCCAAAGCCATCGATGTAAGTACCCACATCAACCTTATAATGTACCGATTTGTCGCTCTTCTCACTTCCTTGCCTCATCAGCTCATGGTTCCGATAATCTCCTTTTGAAGTGGAATCATTCCTATTGAACTCGCCTCGCCTGTCCGCTATCCTCTGCTCATGATGTTTATTGATAATATCTTTATGAGAGTTCTCCAGTTCAAACTGTGCATCTAATCTGGTCTCAATTGGCTTGTTGATTTCCTTGGAGTTATCAAACCTAGTGGCTTGTATGTCTTGCTGCTGAGACGGCTTCCTAACAGGAGCTTCTATCGGTTCTTTCCAGCTGCCACTAGGGGTAAGAGTTCGGAATATCTTTTGAAGGGTCGTTACACCGATGTGAAGAGGGCTCGTGGGTTCTTTTTCCTTCTCGTACTTCTCCTCATTGTCCACTATCTGACAATTGGAGTCCTTTTCGGAAATTCTGGGGCTGCTGGTGTAACTACTTTCTGACACATCTCTGTAAAATGAAAAATTAATATTAATAATATAATGATGTAGAGATGGTTGACCGTTGATATAATATGAGAAGGAGTTGATCGGGGGGTGCGGTCAAATTAATACTAAATTAAATAAGTAGAATTATTTAATTTTGGCCGACGTTTCGACCCACTTTGTAGGTCTTCATCAGGGCTACAAAAGATACAAACATAGTGAAAATAAATTAATATAAGTAGATATAAAATAAGAATAAGTTGTCTGATACAGAACTAAAAGATGATATCAGAGATATAGTGGGTGACAATGTAGTTAAAATATATTTAAATATATTTATATTTATAATATATATATATAAATCAAGAAATTATAATATATATATATATATATATATATATATATATTAAATATATTTTAACTACATTGTCACCCACTATATCTCTGATATCATCTTTTAGTTCTGTATCAGACTTATTCTTATTCTTATTAGACTTCAGACTTATGAACTTATTCTTATTTTATATCTACTTATATTCATTTATTTTCACCATGTTTTGTATCTTTTGTAGCCCTGAAATTGATTTAATAAATAAATAATAAAAAAGATTATTTTTTTCTTTAAAAAAATATGAAAGCCAAAATAATTTTCAGAGAACTTGTGGTACAGTGGTATATTCTTGGAAGAAATGAGTAAATGGAAAACAAAAGATGGAAATCCGTGAAGCATTACAATTACAATTTGTATTTGATTGATCGGAAAAACATGTTTCATTACCTCACAAAAGAATCAGGAGTTCTTGGAGCAGTAGGTGTGACCTCTTTGTTGTAACCGTTTTCGTAGGCCAGCATTTGGTGACCATCATTGAAGAAACCATATCTGTAAATTTAACTGAGTTATAAAAATATACTTCATTAATTCTGGATTTATACAATAAACATAATCAATAGATGAAACAGCAATAGATATTGTACAATGATACTGATTGTCTGAACATCATATTAAAAGATGCAAAAAAAAATGAGTCAATCAAAAAGAATTTAATTGTATAATTGAATTATTATTGGAGCTTCCTTGAGGAACAAGGTGTTGATGTTGGGGAGCTCGCGATATTGGCCGAAAATATTATTTTGGACTCCCTGGGGATCATCCACTAACATCTATACACTGATTGAGGACGTCTTGTATTAATTATATATTTAATTTTAAATTGGTCTATAATCGTCTCATCTTTTTGTCTAAATTCGAGGAACTGCTGTGTTATAAACGTGTGCGATGTTGTATTGAGTTCCAGGCATTTGAGAATTTAAAAAGAAATTTTTTTTTTTTTTATCTTAGGGAAATGTTTATTATGCTATGTATATTGTTTAATATGGTTTATTGTTGATAATTTGTAAGAGCATTGTTATGAAAGGGGAGAAAAAAAAATAAAGAAAGATATGTTTTATATATATATATATATATATATATATATATATATATATATATATACATTAAAAAATAGAAAAATGTAATATAAAATTAATGTCCGTAAGGATTGATAAGTATGCTGTGTACGAAGCAACCCTATGAAGTAGGGCAGCATTACTTTTAATAAAGTATTTCTCTCTCTCTTGTGAGGATAATTGAGGGACAATATTGATTTGGTTCTATCGCCACAATTGTGTAGTGAACATTGCATTATATAGAACAAGAGAACCATTAAATAGAAATAACTCGCCTTAATTGAGAGACATCAGAATCTTCTTCTGCATCATCCTGTCCGACATATTTCACTTTCAGTTTAACTTCGCCAACTTGGTTACTCAAAATCTTCACTGCTTCATTATGACTGGCCTAAAAATAAACTAACAAGTTAAAGCAACATATAATATTATTACCTTTTCAATACTAACGCATAGCATGCTTTATTTGAAACCGAATAAAAATTTCATCTAAAAAGCTAGATTAGGTTTAATTATATAGGAACATGCACTTAAACGAAAATTAGGCTAAGTTGGAGAAAATTTGGAGAATTAAGCACAGATGGTATCATATAAATTTCATCTAATTCCATTTAATAGTTAAAAGTTCAGCAGGAGGAAAATGAACTGCTCCTGTGTGGTGATGATACTCACAAGGGGGATTTACAGTCAGTGGGTCACCGATTTGAACCAAACTTTTTTTGAAGATACTTCATCAAAAGATATTGGAAACATTCCCTGGCGTTTATTCTAACGGGATGTAGGAGGTGAGAAAAAAATATTTCTTATAATTTCAAATCAAATTTATGTTATTTATTTTTGCATTTGCTTTCCCATATTTTTAAGTTAATATATCACTATAAATTTATTTTTTTGTATATCTGCATATTTTGCTCTACTGAGGATCAAGACGGCTATAACGCCCAAGAAATAGAGGAAGGATTCTAAAAACAGAAACATACGTTGGGGCAATCTGGATCGACCTAGGAAAGGCATTCAAAAGGTATGGACTAAAGGCTTAATCTTAAAAACACGCCAACAACTTCTTAAAAGCCAATGAGAAAACTCATATTTGGCTCAATGGCTATGTCAAGGAATGAAAAGCCAGAGTTATCTCAAGCAATACAAGAAGCCGGGCAAGGAAATTTGAAAATGGCGTATCTCAGGGAGGATTACTTTCCCCAGTGCTATTTCTAATATTCATAAACATCATTATTCAAGACTTACCAAATAATGCTAAAGCATACCTGTTCACAGACGATATCATCTTCTGGAGTAAATCGTCTTTCACTCTCACGGCAAAGAACTGAATGCTAATGGCACTCGACAATCTCTGTCAGTAGACCAAAAAATAGGCCATTAACTGGATCAAGACTAAATACTCTATCTTTAGCCTAACCTTACTGGTTCTTCTTAACCTAAACCTCAATCAAGAAAACCTAGCCGAAGATGAAATCCCCACTTAACTTGGCATTAACTTCAACCACAGACTTACGTAGAAACCCCATATCGAACAATCTATTTGTCAGGAGGAACATGCAGCAGCCTCAAACCTCCAGAGGATCTCAACCGTGAAAAATCAGGAGCTAAGGAAGTCTACACCAATTGAAAAAATGGAGGTAATTGCGAAACTTCCTACAATAGAGGATAGGAAAGATGTGAAACTCCTGAACCTAGATGCAAAAGCCAAGTCAGTTCCAAATCATCCTTTTCAAAAAAGGTTAAGAGAAAGAAACAGAAACAGGCTGAAACGGCAAAGCATACTTCACAGAACTACAAAGCTGGTTTCTGAAATCTATGAAAATTGTCTGCAGAACGTTCAACATCAGTAGAAGACTAACCAGGAGACTTCCTGATTTAAACCTTCAAAATAACAATTGTTTTTGAATTTGGCAAACAATAGATCCTTCAAGGGTCGAGGTGCTCTAAGTCAACAAATTAAAAAAAAAAAAAAAAAAAAGATTGTTTTGTCCATCCAAGGTATCAAAATCAAGGAGAATATGCCTCGGAAAAGGTCTCCTCCAACTTGTAAATACCAAGTACCCAAAAGACTTGTGGACTCGAATATCTACTGAAGGATCAGTCACAAATGAAACTATAAACTATAAAATTACGTTCCTTACTGACGCTGACACAGCTTCAGTATTACTATCACTTAGGAACTTGAAGATTTGATGTCCTTTCATAAGAAAGTTGCCCTGCAATGGATCTCTGGAGACACATGGTGATGTGTGGCGGATTTCCGAACATCCGGAAATCAAAGATTCATTCACGAGAAGTGGAGGGGGGACTGAGGTAAAAGTAGTGGGGAGACTAACCATACTACTAGGTAGGTTAGTTTATCTAGACCACACAACCATTATATATTTCTGATTTTCATTATAAGTAAATAGTTAAATAATTTTTCATATCTCTTGTTTATATTTTATAAATCATCTTCAACTATTTCTTTTAAATAGTCAAGTGTGCAACAAATTAAAAAAAAAATTAGAAACTTCACAATTTACTTAAAGAAAAAAAATAATCTTTAACTGTTGTGTATATTTGTCAGTTCTTTTTCAATTTTCCTCAACAAATTTATTATTTTCGCAATACCTTTCCTTAATTTTTGTAAATAGTAGACTTATATTTTACAAACTTTTGTCAAAATGATTTTCAATGAGACTAACCTTATTTCTAGATAGGTTAGTTTACCTAGGTCTCATTTGTAAGTAAATAATTTCATAAAAGTAAATAGTTGTTTATATTTTTACTAACCATTTTCAACTATTTTTTATTTAAATAGTCAAGTAGGCAATAAATTGAAAAAAAAAAAAAAAAGAAGTGGAAACTTCACAATTTACTTATAGAAAAAAAATCTTTAACTGTTGTGTTTATTTGTCATTAATTTTTCCATTTTTCTTAACAAATTGATTATTTTCGCAATAATTTTCCTAAATTTTTGTATGTAGTTGACTTATATTTTTCTAACTTTGGTCTAAACGATTTTCAGGCACTAGGAAGTAATTACTATACCTCCATTTTTCTCTTGATACCTAATATTATAAATGACAATGTGCAAATAAGAATATCTATGCTGTTTCTTTGTTTACAACTGAGCTAAACTGGCTTCAGCAACGATAAGTAATGGTCAGTAATGATTGAACGTGTAGGGGTCTTCATGATCAAAGCGCTCCCGAGCAATCTTTGCCGTTCTTGTGACGTTCATTCATGAATTACCGTGTAGGGTCCGCTTTATAAGCAAAGACTGATCTTGCCCTTTCCAACTAAGGTATAAAAAAAGCTATACAGAAGCTTGGAGGACCGGACCTCAGGACTACTGAATTCTTCATTTTAGTTCCTGATCTGGCCATCTAAGGGAAGAAGGAGAAAAGAAGCTGTATCCTTGATATTTCAAAAAATGCACCATTCCACTCAACTATGATAGCATTTTTTTTAGCATCTAGGTGGTGTGCAGCTGCATGCATGCTAGAAACAAAGCAATCTCCAATTATGAAGTTTTTAGGCACTTAGGTCACTGTCAAAAGCTCGGGTTGAGCAGGCAGACTAGAGAAATTGAATGCTGAGGGCACATCATAATGGTGTTTGATTAAAAGTTATCTTCCAATAAGTAAACAAATTTCAACCTAGCTCTTGGACTATAAAAGGAAAAAAAAAGTAGAATACCCTTTCTGGGTAAGCAGAAATATGTGTATTCTGCACATATTTATGTAACTTCATGTTATTCTTTCATTCCTTAATACATTACTGGCATGATAGTAATCTAATCAATTATTGGTCCCAAGCAATAACTGAGTGGACACCTTATGGCTTTAGGAGGAAAAAAGGAAGACAGCTCAAGAGCTGGAGTAACTTCTTTAAGGAAAAGTTTGGTCCCACCCCACCTGCTGGAGAATGGCAAAGAACAGGAAGATATAGACATCTAAATGGAAGGAATTGAACACATCCTCTTCCCTGTAGGATTAGACTATTACTCCCTTTTTCGCCTATGCGAACATGAAGTGGAAAAGTGTATATATTGTAAATAGGCAATTGTAAATATTGAATTTTATTAAGTATACAGAGTAATCAAAGGCTATTATTATTAATATTATATTATTACTAACCTAATAGCAAGCTTCAGATCTAAACAGCTTTTAAAACATATTTGCAAAATAAAACAAAACAAATGAACATGAATCCCTTGGTACCTAATATAATAATGAAATACAACAACCAAAATAATTGTAGGAAATATAGTCTATTATATTATTCTATTTACAATTAATTAACAGTAATATAAATTGAAAAATTCAAATTAAATTATTATGTGATTGCTGAGCATATTGGGGTATAGGTTCCATAATGCCCGATTCTTTACGATGTGGGTTTGATTCCCATCTGGTTCAGTTAATATTTGTGTTAAATAAATATGATAAATATTAACTAGCCCTACTTGAGAATTCATTTCTACTTAAATGGGATGAGACATGAAAGTTGTGTTATATTCAATGCACCAGATTTTTTTTAGTTAATCAACCTAACAAAACCATGTAAGACATCATAAGGTATATAACAGAAATATAAAACAATAATTATATAATGTAATAATCAATTAAATAGATAATTGACAACTGTCTGGACAAAAAAAAGTTTCCATAACAACCTAACTTCCATTGATTTGAAAAATAACAAAGATAACAGTATATAAGAAATTTAAAGATAAAAGAAAAAATAAATAAAATAAGCAAAGCAGCTAAGATACCTGAGACAAGTCAATGCCATTCACCTCAAGAATGGCATCCCCAACGTACAATTGGTCGACTCCACCACCAGGCTCAAGTTCGGATATCAATATTGGTACGCCGTGCTCTCGACCACCCTGATTGGAAATACAAATTAATGATATGATACATAAATAAATTCAGTAAACTTATATGACTTAAAACCTATTTATAAACAGATTAGTTTACTATAACTAAAAAAATTGTATTATCTGTAGTAATAAACTCTGTCTTTACATTAGTTAACCCGAAACATATTGAAATAAAACAATATTTAAAAGATAAACCATATAAATTGAAAACTATTTATATAATACATTTAAAGTGATCTTAAAAATGACTGATTAAAATACAAGTTAGAATATTAAAAAAGACTAGGGGAATACCCCTGTCCGCCTAACAGTAGACCAACTCCCATTTTACAAATTATAAAACTGTTCATTTAATTTTACTACTCACTGCTCAAATGGTATTATTTTTTATCAACATAATAATATAATAAATCAACATATATTGTAAATCGTGCCTTATTGCCAATTTATATTATTATATAATTATAATTATTCTTATTGAGAATTTGTAACCATAATATATATTCAACTTGGCCATCATCATAATAGCCCAACAATAATTCCAGTCTTTTATTTTTAATATTTTCATTGTACGTTATATTATGCTTCCTTTTCCATTGCATAATAATTATGATTATATCACAATATGATATATAATACAATAATTAATACATTGTATTCAAGGAGAAAAGTATAGATCAGAAAATAACTGTTGTTACCTAGGTAAAATCAAAATACCACCTCCATATGAATAAATACCATTTTCCGTACAAACGTGTGTTGTAAAATCTTTATTTTGTATTAGGAGAGTAGGAGGTTAAAGGAGCTCAACAAATACATAATTAAATGAACAGCTAATAGGAAAGCACCTGTAATTTCCTAATCTCTTATTACTAAAATAAAATATAACATATACTAAACCCTTTTTTATATAATAGATAGAAAGAATAAACCCTGCATCACTCCAAACCATTAAGGGTTTTGTGCTCTTTGTAAGAATTACTGTTTCTTAATCAAAAGTGGTGCAAAGAAGTGATCTGACTGAGATCAGGCTCAACTGTCAGTTTTATTTCCTCCGTAATCGAATATTTAATTATGAGTATCTTTTTATATTTATAAAATTAAGTTATGTTATAAATGGAAAAATTCCTACCACACAACCTTATGTTTCCAAAATGCAGAGAAAGAAAAAACCCGTCTACATTTCGCCATCAGTTCTCCTCTGTCCTGATGATGCCTGAATTAGCAAAATGTTGACGGATTTTTTTTCTTTGATTGCAGTTTGGAAACATAAGAGGCTGTTTGGTTGGAATTTTTCCAATTATAACCTAACATTTAATAATAATAATAATAATACTTTATTTATTCTGGGACGAGTCCCTTTAGAATAATACAGGAAGACAGAAATGAGGGCTAAGGAGCCTTAGAGATATATAAATAAAAATACAGAGTAATTGAACTGTCTTGGTTAAAAAAATAAAATATATATATATATATATATATATATATATATATATATATATATATATACACATATACATATAAGTTGCTTTCCAATTTTGATCAGTTGATAATAAAAGAGAAAAAAAAAAATAGATAAACAAAAATTGGAGAACAAATAATGAAGAACGAACTAATAACTTATGTACATATTTTCAGTAGTATCTATTTACGATTTTATGGAGACTGGATGGATAAGAAATGATTGAACAGGCGGGATTTTAAGGTAGGAAGGGTATTAGATTGACGGATATGGGAAGGGATGGAGTTCCATAGAGATGAGGATCGGATAATGAACGATTTGTCGAAAGCAGCGGTTCGGTGGGCCCTTATGTATAAATCAGAAGACCGGGAACGAGTATTGCGGGAACGAACAGAGGATTTGAATTGAAGGAGCTCGGAGATGTATGAGGGACAGTGGGATTGGATGACTTGAAAGAGGAAGGATGCCAGGAAATACTTACGACGGTAGGAAGGATAAAGCCAATTTAACTCCGCGTAAAAATGGGAGACAGAGGCGTCCCTTGGGATCCCGAAGATGAATCGTACAAAGCAATTTATCAAACGTTTTAGTTTCGCCTCGAGATCTCCAGAGAGGCCCCCATATACCGTACAGCAATAGTCAAAGTGGGGAAAAATTAATTAATGTTCTGTCTCTTGGTTAGTTTGTTACAGATTTATATTAATTAATGATAAGAACAAAATAATAAAACAATGATATTCACTCACCGTTATTGATATACCTAATCCTACAGTATTGTTATCTCTTTTGAGAACTACATTCCTAGGTGTATTGAAAATGTTGGTTGGCGGTGTACGAGTATCAGCTTGTCTAACAGCTCTGACCTGTCATAAATATAAATAACGTTACAAATAATTCATTCCACATCATTAATTTCTTAATAAATGCATCTTAAAAAAATAAATTTAAAAAAGTCACACAATAATAAAGTAATAAACATGTCTATACTTTAAAAATATTGTTATTAGAATAAAACATTATTATGGAACAGGGGTCTCCAAGTAATTTTAAAAGTTTTTATAATTGATTTTTAAAAATTGAAACATATTTTCAGTACATCCCGCAATCTCATTTTTAAGAAATTCAGCAAGTTTTTATATTTTAGCCACTAGAGATCGCTGGTAAAACAGACAGCCAGGTCAATATCTAGAGACTCTTGGTAAGTGAAACTTGGGAGATGCACGGATCCCACCATATTTTTTATTTTTAGTTGGTAGAAGTTTTATAGAGTTTTTAACTTACAACTGTTTTTTGCCTTTGGACAAGTATTTCTGCTTCCAGTTGGGTCCATAGGCGCTCCCTAACGGCTGCTACCATATCTGTCCTCCCGACCAACTGCAACTGCTGTATCCTAATTAAGAAAATATATTCAGAATATAATAAAATTATAATTCATATATTTTATTTATTTGGAAATATTCTAGGATAATTGTCAGATAATCAGTGATATATGCGATTTTTTTGGAAATTAATATTTAATAACAATCACATATTGTATGTAAAATAATATTTTAACTATTTTGCAAAATCACAAAAATATGACAATAAAAGTGGAATATATAAGTAAATAAATGGACAAAGGGATGGGTATTTCTGATGATGGGAATAATGAAGAAAAAGATCAAATATACTCTCAATTATCTGCTTATTTGATTAGCAGGAGATTTTATCTATCTCCCTTTTTTATTTAAATTTTTATTTTCTTTACAGAATATTACAATGACATTTAAAAGTACAATGAAAGAATAAATGAATCATCATGATTGAAAGGTAATTAAAAACTTGTGGTTTGATGAAAAAGTCCTTCTAATCAGAGTTGGACAGTACTCAGTGAAAAATGTAATCGTGTGAACAAATTCAGTATTCGATTTCATTCGGATACTGCATTTGTAATCGTCACGCATTTTTAGGCAAGTATAGATACTATTCTGTACTTGATATAGATGAATACTTCAGTATTCGTTAAAAGTAATCATGATTACTTTGAGTATCTGTATTCATCTGAGACGATTACAATTTCCAAATATTTTTTACAAGTTTGTACAATAAATCCTCGCTGTTTTTCAGAGCAGATGCCTAGTCTTTATCTCTGAAATAATCTTAAAATAAGATATTATAATTTATTTGTTCCTAGTAGTATGGAAAATTAAAGGAATGGAGATGGCATTGATGGTAGTATGGCTTTTAAGATTATGATTACGTTCAAAGAAGGGAGGAAGTTTTTTTTTGCAAACTTTTGATTTTGAGAATCAGCAATCAATTATTGATCTATTTTAACTTACTTAATTTTACTATATCTATTTTTATCTATTTATATCTATTTTAACTTACTTAATTTTACTATATTAAGGCCAGATTCTAAGTTAACAGAAGCGTAATTAAAAAAAAAAAAGCAATAACAATATTCTGTGCTTCCCTATCAGTCAAAACGTAGAGACCGGATTCTCTCAACAGTTTGGATCTCAATGCCTCATAGGCAGTCATCCTTATCAACCATCAGCAAATTAGTAAAAACATTTATTATCCACTCATCTTAATCCCCACTATTACCTCAGGTCAGGGGTCCCCCAAACTTTTGGCCCCATGGGTCTCGACTAAGTTAGACCTCAATTAAGTTAGGCAGTCCGCATTGAGACCTCCACCGATGTCCTGCGGACCGTGGCTAGTCATGAAAAAAATATCTTATTTTATAAATGTCACTTTATCTGTGAAATGAGGTTTCTAAAAGAAAAAATCCAATCAATAAATGTAGTAACCTCATGTGTGAGTAATTAGCTTAATTTCATATTTTAAAATATTTTTCAAATTTTACAATCTTATCAATTACAATCTTTATGGGCCAGATTAAAGATGCTTTAGGACCATATTAAACCAAAGGAGGATCCGGCCTGCAGACCGTAGTATCGAGACCCCTGTCTTAGATAATTGAGGTTTCACTATAATAATAATAATAAGAAGAAGAAATTGAGCAAAACATATAAAAGATTCTTTGTGGAAATGTTTGGTGAAACTTCTCGACTGTGGTAACCTACGGGGAGGAGACTAAGAATAAAGAAATCATAATATTTGACAACAAATTACGCTATGAATTCTGACTAATCACACCTACAAATTATGTTATATTTTTTATTTATTACTAATATACCAACTAATTAATTGAACAACAAAATACACCTCGGCCTTTCTCACTTACCTTCCAGCAAGTTCTTTGTCGAGGTACCTCGCTGAAAGTCTAGCACCACAAACCTCAGCTTCAAGACTTGCTATTGTTGCTCTTAAAGATTCGTTTTCTATTTCTAACCTTTTCTTCCAGTTTTCTAGATGCCTAATCATCTTTTCTACATTCATACCTAAAAGAAGAAAAAAATTTATCAGGAAATGTTAAATATTTTACAAAATAATTGGTGTATTGAGAATATAAAATTTAATAAATAATAATAATAATAAAAGGCTTAGCGAACCCGAAGGTTCGATACCGACACCACCAATCGCTTATTACATACCTCCCTCCACCGTTCGCCGTCCAAACCCAGTCCCTTCAGATCGGCTTTAATGCAATCTTCCCACCTTCGCTTCGGTCTACCCCTCGGATGCTTACCATTCGGCACAGCACATATTAACCTTTTAGGAATTCTCTCTTAATTAAGCCCAACAACTTTACAAGCCCATTTGATTCACTGCGATGAAATTACCTCAATTATATTATCCAGATACAGCTCACGCAATTCGGCGTTGTGTAAACGTCTGAACTCTCCGGTTAACTCATCCATCTTCGGTCTGAATATTCTGTGCAATACTTTATTTTCAAAAACCTTAAGACGCTGCTCATCCCTTAATGTAAGCGGCCAAGTTTCGCATCCATAAAGAACTGTAGGCAAGATAATTGTTTTATAGATTCTAATTTTTAAGTTCTGGGACAAGAGGCGCGAACTAGGTAGTTTTGTCACAGAAAAATAACAAGCATTTCCCATCTTCAGTCTAATCTTGATCTCTTCTTCAATTTCGTTTTTTCTAGTTATCTTAGAACCTAGATACCTAAATTTATCTACCTGTTCAAACATATTACCATCTATATCGATATCACCAGTAGTATCGTCATTTTTGCAGCTAACCATATATTTTGTTTTGAGTCCTAGTTCTTTACTGGCTTTCATCAACGTTGTCGTATTTAGTTTTATAGTTTCAACGTCTTCGCTTAACAGTATCAGATCATCAGCATAGCCCAGCACGGATGTTGTCCCGCCCAGATCCAACCCTTTCTCAGTACGCATTACCTCCCTAATGGCATGTTCTAATGCCAAATTGAACAGGACAGGCGAAAGAGAATCCCCCTGTTTTAAACCCGAACGAACCTCAAATTTTTTGGACAAATTATTACCGATTCTAACTTTATTGAGTGTCTCCATCAAGCACATCCTGACTAGATTTACTAGTTTTTTTGGAATCCCCTGCTCGATTAGAATATTATACAGTTTCTGGCGGTCAATAGAATCGTAAGCCTTTTTAAAATCTATATACAGCTGGTGAATAATACCGTTATACAATTTTTTCTCTAATATTTGCCGTAAAGAAAATATTTGATCAATAGTCGAACAATTCTGTCTAAATCCGCATTGGTAGTCTCCGATAATTTTCTCGGCCTATTCCATGATTCGACTGGTTAAGATTGAATTGAATATTTTATAACATACCGGAAGGAGTGAAATTCCTCGATAGTTATTACAATCCGTCCTCGGACCCTTTTTGTGAATCGGAATAAGAATAGATTCTTTCCATTCTTCAGGTAATTTCTCGTTCACCCAGATCTTTTTAACCAACCGATGTATTTTAGAAACTCCAGCTTCCCCGCATGCCTTAATTAGTTCAGTAGGAATATTATTGGTTCCCGCTGCTTTATAAGATTTTAATTTTCCAATAGCTACTTCAACTTCCTCTTTACGAGAATATAAAATATATATCTTATAAATAAAATAATATGTTTAATTTATTATTAATGCCTTTTAGTTTTCTTATTATCACGAGAAAATATCTTAGCTGATTTTAACATAACTTTGTTTCCATATTTACATTGTTGAGCAAATCCGATACCTGGGACACCACCTGGACAAATATCTAACTTGGAATCCTGACTGAAACGACAAGAAACAGCTCGACGTTTCCGACTACTTCAGCACTTACTAGACAAACGCTCTAACCTTTCAATTAATTACAAAAGATTCATATACATGACCATAATAAGACCTATTAGGACTTACGGAGTTGAGCTTTGGGACTCCACTAAACCATCGAATTCCTATCGTATCTAATCTACAATCCAAAATCCTTAATGCTCCTTACTTTGAAACAAATAAAATAATCCATAATGACCTGAATGTTGCATATGTTTCCGATTTGGCCCAATCCAGATATCTATCCTTCCATAATAAACTTCATAACCATCTTAATCCTCTAGTTTCTAACCTTGCATCCTCCTCGATCCCTGATAACCCTCCTAGGCGTCTGAAAAGAAAATGGCCTTCTGATCCTAATTTAGATACTTTATTAGAGTGCTACCAATGGGTAGATACTCTACAAGCCTTGTCATGTCATATTTTTCTTTGTATCACATTTTCTGAATGAATATTAATTTGTACAGTTGTAAATTTCATAAATAATAAAAATATATTTATATAGAAACGTATGAAGGTTTTATAAGCTAAATTAACTTGCCATCCACCACCTTAAATCATGAATGTTTAGTCCACATTTCTTTGAAAAACAATTTTTATAAAATTTCTAACTGGTTTCAATTAAAAGAATAAATTATTCTTAGCAATATAAAATGTTAATCAAAATCTTGATACAAAGTGGCTGGTTTACTAAAATTTGAATTGATTTTAATTTTATTTATTAAAAAATGAGATCAATAAATAGGCTAAATATCGGGGGAAATATAGCAAAGTGTTTTATATTTATTTTTAAGCAGATAGTGGTTAATTAAAATCAGTAATAATCAAAAGGCAGAGTTTGAAATGAGTGTAATCTTGATTTTCAATTGTTCTTATGTCATTTCAGAACTAGAATTTTCCAATTAGAGGTTTTCTAGAAGTTTTATTTAAAAATTTTGTTAAAGCAATTCACTTTACAAATATTTTTTTATTTTTTTTTATTTATGATATTTATAACTGTATTAAGAAAAAATACACTAAGCAAATGTGATAACAGAAAATAAAAATATGAAAACACTTGTTGAGAAATTACCCACTGGTAGCACTCTAAAAAAAAATGTATTTACAATAGGAGATCTTGAGGACATCTTTTCAGACACTTCGGAGGGAAATTTTACAAACAAAATGTAAAAAAAAGTAATTGTGCAGCACATTATTAGAAACTTAAACAAAGCAAATATAAGAAGCTGACAATTCATTAAAGATAAATTAAATTAGTATTTAATTTTCTAGTCATATCTTTTAATGATGTAGTTTGAAGTATAACAACTGAATTTAAATTAGTTTGCAGGATCTTGAAAATGGCTCCTGAAGCTGAAACGTCGAATAAATATTATATGACATGATAACTTTGTACATTTTGGTGACCTTTGACCTAATCTTTTATAAAACACTATTCAAAAAAAAGTTATATTAGTAGTCTTTTTTAAAAAAACCCCAAATACTTTTTATTTACCATGTAACATAACTTTTTGTTAAGAACTGAAATAAAAATTAAACTTTAACGATAAATCCAGAACTTACAAAAAAGTTCTTTTGAATTAATTTATTTATTTATTAAAATTTTCTACTATATTAAAATAAAACACAACTGGTAAATATGAAGAAAACAAGAATAATGAAATAAACAGACTAGTAGAGAAACTACCAAATAATAGCACCACTCACTTAATAATTTTCAGTTAGAAGATCCTGAGGTCATATTTTCAGGTGCCTGGAAGAATAATCCGTACATATATTATTACAGTAAGGCTCGAAATCAGTTTTGTACCAAATATAAGCTCCTGTCATGCTCAAATACAAATGGGGTACCGTTGGATTCAGAATTTTACGGGGGGTTAGCAAATCATATTCTCCACTTTTGTTTTTCTTTCTAAAATAAATAAAGTCGATACAAACATTTTGCTAGGCTTCAATACCTGAACAGTGGTAGGTCTGTAGATCGATAAGGGACAAATTGGATCTAGAAGATTTTGATGCGTACAGCAAGACCAGGATAGTTCCTCCGCAACTATCGGATACTGCGTTTTTAAGCCCAAAAACATACTATTTTCGAGATAACGCAAGACTTAGGGTTCGCATCCACACAACCTTGCATTAATTGTAGTACTGTCATTGAATACATGTCTCATTTCGTCGAATTGAGGTCTCTATGATCGAGAGAGGAGGAGTTAATATTATTTATCGATGGTGTTTTTGATCGGCAAGCCATATCATCGTCAATTTTTCACCAAATCTCAATATTGAGCCACCAATTTCGAAGGCTTCCTTCTCCTTTAGGCGGACAAAATAGCCTAATCATCCCGAAAATTCAGGCCAAAAAGTTATAAAAGAAAATAAACTTTATTTGCGAATAACTAAAAAATTACACACTTTTCCCTTGGTTATGCCCTTGATTATATAAAAGATTACTGAATTTCCTACACAATGAAAAAAAAAATCATCGAAATCGGACAATTTTTAGCAAAGATACAGCTTACTGAAATTTGTAAACATGCTGGTTCCAAACAAAAATTAAGATTTCAATTAATTTTGGTTTTCTTTGTCGATTATATTTATCGATAAAGTAAAGTTTGGTTTCTTTATCTTTTGATAGGACGCATTATTTTATTTTCTTATTAATCTGGCATTTGATAACAATATGCTGTAAGAATTTTTCACACGGGCCTACTAGTCAGGAATAAAGGAGGAAGGGTCTGGAGTTTATCATTGAAGGATAGGTATCTGGATCGAGCCACATCAATGACATACTGAACATTAAGGTTTTCATGATTGATTTTATTTGTGATTAAATAAGAAATATTAAGGATGTTAGATTGTAAGGATTGAATACAGGAGGAATTCGGTGGTTTAGTGGAAGCTCCACAGCTCAACTCCATACACCCATGTAGATGCCGTATTTACTGTTATGTAAATGAGCCTTTTGTAACTAAATGAAAGCTAAGAGTGTTTGTCTAGTATGTGTAACAACCAGAAATGTCGAGCAATTTCTATGAGGTTTTTTTTTTTTCTATGAGGATCTTCATTTCAGGTTTGTATGTATATTTATCCAAGTGGAGGAACTTTAATTTTAAAATCATTTTTAACAAAAAAAAAAATTACATGCTCCTTCTTTTATTTCTTCCAATAACCTCATTTCATACCTTCGTGCCTAGCCCTGTGGAGCGGAGATCTCTCGGCAAGAGACTGGTCAAGGCTGGAGGTGATGTCGGCTCCCTGAGGTATTCCCGTCAGCTGGGCTTTGTGCACGTGGACCAACACTGAGTGGAGCTGCTCCGACAATTCATCGTTCCTAGTTTCCAAATCTACAAGGCAGGACCTCATATCAACCAACTCGGCCTAAAACACAATAATAAGGTTATAACAACTGTGATTGTTTATATATTAATATAATCATTCAAATTATTAAGTATAATAATTTTTTATTAATTAAATCCAGAAAAGAGAAATATTAAAGAGTGAATATTATGTTACTGTTTGTTTTTTTTACTAGTTATGTCTTTAAATATTAGAGTAAAATTCGAAGAGGTGAGATTTTTAAGTTTAAATTAAATCTTCACCTTACTCTTGAGCATACATGCAGAATGAGTATAAGTTACCCCCCCAAAAAATAAAATCGAGGTGAATAATGGAATAAAGTAAGAAGTAACTTCATTGTAAGCTGTTTCATACTGCGCATACAGTCACAGGTGGATTTAGGGGGGGAGGGGACTTTTGGGCTGAAGCCTCTCCCCAAAACGGTAAAATATAACCATGTTTTATAGAGAAAAATATTGAAAATTGTCTCTTAAACTATTATTGTTCGTGTAAATACATTTAATAGGACTTCAAGAACCACTTAAACATCATGCCATATAGGTAGTTAGTTTCTTTCTTTTTTTTTTCAAATTAATTGTCATTATATATATAAAAAAAATCCTTCAAGCTGAAGCCCCCTCCCCCCAAAATTAAATCCTGGATCCACTAGTGCATACAGTTGCAGCAAAATATTGCTTCAAATGGACAGGATTAAATTTTTAAGAAGTTTCGGAACTACACATTATTCACTAACATTTGTTCAACCAGGAATTGAAAGGATATCTAATATCTAAATTCTGCTATTATCAAATATAGAGAACATGAAATAGCATATCACAATATTTGTTAATGTGATAAGTTTGGGAACCTGAAGTACTCACATTTGACATAGAAAACATTGTGAATGAAAGCTGTATTCATTAATCAATCCATTTAGCTAATGAATATTCAATAATAAAATATAATTATTTAAAGATAATTAATTAATAAATCACAAACAATAAATTTAAATAAGCTATCATAGTCCAGTACGATAGGCATGAAAATGGGGTATTTAAGTTGCCTCAAGTGGTAGAACATTTCATTTTTTTTTTTTTTCACATGTTTGGAATGTGACTGAGATACAAAATCCAAGTTGCTCATCAGTGTAAGTTAATTGAATTAAAGCTGTTTCCTAAGATACAAAGAACCAGAACCAAACAAATCCGCTAATCCACCTCCTCCATGGCATCAATTAATACTATATTATGTATAATAATATATTATTATTTTAGGAAACCTCGACAAGGTTTTATCTTAGGATATTCAACAAAGAAATATTTTCATTTCATTTCAGTCTAAGACGATAAATTATGGTACTGAAGGAAGCGGATTGGTGGATTTGCTTGGTCCTGGTATTTCGAATCGGAGGAAACACCTTTAATTCACATTTTGCTTAAGCTTTTTGTATATACTTGGGCTAAATGTTTGTTAGTTAAATTTTGTATTTTGTATTCATCTGGTTGTGAACAGTGACTCCCACCAAACTTCTCCAACCTCCAATGTTAAATTGAATAAATGTTTATTTCACTGACTCATATCAGACAGCTCATGAAAGACATAAATATAATTCTCTATGAACAAACATTAAAATGATCAAGTTTGGTAAATTTGCCAAATTTTGAAAAGGTGTAGTTTGAAACCTATTCATTCTGGTCTTAAATTGTAGACAATTTAATCTAGTTTAATAAAAATTTATGGGATGTTTTTGTCGAAAACGTCCTTCTTCGGGATGGGGAAAATCCTCCAAAAATGCGAACATAGACCAGTCTTTGTGATATTCAAATGTGATCAGGGGGGTCGCTGAGATAAAAAATCTTGATTTTAAATTTGATCTTTTTCACATCCCATACAAGAAAAAAAATAAAAAGAAACCTTTTAACACTCCTGGATGTAACTTATAATTAAAAACCTCAAACTAACCAGATTGTTGGTTGCCCATAATTAAAGAAAGAAATATTGGGTTTATTCTCAGGTTATTAATGAAACTTTTAACAACATACCTTTCAGTTTAAGATCAATTTTGTTATGATAAAAAGAATTAATTTTAACAAAAAAAAAGAGAGAATTTGCGAAATGGTTACCCCCATAATGTGTGAATATGTGACTTTTTTGGGCTACCGCATATTAGGAATCGTTTCACATTTTTGTAACGAACGTACATGAAAAGGTTAGCGCATATTTACAAAGTGACGCAACGCAGCCGTTTGCGAGATATGACAGACGCGAGACACAGCAGACTGCGATAAGCGTCTCATGTCTGATGGTCCTTTAGTAGTTTGTCACTGGGAAATGTCGGATTAAGTAAACATTTCTCCTTCATTAAATTATTATTTTTTTGTAATTAATTCTAATAAATTTTCCATGTAATTTTCTTTATCAGAACGATGTGAAATAAATACCACGCTATTGGATTATAACTTAAAATGAAACTAAGATAATAATAATAACGATGCTTTATTTATTCTGGGAAAAGTCCCTTTAAAATAATGTACTGAGATAGAAGTGTGGGCTTTGGAGCCTCAGAGAATAATCACAAAATAAACAGATTTATGTAATGAATAAATAAAAGAAAATAATATTATTAACCATCAAACTTCAATTAAGAGAAAAAAAAATAAAAGTATTTAAAACAAACTAATTTTTTACATATATATTTAAAATTTAATGAGAACTGAACGGATAAGAGATGACTGAACAGGCGGGATTTAAAGCTGAGGAGGGTATTGTAGGTAGAATGGGATAGAATTCCATAGGGATGTGGATCGAATAATGAAAGATCTGTCAAAAGCAGTGGGATCTAGTATCCAAATCTGAAGACTGGGAACGGATTTAGCAGGAATGGACAGAGGATTTGAATTGAAGGAGCTCATAGATGTATGAAGGACGGCGGGATTGGATGACTTGGAAGAAGAAGGATGCTAGGAAACACTTACGTCGATAAAAGGGATGAAGCAATTTCAGCTCATCATAATATCGGGAAACACAGGCGACTCTTGGGATCCCAAAGATGAATCGTACAATTCAATTTATCAAACGTTTTAGTTTCGCCTCGAGATCCCCGCAGACGCCCCCATAATCAGCAGTATACGAGTTTCAAATGGTATTAAAATATGGGTATTATAATAAAATATATTGGTTCAGTAACTACAAAATCTTAAGGTGTGAATATCTCTTAAACGAAGCGTTTGTTGTGAACATACCTTCATAGGAATTTTTTTTTCTTGTTTTGAGGTCCTTAGTCTCATTTTTTGCAGTTTGGCGACTATTTAATCCTGAAACACCCTGTATACCCAAAGAACTAAGGCATCATTATTTTTCTTCATTTGCCTTATTAATAGTTTTTTTCGTTCGTCAAAGACTATTGTCCGTGGAACTGACCCCTTTTTATCAAATTATTAACAGCCGATATCAATGTGGAGTTCGGAAAACTTTGTCTATTTAATTAGGTACTAAAAAAAACTCGTAAATACCCCATTTACTTTCCACTTTAATCGTAAGATAACTCGAGCACCAAGCCAAGAAAGAAGGTGGCCTTCAAAATTATTGTTTTAGTTTCGCCTCGAGATCCCCGGAGACGCTCCCATATACCCTACATTAATATTTGAAGTGAGGAAATATTAATGACGTAATCAGCAGTTTAAGAGTTTCAAATGGTATTAAAATATGGGTATTATAATAAAATATATTGGTTCAGTAACTACAAAATTCAAATTTAATTTCATTGGTTAAAAAAGGTCCTCGTAGGGATCAAAACAACGATGGAATTATACTGTTTATAAAGCTAAAGACATTAATTTTTAGTGATTGAGAGGAACATTTGTAACCAAATATATATTTTTTTTTTGTCTCATCACAGCCATTAACTGGAAAATTATGTTTTAAAAGCACAACAATATTGCGATTCATAAAGAAACGTCATACGTGATTTCCACTGAAATTTATTGCAACATATCTCAGATTAGTCAGATAATTCTAGTAACGGAAAACCCCTCAAGAAGATTACGATATCATATTGCTATAACATCACAAATTTAGTTAAACCCAAACAGTTCGATGAAGGAATAATCAAAGATCAATCTAACTTGTTTATCAAACGTAACCTTTCCCTTATATTACGACTAAACCTCAATTAGGCTTCAGCCAACAAGCTCTTTTAGTCGTGGAAGGGCGCATGCCAATAAGAATTTTAATTTCAATGTTGACAAGTGTACATCAGTGAGAAATCTGACGTTATATAACTATCCTTCTCCATTATACAGGGTGTTTCAGAGTTAAGTGGCCAAAACGGCAAAAATGAACTAAGGACCTCAAAAAAAGAAAAAAAATTCCTCTGAAGGTATGTCCACAAACGCTTTGTTTTGGAGATATTCACACTTAAAGATTTTCGTTGTTATGAATTATTTACGTTACATGAAATACATAAAACTCATTTATGATTGAGCATGTCCGGTGAATGACCTCAATTCCTTACGAAGAAGGATAATTGAATCTGGTGAAACAATAACACCTATCCAGTGCCGTTCTGCCACTGCTGCTGTTGAAGAAAGATGCAGAGCCTTTATTAATGCTCAAGAAAATCACTTTGAATAACATTCAATATGAATGTTAATGTTTACATTTTATTAATAAAGTAGTTAGAACAAATAAATAGCTTTTATTTATTTCATATAATGTAAATAATTCATAACAACGAAAATCTTTAGGTGTGAATATCTCTTAAACGTTTGCGGACATACCTTCAGATTTTTTTTTTCTTGTTTTAAGGTCCTTAGTTCATTTTTGCAGTTTGGTCACTTAACCCTGAAACACCCTGTATACCCAAAGAACTAAGGGATCATAAAGTTATTTTTCTTCATTTGCCTTATTAATAATTTTTTTCGTTCGTCAAAGACTATTGTCCGTGTTACACACTCCTTTTTACCAAATTATTAAAAGGTCGGCTGAAACTTCGTAAATAGCTTCATCTCATCGTAACCTACAAATATTATATTTACGAAAATTCTCAGAATTTGGGCGTCTTCAATATGGAGGTCGGCAAACTTTGTCTATTTAATTAGGTACTAAAAATTCGTAAATAGACATTTGCTTTCCGCTTTAATCGTAAGATAACATGAGTACAAAGTCGAAAAAAATGGTGGCCTTCAAAATTATTGAACCGTTTGGCGTGACCTACATCCCGAAATTGTCAAAATAACAAGGTTATGTAGCCCAAACGGCTCAATATTTTTGAAGGCTACCATTTTTATCGATTTTGTGCTCATGTTATCTTACGATTGAAGTGAAAATAAGATGGGTATGTACGAGTTTATAGTACTAAATTAAATTGAAAAGTTTGCCGACCTCCAGATTGAAAGCGCACAAATATCGAGAATTTTCGTAAATAAAATATTTGTAGGTTACGATGAGATTAAGCTATTTACGAAGTTTCAACCGGATATTAATAATTTGGTAAAAAGGGGGTCTGTACCACGGAGTACTACGATAAATAAAATTTTTTTAATTTTAAAACCTAAAAGTTTGATAAGTATCCCAGGGCAACCATAGCATCTGGGAGGCTTTTTGCGACAAATTACGATTTATTTCGAAAACGAAACCTTTTAGAGTTTTAAAACATATGACCTGATAGTTCCTTTGGAATTGTACTAGATCTGGAAGTCCGCATAGAAAACTTTAAAACAAAATTAAACCCGTCTCGATCCGCTCACTTTTGCAAACATCTGATTTTTAAAGCATCCTTCTTTTTATCAATGACTTAATTGGTATCCGTCAATTCACCATGAAATTTCATTTCTTTTGATATGGCATACATTAAAACCCATCCCCGAAAAAGGGATCTGTACAACCACATTATATCTAGTGTAGATATATCGTAATAATACTTTTCTGTTAAAAAATCTATATTTCTCTTCGATTTTAACATCAATAATAATAGTTCATACTTGAAATAACAATGAGTTTATTACATAGTTGAAAAGAAATGAAACGAACCGACTGACCAGCTGAAAACGCAGACGACCACCTACAACAAAGGTAAGCCTAATTAGAGAAGGCGACGGTAGGACGTTGCCTCCTCAATAAGATATAATTCATCCCATCCAGCTGGCTCCCATTGTACTCAAGATACAGTCACCACTGGCTGAATAGCATCGCTTTACTCAGTACACCTGGGACAGTCTACAATACAACGCTAAAAAAAGGTCCTAAAATAACTGAATGTAGAAGCTATAATAGGCGAAGGTTAGGGTAGAATGGAAAAAACAAACTTATTCTAGGGCAAAGCCCTTAAAGAATAATAAATGTGTACATAAACATAAAGATTAATTCAGACCAAGAGACATTGTACAGTAAATAAATAATAAAAAATATATATTCGATTTATTGCAAAACATCATTAAGTAACATTTCATACAATTAAATGACTATATAACTCATATGACTCTGGTCACAGTGCAATGCAGAGCTTGCAAGTCCAATGTCCAAGATCCCAGGTTCTAATCCCTGCTTATAGCAGATAAATTATTTATTCTGTTTCGTGGATTGACTCTGGGGTCTAGAGACCCAACTGGGGCACACCTAGCCACTAAAAAGTGGGTTATTCTAAATTAGATCTCGGTCAAGTTACCTTTTTGCACAACCTTTGACCAAGAAACAGTGCCTTCCCTAAAAAGTACTGATGGCGGACAAAAAGCCTATGTCGCTCTTAGACTCCTAAACGGATGTACCGATTTGAATAAAACTTGACGGAAGTCTTCTCGAAGCCCTTTAAATTTATTTTTTTTAATATTATTCACCACAACAAAACTTGAAAAAAAGTATACACCTTTCTTATTGATGTTATGTTAAGTGTGGTCAGAAAAAAAAAAAAAAGTTGAAATCGGTCAATTTGGTGCAAAGATATTGTGTTCTAAATATATTCTACACGTTGTATTGCAAAGCTGATCTTTGTTTTGATTTTTGATTACTGGATAATCTGAAGCAACAGAGATTGTTGTCTGTATTTTTTAACTAACTATAAATATTTTTAAAATAAATATTTTTTTTTATTTTTTTATTTATTCATGATATTTACAACTATATTAAAAAATTAAATACATTAAGTAAATTTGATAACAGAAATAATAACAAGAAATGACTTGTTGAGAAACTACCCACTGGTAGCACTCTAAAAACAAAATGTATTTACAATAAGAGATCTCGAGGCCATCTTCTTTTCAGACGCCTCGGACGGTTATCAGGAATAGAAGAGGAAGCAAGGTTAGAGACGAGAGGATTCGGATGGTTCTGAAGTTTATTATGGAAGGATTGGTATCTGGATTGGGCCAAATCGGAAACATGAGGAACATTAAGGTCATTGAGGATTTTCCGAAGGATTTTGGATTGTAAGGATTGGATACGAGAGGAATTCGATGGCTTAGTGGAGCCCCAAAGCTCAACTCCGTAAGTCCAAATAGGTCTTATTGTAGTCATGTATTTAAGTCTTTTGTAATTAACTGGAAGCTTAGAGCGTTTGTCTACTAAGTGTTGGAGTAGTCGGAAACGTCGAGCGGTTTCTTGTCGTTTCAGTCTGGTATGAGGATTCCAAGTTAGACGTTTGTCCAAGTGAAGTCCAAGGTATCGGATTTGTTCAACAGGGATAAGTGGGGCATTATTAAAGGATACTGTGGGACATGAGGTCATAAGTTTACGTCGAAGGGTAAAGGTGATTTGATGGGATTTATTAGAATTTATAAAATAAATATTCAGGCAATATCAGTAATTACCTTTTATTTATTTTTCTTTAAGAGACAAGAAAAGTAGTGTTACATTTAATCCCTACATCTATTATTACAGTAAGGCTCGAAATCGGGTTTGTACCAAATATAAGCTCCTATCATACTCAAATACAATGAATGGGGTACCGTTGGATTCAGAATTTCACGGGTGGTTAGCGAATTATATTCTCCACTTTTGTTTCTCTTTATAAAATAAATAAAGTCGATACAAAAATTTTGCTAGGCTTCGATTCTGGAACGGTGGTAGGTCTGTAGATCAACACGGGACAAATTGGACCTTGAAGATTTTGATGCGTGCAGCAAGACCCAGATAGTTTCTCCGGAACTATCGGATCCTGCGTTTTTAAGCCCTAAGACGTAATATTTTCGAGATAACGCAAGGCTTATCATTGAATACATGTCTCATCTCGTCTACTCGAGGCCTCTATGATCGAGAGAGGAGGAGTTTATATTATTTATCGATGGTGTTTTTGATCGGCTAGCCATATCATCGTTAATTCTTCACCAAATCTCAAGATTGAACCACCAATTTCGAAGGCTTTCTTCTCCTTCAGGTTTATTTGCGAATAACTAAAAAAATACACACTTTTCAGTTATGGTTATACCCGTGATTATATAAAATATTACTAAATTCCCAACAAAAGGAAAACATGTTGGTTCCAAACATTAATGAAGATTTAAATTAATTTTTGTTTCCTTTGTCGATTATATTTGGTGATAATGTAAAAATTGATTTCTTTATCTTTTGATACGTTGCATTATTCTATTTTCTTATTAATTTGGCATTTGATAACAATATGCTGTGCGAATTTTTCGCACGGGCCTACTATTATATAACTATTTGGAAAGTATAAACCATTGGCAATTATTTGTAGTGTTTTTATTTATAATTGTACAGATGAAAATTATAATCGATATAGTTGGTATATTAATCGATAGCGTGTAGAATCGATGGTGAAGCCTGGTGGCCAGCTGGCGGGGGCCCACCCAGGGCGCTGGCACTCCCACAGCCTCCTGCCTCCGGAACTTGGGCTTTTTGTCGGCCTAGATCTAGGAGGCTTTTTGCCGGTGACCTTTCTGTTCTGTACGAGAGTTCAAAGAGTCCTCAGATTATGGATGAGTAAGGACAGTGGATGCTATCATCTGAGTAGGAGAACTGAACAAGTAATAACCGGTTTACTCTAAAGCTCTCTGCAATAAGAATAACTGAGTTTTAAGAAAATTTTGAAAGGGAACCCTAAATTAAGAATAAAAAAATTAATAAAAATATATATTTAAACAGACAACAAGTCCAAACGCCGAAAAATAATTGAATTATATAAAAACCATTAAGAAAATAACTTATGTATTTAAACGTAAAGAAAATAATTTTACATGTGCTGAAATCATGTTTATTTTAATTATTATTTTGAGGTTAGTGGAGAATCAGGTTCCTCATTTCCAATCCAGCAACAATTTTTAAAGTGAAAACTTCTTTAGTTTTGCACTTTTTTTTTTTGTAGAGAGTGAATTAGATTGAGCCGTCAGATTTACGGTGTACAACGCTCGGGTAAAGTCGGCTGGAGCTGAAATGTTTTTTGCATATGGATTAATATATCTCAGAAACTAAAAATCGGAACTGCATACTGTAAGCGAGGAATCGCTCAGCATTTCTTCCTCTCTATAATGGGATATTATTCAGAATTGTATCTTAATGCGACACCTTGTAAGAGAGGCGAAAAGAGACAAATTGTGTCGAAAACCAAATGATAACGAGTTTCATTGACGATATGGATTAAAATATTTCAGAAACTAAAAATTCGGACCTACATACTGTAAGTGAGGGAAATGTTCAGCATTTCATCCTCTTTATAATGAGCTATTATTTGTAATTTATGTTATATATTATTAATCTCGCCTTAACGATGTTGTTCACTTATATCACTTACCCCGTATGCCAGAAATGGCCAGGAAGGGAAAAAAAAAAAAAAATTCACTTATATCGTGTGGTCTGAAGCACACACCTTAGTTTTTTTTTCATTACATTGACTATTCAAGATTTTTACTGTCTCATTGACATTTCACCTTCTTTTCATAAAACTACCTATCAAAATTTACGCGGATATCGAGCATATCGAGATAAAATGGAAACGGTATTCTATCGCGTTAATTTCAGTTATTAACAGCTGATAAATATTAAGGAATAATAGTTCTCCGCTAGATTTAAATTTTGTTTCTTTATTTTCCTACTCGAGCCTATCACAGACGAAAGTGACAATAAGCAAATGTGCTGGCGAGCTAATGGCATTTCAAGTATGGGAAAGGATAAGTTAGTACCCACACTAATAAGAGAAAATAAATATCATTAGAGTTAAAAAAATAATTACTAACGTAGTTAAGATTTTCATCTAGCTGTATTTATCACAAATAAACTAAATTGAAATATAATTTTCCTAAGTATTTCTAGCTATATTAACTTTTTTTTTAATATTTTAATATTTTTTTTTTTTAAATTAATATTAAATGTTTTTTTAAAGAAAGAGATGGCAGTGATAACAAAAAAACTGAAATAGTTGAAACTATTTTATAAATGGTTTTTATTTATATTACAAGCTCCTCCTTGATAATGGTCTAATAAAGTGACGTCGAAGATGGCAATAAATAATTTTAATACAAAAAGAACAAATTTAATTATTATTATTTAAAAGAAACAAACTGAAGTACTGCTATTCGAAAACATTAGGTAAAGTTATCTTAACTTCACATACCAACTAAATAGGAGGAAGGGCTTCTAGAATCACGAGAAAGCCACGGATACTTAAAAAAAAAAAGACTAGGTATTCTACATAGTGCCAAGAAGATGTAAAATTATTTTTAGGCAGAGTTAATAGGCTTTAATAACACTTTAAGATTCACTGAGTATTAACTTATACAGAAGGCAGAAAGTTAAGCCAGCCGCGGAAGGTTTTAACTGCAAATCGAAGAGCGAAGATCCGGGAAGCGATAGCAGCTAACAGAAATTAGCAAGCTGTGTCTCCTTCTAGCTTAACAGTTATCCTAAAGACTTCTACACACAAAGGTGATATGTCCGGACGATAGGATATCCTTTTGTCATTATCGCTGCGGATTACCGCGTTCTGTGTGACTGCTATAATGCAATAGATACAACTACTAGTAATACACACAACTGTATCGCCATATCGCCGCCGACAGCAATATTATTCGCCATTGGAATTAAAAGTATCTGGACAGAAGGCGTCATAAGTTTAACGTTTTTAAAGTAATATTTTTAACGACTATGGTATGTATTACACTATTTTAAGAAAACTTTCAGTCCTCTAGTGTAGGGATATCGAAAAAAACATCTATATATAAAGTTTCGACTGTTATATTATAATTAATAATATAATTCCAATCCACTTACTGAAGCTCTATCTACTGCCACAAACCCTTATAATCCGAACAGAAGACTGAGGCGCTGGACTTTTTTTTTTGTGTGTGTTATTATGTTATCATATATGTGTTGTTATACTACTGTTTTTTTTTTTTTTTTTTTTTTTTTTGTCTTTTTGTTTTATTATTACTATTCTTTTTTCTCATGCTATCATTTCTTCTTCTTGATGTCATACATATTTGCTGAATACCGAGGTTGATGGCAAATTTATTGTGAGCCAGGAATATGTAGAATTAATAAATAAAATAAATAAATAATAATTCGATATAACGGGCCTTGATATTTTTAATCTTTAAAGATTGAGAATGTAAATACCGAAATATTAATAAAAAATACCGAAATTTTGCGTCTCAATGTTTTTGATCTTTAAAGAGTAAATTGATATATTGGAAATGATTTAAACAACCGAAAAAGGTGTTTTTTTTTTTTTATTTGCTTATTTATGTAGAAAATAATTAGGCTCTTTTTATTATGTTTAGGAGGAAATTATAAAAAAATAAAGGTGCATGGTAAATTAGCACGTAGGTGATTAGCATAAAGTTAGTTATTTGATATAGAAGGAAGGGAGAGAGGGGACGTAAAAGAAGCTTGTATTGGGGCGCAGTCATCCTTAGGTACGCCACAGTCAAGACCGCTATTAATGTACACAATCTATAGCAATAAGGGCCAGTTGCACAATTCACGGTTTTAACCAACATTCACATATCTGAACTTAATCTACCAGTAACAGCTCAGCTCTGTTATCAGCACTTTCGGTCGTTGGTAAAAAGTTAAATCTAAAACAACATAAAGAAAGGAAGTAGGAGGTTACTAACAGGTTTTTCTACAGTTCTTTGTTGTGTGAGCTTCTCAATCTCAAGTGTTTTTTGTTTTTTTCGTTTAACGAAAGTTGAATTAATATGTGTTAATTAGTGTTATATATTAAAAAATGTTTATCTAAAAATTCATCATCAGACCAATGGAGAATCCGAGGACGATATACTTTTTTCACTATTGGTAAAAACGCAATTAAATCGAGCAAATACTCGTCATCTGTGAGTTCGTCAAAATCTAGCATATCCATTTTTGCAAGAGAAAGGATAAATACAAATTATTAACACAATCGATAAAGCAAAAACACCATGGAAGGTTACTATAGTTGCCAAGGGTAACCTTAGGTAACTAAGTTTTTACTTGGAAGTAAAGCTGAAGCGCCCAAGATCGACAGATTAAGATTAAACTCAATTGCGAAGCTGAGCTTTCTTTAAGCGACGGGTGAAACTAGGTCTAATCTTAGATAACGCTTAATCTAAGCTTTACTGTGTTAAAGCAACTGACCCAAAATAGTATCTGTTTACAACTATAACTAGTATAGGAAACAAAACACTGCAAAAAAACAAAAACTATTTTTGTTATATGTATTTTGGACTAACATAAAAATCAAATATGCAGTCCTTGATTGACTAATTGACTTATTTAATAACTGTTATAGACTAAATTTCGAAGAGATTCCGCCAAATAAGAACACAGAAAACTACTTCCAAGAGACGTTAACTAACTGTGAGAGTTGGTTATTAAAAAATAAAACAAAAAGGTTCTGATAAAAAAAAAAAATCTGACTGTTCTATGTAACAGCTCTTAACTGCATCATAAAAAAAAACCCATGAGTATCCACATGGCCTGTTACGAACCCTGCTCTAAACTGGACTACAATAAAGAAATATGATGACCTTCACAATATTTCTATGCAAATGGGAACCTTAATATTGAATACAATGTGCAATCCAATGGTAAGTTGGGTGGTCCTACCTAATGTATAATTTATGAATAACAAATTTCTTAAGGAAAAATAAGATAGGAGGTGCAAGGATTTTCGCATTTGGTACAAGATCTAAGTCGAAGTCGAAAAAATCTTTTAATCACAGACCGTTTACAACGTTCATCCTCAGCATTTAATTTGGACTATCTGTCAACTCAAATCAGGAGCGTTTCAAAATTTATTTCTGAGGATGGTTTTTTTTACATGAAACATCAGTTCACCCCCAAGCAACCTTGGTCTGCCGAAGATGGGCGGCAGAGAAAATTCAAAACCCACATTTTTTTTCCGAATTGTGTACTTTTGAAAAAATCTAGAATAGTTTTTCCTACAAACATAATTATCGTAAACTAATTTGTAGTGCATTCTATCAGCTTCAATATGAGCTCTGAAAGAGCTTATTTACGTTTAATAGTTCCAGAGAAACGATCCTTTAAAAGTCAATGCTTTAAAAAAAAAAAAATCGAGAAATCACAATTTCGGAATTTTATTTTAACTAATATCACAGAAACTGAATTTCCTTGGTGTTAATAATAATAATTATTTATAATATTTGCCATGATATTTGCTCAAATAAAATCATAAAATGATATTTCTAGTGTTTAAAAAAAGTTAATTTTTTAAAGATCAATTCTCATAAATTATTGAAAAAAAAATAGCTATGTCAGGACTCACATTTAAACTGATAAAATGCACTACAAAATATTTCAAGATAATTATCTCCGTAGAAATAGCGCTTTTCTAGATAATGTACAAAAATGAACATTACATGACTAAGATCGGGCGGGAAAAAAAAAAAATAAATAAATAAAAGTCTGCCACGCAAGGTCAGTATAGCTTCCTCACCAAATTCACCGATATTCTCCATCAGTTAGAACAAAAATAATTCAAGAAGAAATATAAGAAAATGAATGAAGTTAACAAAATACAGGAAATTACGGCCTATACATATTTAAAACTTACCTATGACCTTTAATTATAATTAGTTCAAAAATATTTGGAATAAAGCTCTTTACCAGTTTGCAGTTTGAGAGGGAAACCGAGACCAGAACCAGTTGGTTGAAGTTTGAACTTCAAAAGGAATAAACAAACATGACGCTATTTTTTACAGTCGGTGCAAAATTTAATTTAAATTTACAAACGGGATCGAGCTTTGGGACTCTATTAAACCATCAAATTCCTCTCCTATCCAATCTACGATCCCAAATGCTTTGTAAAATCCTCAGTGCTCTCTACTTTGTCACAAACAAAATCATCCATAACAACCTTTACGTACCGTATGTTTCCGATTTAGTTCAATCCGGATACCTATCCTTCCATAATAAACTTCTGAACCATCCGAACACTCTTGTTTCCAACCTTGCTTCCTCTTCTATTTCTGATAACCCTCCGAGACGTCTGAAAAGAAGATGGCCTCGGAACCTTTTAATATAGAAATATAATTGGATTGCTACCAATGGGCAATTTTTCTTCATGTTGTACATGCCATGTTACTTGTTTCATATTTGATTGTTGTATTTATCATTTAATATAGTTGAAAATTTCAATAACAAAAAATAAAATTACAAATATACGGTGCATACAGTAAAGGAAAATCGAATGCCTAAGCAAAAGCATTTGAAGGGATTTGGCAAAATCTATATTTAACCATATAAGTTACAACCCCCACAATCTACAATTACAACCCTCTAAAAATTACATGAATTTTGTTGTAACGGGAATTGGTATAAACGACAAATACCAATAATATGTAAACGATAAATCATTTAGTTTAAATTAACTTTTTTGAACACTGTAAAAAATTTAATAGACTTATAAAACAATCCTTGGAACACAACCTACCTTTCACATGATTAATGCCTTCCACATTTCACAGCCATCATATTTTTTAAATTTATATAGATTAATTTTAATTTTTGAAGAGTACTCAATGAAATTGATACTAGGGAATATCTACACTAATCCCTATGCCTTCAATTTTCGGTCTAATCGAACTAGCCGTTTTCAAAATATAGGGGTGTTAAAAACAATACGTTTTCAGATTCGAAAGCGGAAGTATTTTCAAAAAGTAGCGGATGAAATTTTCTGAAATGTATATCAACTTGTGTAGGATGGAATTTGATGAAATTGACATGGGGCCATCCAGACACCAATCAGCATCCTGAAAATTTCATGAAAATAGTGGGTGATATCGCCGTTACGTCTAATTGACTACACACAGACAGCCAGACGCCAAATTTGATGCTCGATGTCTGAAAAGAAAAACGCGAGTGGAAATTTTCGATTTTGAGCACATACTTTTTTTGAACATCCCTCACGAATATAAACCTTTCCTGCCATTGGTAGTGAGGAAGAAAAATGACTGGATTTTGATTTTTTTTTTCTTCTGGTTGGGACATCTCAACTTCGATATGCAGCGTTTTTTAACATCTAGGGAGATTGGAGTTCAATGCTGACTTGGAAAAAATCTTCTTTCAGTGACGTAATTTTTTCACTTCAATGGACGCTATTTCGAAACGCTCCTGCTTTGAGTTGGCAGACTAGTGCAGATTGAATACTGATTAAGGACTCTATAATGGTGTATGACTAAAAGTTTTCTTAGAAGAAATCCTCTAGTTATATGCGAAAAAACAAAACAAATCACTTTTTTGGCTGTAAAAAAAGTTTTCCTTTTGTGGCCGCGTTTGCAACTTTGCTTTCTACATGTCTAAATCCATACATACAAGTTAAAAAATAAAAACTTTTCTCACATTTTTCGCAATGGATTTCCCGTTTTGATCCTCAAATTATTGGCCTAATATTCTTTAAGTCAGCTGCCATTATTTAAAGATGCGGCTCTGGAACGGCAAAGAAGGTCCTTTTTGCTAAGAATAACATACACTTCCGTAATTTACAATCAAACCTTCGCCTGCGATGTGGTCGATTTATGGGCCTTGGCTCCACGGCTACTATGCCCCAGTAGGATACGACGGAATTAATAATAAAAAAAATCTGTATGCGTGTATAGTGGGGATGGATGTTGCAAACAATACAATTTCATTAATTAAAATTGACATACATTTTTTGGATTAGTTTTTTTTTATATTTCTCATTTTTTTTATTTTATTTTAGTCATTGCATTCATTTCTTCAGTGCATTTAAATATCACGCAAGATATTTATTACAGACATGACGTACCTACAATAAATCTTTGCCCTCGCAATGACGTCATATTAAAAACGTTAATGTAAAATAACAGGAGGGGTCCGTTTCCAAGGACCACGACTACTGGTTCCTATTAGAACTTCCAGCGTGTTGTCTTATGCAAACGGATATGATAAGAGATGAATAACACTTAGCGCTCGGGTAACAGTGTAAAATAAAAAAAATTAAAACGTAGTTTGCTTGCAATAGTCTATAGGTATGAAATGTGGAAGGTGTGCTACAAGTAGCAACTAATGTTAGAGATAAATGAGTTGTCCTTGAGGAAAAAAAAAACATTAAGCAACACATAATGAAAGTGCAATTATATTCTATTTATTTATTTTTTAATGAGTAAGACACAATTTTCTCTAGCTTTAAGCATGAGGAGGATGAACATAGGTACACTAAACGAACATGGAAAGTGTGTGTGTGTGAGAGAGAGAGAGAGAGAGAGAGAGAGAGAGAGAGAGAGAGAGAGAATTAACGTACGTGGACACAGAAGGCGGGCCTCGGAGATAAGGAGAGGCCGAGAACCAACCCCTTTAGGAATAATTGCCCAATTATGTCCAATAAAACCAAAAATACCACCAAAAAAACAATCACAGTCAAAATCCTTCCTTTATCATACTTTCCCGATTCGCATACTTCTTATCTTTTGTTTTTATTGTTTATTTATATCTTTTTATTTATTTATTTTTGTTAGGGTCATTCCATCCTTGAACTTCCCCCACCTTGGCAAACAAGTTTGGATTCGGGCGGAGTAAATGCAAGGCCTAAAATCTGAAAAATTTCATTCATAAGTTTTTATCCGAGTAATGGAAAATACCTAGATAGATCTAATTTCGAATTGAGTGCATAGGACTGCAAAAGCTTTTGTTTTACATTTTTAAACAAGATAAATTTCAAATTATAATTTAAAATAATAATTTGAGACAAAATTGGTCGGGGGGTGCGTAACGATTAAAATACTATTTTAAAAATTTAATGTTTATAAATAAATAAATAAATAAATAAATAATATAAACTCCTCCTCTCTCGATCATATATACCTCCAAGTCGACGAAATGAGACATATATCACATGGCAACACTACAATTAAGGAGAAGTTGTGTGGCTGCGAACTCTTTGCCTTACATTATCTTAACAATTGTACATTTTTGGGTAATATTCTTGGTCCTTGGTGCCAGCATCAAAATCTTCAAATTCCAATTTGTCCAGTATCTATCCAACTAATTAACACTGTCCCAGAATTGAATCCTATCGAAATGTTAATATCGACTTTATTTATCTTAGAAAGAGGAGAGTACGATTCGCTAACCCCCCGTGAAATTCTACCGATATTTTTCTACAAAACCGATTTCGAGCCTTATTATAATAATATATGTGGAGATATTTCGGATAGAGAAAATATAGTGGCTAATTACAAAAAATAAATTACACTTATTTTAAACGCGATTTAACAAGTTCTTTAATAAGTTCCAGTAGTAATTTAATTGTTTAAATAGGGAGGTGGTAAATGAACGATGTGTGATGCGCGTTCCTCACCAGGTTTTCTTTTGCATATTCCGGCAGAGTCTAGTCCTAAATTTCTAATAGTTATGATTAAATGTTTCGCCAAAAATTTCAATAATGTTTTTTTATTATTATTATTTTTTATTTATGATATTTACAACTGTATTAGTATAAACACATCAAGTAAATGTATACAGAGGAATATAATGAGATGAAAACGCTTGTTGAGAAACTACTCATTGATAACACTCTAACAATATGTCTACATAAGGAAATCACGAAGCCATCTTTTTTTCAGATACCTCGGAGAGTTATGAGGGATCTAAAGGAAGGTTAGAAACAAGAAGATTCCGATGATTATGAAGTTTATTAGGATTCTGGATTGGGTCAAATCGGAAACATATGAAACATTAAGGTCTTTATGGATTGTTTTATTTGTGACAAAGGAGCATTGAGGATTTTACGAAGGATTTTGGATTGTAAAGATTGAATACGAGAGGAATTTGATGGTTAGGTCTTAAATAGGTCTTATTATAGTCATGTATATGCGTATTTTGTAATTAATAGGAAGTTTAGAGCGTTTGTCCAGTGGATGGATTCCAGGAGAGATGTTTGTCCAGATGGAGTCCTAGGTATCGGATTTGTTCAATAGGGATAAGTGGGGTGTTGTTAAAGGATACTGTAAGACAGTAAGGCATAGGTTTACGACGAAGGGTAAAGGTGATTTGATCGGATTTATTGGAATGTATTTTAATCCTCTAGTTTTGTGATGTGTGATTGGAGAAAATAATGTTTTGCAAGAAGTTCTGTAAACAGTAGTCCACGAAAAGAAAAAAAAATCTCTGTATTACACCTTTTAATTATTTTAAGTATTCCAGGAACTGACCTATCTTTATAGAGCTATATCTGGATTAATATGTATCATATATTTCAATTATAATAACACAAAGCTCATTGATATTTGAGAGCAACGGTTCAGGTCTTCAATATAGAAGAGGCAATATTTAGGTCATCCTAAAAACGAACCTAAACAATCACAACTGATTTCCGCCGCCATAGACGAGACTGATCACAACTGGTGTGTTCTAGCGTTAGGGCTTCTATCAACACTTATGGTCGCCTAATAATATTTTAAAATGATCATACAATATTATACAAGTAATGACAAAATTAATAATATGACAAAAATAACTATTAATTACTTGAAACTAAATTCGACGTCTACACAAAAGTACGAACTTATTTACTATTTAGACGAATAAGATGTTTAAAATAATAAATATTTAAAAAGCATTTGAATTTCAGATTTATATTTTTTGCGATTGTTTAAATATAACGAAATATATTCTGAGGTATCTTGAGGCTCCATCAATAAACAAATAAACAAATATATTTTGAGGACATTTTCTGATATTGTTGTAAATATGATATGTTATAAATAAAATAAAGTATGTAGACAAATATTCAGAAATAATAACGGACTAAAATTATAATCAATATTTAATTGAGAAGTGTTTGTAATTTTAGTATGTAATAATAATTTTCTGAAAAATACACCATCAACCTATTTTTTTTTTTTTTTCAAGAACAATAAGAGTCGAAAGTTATCCAAAATATAGTTGTTCATTTATTGACTGAATCCTAAAATAAAAAAAACATACATATGATAAAATAAAACATAGTAACCACATTATATTTATCATCGAGATTACTATTTTTTTCTGATCTGTCTTCTGAGCATTAATTTTTTGTACTAATGCTGCAATTATACAATATGTTCCTATATATAGGCAATAATTTAATTATGTGATAGGGAATCGAATCAATTAAAGCTTTATTTGTTATATAAATTAGGCTATTATTCACCAACATTTTATTTATTACGATCATGGTAATAAAATAGCTAATAAATAAATAGCTTGAAATTTATAGAACAAATAAAACCTCAAGACACCTATTCTAGGAATAATGAACAGAAGAAATTAAGAATTGTTATATTAGATATTTATAACGCCAAATTATTAATAATTTTCGAAAAATAAATTACAACAAAATATAATGATTAATTTGTAAATAATAATTGAACATATTTTTCATGAGTAAATTTCATAATTAGAATCTGATTTATCTATTAACCTATTACTCTACTTTGAAATTCAGAGAGGAAATTCCTTAATCTCTCAATGTCTTCTGTGAACTATCTTCAATGGGTCATATTATGATTATGCAGTGTGGTATTTTCCTATTAGAATAATTCACCACCGAGGCGTGTGGCCCGGAAATGTTTTATTGCCAATAATCTTCAATGATCTCTCTAGATATTTTCACAACCTACTACTCTTATATATAACATACTATATCTATGTGTATTATTATACATGTGTATTACAAAATAAAGGAAGTATAATATATATATATATATATATATATATATATATATATATATATATATATATATATATATATATATATATATACATATATATGTATATTTTATAGAGACAGAGATAGGCAAATGCAACTGTGATTATCGAGTACCAAATATATTAATATACTACTCAAATTAAATCACTACTTCAGTTAATCGTTTGACATCAATTGAAGTAGTAATTAAATTCTTCGGTACTCAAAAAAGGTCAGCATCTTAGTAAAATATTTGGTACTCAGTACTCACAGTAGCATTTGCCCGTCTCTGGATAGAGATTCTGAGTATAATATAGTTAAGAGTACATAAATCTGGACCTTAAACTAAATAAACAACTATGTGTATTGTCTTAACGTTATCTGCGCTAACCAGATCTCAACTCTTATCATGAAGACTGGAGTAACATAATTTTCAAGACAAAATTTTTTAAGATTTTCAAGGGCAACATCGATTTTCAGTTTATTTAAAACGGATAATTACATAAAGCCTTACTTAATAATTACGAATTTAGACATTTTTCAAAGCATATAAAATTTTATCCCTTTTTTTTTTTTTACCTATTACATACAGAGGAATGTATTGAGAATTTTATAGTGTAAGATTCAATAACTTAACGAAGATTAATTTTCAATTATACGTTAATCTTACATTTCATAAGCAAAAGTAATTATTGGAATATAATTCTAGAATCCAAAAACAAAGAAACTCCAACATAAAGTTAAACAGCCAACCCGTTAACAGTTGCCAATGTAGGTGTCAGCAGGCCGGACAATAAATGGCCAAATGCAGGCAGCACATCATTCACCGTAAAAAAAAAAATTAAAAAAAAATATGAACGCATCAACTGATTACAGCACACCATTCAATACAACACGAATGTCAATATTTAGGCAATGTCTAACCATAAAAATTTTTAATTAAGAGGAAGATAAAAATAGTCAGGATTTGCAGCTGATGTATGGCTTATTTGGCATGGTGACGGCCTAAGCATGTTGCTTATCACCATGCCCAAAAATTAATAAAAAATACATCAGAAGTATATATAGGCGTACATACATAAGCTAATATAAAAGGATGGAAAGTATATACGAGATAACAGTAATATATACGTAATAGAACGCCAAGAAAAATATATAAATAGTATAAATAAATTAATTAAATGAATATCACATTTATTTTTACTGTCACTTACGTATATATCTAATATATAGTAAGGGTAAGTATTGGGTTAGAGAAAATTTTTGAATCTGAGTTATCAACAGAAATACGTTTTGGGATACCCTCAGTCCAAATAACCAAGTCCCGAAAAATGGCCTGTGAGTCTGTGTGTATATGAATACTCTAGCTCAAAAACGAAAAGTCCTACGAAACTGATATTACGGATTTAAGATAGGTATATGCCTTAGACATGGCAGCAACTTTTTTCTTAAAATCGGCTAACCGGAAGTGCCACTTTATATCAATAGTGAAACACATTTTCACAATTTTCTCAAAAACGGCTCTAACGATTTTGATTAAACTCGGTGTATCACTGTATAATTAAGTGGTCTTTAATATAAATTAGGTGTTATCCCCATTGACGTCACTTTGCAGGTCTTGAATGCCCAATGTTCATATACGTCTTCCTCTAAAGTATCTTTAATATGGTTTATATTGAAAAGTTAATCATTTCACATTATTCAGAGTTACGAAAAAATGCGTTATTAAGGAGAAAAAAAATAAAAATACAGAAAAACCTGCGTTGCTATATACTGTAGCGCCTAAACGAATGTACCGATTTCAACGAAACTTCGCTAAAGTCATTTTCTCGACACCCTTTAAATTTGTTTATATAACATATTTCAACGAAAAGAAGCTGGAAAAAAAAGTTACGAGGGATGGTAAAATTAAATTCCGAATAACTCAATAGTAGAGATATCGCGATTTTAAAATATTTTTATGTTTTATTTGTTTTGTTATTACTCGGTTGGTCTGTTGTTTTAATTATCTTGTATATTACTTTATCTTTTGATTTATATATATATATATATATATATATATATATATATATATATATATATATATATATATGTATATATATATATATAAGCTAATATAAAAAGATGAAAAGTATATACGAGATAAAAGTAATAGAGATATCGATATATATATATATATATATATATATATATATATATATATATATAAATATATACTTGTTTTTCCCCTTTCTTATGTACATATTGTGTGAATGAATACTATAGCACTAGTACCAATGCCCTTCAGTGTGGCAGACTGTTTTAATACTCAATAAAAGTTTAAAAAAAAAAATGTTTCTAATATTCGTAATGCCTTGATGATGAACCTGAAAAGTAGGGAAGCATAATAACTATATTTAGGCTGTAAATTTTATTAATTATTCTCATAATTTTAGCATAACAGCCAACAATATATCTTTCTCCAGTTGAATTTTCAACTGCTTAAACAAGCATGTTCGAGCTCAAATTCAAATAATAAATGAAGGGATATTATAGCCCAGTTATGTCCGATCTTCTACGGCATGTTCGCCGACTCCTAGGAGCCACACCACTCCAGCCGAAGAACATTCCAGAGGAGGCGATAAATCGTGAGGAGTGGACACCGAAAGAGGCGGCGATTTAAAGCGGTCCAAGAGGAAGGTGATGAATGGACATGGAAGACAGACCTTCCGACAGATGAATGAAGACACAGAGAAGCAGGTGGAGGGGCTGTGGCGCGGCAACGGTGGTGGGGGAGCAACTCCACGGCCAGTACTTCTTCAGTGTTCGGGCACGTCTCTGTAGTGTCTGTGAGTATCTTATCAGTAACTTGTTTGCATGTCTTGTCTCTATAGGCGGGGTGTCGCTCTTCTAGGGGGTCGCCAAGCAACGGTGTCTTAGAAGACTTGATAAGCCCAAATTTCGGATACATAAAATTTTTTTTTCAATGATCAATGCAACACGAGCACACAATATTTTCATACAAGTAGTCAATTCAGGATACTAGACAACAAAACTACGAACCGGACACACGGGAATCAACTATAAATATTTGATGATTGGAGTACTGGTGGAGACATATCAGTTTACAATGTGACGTACCGATTACTTAAGGTGCGTTTAGCCATTTCATAAATTATGAAACAAATATATAAATGGTTATTTCACTGTCCTAGTATTTTTGTTTCTGACTCTCGATATTTTCCATCTTAGCTCGGTATAGCAAAAATGTTACTATTAGTAAAGTTAGATAATTGTGTTTATCATGTTTGTGAAATGTCTAAACGCACCTTTACAATAACTGACAAATAATAAAATGACAATAGCTCTTGCGTCTCTAAAATACTTAGTTAACAGGTATACCGAGTGATAACTGTTACATTAGATAGGACCTCACTTCCTTATACATTCCTCCAAGTCTGTTCAACACACAAAATTTGAAGTTACAATTTACATGAGTGATTAGCTTATCCCATAGGAGAATATCCTCCAGTTTAATAGCCAATAAGACACAGCTAACCCTGAGTTTATACTTACCCATTATTTTACTTGCTCAAGACCCATTGACTTGCTGATTTAGGAGTCTTGTAGTTCTCTCATTAAAAGTACAGAAGTCTATTACTAGAAATATATAAACCATACCTTTTTTTTATTATTTTTTTTTTTGCATCTATTAAGTATATCAACACTAGTGTTCTCCAAAATCGAGACCAAGACTAAGGCTGTTGAAACTGTTGAAAGACCAAGACCAGGACTGGTAAAAAAATCGATTTTTTAAATAAAAATTAAGAAAAAATAGTTACTAATACTCGACAATTTTAATTACTATATGTTAATAATTGGTATAACCAATATACTTTTGCATTTAACTCCTCTAATTTTTCATTCCTGCTAAGTTTCGTTTCTCCTATCTAAAAAATTACAGTAATATCTCCATAGTAATAAGCTAATAAGTAACTGCAATACTGAGTTTGCAAGACATAGACTCGTCTCGGTCTCTCATTTGGGCAACATTAGTCAACACGTTTCTTACTATTATATTCGAATTATTCGAGAAATCATAGATTTATTCTCCTCCATCAATCATTTCAATAGATTTTTATTTCATCGAAAACTGACATAAAAACTTAATTTGAATTTTTAATACCTAAACACACGATAAATATCTCTTGGCAATTATAGCATCTAAGAAGCATTCGGCAATACGATTTATTTCGAAAATGAGATACTAGTCTTAAAAACGAAGGGTTCGATAGGTCCTTAGGAACTATATCGTGTCTTAATAACCGTGTCGAAATCATTTAATCACAATTTATCCCATCTCGATTCGTTGATTTTGTGGTCATGTGAGTTTCGAAATATCCTAATTTTTTTTAAGGAGTTTAAGAATAGATTTTTGGATTCGTCTCTTCTCTTCGAGGGCCGGAAAACGATTCCACACCACCATAATATTTATTATGTAAATTAAAACAATTTGACACATATAAAATGACATTTAATGTTCCTCGTTTATTATTATTATCATCAAATATAGGCCAATTGAGATTACGCCAAGCAATCAGGAGCGCTTTCTTGTCTTCCTTTTCGCAGACATTTCTTTAACCCTCTTCCTGTGCGCTTCTTTTCACTCTTGGGTCCATGTTTTCCCGCTTCCCACACTTTGGCATGCCTTCCGGATCAGTTCACCACCAAGTGTAAACTTTCGATCACAAGATTGTTCTCTTTTGAATGCTCCCTTCAGAAATTCCTATGATAGTTTGAGGTACATTTTAATTTCACTAATCCATTTTGCGTCAGTTGCCGGTTTACACCTGTTCTCATAAATATCAATTATTTATCGGGTAAGGGGGTTAAGGTTCGTTAAAATTTAGTCTACGTTTCCAAATGTCACTATAAGCATCTGATTAATGAATCATTTCTGCTTTACTCCTGAGTTTGTGTTGCTCCTCAGTGAATTTTTGGTAACTGAATATCATTTATGATGTTTTTGTCACATTATTCCCATGATTGAATGTCATACATTGAACTTATTTTTTTATTTTCTGTCCAATATTATTTTTTTTTTCTCCGTCAGTCTTTGGTCATTTGGTCATCCCATATCTTGCTGTCCAGTATGATTTAGATTTTTTAATATATATATATTTAAAAAAAAAAATTTCTTATGACCCTCAAGGCAGGACATGTGACTAGATGGTCTGCATCCATTGCTCCTTGATGACACAATTTAAAGCTAGGATCCTCAGCCAGGCCTACCTTGTAGAGATGATTCTGCTGATAGTCTTTGCCAGTGGCCAGGCGGAAGCAGACAACTGCATCTCTTCTCGGTAGTCCAGCTGGGATCGGATTATCCTTCAAACACTCATATCACACGCTTCCCTTCCACTTTGCCCAAGTGTGCTTTTCTAATTTCTTCCTTCACTACCATCCTTACTATTCGCCGTATTGAATCGTAAGGTTTTGGATGTATCGGCTGAGGCAAATCTGTTCCTCGCTTGGCAAGACTATCAGCCTCAACGTTTCCCGGAATCCCACAATGGCTGGAGATCCACTATAGAACCACATTGGTACCTCGGAGTGTGAGGTTTGAAAGGAGAGATTTGCATTCTAATATGGCACTAGATAAACATTCATTCGTGTTAGTAACAGCGAGGATGGCAGCTCGAGAGTCGATGAAGAGAACAGCTCTCTGGTCCCGCCTTTTAGACAATGTTCTTAAGCCTATGAGGATCGCCACTATCTCACCGTCGATATTTGTTCCATCTTTACCCACCGCAGCGCATAGAAATATTGTCCAAATCTGATGTATATTATGTTTCTATTGAACGCACCAACGACCAACTTGTCCATAAAAAATAAATGCAGGTAAGCAAGAAACACTCAATATAAGAACTTGTACCATAAATTCGATAAATTTTGGACTCTTTCGAAAATTCTTTTCTGAATTTCTGTCAAGTTATTATATTTTTTAACTTTTACTTATCCATATTCGTGAAAAATTTCGAATCCGATTTTTCCAACGAAACCAAATGTTTCGTGGTCAATTGAGTTCCAATAACCAAGTCTCGGAAAAAGGCATGTGAGCGTATACCAACATCATAGTTTAAAGTTTTCCGCTAAAATCTAGTCATCAGAAATAAAATTTATATAATATATTTTATGAATTTTGGAAAAGGGCTCGAACAATTCTAATCAAACTTGTTTTATCAATGTAAAATTCAATGACCTTGAATACCATGCATTTATCAACCTCCTAGGGCTTAAATGGCAAATTCCTTTCTCTGTAGTACCTTTAAGTTTGTTTATTATTTAGAATTAAAGATCTCATATTGAAAGCAGTGTTATAAAATGGATAGATATGAACTAAGAAAAAATTGGTAATTAACTATAGGAGAAAAAGCAGGAAATATTCGGGTTTAAAAAGAATTAGAGTAGTAATTTAGGTGTATGGTATATCGTTAGAAAGCGTAAGATATCAGAAACATGAATATCTAACACATAAGGACGTAGCAGAATGCAATGAAGGTTTACAAAAAGCTTAAGGCTTTTAATTGTTGTAGTCAATTATGTCAACTAGTCGGTCAAGCATGAATGTCACTTCCTTTGACTGATCACAAGATAGTACTTTCTTATCAAACTCTGGGATCAAAGCAAGTATTTCATAGAATGCTGCGTTACAGAGGTACATATTTTTTATTGTAATGAAAAAAAGTTTTCTAATGTTTTTAATGAATTAAGTAGGTTTAGCTAATCGCTAAAGGTTTAGCAAATTTATCAGTAGAGAAAAAGATAAGATCCATGAATGGAGACTGGAGGCAGCAATTCACATATCATCTTATTTATATTTATATTTCGAAGACTTTGTTTTTGGCATCTGCCAATAATATCAGAAAATTATTCCATATTATCAGGTTGGCAAATAAGTCTATTCAGTTTTTCAAGGTGAAATAAAACAATTTATTATAGACATTTTTCTACTAACTGCATAATGCCATGTTCATAGAATGTCTGGATTTTATTGTTAAAAAACTGGTCCAAGTGGTTTTTGATTTCTTCTTCCTTTTGGATTTTATTTCCATTCATGGAGTTCTGCAGAGACCAGAATAAGTGGTAGTCACTTAGAGCTAGCTCTGGTGACTATGGAGGGTGGCCATCGAAGGCTCAAAAATTTATTGCGAGTGACCAATAAGGTGTGGGACTTAGCGTTGTCTTGTTGCAACACGACACCCTTTCCACTCCCATTATTCATAACTCTTCAAGATGTTACAAAACTCCTTATAGGTTTTTATTTTTGATCTCCATTTGAAGTTTGTTTACAAAGGTCCTATTGATGTCATTTTGTATAGTTTGTATAGTTTATGTGGCCCTAAATATCTGATACATTTTTTTGTAGATAACTAAAGTCGTATTGAAGTTTGAACATTTTTTTTGTAATTTTCGAAAAAAAATCATATTAGGGACCCATACATTAAGCCTGGAAACCGAGCTTGTGCAAATGGTTTTATACGCTTGTATGTTGCACATTTAGGACCATAGCAATTTCTCGCACTGTTTTCGTAGGATTTTGATCAATGGCCTTAATTTTGCTCGTTTAAATTTCATGTGGGCAAACAGACCGTTGAACACCAATGACATCAAAATTTCCTGAATGAAATTTGGCAAATCAATTTTGACAGGTGCGTTCGGTTAAGGCATCATCCCCATAAGCACTGCAAAATTTTCTATGAGTTTCTGCAGCACGCTGAACTTTTTTAAAATAATACAACAAAATATGCCTAATATGAGAATAATAATAATAGGAGAATATGAGAGCCTCTTCACAAGAAAACTTGGAATTGGAAAAAATCCATGAATTTAAATATTTCAGTAGATGATGAACTGAGGATAGCTCCTCCAAGGACATCATAGAAAAAATTGCAAGAGGAAGGTGGATAATTGGGACACTAAATTCTGTGTTATGGAACAAGCTGGGAAGTCCACAAACAAACAAAAAAAAGAAAAAAAAAGCTGTATCATTCCTTTTTGGAAAGCGTCACTATATATGATACGTATAATGAAACGTGGGTGATCGCCAAAAAAGAATGAAAAAAAAAAAAATAGTAGGCAGAATAGTCAGCAGGAAACAACTATGTTCTACGACACAGAAACGAAAACGATTAAATTGTATTGACAGAGAAGGACGGAAAACCGATAGCAAAAATCACTTTCTCTATTAACCTATAGAAAGTTAAAAAAGAGGACGACCAAGGAAGAAATGGTTGTAGGATGTGGAGGAAGGCATGGCTGCCAGAGGTCTTCGAGAGGGAGACTGACTAGACTGAAAGAAGTGGCAAAAACTTTTGGATACGATAAACTTTGAGGAGTTGTAAATTGAAAATGGAATAAAACAAACTAACCCATCAATCGGCTTTTTTTCTTCCCTACTTCACCTCATGGGCTATACGTGTTTTTTTCCGGTCTAGAGGTAATGCCTAGGGAATAATGTCTGAGTTAAAGACCCATGGTACCGGGAATCGAACTCATAATCTTCCGTTTATCAGGTTGCCGGGCAATGCGTGCTTTGCACATTTCTTCTCCTAGATATCGTACTAAGGAGAGTCAATTAACGGATTTAACCGCAGACAGGAAGATATACAGGCACGGAACTAAATTTGTTCTTTGATGTCTAAAATGAAAGTAAAAAAATTAATTCTGAGCAAAAAAACTCCCGTATGAATTTAAAGAAGCAAACTATACCCTTTGGTAGTAAAGAAGTAAAAACAAAATTTAGACACTACACGGAAAGTTTGATGTACCAATACTAACGTAGGCCACGTGGCCTGTCACAGATTGTACACGAGGACCATTTACATAATGCTCCAACGGCGGCGAATATATATCGTGAGAAGAGATCGGTCACTATCGACGTTCTCACGTTCGGCAGCCGAAGAGATAGCCCCAGCCGAAGAGATAAGGACAACGAATGGAGGTCTTGTCTCCCTTCCCAGGATCCTCCGCTAATAACTAAGGTTAAGAATTAGTAAAATCCCATAGCTAGGAATTTAAATGTCACGAGGACACGGCTTACAACTTTCATAGACCTGATATTTAATGATGAGCCGACCCATTAATATTTAATGGGCACAAGTTACAAAAGCCAAAACCATTTCATAATGGTTCCACTTATTTTAGACACGGCCGCTGAAATTAAGAAAGCAACGATGTACAGTGGCCTCTAGCGGTATAAATCCTATTTTAAAGATGATAATTCAAATTTCCTAAGTTTTTAATGTGAGATACGGGTCATTGGTACATACCCATTTTTATCAAATTATTAACATCCGCAAAAAACTTGGTGAATAGCTTCATCTCAACGTAACCTACACAACTTTTTTATTTACGAAAATTTTCGTAATTGGGATCTTTTTAATCTGAAGATCGGAAAACTTTGTATATATATGTAGATAAACTCATCCATTTGATTTCCAATTGATTAATAAGATACTTATATAACAAAATCGAGAAAAATGTGGCCTACAAAAATATTGGGCTATATGGCGTGACCTTCACCCTCAACATGTCAAAATAATGAGATCACATAAGCCAAATGGCCAATATTTTTGTAGGTCATATTTATTCTCGATTTTGTGACCCAATGATTTTAAGATTCAAGAGAAATTAAAATGGATATTTATGAGTTTTTATTAACTCTAATAAAAATTCCCCATTTTGAGAATATTCAGAGATAAAAAATTTGTAAGTTACAATAAGATGGAGCCATCAGAAGGAATTTATAGGCGCATGTTTATAATTTAATAAAAATATTATCTGATACCATAACTTATATATAACAAAAGTTTAGGCACGAATAAAATACTGGTTGTAGAATTTTCAATAAAGCATTAATAAAGAGGCCGTTTTTTAGCACATTAATTTTGAAACTTGTAATATATTCTTAAATTTATTTTAGGTGTTTTTGTTGAGATTAAAAAAAAAAAAAAATCGCATGGAATCGATGGAGTATTTCACTCGTTATGGATGTTGAAGTCTCTCATGCCAACAGAATATACAAAAGCTATGTATATACGTAATTTGTTTATACATTCTAGTTCTGTTATAAATATAGTTAAATTAGCCTAATCAAAAAGATTGAGAAGATAAAAAGCACTTAAGTTGCGAGCAGCAGATTTACGATTGAAATAAATATGCCTTCGATTCCATGTCGCTTAACCCTCCCATATATTAACTTGTCTACCTGAGGTTCATAGGAAATTTAATGCTGTTTCAAATTGATTATAATGAATTTATTCGAGAGATGCATAGATTTTGAATTTTGGGAGAAAAAACGATGAAAACAGATATTTCTTCTGAAATAAGCATACAGTCAATATTCTCTAAATCCTCACACGTTAGACTTACATCAAAAAGCTATGTATAAATTAATAGTAAATTTTATCTTCTACAACTTTGAATATGATAACAATTTCGATAAAATGTATCGTTTCGGAGTCATGTCAAAAAAAGTTTGGAAATATCTCCTATATTTTGCATATATCTCGGAACGCAATGAAAAATTTCATTCGGGAGCATCAGATTCAGATTTAGCATACCAAAAAATATACAATACAAAAGATAAACCGACTGTTAGGAATTTTTTTCCTCATTCTACTACCTTCCGACTGGCCTAATTTGATAACTTTGACGCGTCAGTTTTCAAAATGCAACGGAGCACACCGTCGCTTCAGGTGAATTCTCTTTTAGTGGCATATTCTTGACATCAAATCAAAATTTCATCCGTATGTTCTTTCGTTAAATGAATAATCAAATTTCGCCTCTTTAATTTAATTTTTTTTTAAAATAAAACAGCGGCTTTCAATCGACTGATTGACTGACCCGAGTTGTGTATTCAGGTGAGTATTATCTATAATTTGAAGTGGTTTCCATCTGTAAGTCATTCCGTTAAAGGAAAACGGTGGTAGATCCTAGTCTATATGTACATGTAAGTATCTATATGTACACATCTCCCAAATTTCCCGTCGCACTATCTTCACCCTAAAACAGTTCAATCGTCTACGATATCTCCTTTCATATAAGTCCCGTCAACTCCTAGTTTCCTCCCTTGTTTCTCCCCCCCCCCCTTCGACTATGGCTGTATGGTGTACGGTGGACTCTCGGGAGATTCGGAGGCCAAACTTAAACGCCTAATGAATTGTGCACTACGATTTGTTTTCGGAATCTCAAGGGATACGCATATTACCCAGTATTACACTGAGTTGAGGTGGCTCTACCCATCCTATCGCCGTCAGTACTTCCTAGCCACCTTTCTGTACCAAATCATTAAAACCCATCGACCCTCCTATATTTTTCACAGCTTACAATTCAAATATTCCATCCAATCCCGTCCCACCAGATCTCGTACTTCCGACCTCTATCCTCCTCCTCACCGAACTGCTGCGTTTGACAAATCCTTTGCAATACAAGCCGCCTCCCTCTGGAATTCCATCCCAGCTGATATTCGACACGCTCAATCAGTTTCCTCGTTTAAACCTCTCCTCTTTAAGCACCTACTCCTTTCTCAATCCGAATGATTGTGAAATATATCTAAGAGAAATATCTGAGCACCGCCAGAGACTACCTCAATTTATTAAGGTTATTTTAGTTGCTCATATATATATGTACAATTTACTTGTTCTTTTCTTTCTCTTTTCTGTATTTTTATCGTAAGTCAACTTTCATTGTAAATATACAATTTAATTGTAACCACACAGACATACAATCTGTATTCATATTTTGTTCTTAAGGGACAACAGTCCCAGAATAATAAAACATTTTTTCATTTCATTTCATTTCATTCATAAGAGTCTTTTTCCTTTACTATTAAGACTGTGAGAATATTTCACAATAATACAAGCTAATCCCTTATGAACGTATGCTTATTCTGTGTGTTTATTAAACTATCTTGATAATATCATAAATATGAATAAACTTGATTCACTGTTGCACTAAACTAGCCTCCTTCTCCTGTCACTTATTGATTGAGATATACGAAGCTCTAATCATCAGATAATTATCTTGGATATTATCCGTTTAAGTTAAATTGGATCCATTTTCGTCAAGAGCGATTAAGCCGCTTGGAGAAGTGTACCACCATGAAATAACAGCGACCAGCCAGACGTTAGTTAATGAGATTAATCCATGAGTGGGATATGGGAGCTACTGACAGTGGGCGGACCCTCATCACCACTTCGCCCCACCCTCCTTCTCAAAGATGGTAATTGCGATTGCTTTGCATAACCTTGAGAAGTTTCATCTTTTTGCAATGCATTAATTGAGGGCTCGTCAAAGATGTCAGGATTGGATGGGTTCCGCCACGGTGTTAATTGAGAGATATGCTTATACAGGGTGTTTCAGGGTTAAGTGGCCAAACTGCAAAATTTAACTAAGGTCATCAAAAGAAGAAAAAAAATTCCTCTGAAGGTATGTCCGCAATCGCTTGTTTAGGATTTTCGTTGTTATGAATTATTTCCGTTAAATGAAATAAATAAAACCTATTTATTTGTTATTGAATGAAGTTAGTCGACTGTTCTACATATAATGGGTGATAAATATTCAGGACAACCTTTAAAAAAAAAAAAAAATTATTATTAATGCTAACGTTCCAACCCAAACATGTGGGTCATCTTCAGGGCGTGGTTTGAGTACTCTTTTGAACGAAACGTTGGCATAAATAAAAAAAACATATTTTTAATTTATTTATTGAAAAATATTACAATTTGTTTCCAAGGACAAAATTTTTATTATTTTATTAACACATTCCAGAGAAAATGAAACAGAATTTCAATATCAACTAAATAAAAAATAAAAAATTTAAAAAGACTGCGTCCTGAATATTTATCACCCATGTTATTTGTTGTAACTACTTTATTAATTAAATGTCAACATTAACATTCATATTGAAGGTTGTTCAAAGTGATTTCCTTGAGCATTAAGAGAGCTTATCTTTATATTCCGAATAGAGATACAATTTAAATTTGCTTAGAAACGTAAGGAAAAGTTCTACTAAATGATTGAAGGATAAAAAAAAAAAATGGTAACTAATATATTAAGGTAAACGTTTTTATTCCCATGAAAGTTTCGTAAAAGATTGGAAACTGTATAATCCTTAATATTTGGTAAAATCGATGAAACGGTACTTCATGTTACACCTACAACACCTTAGAAATATGTCATTTTTTAACCCTAAAAAAATAATATTGATATTTTCATGGAATGAAAAGAGTGACAAATTATGATGTTACTATAGATCTAAACTTCTGGTGAATATTTTTAAAAGAATCTTCCTGTTCAACTTTAGGTATCATTTTTAATCAATACTTTTGAACATGATACCTAATATTAAAATATTTATCTCAGATCTTTTTATAATGCTTCAGAAGCTTTAAAGCTTTGAAAATCCTGAAGAAATGAAAATCCCAAGGGTAGATCGGCAATCGTTAACCTAACAATTACAGGCTACTACTGTCACATACATTTAACTCGTGATTTTCAAAGTCGTTACCGGTTGTAACTGAATATCTTGCATCTTGACAAAGAATATCAATTACTGCTAACCTACCGTACGATATGACATTTATTTACAACGTACAACTAGATCAAAATTAATTGCATGTCCGTAAGCGGTTAAGGTCGTAAGGTGGAGAATGCGATTTCCTACTACCCTATTAGGCTATAGAAGGTAATAAAAAATTAAAAGTGGAAAAAAGTAAATCCATGATGTAATAAATGGTGATAATAAATAAACAAACTACTAGTTACAGGATATGTTGTATTAGTTTAGAGTAAACAGAATAAAATATACAAAAAAAAGAGTTAAATTAGAATGAAGTATGATAATTATGGTACAAGTAAAATTTCATAGTTTTTAAATTTTCTTTGTTACTATAAAAACCTAATTCATACATAATGAAAAGAATATTGAGGAAAATCAAAAAAATCAATGTTATCACATTTTTTTTTCTCATCCTTCAGCGATGATACATACATACATATTCTTAACATTTGTGTATGTTTATACGTATATATTGTAATAATAATTGTACAATAAAATCGCTGGAGGGTGATAAAAAAAATACATTATTAAATTTATTTATGACTATTACGTCGGGATTGTAGTCAACATATATTTTCGCTAGTTAAGTAATAAGTCATAAAAGTAACCGTACCTTGCAGTTTTACAAAGAGTTTTGTTTCAAATTCGTGTTAAAAAAAATGAAGAATTAATTACCATTTCTATTAATTAAACTCCATATACGACGAGGCGTCCCGTAAATAATGAGAAATAATTAAAACGTGAACTCCAACAGTAACAAAAAAGTTGACACAAGTAATATAATGTCTTTTAAAGATAGTCTGCCAATTATCACTTCTATCAATTTTTTTTTATTTATGATATTTACAACTGTATCAATAAATAAAATACATTTAGTAAATTTGATAACAGAAAAAAATAACATGAAATTAATTGTTGAGAAACTAACCACTGGTAGCACTCTAAAAAAAATGTATTTACAATAGGAGATCTCAAGGCCATCTTCTTTTCAGACGCCTCGGAGGGATATCAAATTTAAAAATTGATTTTTGGTCATAAGTCCATTCCGACATTTCTACTATAAAAAGAATAACTACCTACTAATCTGACTCATGTTCATTTAATTATTAATAGGGCCAAACATATTGCGATAATTGTCAATCCCAGATGACCATAAAGCATATAATAGAATATTGTAGATTACTGCATCAAGCCTTTGTAAAAAACAAAATACTCCGTTGTAGAGAATTAGAATTAAAAGACTCGGTAGTTTCAATAGAAAATATTATAAACCTTTTAAAAGAAACAAAATTGTACCATAAAATATAAGGATAAATGCAATATATGAAAAGAAACAATAAATTATCTATAGTATTACTTATTTAAAAAATTATATTGAATATAACTGCATACATATATGTGTATATGCATTGTAGTAACCTCCAAATATAATGGTGAATTTATACATTCGTGTGCAACTTCTTTTTTTTCAAACTAGAGATATACATTTTTCGATTAATATAAAGTTTTTAATAAATATAACCTACATGTTAAACACATTAAATATAATCTTCCAGGAATTAATTGATAAGATAAACAAAGACGAAAGAAAAGGAGAGATATTAACAAAATGTAATTAACTTGTTCGAAGAATCACATTTTATTAATCTGTAAAACAAAAATATAAAATGTGAGAATGTTCATAATTTTAACGTCAAAGTTTTTCCAAATTCAGGTAACTTCTTAAGTGTATTTCATCTTTATATATTTGATTTCTCAAGGAATTTTTTTGTCGCAACGCCATAACTTCGTCAAACCTGCATCAAATCTAGTGATTAAAGGCTCCTTTGGGTGGGAAAAATACTCTCATCCCCCCAAATTTAAGAAAAAGAAGTAATGAAGGAAAAGAAATTTTATTTGCGAATAACTCAAAAAGTATATATTCTTGTACCCATGATTAATTGAAAGATTATAGATTTCCCTATAAGACAAAAAAAAGAAAAACATCAAAATCTATTAGAAATTTGTAAATTTAAAATAATTAGTACTGACCGAAGGATCGATCGAAAAATAAAGATATGTTTTACAAATTGGAGCCTCGGTTCTCCCCTTGATTTTTTTTTTTCGAAAATCACAAAAATTGTACATTCTTGTACCCATGGTCAATTGAAAGATCACTAAATTATCTCTCTCAAAAAAAAAATAATAATGATAAATAAATAAGGTGTATTTTATACACCACACGATATAAATTAAAACATCAACAAGGCGAGATTAATAATATGAAATATAAATTATTAATAATAGCTCATTATAAAGAGGATGAAATGATGAACATTTCTCTCGCTTACAGTATGCAGGTTCGATTTTCATTTTTTGAGATATTTTAATACATATCTTCAATAACACTCATCATTTGGTTTTCGATATTTTTTCCTCTTCGCCTCCCTAATACGGTGTCACGTTAAGATACAATTTTGAATAATATCTCATAACAAAGTGGATGAAATGATAAACATTTCCCAGGCAAACAAGATGCAGGTTTTATATTTAGTTTTTGCGATATTTTAATACATATTAGTCGACTCCAGCCGACTTTACCTTAACGTAACACATCGGAGATCAGAAGGCTCTACCTAATTCACTCTCCACAAAATAAATCGCAAACGCGGCTAAAGAAGTTTTCACTTAAAAAAATCATGAAAATCATTAGAATTTTATGTTTTTTTTTGGGATGCTGAATCAGAATTTCAAGTTCCCCAAAGAAATTTTCCATCGCGTACCGAAATATATGCAAAAACCAGGGAAATTTCCGAACTTTTTTTTTTTTTTGGACATGACTCCGAAACGATGGATGCATTTTATCGAAATTATTATACAAATACAAAGTTAAAAAAGATAAAATTTGCAATCAATTTTATACATTGCTTATTGATTTTAGTCAAACGGGTGAGGAGTTAGAGAATATTAACTGTATGCTTATTCCATCTGTTTACATCAGTTTTTCTCCAAAACTCAAAATCTATGCATCTTTCGAAGAAATTCACTATAAAACATTTGAAAAAGAATTAAATTTCCGGTGTAACTCATGTAAACACGTTAATATGTGAGAGGATTAAGCGCATGAAATCGAAGTAGGCACTTTTTTTCCTTTTCACCTCCCAAACATGGCGTCGCGTTAAGATACCATTTCGAATAATAGCCCATTACAGAGAGGATGAAATGCTGACCAATTCCCTCCCTTACAGTATGCAGGTCCGAATATTAGTTTCTCAGATATTTTAATCCATGTCTTCAATAAAACTCGTTATCATTTGGTCTTCGACATTATTTTTCCTTTTTTGCCTCTCTAACACAGCGTTACGTTAAGATACAATTTTGAATAATAGCTCGTTACAAAGAGTATGAAATTATAAACATTTCCCTGGAAAACAATATGCAGGTCCGATATTTAGTTTTTGAGATATTTGAATACATATTAGTCGACTCCAGCCGATTTTACCCAAGCGTTACACATCGGAGATCAGACGGCTCAATCTAATTCACTTTCTAGAAAAAAAAGTGCAAAGTGATTCCACTGAGGAAACGATTATTTTTTCTATGTCATAATGCATTGCACTAACTCATTTATATAATATTGTCCTTTGTTCATTGAACAATATACTACGCTAATTCTACGCACGGATCAACAAGTATTCTTTAAAAGAAGCCTTCAGCAATATGTCAGCTGTGGTCTTCAATCTAAACAAACCTTAACAAATGCTAGAACACTATAATCTTCACTATTTCTGGAATCTATACTCAGGCATGTTCCCAGAGATAAGTCCCATAAATCTACAGCTTCAGAGAAATTCCCAGAACGGTTTACGTTCCCAGAGATAAAAATACAAAAAAAACAAAATGACGAACAAATGGGTTTGTTTTAATCATCGGCCATGAGCAGTTAGTATCCAATGACGATAAAACCCATATGGGAAGCCATCAGGGTTTAATTTTTTTATTTTTTTTTTTTTTGAATTAGTAAAAAGTGATGAATTTTAATAAACTTTTTAAGCAATTCTCTCACTAATGTAAAATGATTACTATTCGTGAGTCACGGATTTCATTACCTCAGGCACTGAGGATAGTTTAAAGAATAATTAATACAAGCACCTAAACACCATATGGAATTGGATATTAACATGGCACCTACCGAGAGGTAGCCACTGTGGATTTCCGGGTTAGGCTATGAAGGACTGATATACATAAAACCATTACAGAAATATTATTCTTCAAGATGGGGAAATCCCCAGAACAGAGTATCAATACAAACTGAAATATGAGAAGCCTTAGATGTTAAAAACAGGCTAGAGATAAAGAATGATGTGCTCAAAATGTAAAATAAAACTGATCAGGAAATGTTTTTAAAGTCCATAGAAACAAATTAGAGAAACTTTAAAAAAATATATGATAACAATAACGAATCAGTTCAATAAATGTAGAATAATTTTGAAAAACATAGCCGATAGACAAGATAAGTGCAAACATTTTTAAAATGGTCAGAGGAATTATTTAGAACTCAAACGAAATAAAACTACATACATCAATTCGGTATGAAAATAAATAAATAAATATATACATATATATTTATTTATTTAAAATAAAAGAATTTGAGCGGTTGTGCTGTGAAAACATGCGGGAAAAAAAAGATGACACTGAGGAACAAAGCCACACGGTTGTGTGACAGAGGTAAGTAGGTGTGGTGGAGAGAAGCTAAAAGTAGCAGAGCCAATTTCCAAAACCGAATCTTCGTCGACCCAAAGCACAGCTGGGCTAAGCTTTCGGTGGCCGGTCGGCCTAAGGGTGTGTTCTGGGTCCAATTGTTCAACAAAATCGACTCAAACTAAAAATTATTGCACTAATAACTAAATGCATCCATAGTTTAAGAAAGTTTGCAAAATGTTGATTTCTTTATTTCTAATGTCGATAAAGCGGAGATCGACGCGTTTACTTTGGCTCCTAACGCTTTTGCGTAGTCTCTTGAATCACAATATAATAAAAACAATGAAGCAGAATGTTCTGCTTACTTCACTTTACTTTCCAAACTTTTCCGTATCATAGCAATATATTTGCCTAAAAAATCGACAGCTTTTTTTTCCCTCCTAATTTCATAACATAATTATTGTTTTTTATTGTTCTTTTTGCGATCTCTCAGAAATTTTTCTAGGAGCAAAAATCAGGCCTAGAGAATCTGAGGTTTCATGAGCCCGGGGCTAGTTGCTACTACAATTCTGACACCATTAGACAATTTATTAATTAGAAATTTGTATATCTAAATACAGTTCTACTTACTGCTGTTAGAAAAATAGGTCGGTGATTATAAGATAGGTAAAGATATATCTTGATTTAACAGGGTACTGGCTGGCTGATTTAGAATGGATTGATAGGCGCCTGGTAAATTCGTAGGCACCTAAAAACCATGCACAGTCTCTGATATATATTGTATATATAGGTGTTATTGGGAAATGAATTTAAGGTACAGCTCCAAGCGCTCCGATAGGAAATAGTAATAAAAAATAAATAAACTATTGAAATAATGTCATCGAAAAGATAAATGCAAATTTATTAAATATCAATGTATTTTACACAAGAGGTTTGATAGAATTGTTCAGTATGGAGATTTTTTCTGTGAAAAATTGAAACGTGTTAAATAGAAAATATATGTTGTTTTTTTAAACTCCTTTGGACTTTCGCCCTTAATCTTCTCGCAGCATTGGGGCTTTCCTAGGAGATGAGCTGTAATCGTTTGGTTATCTTCTTATATATATGATGATATCCAGGGGAGCAGTTCACAATAACCGGACACGATTTCAATCACTCCCTCTTCATCAGGATGGTTGGCAACCTTTTGCATACGTCTAGATCCTGTTGTTGTTGTTTTTTACGGGATATGGTTATTAATCCTGTGCCCAACCCCCAAAATCTGGAGGACCAAAAGAGCTATGTTATTAGACACAGGGGTCCTGTGAATCTCTGGGTATGAATGTTACCGTGCACATACGGGAATCTAATCCGCGCTGTAGTGGTCTAAGCAATCGAGTAGGGTCTGCACTTATTTATTATTAATTATTCATATTTTTATCTTTATTTTTTTGTTATTTAATCCCACGAACGTGATTTAAACTCGTAGCATAAAATTTTTGCAGGCGCATTAACCCACTCGAACACCGCGGTTCCAGAAAATATAATTTAATTATATGGCAAGTTTTTTCTCTCTTTTCTTGCACACAATGATAATAGGTATCAAACCTTTCTTGAGAGCTTTTTATCAAACGAATTTATGGGTCAGTTGAGATACCGGTTATCTCCCGACCGAAACCACCTCAAACAATTTATTGGCTCGATAAGGGAGTAAACACAGCCTCCGGGTATTTACAAGCTGAATCAGGATGACACAACAGGAGCTGACAAATATCCTCTAGGAAATAAGAAAAGGAAGCAGGACGGCTATTACGTAAATATCTCGAGGGACAAAAGAGTGGAAGAGGAATGTGAAAGCCTCACTGTCCAATACGTTCACTTCTGGTGTCGTCTGCGTCTCGCAACGAAGATGGCAGTTACGATAGCAACGCTCAATTAATAACAGCTGATAACATTTTAAAATATAAAATTCAGTTATACGTGTCAGGAGTGAACCCAACTATGATTATTAAAAATCAAACAACTAGGTTGGTTAACGCTGTAGAGTTCAAACCCTAAAATAAAAAATGGTTCCACAAACAGCACAATGAGAGGATTAGTTTCTGCAATTTCAAATCCTCCTTTCCAAAAGGAGTCTTTATTTCAGTCCTTAGTAAGAAAATACTGTCTCTAGGCGTCAAAGGTTGTTCAAGGAGACGAAGGGTACACGCTCAAACGCAAGATTTTCTCCTTCATGGATTAATTTATAGAGGCTATTTAAAACGTATTTAAAAAAAAAACGTATTTAAGCCAAAAAAAAAAAATATATATATATATATATATATATATATATATATATATATATATATATATATATATATATATATCATCAATTACCTATATATAAACCAAAAATATCATTTTTGCGAAATCTTATCTTTTTTAATCTATATTTTAAACCAAAGTATTTTAATTTTCAAAAATTCTATAAATGTGTTTAAATTATTTCTGCACGATAAATAAAAATAAGTTAGGGAAGAGGTACTGACTTTCCTTCCCCATGCCTGTCATGTCATTATATCATCATCGCCATCACATTTGCTGATTGTCAACTTATTGTTGACAGGCGCAAATACATATTTTATGGATAAAAAAAAATAGATAAAAAACAGACACCTGGTTAAAAAAGTGGTTAAAAACATGGTTAAAAAGATAACTGATACTGTTTTGATATCAATCTTTATTTTTTTTTTAAAGTTGGAGCTGAAAATAATTTATAAAATAATTATAAAATAATTTATATAATAGGGAATTTAAAGGAGAACAAAATACTTAAATAGTAAACTCGAAATTTATTCTCATGCAAAACGCCAAACAGGCTAGCCAATGGTTCTTCCCGCTGCAGTATACGCAGACTACTGTCATATTCCCAACTTGAAACGAAGAAATAATCTTCTAATCTTTATGCAAGATGGCTTAAGAACCGCTAGGTGCTAAGAATAACTTGAAAGCGCACGCATCGCCGAGCAATATTCCCTATCAGTGACTCCTCTTCAGAAATAGGCCTTTATCGGGATGTGTCGTCTTCGGGAGGATACCGCCTCAAGCCAATTAAAATACGCTTCATCTCAGAACCATGTGCAAAAAAATATCCCTAAGTTAACACTTTAAATACCAGCAATAATTCATAAGGTTAATTCCTTTTCAAAATTCTTGAACTTACAACCTTTTTTTCTAATTTATTGAATATTAAGAGATTTTACATTTCAGGAAGCAGATTCATTTTCATTTTAAAATCCATGTCAATAGGATAGACATTATAACAAAATTATATATTATATAATATAAAATGATGAAAAATTAGTAGAATATCTTCTCGTTTCCTCCTCCTCTACGGGGTGCTTCGAACAATTATAATTTATTAAGAAATAAGGTATCAAAAACAAAAAATAGAAAAGGAAGGAGATGGTCCGGGGTGGCGATCATAAATAGGCTAAATAGTGGCAAAACTATTTTATTAAAAGCCAACGTTTCGAACCGACTTTGCAGATCTTCTTCAGAAAGGTGTGTTCAGCTAGGAGTTTCACTTAGAACTGGAGTTCTAATCCTCCTACCAGATTCCTGAAGAAGACCTGCAAAGTCGGGTTGAAAGGTTGGCTTTTAATAAAATAGTTTTGCTATTATTTAGCCTATTTATGACCGCCACCGCGGACCATCTCCTTCCTTTATAATGCAACGGTCAACTATTAAATATTCAAAAAATAGAAAACATCTTAGCATTAAATAATGAGTAAAAAGTTCAAAACGCAATAACTCTGCACCTAGTAGTCCGATTTCAATGATTTTTAATTCCATTACACGATTTTTCGGCAAAATTGAAGCAAGATGGTGGCTGATAATTTCGAGTTGGAAGGATCATACTCGAGAAACTTTTGACTTTGATACAAAATCTCAAAATAATTGGTAAAGTGGTTTTGGAGTAGCAGAAGGTGAACGGACAGATTTTATAATATTCGATTTTCGGATTCTACATATCATAAAACGTAAAATTACAAATTTTGAGAGGTTAACTGTTTTGTTTTTTCGATTGATTACAATGTTTCGTTCCTGAAAATAATAAACCTAAAAATATTAATGGAACAACTGTATTTTCTACTAGTTTTGCTATTTTTGATTTTTTATAATAAGCGACAATGCAAACGTTCATGTACCAAAGTAATAAAATATATAATCATAATTATATTTTTTGAAATATATATTCAAATTCATTTCAACACAATAATAAATCGACGAGATTACAGTTATAAGATGTGAATCCGCTATAGCGGTTGCAGCATGCAGAGAGGCCTATTCGAAATAGCTTTATTATGTGGACGTGTTTCGAATCGCTCCATCAGGGTTCGAAGGCGCGCACACCAATCATTAAGCAGTAATAACCGGCCGAGGCAGGGGTTCGAATCACGTCACCATAATAAAGACGTTTCGAAAATATGTGAGAAGGAAGGCGACCGCGCTCCGGGCAGTCCTCTTTCGAAATGGCCGCAATCTGAAGAAGGTATCAGGAAGGGTATCAGCTTTATCATCGAAAGTGGGATCATTATAGGTCTTCCAAGACTGTTATAATTATTATCAACATTTAGGATGAAATAGTAGTCAGACAGAATTTTTTTTTTTTTTTTGGACCTCAACATCCCCTCTAAAATATAGTAATATAACGGAATTTGTAAAGTAGACATATATTATAAATGAATGTATCAATAAAAATGGAGTATAAAAATAATAAAACATTTAACTATTAACATAATACCTCCATGTACAGATTAAGTGTTTTAATCTTGGATCTATAGCGCCTCTACTCAGTCCCTACTAGTCTTTAATACCAGTAATGCGGCTGAGTAAGAGGCGCTGGGATCTCCTAGAGTCCTGCCTTTATTTCCACGAGTGGGAGGAAAGGCTTGGCTCGGAGATCTTGAGTAAATGAATTTTGTAAATATTCTGTAAAAGCATGTGTTTATTTAAGTAGTTATTCTGATTGGTTTAGTTTCTTTTAGTTTATATAAATTAATTTTTAGTATTATTATTTTGCCGTTTATTTATTGTACATAGTGTAATGAGCTACTCTTTCATCTCTAATTTTCAAAAAAAAAAAAAAAAATGAGAAAAAACTACAAGTAACTAAACAAAAAATGAATTAACTTTAAAAAGTTCCTAAATTAATTAAATAACTATTAATTGAGTTTTCCAGTTGACAAAATGACTTACTACAATTTCAACATTTTTGATTATTAATTTTACTAATTAGTTACTATATTTCTAGTAGTAAAATTTATACTTTTATTCACTGAACTTACTCACTGTCTGTACAGAATTATAATTTTTCCAACCAAAAATATCACTAAAATGACTCAAAAATCTTGAAATTGGAACTAGTCATTCTGTCAACTGAAAGGCTCAATCAACTGTGCCTAACGAAACAAGTATATGTATATATATATATATATATATAAATAAATATATATATATATATATATATATATATATATATATATATATATATATATATATATATATATATATATATATATATAATACATATAAATATAAAAATGTAATATAATAGTTATGTCTATATGGATTTTTAAGCTGTCTGTGTATTAAGCAACGCTATGTAGTAGGGCATCATTACTTTTAATAAAGTATTTCTGTCTCTCTCTATGTATATATATTAAAGAGAGATATAATAGCTATAACACAGAAATACTTTACTTAAAAAACCTGCAGTTATTTTTTTAAATAAAGTATTTCTGTCTCTGTGTGTGTGTGTGTGTATGTATATATATATATATATATATATATATATATATATATATATATATATATATATATATATATATATATATATATATATATATTAAAACAAGTTTTGTAACGATACCGTCTCTAGCTTCTATTTCCGTGACTACTGAGCCATTTTTTTTTTTTAGAAAGTATTTTGAAATTATTAATAATAAATTAATATGTTCTACGTTAATAACCGTAAGTATATATATAAATCAAATCAACAACGAGCCGTCGGAGTGCAATTGTAGTCGTTTTAATAATCTGGAAAAAAAAGAGTTAATAGATTGTCAGTAAAAATAATTTCCTTGGATTCGATATCAAGTAGAGGTTGTAATCATATCAAAGGAGATTGCACCGGATAAGGTTAGAGTTAATTTACCAACTTGAAACAGCCCGTAAAGATGGAATGGCAAAAAAAGAAACAGATAATTAATAACCAGTTAATTTAGAGCTCGATATAACAGTTTCATAGCTGAAAAATCTTACTGCAATGATCTAAATAACTCGTTTGGTTCACTAAATAATTGACTGTCAAGTAAATAAACAATTTTTTTTATATTAATAAAAAAAAACGCTGCAAATTATTTCACAATAGTTTATTATCTCCAAACAATTAAACATCTAAAGTAACAATACCTCTGGTTACAAAGAAACAAAAACAAAAAGTGATTCCACTTCATGGACTAAACTGTTTTTCTTTAAACCATATTAATGTGCTAAAAAAAAAAATTAATTATTAGTTCAGTAACACATTTAAAACTTAAAAACCAAACTCAAGGATATAACATATTGGAGTAGAACACATAAAAAAAAAAAAAACGGAGACCATATCTTTGCTCTAAATTGTCCCGATTAAACGATTTTTTTTTGTTTTTTTTTAGGGAATTTCGTAAACTTTTGAAACATACGATAACAACAAAAAAGTTTTCGAGTTATTCGGAATTTAATTACCATCCTCGTAAATTTTTTTGCCAGCTCTTTTCGTTGAAGTATAAATTCCCATAGATAAATTTAAAGGGAGTCGAGAAAATGACTTTAGCGAAGTTTCATTGAAATCTGTACATTCGTTTTAGGAGCAACAGTCAATTAAGCAACGCAGTTTTTCGGCCGCCATTTTGAAAGTTAAAAGGCGAGAGTAATGTCGATGAAGGAGGATCATCCTTCGAGGTGACCTCTGATTTTTATATAAAAAATTTGAAAAAATTTTCATTAGTTTCGGAAGAAAATGAGCGGACGGCGGTCGGCGGAGACGGACGACAAAAAAAGTTTTTATTCGTTTTTCGAATTCTACGCGTCTTGAAATGTGAAACCTCAAATTTTGAGAGGGAGTTATTTTTGAATTTTTTTGGTCGATCACAATGTTTCATTATTGAAAATAATAAACCAAAACTTAAAATAAATGACCGATTAATCTAATATATTTGAAATAACCGCTCACACTTGAGACGAAAACAAATCAGTAGCTACACCGGAAAAGCCTATTTCCGTATCCATTAGTCGAGGTAATTACATTCCTCTCTAAATTATAATTATGATAATTATCTAGTAGGCATTGCAGTCATGTACACCCTTCAGGTATATACTTACTACCCATTAGTTTTGAGGAAAAATCTCATTATCACGAAATATAAAAGAATATTTCTTATTAACTGAGAATTTTCTCTCTCTGAATTCATCACTAGATTTTTATTTTAAGTAAGGTATGCATTTCTCATAAAATTTCTCTTTCTCTGTCATTTAACTTGAAGTTTTTATCGTGATCATTAGTTTCATATCAGAGGGATCCACTGTAATAGCGTCCCCTATTTTGTCTCATTAAACACTAAAACGTCAACGAACCTTGTTGAATCTTCACCTTGGCAATAAACCTAGTTTTGTCATAAATATTGTTACAAAAGTTGAACTTTGTTTCCATCCTTGGGTATTATTTAAATAATCCTTCACTCTATCAGGTTATTTTCTTTACATGTCAGGATAATAATCCCAATTAGTTTGTATTTTCTTTCGCTTAGTTAATATGGAATAGGGTTATAAAGAAAACCGAATCGCCTTACACAAAGTTGGAAAATGTTGGTCAGAGATTTTCAATACTTTGAAACCTTTGGGTATCAGCCGTATGTTCGTGCACCGCACTATAAATAGCTATAATGAGACCCTATCTGTATGTGGCAGATCTCGACCGGGCAATGTGAGGACGGCAAATGCAATGAGAATAGTGTTTGCTCGAATCAGAAGAAATCTCATTCGAAAACCACAAATCATGTCTCGGGAAATGGGAATCTCTGAAAGATCAATGTCTCGCATAATAAAAAGTGATCTTAGGATGGGAGCATTTCAAAGAATGACAGGACAAAGTCTAATTACTGACCTTAAACAAATATAGAGTGGATAGATGCAAAGTGCTCGTTGGCCGATACACCAATGGTCTTCTAAGATTTTGTTTAGCGATGAGAAAATTTTTACGGTTGAAGAAAAATTTAACCTCCAAAATGATCGTATGTACGCACACTGTTCTAAAGAATCTTAGGAAGTCATTGGAAGGGTGGAAAGAGGTCTTCACCCTTCCTCAGTGATGGCATGGTGGGGAGTTTGCTTTGATGGTACCACAAAGCTCCATTTTTGTGAAAAAGGACAGCCGCTAAAAACTATCAGGACGATATTTTAGAATCTGTTGTCAAGCCACTAAATGATACTTTGTTTGCTGTAAGTCATTAGGTTTTCCAGTAGATTATCGGCTTTGGTCCGAACTGGAGAGTATGACATGCCACAGAACAAACCATATCTTGGAAAGCCTCAAACAATCTCTGGTTCGAGCAGTTGAGTGCGCGTGCGAGCAAGAAGTGCTGCGTGCGGCTATTTATGATTGGCCACGGATATTAAATCCCTGTGTCAAGGCAAAAGGAGCACATTTTGAGTAGTTTCTTTTTTGTTTTACTCTTTATAGATATACATTATATTTTCTAATAAAGTTTATGAAAAAATTAATTTTTCTGTTGAAATCTGTATATATTTCCTTGTAACAATATTTATGACAGGACTAGTTAATTCGAGGAAACATCTATAATTGTTCATTTCTAGGAGTTCGGGTAGTTATTTATTTATATTATTGTGCCGGCGTGTAACAAGGAGCAGTTTAAGACATTTTCCCAATACATGAGCTGGGATTTCAGATTCTCGACCACATTTACGGCCAAGGGATCCTAGGCCGTTGAAAAGATGAAGATTTTAGAAACATTAATATCTAGGATATAAAATAATTGAAAATATTAAAAAAATAATTTATGCTAAAATTATAGAGCTAAGTGAAGCATTCTAGCAGATGTTTTAATGATATAGTCTAACAAAACGATGTGTAAAGCGACTGATTTTCGTTCCAAGGTTATTTCGAGGAGACAGTGTAAACAGAATTATACAATGAAACTTCTAATTCACCGCATGTTAAGTTCCAAGCGCTTATATCAGAGTGAAGGGGGCCTAACAAGATTCCATCATACCATGATATTGATAACCATGATGATTCGTCGGAGGTCTACCATATATCCTTTTCAAAATAAAACATCGAGATCCAGCCAGGATTCAGTATAAGTAGTCCTGCGCGTTCCTAACACCTAAGGTACCAACAGTACAATACGGCACTTGAATAGATAACCGCTAGACATTATCCCCGTCCAACTCAGGTATCTCTCTCCAGCGAACCTATAGAACATGGCAAGAGAAGACCATGTATCTAGGCCAATACGTCAATGCCCTTCACCTCCGAAGGGAAGGAGGGTCATTGACAAATGACTCCTTTGGAAGGACTTGACAGACCGTGTAACGGGTACCATCCTGCTCCAACCTATTCAGAGTTGACACTCTAGCCAGTTGTTTAGGTTCAGGGAAAATGGCAGAAAGACAAAATTCTTTTAGAAATCATTCTATTTCAGGTTCATAGATTAAAAACATGAAATAAAATAATGTTTGTCTGAATTATTAATCATTAAAAGTGTTATCAATGACACTCTGAATCCTAGCAATGATTCATTTTAATAGATATTTTTAAACTATTTTTCTGTTTAAACCATAGTATTTAAGAAATTATCGTATCAAAAAAAAAATATGAAAATATTATTTTTAATATTTTAGCTAATCTTTTACAAATATATAACCATAACCAATGATAAAAAAGTGATAAAGAATAAAAAAAAGAGATTGTGAGTAAAAAAAAGCGAGTGTACACACAGGCACATTCATGTAAAATTGTGAATTGAGGACTAAATTTTGGAAGGGCTATTTTTTTTTGTTTTAATTAAAGATAATCAAAGGAATAATAATGGTTTTAGAAATATAATTGTTATATGTTTCCTTGGCAAGGTGCATTTAGTTACTGAGGCATCTCGGTTATGATTAAAAAACAAAATATATTGTGATTGTTTAAGTTCAGATCATTCATAGAAACATATATGGAACAACGAAAAGAAAAAAAATCAATTCTGGAAGGTTGAGTCCGAAAGCATCCCTCCCCTTGAATACTCTAGTGTCCATGTAATACGTGGTTTAGAAGAAAATATCATCATAATAGACCATGTAGATCTTTTGCCACCTTAACAAGCCTGCTCCATCTCTGCCTGTCTTGGGATATTTATTTCCATTTATCGGCACGCAGCTCTATTGCATATTTATTGATTCTATCTATCCATCTGCTTTTTAGTCTTCCACTTTTGCCTTCTATTGAGGCTTCCAGATGGGTTGCTATGACCTATATGTCCCGCTCATCTTAACCTCCATGCCTTCATATCATGGGATATTGATTGACCAGTTTCTGTAAGTAGTTCCTTATTGGTCTTTCTTTTCCATATGTTATTACTCTGATCCCTGATCGCTTCGGTTATTGTGCGGAGGATTTTTCTCTTAAATCTTTCAACACTTTTTTCTAGTCTCACAACCATATATTAGAACTGACTATCATTGCATTGTACACCCTTAATTTGCAATTTCTTAGGATCTTTCGGGATTTCAATACCTTTGAAAGGGAGAAGAAAGTTCTGTTAGCGCGAGCTATCCGATGGTCTATTTCTCCCCGTTGGGAGAGATTACTTCATTGATGTCTTTGAGTAGCCGAGTTATTTGAATTTTTCCAATGATTTTCCTTCTACGCAGATTCTGGGGTGGAATTTCGACCTCAATAATTCAGCAGGACATAGTCTACCAAAAATTTAGTTCGTCGCTACCAACCGCACATTTATAACTCAATCCTTATTTATTTACTAAGAACAAGCTGTAATATTTTAAAAATACAAACGTGTTATACGATTAAAATTTACACTAAGAAAAGAAACTATCAGAAAGGGTTCTCTTCAACAGAAGGACAAACATAACTGTCTCTTGTAATCTACTCCAATTTACTCAACCTATCTTGAACGATTCTTTTCACTTTGATCTCTGCAATGGAACATTTTTTTTCCTCTAAATTTTCAGATTATCTAACAAATAGCTGCTTATTCATAACATTCAAAAAGACCCAATAATTTAAGAAAATTATACCGATAAATTTACAATTCGATAAATGATAATGATGGATGTATCTGATTGCCAAATTCGCGGAGTTCAATATATTTTATCCCCTAAACATTTCAATATCCAAATCCTGTTATCACAATTAGTGGAAAATATGATGTCAAGTGTAGGAGGTCTGCCGTTCATGTTTTTTCTGTGACGTCTGTAAGGGTGTTTTGACACAGCGATAAAGGAAAGTGATCATAGAACATGACTCATAAACAGTTGGAAAAATGTTCATACATAGGGTCATATATCAATATCAAAACATATCCAATAGTGATAAACAGGGATACAAATAAGGGCACTTTAGTGCTCCACCGCCTAATGAGCATAATCCGAACTTCACGAAATTGAGGTTGGTCCATGTACCCATATCAATGCCTCTTGCTTTTGACATATAATAGTTTTTTTTTGGAGCATCTATCTCACATCTGTTCTAAGTATTCTAAACCATCTTATACGGCTGGATTTAACATAAATCACTATGCCCAGTTCATTACATTGTTTCTGAATTTTTCTATTATTTCTTATTTTCGAAGGAAGTTAGGCATTAGTAAACAAACGACGAAGTAGGTACTAAACTATTTTCATCAAATTATATTTTTAAAAATATTTCCTTATTCGCAAGTACAAATGTGTTTAAGTTAGTTTCAATCTTTGATTTTTGATATATATTACAATGATTATTTTTTCTTTTTGCTTCTCCACTACCAAAGGTAGGGAAGGAAGCATTGGATTCGTGCGAGAGGTTAAAAAAAAAGTGTGTGCTCCGAATCGAAAATTGTGAAGTCGCGTTTTAAGTTTCAGACATCAAAGATAAAATTTGGTTCGGTGTCTGTCTGTCTGTCTGTAGTCAAATCTATGGGAAGGGCATCTCACCTACAACCATTTATTTTAACATAAATTATGTTAAATATTTTAATATTTAAAAATTAAATATTTTTAAATAACGGAAGTAAATATATATATTTCTAAAAATAAAGATTGTTAACTTAAAAGATTAATCCAACATTGCTTTCCCGTCTTATTTTATTCCAGTAGGGTAGGGTTTTTAGGATTTATTCCAGTAGTGTTTTTACACTTCTCCTTGTTTGTCTTATATTATATTTTTCTTTGATTTATTTTGAAAACGTTTCATTCGACTTGACCTAAAGTTGGAGGAAATCGGAGTAATATAATATTAAAATAGTGTAATATAAAATTCACTTTAACTATTAAAATCAGTACACCTAACATGTTGAGAATATAATGACTGTGAAGTTTTCTAGGCAGTGAGCATTTGAAAACCGAGGTTATATTCATTTATAACTTTATTTAAATGAGGTCTCCAGAAATTGCCAGGGTTAATACCTAGATGGCTCCACAGGCGGATCTACAAAGGAGGGGAGGGGGTCTTTCGGGCTGGAGCCCCCCAACATGGTAAAATATAACCAGGTTTTATGAAAACAATTATTTCTAAAAGTATTATTGTTGGTATAATTACATTTAATAGGACTACAAGAATCACTTAAAACACCATTTCATATAACTAGTAACTTCTTTCTTTCTTCTGAAATATTTATCCTAATACATACATAAAAAAAAAAAATATTTCAGGCTGAAGCCCCAACTCAAAAATTAAATCCTGGATCCGCTAGTGGATGGCCCTACGTCTATTTTATAAAATTTTTGTCAAGTTCTTTCGATTAGGCGTGCGTTTTTCCTTGACAAGACTATGTTTTTTTAATAATAATATTTTATTGAGAAAAAAAAATACATTTTGCCTCAATTAAGGGCATTGAGTATTTAGGATGAATGAAACACAAACATACCACCATATATACAACAAAAGAAAAACAAGATTATAATAAAATACAATAAAAGAAAACTTGGAATAACAGAATAAAATAAACATGATACAACATTAAATAAAAAAATAAATAAAATCACATTCATACTTATTTACAATCAGCCGAGGGAACTCCGAGTCGGGCCTTTTCCCCCACGTGTGGAAGATGAGGCGAGACTCCAAGAGATTCCAGTGCTTCTCCCTCAGACTCATCACTAGGATGGGAATCCAGTGGAGACTAAGAGAGGGCACTAAAGCTACATACGCTCATGACTTGAGTGGAGAAGCTGGCTATCGCCAGGACTCCAATGACGTCTTTACAAAAGATCTCGAGGCCACTGCCGCTTCAACCTTCAAGGAGGATTATAGGAATGACTTGAACTGGATATGGATTGTGCTAAGGGATTACGATGATGGATTAGGTTCTGATGAAAATTTGAAAATCAGGATGGAATAACGTCAAGGACATAAGGGATGTTAAGGTCATGATGTAAGGTTTTGTTCGTGACATAATAAGGAACATTGACTATTATACGGAGGACTTTAGACTGAAAGGATTGGATGCGTTTGATGTTTGATTGTCCTCGTGGGACCTGTTGGGACAAATTTAGTTGTCCCCCATAGTTCAAGTCCAGGTAGGTTTCAGTATGGTCTAGTATATTAATAGGTTGTTTTCAATTGAGAGGTTAGATTTTCTGTTAAGTAGTCTGTATAACTGGCCAAGTCGTCGGTTAAGTTCTTGTCTTTTGTCTAAAAGGAATCCAAGATACCAAACTGTGTCTGAGATGGAAAGGATATGACTTCAATAATAGAAAATATGTATAGTAAAGGTGTGTGGGCGGAAACAAAGAGTTCTGAGGAGCATTATCCGCAATTTTTCCTCAGCACTGGTTAATTGCAATCTTAGCTAAGTGTGGAACACTGTAAGCAGTAAGAATTTATTGAGAATAGATAATGTATTATGTATGAATTCTTTTTAGCATTCAGATGAGACCGCTCGACGGTACATCATGGAAGGAGTTCCAGGGTGACATTCCTGGAATGCATAAAGATACCACGCACCGACATGATATTCCGAGAAGAGGCTGATTGGGATTTGATCGACGCATGATCCAGATGCCCTCGGGACTATCTCTACGATGTGAGCCACCGATCCACCGTAAATCATTCCAGATAAATTATCCTTTGTCATTTAGATATGATATGAATATCAATATAAATACATAAGTCAATGAAGGATTCTCTTGGTGACATTACAGATAGAGGAACCGTAACACTGACGTTCCACAGCAACCGGTATCGAAATAATATATTACAAATGATAGAGTCATTGTAAATCCCTCGTACAACACAAGATAATTCATATTAGCTACGAATCGCCACTACGTTCTACTAGCTATATTAGCATTAAATCTAAATGATGTATGCATCGTTGATTTGCATAATGAGTACGTCTATATAATTAACAAATGAACAACAGGAATTCATGAATTAAACATAAAGTGCAACTTGCAAATTTTTACAATTGTTTCGAGAATAGCTCGAACGAATTCGACTAAAGTCGTTATATAGATGTATAATTAAATGACCTTCGATATAAGTCAGGCAAGGGTACTCATCCAAAGCAGGAGCGATGGTGCGTGCCCTCGAATGCCAACAGTGCAAGCAGAAGTAATATTAGAAAAATTATAAATTATATAAATTTACACTTATGTATGTTTCAAATTTTTCCTTTAGTTCCCTGATTTAGAAGTTCCTCCGAATAGAATCGCCAAAAAAAATTTCACTTCTGGGCGGGCATCCCTATAGTTAGGGCCGATTCTCATTGAAAAAGTTTATCCCAACCAAAAATGATACTGTCAAGGTGGCTCTTGGTATACATATACAGAGCTACTAAAGTACATTTCAAACAAAATAATTATTCGGAGACGACATGGTGAGAGAAAAATCAGAAAGTTATTTCTTGGCTGCTGCAGACCCAATGTTGAATGAACCGTGGCGCTTAAACCTATGCACGGATTGTAAAGAAACTTCGTCAAAGTCTTCACCAAACATAGTTCACCGAAAATATGCCGGAAAAAAAGTTACGAGGAGAGGTAAAATTAGATTTCCGAATAACTCAAAAAGTATACAACTATTCGATTGTTATGCGTTTCTAAAAGTTTAAGGAAATTCTTAAAAAAATAAAAACGCTGCAAATTATTTCAAAATGGTTTATTATTTCGAAACAATTATACATCTGAAGTAACATTACCTTCCTAGTGACAAAGAACAAGAAATAAAAATTGATTCCAATAATTGGACTAAGTTTTTTTTTTTTAATAATCAGTAATATGCTAAAAATTAGCATTCCTTCAGTAACACATTCAAAAACCAAAACAAAGGATAAAACCTTTGCAGTATAACATATAAAAAACATCTAGAGACCACATCTTTGATCCACTTGTCCGATTTTAAAGTTTTTTTTTTTTGTAACTTCCGTAAACTTTTAAATAACCATAGTCGCTACAGTCTACAGTAACGCAATTTTTTTGGTCGCCATCTTGAAAGGAAAAGTCGGATAGACATGTAAATGGAGGATCATCTTTAGGTGACCCCTAATTTAAAATTTAAATTTGAAAAAAAAATCGGTCCAGTAGTTTCGGAGAAAATGCGCGGACGGCGGACGGACAAAAAAAATTTTATACGTTTTTCGAATTCTACATATCTTAAAACCTCAAGTTTTGAGAGGGGATTAAGTTTTGGATTTTTTTTTCGATTACAATGGTTCATTATTGAAAATAATAAACCAAAAAAGAAATGTTGAAATCGGACGATTTCAAAGGGCGAGTACAAAGATGTGTTGTTCTAAGTGTTTTCCACATGCTCAACTGCAAAGCTGATATACTTTGTTTTTTATTGTGATTTTTGGATAGTTTTACATCAACTGAAGCAATTAAGATTGTCGTCTTGATAAAAGAAAAAAATACTTAGGTCAATATTAGGAATCATCTTTTAATTATTTTCCTTTATGTGTAATAAATTGCAGGTTTTTTTTAAGTTAGGCTGATCCAATCACTTTCGTAATAAAGCTATTGCATATGCTGTAGTGGTATTAGTTAAATTCATAAGAGACAATGAGTTTCGAGATCACAATTAGACCATATATGACCAATTCTAGATTAAGTAATATCTGAATATTATTATACCAGTAGGCCAGTGCGAAACTTTCGTACAGCATATCGTTTTCAAATGCCAAATTAATAAGAAAATAAATCAATTGTTACTTTATCGATAAATATAATTGACAAAGGAAACAAAAATTACTTTAAAACTTCATTAATGTTTGGAACCAACATGTTTACAAATTTCAATAAGCTGTATTTTTGCTAAAAATTGTCCGATTTCGATGATTTCTTTTTCCTTTTGTAGAGAATTTAGTGCGTAAAAACCTAAGGAAAAGTGCGTAAATTTTTAGTTATTCGCAAATAATGTTTGTTTTCTTTCATAACTTGTTTGCCTGAATTTTAGGGATGATAGGACTATTTTGTCCTCCTGAAGGAGAAGGAAGCCTTCGAAATTGGTGGCTCAATCTTTAGATTTATTGAGGAATTAACGATGATATGGCTTGCCGATCAAAAACACCATCGATAAATAATATAAACTCCTCCTCTCTAGATCATAGAGGGCTCAAGTCGACGAAATGAGACATGTATTCAATGACAGTACTACAATTAACGTAAGGTTGTGTGGATGCGAATCCTATGTCTAGTGTTATCTTGAAAATAGTACATTTTTGGGATTAAAAATGTAGGGCCCGATAGTTCCGGAGGGCCGATACGTCTTGCTGTACGTATCAAAATCTTCAAGGCCCAATTTGTCCCGTTTCGATCTACAAACCTACACCCATTCCAGTATTGAAGCCTAGCAAAATGTTCGTATCGACTTTATTTATTTCAGAAAGAAAAACAAAAGTATAGAATACGATTCGCTAAACCCCCGTGAAATTCTGAATCCAACGGTGCCCCATTCATGGTATTTGAGCATGACAGGAGCTTATATTTGGTACAAAACCGATTTCGAGCCTTACTATAATAATATATGTGGGGATTATCTATTATTTATCTGAAATTATATAAACCACAGTTTGCTTATTTTAAATATTTGGCATATTCAACAGAAACGATAACTTGAAAAGAAAGGAATCTATGTGAAGAGAGATATGAGACAATATTAACATTAACAAATCACAAGGAGAGGCGGTTTGTTCAAGACCCGGTCACGGCTGGCGATGGGAGGTCTGCCTGCCCCTTAACAACTTCTTATTAGAAATTCCAAAGTCCTCGTTATCAATAACTCCTTCCTCTAAAAAATGTTCCCATCCATTTCAATGAGCGAAATCGGTTTATTTTGTTTCTTTTTTTTTTTTTTTTTTTTTTTTGCTATATATGAAGTCAGCACTGGTTAAGAATGAGTAATAATAAAAATAAAAAAATATATACATACATACAAGGTTATCTACAAAAGTCCAGCAGACAGATTCCTTAACTTTTATAAACACAATGGATCTACTGTCACGATACCCTGAGATTCGAGAATAAGGGAGACCAAACGTAAATCTAAATCTCCGAATACCCAGGATGATTTGTTGCTGGATTCGAAGATGTACCAAGTCGTGAGGATGGATTGTAAACATTTTGCCATGAATTACAAATATTTTCATTATAGGCGAACTTTTCCTCCGGGATTATCATGAATGTTTGATTGGAAAAATCTCCAAGTGAAGACACTCCTAACTTCATTTCCAAAAAAATGTTGCAGACATTTAAGTATGCTTGTCAGATTCTTCGGTATTATTTATGTTAGTAATGTTCATAAAAACGCATTAGGATGTCCAGCAAGTCAGTTATGACAATTTTCGAGAAATTTCTTAATTACCCCATTCACGAGTGGTATTTGGAAGTAAATGATTTCTTGGTTATTAGTGCTGCCCAAATTCGAGACCGAGACGAGTCTTGGTCTAATTCTTGGTCTTGCGCATGAGTCTCGCACTGGTCTTGCAGTTATCTGATAGCTTATTAATATAAAGATAACACAGTAATTTTTTAGAAAGGTGAAACCTAACTACACTCGAATAAAAAATTAGAAATGTTGAAAAAGTATATTGGTTATAGCAATTCTTATACAACAAGTAACTAAAATTGACAAGTGTTGGTAACTATTTTGCCTTAATTTGTATGCAAAAAATCGATTTTTTTAATCAGTCTTGGTCTTGCAACAATTAGGCGGTCTTTGTCTTGGTCGATTTTGGGCAACACTATTGGTTACATTTAAGGGTAAACAATTCATATTAAGATCAACCCTCTTTAACCTCTAAAGCTGTTGATCATTTCGCATACTTCAGTACAGGAATTTACCTCCGAAAGTTAGGTCATTGTATTGAAGATATCAAGAAAAGAATACTGAATGGTTATAAAGCGTGACTATGGCCTTGTGAAATATATGAAATCGTCCCTGCTCTGTAAAAATTAAATATGTATAAAATCACTTATCAGACTCGTGGTTTGCTATGGTACTGAAACATAGACACTGTAAACAAACGTCCAAGGCTCTTAGAGTCTTCAAGAGGAAAGTAAAGCCTACTCCGCCAACATGGAGGTCTGGCGCAGAAGAAATAACAAGGGGTTGGATAAATAAAATAAAGGTATAGTGATAATTGTTAATTTCAGTAAAAGTAGCTGATTGGGACATGAAAAGGTTACACACCGAACGAATGGCGAAGAAGGACAGAAAAGAGTCCTTTTCATAAAAGAGGAAGAGAGGGAGCCTTAGAAAAAGCTGGCAAAAAGACGTGTAGTGAAGGAGGATCTCAGGAAAATTGGAGTAACTGACTGAAGAAGAAACGATAAAGAAAAGAAGAAGGGAGATTTTTTCGAGTGGCCAAAATCAATCATAGATTGCAGAGTAGATCAGCCACACATATAAGGAAGGGCGAATAAAATATTAATAAATCGAAGTACCTACTTTATTTTTATTTATTTTTTTTTAACTCGGTTCTTCAACTCACACCTGTCAGAAGTCCGACAATCATTGAGTGTGATGTCAAGATGTAGAAAATTGGTCTTGGAATAGGCGTGAGGAAGAGGAATACCCAGCGGCGTCCATCCTGTCTTGAGTGTAATATTTATAGTTAGTGGAGGAGATCCCTCATCCAGCTTCTTTTAAGCCTCCTTCGAGTGCTACCGGATATGTTAGTAGTGTCCATGCCTCGAATCAATGAGTTTGTATGTCCGTGTAAGTTATTGTGAAATCTTTTGTAGTATGTTCGTATGTGGTCGTTAACTGTTGGCATCTGTAAGTCTTTATGAAGAGTAATGTTACTGACGTACCAGGGAGCTTTGGTGATAGTCCTGAAAGTTTTAGATTGAAAGGTCTGTAATTTACGTATGTGAGTCTTTTTGGTTGCCCCATATATCTGTGAAGTGTATGTCCAAATAGACTTAAGCAGTTAAGTGTACGTATTCAATTTCTGTCTAAGTTTTAATTTCGAATTTCTTGCAAGGAGTGAGTACAATAGTCGTAGTCTTAGATTTAGAGTTTTTGTTTTGTTTTTGACATGTGAGCCCCATGTCATTTTTCTATCAAAGGTTAGTCCAAGATATTGAACTTTGTCTGTCTGAGGAATTTAGATATTGTCAAGGTAAATAGCTGGGCAAGTTTCACGTCGAAGGGTGAAAGTGATATGTAGTGATTTTTCTTGGTTGAGTCGAATTTTCCAGAGTTTGCAACAGTCGTAGAATTTGTTCACGTAATATTCTAGAGTCTGTGAGGCGTTTTTAATTTTTATTTTTATTTAGTAACCTTTGATTTATTTATTTTTTGCAATAAATTATCAGAACATATCCAGCCTTCCGATGAGCCTCACGAAAATCCCTGACTATACCCTGAGATTTTTCATAGTTTTAATTATCCACATGCGGCTGGCTGTACACTCTATATTTGGTGAAAATAACATCATATACCTAACTATTTTTCTTCATAACCCTCCTCTTAAAAAGAGTGCTAAAAATATGTATATAATTAAACTAAAAACAGCAACCGATATGGAAGTAAGCTATGCCTCCACACGAGAACAATGGTGGCACCCTTCGACAAGCTCGCATTAACCATACCAAGTGTAACAGAAGAGGAGTGGACATTATTTGCGATGAGAGCTCTCTCACGGCTTCTTAACGATTCAACAGGAGCCAGCAGCAGGCTTTACCTCTTACATATTGATCAACTCATCTTCGAATGGCACCACGCATTTCGTCCCTTTGGTATTCGAAACCTTCTCCATTTTCACATGAGTTCATTTGTTTGAAAAACAATAAAAAAATAAATGTAACAAAAAAAAAATTGTGAAAGCCGGCTTGAGAAGCTGGAACTATTCTAAAGTGAAAAACTACTGGAATTTGAAATAATGAGAAAATGTGATATTTAAAACATATAAGGCTTTACTGGCTCATTTGGTAGGAATTCTATTAGACTAAAATGAAAAAAACGCTGCGAATCATTTCACAATGTTTTATTATTTCCAAACAATTATACATATAAATTAACATTACCTTCCTAGTAAAAAATAAAAAGAAATAAAAGGTGATTCCAATTATTAGACTAAACTTTTTTATTTAATCATTAGTAATTTGCTAAAAAAAAATAGCATTATTTCAGTAACACATTCAATTATCAAAAACCAAAACCTTTGCCGTAGAACATATAAAAAAACATCTAGAGACCATATCTTTGCTTCCAATTGTCCGATTTTAACAATTTTTTTTTTTGTTTTCAAGAAATTCCGTAAACTTGTAAACGTAATCACCAAAAAGTGTATATTTTTAGAGTAATTCGGAATCTAATTTTACCATCCCTAGTAACTTGTTTCCAGCTTCTTTTCGTTTAAATATGTTATGTACGTAGATTTAAAGGGCATCACGAAGAAGAATTTATCCAAGATTCATTGAAATGTGTTTAGGCGCTACAGTCTATAGCAACGCGGGTTTTTCGGTCGCAATCTAGAAAGGAAAAGGCGGATAGTAATGCCGATGAAGGAGGATCATCCTCGGGTGACCTCTGATTTTAAATCCAAAATTGAAAAAAATTAGTCCAGTAGTTATCGTTTTTCGAATTCTACGTATCCTGAACCGTAAAACCTCAAATTTTGAGAGGGGGTTAAGTTTTTGAATTTTTTGTTCGATTACAATGGTTCATCATTGAAAATAATAAGCCAAAATGGCAACTAGGATTAGTACCTTAACTTTTCTCACCTTGGATTAGCGATGAAATGGATATAGAACCATCGAAGTACCAACTCGGATCACAGGATTAATATTAACGGTAATAGACAATATACTGTTCGTATTGAACTTACTGCAGATGGAACCAAATTTGTTCCTTGGTGTCTAAAACTCGATTATGACCACAATTTCGTTTTTTTCTAACCTCCCACACAAATAAAAAGCTTCTCTACCTTGGGTAGCGAGGAAACAAAACGAGAAAAATACTATTAAGACTACATCCGATAAGAATTACAAACATATATATTACAAAAAAAATTCTATAATCCCAAACCATATCCTTTAATAAATTATCGATAAGTAGATAGCAAAAATATTATAATATATTCCATTAAAATTTATTGTAGGGAATCACCATACAAAGTATTACTTGGCATTTTAACAAATGAGGGCAAATGATAATTTTCTTTTCAGATGTTAAGATTATCGGTAATGGCCATGGAAGCGTGGTAGTGAGTGATGGCTTTTAAGAGACTAGAAAAAACAATGTAAGGATAGGTTGTCATTCTTAACTAAAAATAATTTTATCTACAAGCAGTTTAAAGTTTTAAATAGTTGAGTTTAGTCGATGTTCTTTAAATCTTTATTTAACATATGTATGTGTATTTAATTCCTAGAAACGAGAATATGTAAGTATTGAAATCGAAAAACATAAATTTACTAAACTTAGTTTACCAGAAGCATCTTATGTTTTTTTTTTAAATTTCATTAGCATAATCCGCAATATATTTTCTTATTTTACACGTAAAAAAATAAAGATAACTAAGCAATCCATGAAGAGAAAAGACATACAATAACAAAATAATTTTAAAATTATTTATTTAGATCTGCTGGAAGGGCGGATTGACAAGCACCTTCAAACACATGGAAAATGTATTTTGACCTCGTATCACCAAAAAGATTTATTGAATCGGTTATCCCGCGTCCGTAACCTCCCCATGCAACTTGAAAGTATCAGACATCAGAGAACACTATCCTATATTAGATTGGTTAATGGAGAAGAAACTCGATAGAGTGGGCAGACATGGTGGTACAATATCGATAGATCGATACCTGCTGAGCCCGCGAGGTGGGAAGGGAGCCAGAATGATTCAAGAAGGCCACTCATCCTGAATTTATAATAGCCTTTATTGCAGCTCTTAGACTCGGAGCCAGCACCAAACAGTCTGCCAGCGGTATTATCGATTCTCCCAAGGGAACATTATTTAAACTGTAAAAATACGTAATAGCTGTTCTAAGAGAAGTATCAAGGAGGGGTGGGCGTGAGAGCATAGCAAGAGGAAGGCAACTATATTAATAATAAGGGAATCAATCTTCAATCAGTTTCTAATTCACTAATATAAATTTAATAGTTGGACCGTGTGAATAATTCGAATTGTATATTGTATATTGGTCAGTGGACAAAGGACTGCCGCACTAAAGGATATATAAAAAAAAATTGGTAAGAAAATAATCACATCTTATTTTGATAAATTAAAATTCTTCTATAAATTGAGAACATGTATAATTTTTTGTTTAAGTTAAAAAATAGATTGGTAATTAAAATTTTATATAGTTGTAAAAATACGTAATGTACATCGAGTTTAATTTCATTAGTTTTCGTAAACGTAAACACAAACCATGTACAAGCTACCGGCTGAAATTGTTCGCATGTTTCACTTTCCGAGCCTGCTGAAGCATCGCCAAGAAAATAATTCATCTATTGATAAACACCATCTTAAAACAATAATTTTAAATATGATGGCAGCATTTATTAGCAGGTTTCAGGAATTTAAAAACAGCAGAGCAACTTTGGCATTTGTCAAAAATCCTCTTAAGTTACGATAACCTTTTGAAATACAATTGCTGGATATAAAATACAATAGCCCTGGAGCCAGGGCCCAAAAATTAACCTGATCGCAGGCAAAGGTTTGATTGTAAATTACGAAAGTATATGTTATTCTGAGTAAAAAAAAACCTTGTCTGCCGTTCCCGGGCCGCTGCTTTCAAAAATGGCGACTGATTTAAAGAATATTAGGCCAATAATTTGAGGATCGAAACGTGAAATCCATTGCGAAGAATGTGGGAAAAGTTTCTATTTTTTTAACTTGTATATATGGGTTTAGACATGTAAAAAACAAAATTTCTAACACAGGCCACCAAGGGAAAACTTTTTACAGCCAAAAAAAGTCAGATTTTTTCGATATTTTTTGGGTTTTTCATCTTTAACTCCTAAATAACGCATCAAAGCGAAAAATGTGTTCTTTAATAAATTAAATAACGTTAAATTTTGCGTCAAACGAGTACACAAACTTTAAAATTTGGTTTCGCGGTAAGGTATAAAACCACGGTCAAATATACGCAAAACTTGATGCTCTCCAACTTTGATTCTATGGGTTTTTCCTCTTAGGGAACTCATTTCCAAGTTACAGGGCCATTTATAGTAATTTGTCTCGGTTTTTGACAAATTTGGTAAAACTCAACGTTGGTTGAACGTTATTTTATACCTTACTGAGAAACCAAATTTTAAAGTTTATGTACTCGTTTGATGCAAAATTTAACGTTCTTTAATCTATTAAAGAACACATTTTTCGATTTGATGCATTGTTTAGGAGTTATAGATGAAAAACGCAAAAAATATAGAAAAAATCTGACTTTTTTGGCTGTAAAAAGTTTTCCCTTGGTGGCCTGCGTTATCAATTTTGTTTTGTTTTTTACAGGTCTAAACCCATATGTACAAGTTAAAAAAATAGAAACTTTTCTCACATTTTTCGCAATAGATTTCCCGTTTCGATCCTCAAATTATTGGCCTAATATTCTATAAATCAGCCGCCATTTTTTAAAGCAGCGGCTCCGGAACGGCAGACAAGGTTTTTTTTTACTCAGAATAACCCACACTTTCGTAATTTACAATCAAACCTTCGCCTGCGATCAGGTCGATTTTTGGGCTCTGGCTCCAGGGCTACAAGGAGATATGGCGCTCTAAATTCGAACGTCTTTGTGTTGAATTGTAAATATTGGAGAAGAAAAAATGTGTGCTCACAACAAAAGTGGTCTGCTTTGAATGACCTGGAGAAGGAAGACATGACCATTTTTAACGCTTGGAATAGTATTCCTGACTCTTACGATCATTTGAAAAAGCTCACGTTTGCTGTTTTTTCCCTTTCCGGTTCTACATATATATGCCAACAATCTTTTTCAAGCATGAACATTATCAAGGGTAAACTGAGAATTCATCTTATTGATGATAACTTGGAATCATGCCTAAAAATAAAAACAACAACATACAAACCTTACTTACTCAAACTTTCCAAGGAGATGCAACCACATTGTTCGCATTAATAAATATTTATTAAGTATGAAATTTAGTTTTATTTAGCGTACTACTTATTTAGTGTAATAAAAATTCACAACACAAGCAGATTTGGCTCCTAATTTTTTTTTTTAAATTGCTGTAATGTTCATATTTGGCTCTTTGACTAATAAGTTTGCCGGCCACTGCTATATGATGTATCTTTGCTAAAAAATGTCCGATTTCGAAGATTTTTTGCTTCGTAGGGAATTAAGTAATCTTTAAATTAGTTATAGGTGAACTCAAGAATAAAATATATTCTTTAATAAAATTAATAATATGAGGGAAATAACTTTATTGAACCCTTTCACCTCCTTTCCATGCTTCAATACATTTTTGTTTATTACAACGTTTCAGGAAATTTTGCCCATTTTCAAGTCAAAATCTTTATCTCTATATATAAATATATATGTAAAAGATGTAACAGCTAATACAATAATAATATAAAATTCCAAAACGTCAACTTAATGTATAAAATCTCTATGTTATATTATTATTTAAATAATTGTTATAAAACCGTTTTCATTCTTATCCTCACATTACTCTAATATTAGTTTCATAACTATTTATGAAAAGTCAATTTTAAAATTAAAATAAAAATACTCAAATTTACAATACATCTCAAATAAGAAAAGGCCAAACCACGAATTTTTCAACAATTTACCACACTATTTTATAAATAGTTATTTCCTCACAATTATTAATTTTATTAATGAATTAAAAATGCGCTTGAAAGTTTGAAAAATTGTATTAAAAAAATGTATTATTTTTATCGAGTTATTCGCAAGTATAGTTTCTTTTCCTTCCTATTTTTTTTTTTCTGAAATTTCGGAGGTATGTGACCCATTTTTTCTGCTTGAAGATCTTCAAAATGTGGGTTCAATCACTGGATTTGATGAAGAATTGGAGAATATATGGCGTAGGGATGAAAAAACACCTTTGAGAAATAATATATTAAGATATTTACTTGATATAAGAGACTGCAATGCGTTGGAACATTAAATAATTATATTTCTCAAAATATATAAAAGTAGAAAAGACACATAATTAGGTAGAAAAACAAAACATTTAGGTCTGTTAAGGAGGGATTGCTTAACTGCGTTCATATAAAGTAATTGATAGGATCCTTGCATTCCATATTGCGTTGAGGACCAATTGACAATGTCCCCGAATGTCAATTGAGAAGCGGACCAATCCATAATCGTTCTTCTAACTATTTCGTACTTCGTTTACATTCATAAAAAATCCAACGCTCTGTGTGGGAGATCTCTACAACAGCATCTTAAAACATTTATGTAAAAGATTATCGCAGTGAAAAATAAAAAAGATCTAAACAAATAGTATTAAATAAATAGTACAAGGTGGAAATATCGCCTAAATAGACATGATTAAGTCAATAACGAAAGAAGACTGAGTCCTTCAAATAATCACAGCCATCTCATTAACGACTCATTCACAGACCAAATGATGTCATCCCGAGCTCCTTCCTAGACTTTATCTTATTGCTCTATCTCTTATAGTCGTCAAAGAGGCTGGAGAGTTTTCAGACAAGACTAAAATAAACTGCTTTTTTTTTTTAATTGTTAAAAAAAAAAACTTATGAATAAAAAATGATCATGACTCAAGAGAATTGAACAAATAATGAAAACTAAAAGAGAAATCCGAATGTTGAAAGCAAATATTAATTTCTATAAACGGTGTCTTTGTAGTCTAATTTTAGGGTAGTAAAAATATTTTTTAAAAAGTGAATAATCAATTATAAAAAACAGAACTTAAAAAGTCAAATTCTAACTATATTTGAAAAAAAAATCTAGTATAATACGTAGAAACAGTGAGTTACCTATATTATATATAACTATAATTTTTGTAGTCATCGTTTTCCATATTAAAATTCAAGACCTGTTTAGAAAAAAATAATTAATTTAGTAAAAAAAGTTAATTTAGGTTCAGTTTAAGAGAAAAAATAGTGATGATTTGAGAGGAAAGAGTTACTTATAAATTTTACAATAAACATTTAACAATTTGTTTACAATAATGTTCAATTTATTTTTAATTTTCATTCAAATAAATCTTTCGCTTTTTTTAATACCTGAAAAATTCAAGAAAAAAAATAACGATTTTAAAAATTAACTAATTTTCACACCACTTTATTAATATTTGGAATTGATTTAGAAAAAAAAATTTAGATTTTTTTTTTACATAGTATCAATATTTATCTCGATTTAAAAAAAAAAAACGATTTCGGTTAATTTTGCAAATTAGTGACTCATTTATATTGTATTGTATTAATTTTTATTTATTTTTATATTTTATAAAGTACTTTTACTATAAAACGCCCTATTCAGCTACAGTAGAACGCGGGATAGACCCATTTTGGTCAAATTATTAACACTCACTATTAATCAACAGCATGATTGACTTAACTTTATAGTAAACTTTAACTTTTTATTTACGAAAATTTTTAGAAATGGGACGTTCAATTTAATGTGCTATCACAAAATCTAATTTAAAGCTGGGCCAAAAAAAAACATGGGCCGTTTATAGTGCGCTTCATCTCTAACATAACAAAATAAATATTCTAATTAATAAAAAAATAAGGAACGGAAAATTATGCATATCTACATGAAAATATAAGTGGATTGTTAGATAGTGTCTATGAATTTTGAAACTTATTGAAGTAGTTCTTCCACGCCCGATCGAAACTCAATAAATTAATTTACCTTCTATGTCGTTACACAACATAGGATTCCAGAAGCTTTCTGAATTCTGAAATGTAAGGAACAGAACATGTAGTAGAAAGAACCCGACAACTTCAACAGGTTTCAATATTCGTAGACACTAACGAACAATCCATTTATATTTTTATGTAGATGTGTATCATTTTCATTTCCGTAAAACGAATAGTTATTTGCGTGTCGGTTTTTCAATTAAAATATTTTTATGTAATTGAATTATTTTCACATTTTTAGTTATTGTTAAAAGTATTAACAATATATTGCCATACCATATCAATTGTAATATTATATTTGAACAATATTAATTCCAAATATTTATTTGGAATTCAATTAATAATCAAGACTATAGCAAAATATTTTTTCAGTATTGAAATGAAATGAGATGAAAAAATAATTTTATTCTCGGACTACAGTCTCGTAAGAATAATAACAGAGTTACATAATTAAGAGCATTAGTCTGGCTTGCATCATTAACATTAAGAACACAAAATGATACCTAATTAACTGTTGATTGTTATTGCAAATGTGCAGTAGATTGAATTAGACTTTGTACAGACGCAAGTGAATTTTAAATGTTTGCGGACGTTTTAATATGGAGTAGGTGGTGGAACACGTATGGAGTCAGGTAAAGAGTTCTAAAAGGAGGTAGCACGAATGACGAAGGATTTGCTGAAGGAAGTAGTTTATGTATCTTATTGTATTGTATTCCGTTACCTTAAAAATTATTACATTGCGTATTGTCAGTGTTGCCCAAATGCGAGACCGCGACTAGTCTTGGTCTTGCAAACTCAGTCCTGATAGCCCTAGAGCCAGGGCCCAAAAATCGACCTGATCGCAGGCGAAGGTTTGATTGTAAATTACGAAAGTCTATGTTATTCTGAGTAAAAAGAACCTTGTCTGCCGTTCCAGAGCCATGAGTGTCCAATGAGTTTTTTTTACTCAGAATAACATGCACTTTCGTAATTTACAATCAAACCTTCGCCTGCGATCAGGTCGATTTTTGGGCCCTGGCTCCAGGGCCTATGATCAAGGTCTTGGTCTTGCGGTAGAGTCTTGCAACAGTGTTGCAATTACGTATTAGATTATTACTATAGAGACATTACAGCAATTTTTTAACTAGGAAAGACCTAACTAAGGCTTATGAATGAAAAATTAGAGCAGTTAAATGCAAAAGTATATTGGTTATACCAATTATTAATATACTGAGGCTGTCAAGTATTAGTAACTATTTTGCCTTAATTTTTATGAAAAAACCGATTTTTTTTAACAGTTCTGGTCTTGGTCTTGCAACAGCTAGGCATCCTGGTCTTGGTCTTGCAAAGTGCTGACATGGGTCGGTATTGTAGGCTCAAATTGTTTCAAAACCCTCGGGAGATCTCACAGAGTTATTTGAGCTCTCTTTACTCACAGAGTTATTGATCTCACAAGTTATTTGAGCTATAAAATACAAAAAAATTGATAAAGCCGTTTCCTCAAAAAATCGGTTCACAGCTTTCGGCGGATATCCTAAACACACAATCCTCGTGCCGCTCTGCTTAGTCGGGTAATAACGAGATTACATAGGTATTTTTCTCGACTTTGTGATTAAATTATCTTAAGTGGAAAGCAAATGGGTATTCGTGGGGTTTGGTACTTCATTAAATTAATTAATTTCTTCAAAAAATGTTCCATTTCTTTGAACTTCCGCAGATATAAGGTTCTTTGCAACGATAAGATTAAGCCACTCACGAACGTTTAGTTAGTAATATGATAAAAAGGTGTCTGTTCCGCGGGCTATATAGCGCAGAGGGGAAAAGATGCCAGAAGAATACAACCGCCATTTATAAAGATGCTGCATGAAAAGACCATTGTCCCAACGCAGTTGAAGAGTCACAAAGATGCCAGCCGTGCGCAATCGCAATAGCTGGACGACAGTGGGACAGTTTATGGCCTAGGATGACTTCATAGGAGTGCCATCTAAATATAGAGGCCTACTCCCAGAAGCAGTTGCCTACCAATTAGCCCTCGACTTCCTCCTTCACAGAGGCCCTGGTTATGTCATCCTTCAAGAGATGGGTGTTGGTTGCTCCACGGCCTCAGCCTTCATGATTCACATCATTATCAACCTCCACAATAATTAGAAATGCGCTGTTTCAATCCCTCGTTACCTCCTTGGAAACCATTTTTACATTCAATGCATTGCAATGATCAGAAGGAATTACAATAATTATTACATAAATAGGCAAAGAGAAAACTATTCAGTACATTTGTTTCAACAGTTTGTCAGCTGATTTTTTTCCTTCTTTTTTTATTTTTTTATTAGCAGCTATTCACATCGTTCTAAACAGTTTATATAAATAAAAATGCATTCGTTTGTTTAAAACCGCAAATTTCAGAAATTTTATATTTTTGTTATTATTTTTTTGTATATATCTTTTACTTAGATTTTTTTCTTTTTACTTATTTTTTTTCAATTTGTATATATAAGTATGAATGTACACATAGAACCTTAATGACCAATGACCTTGATTGTGTTATTATTCTTCCAATAAAAAGATTATAAGTTTGAAAAAAAAAATCTCAGAATATTCTTCACCTATTGCGAAGAAATGTTTATACAAAGAAATTCAGGAGTTTTTAAATATATATTTCATTATCAACCGGCCTTTCCTTTTTATATGGCCGAAATACGTGTTTCACTATAGATGCTAGCGCCAAAACTGCTGTAACAATTTTAATGAAACATCACTAAAGTCTTCTCATCGTTCATATATACTTCAGACAAAAGTCATTCAGAAACTATGTATTTTTAAATAATATAACATTTTTTTCAGTTGGCTACATAATTTCAAAGGGTCCAGCCTAGGCAAAAATTTTTATACTTCGTTGGCGGATCTACGGGGAAGAGGGGAGGGCTTTCGGGCTGAAGCCCCCCCCCCCCCTCCCAAAATGGTAAAATGTAACCATGTTTTATGGATAAAAATATTAAAAAATTATCTCTTAAAGTATTATTGTTCATGTAATCACATTTAAAAGGTCTTTAGGAATCATTTAAACACCATTTCATGTAGGTAGTTAGTTTATTCCTCTTTTTCCAAAGTAATTATCGCTATTTTTATGAAGTTTCGGGCTGAAGCCCCTCCTCCCCCAAAATTAAATCCTGGATCCGCTAGTGGTTTGAGATAAAACAATATTAACTTTGTTTCTTCCTAAAACAAATATTATCAGTAGGTCAAATTTATTCCCCTACAATAGCTATAAAGCCGGATATATAAACCGACCGGGTATCTAGAGTAAAGAATTTTCTATGGAGAAACAAAAATGATATTAGTTTTTCGCACGCCGAAAAACTCTAAAATAGGAATTTTAGAGTATTTTTCATGAATTTTTTACCAAGGCGGGATAACATCAGAACGACTCCACCGAATCACATAAAAAGTAATAGGGAATTGGGGTCCTGTATACTACACAATATGGTATAAACGCGACCCCTATAAACAAATTATAACCAAAGACATGAAATAAAAATGCTTGTAAAGTTTTTATAAATTGTACTAGCATTAACAGGAATGAATTTCAAAACCTACTGATATGGTTTTGAAGTGGCAATTCAGCTTTCCAACGGTTGTACCAATATTTAATCTGAAAATAATCTTGAGAAGTTATGCAAGCTTTAGTTGACAGCCGGAAAAACAAATATTAAAATTTGATATCTTTGATATTTATAAATCATTGTTATTTCCAACGGTTCAGGGGTCCCCAGAAGGGGGTTTGATGGCGCTACTTTTGGCATGTTTTGGCGGGGTTTTGAATTTTTGAGAGGGACGCATTTCTGCGCGGATGTGAATTTTCAGAATGGAAAGTTCCATACTAATGGACAAGGAAAAAACGTACAACAAACCGCAGCAAGTTTAATTGTATCTGATCCATGATTTGTCTAATTCTATCTTCGCTTGCTCTGTTATTAACAAGAGGTGAGCAATAAAATATCTTGGGAGTGGGAGAAATAGCTCTTGCGCCATCGACCTTGGAGGGGATGGGCACCCCTGCAACGGTTGTACTAACATTGATTTGGATAAAATCTTGAGGAGTTATACATGAGCTTTAGTTGACAAGCGGAAAAAAGAAACCACTTAGAAAATCAAGTACTAAAATTTAAAATATTGTAGATATCTATAAAAATTCGTATTTATGAGTTACTAAAAATCACTAAAAACTAATGTAATTTCCTTTTTCATAGCAAAAATTTTCTTGGCCTACTTTACTGGAAGCCTTTATTAGTTTTTGTTATTTAAGATACTTAATAACTCATTTAATATTATAATCAATATGTTTCCTTATTCTGCACAAAACTAGACACCCCACCGATCGCCAATCCTATAATTATTTTTGCAAAAAACTAAAGATAGAATTGGCCACCTTCAGATCCCAATCCTTCAACTCCTACCTCACTTCCCTCTCTTCTCATGACAATTCCCTATGGAAGACCACCAAACATATCCTAAAACCCCATCACATATCACATCCTCTCCGTCGAGGTGATGGCTCTTGGGCAGCATCTGACGAAGATAGAGCCGAAGAATTCGCTAAAAACCTTTCCCTTACATTCACCTCTCATCCAGAATCCAATCCCACCCACACGTCAGCAGTAGAGGAATTCCTTAATTCACCCATCCCACTCTCCTTACCGCCTAAAGCAGTTAATCCTTCTGAGGTCAAATTCCTTTTACAAAAACTACCTACCCGTAAATCACCTGGATACGACCTGCTTACCTCTAAGATCCTTAGACAACTCCCTCCTAAAGCTGTCATATTCCTTACATACATATACAATAGCATCCTACGAACCACCCACTTTCCTCTTTTGTGGAAACATTCCACTATTATCCTGTTTCCGAAACCAGGCAAACCTCCCAACACCTCAACGTCCTACAGACCAATTAGCCTTCTTCCTATTCTCTCAAAAATCTTTGAAAAGATCCTCCTAAAACGCATCCTACCCTTTATAGAATCCCAAACTCTTCCTTCCCATCAGTTCGGATTTCGTTCACAACACTCTACAGTCCAACAAGGACTCCGAGTGGTTGATCATATTTCCGCAGCATTGGAAAGCAAGCAATATTGCTCGGGTGCATTTCTGGACATAGCTCAAGCTTTCGACCGGGTATGGCACGCCGGGCTTCTTTCCAAGCTGAAAAACTATCTTCCTCAGTCCTTGTACCTTGTTCTCCGTTCCTACCTCTCAGATCGTACCTTCCGAGTTCGTTGCGGTACTGAATTTTCGCATTGCTATCCAATTGAGGCAGGTGTTCCTCAAGGTAGCGTATTGGGTCCCGTCCTTTACATCCTCTTTACCGCCGATATCCCTGTCCATCCCGATACCTTCCTGGCAACTTTTGCTGATGACACCGCTATTCTATCATCCGACTCAGATCCCAACATAGCATCCTTAAATCTCCAAAACCACCTCACCTTGATTGAGCACTGGTGTAATAACTGGCGCATTAAAGTTAATGAATCTAAATGCCAACACATTACCTTTACACTCCGACGCAGTTCCTGTCCACCAGTACACTTTAATTCCATCCAGCTTCCTTACTCAGACACAGTCCGGTATCTTGGCTTTCATTTAGACCGAAGATTAACGTGGAACCCACATACTAGACTCAAAAGACAAGAACTCAACCGACGATACGGCCAGCTATACAGACTACTAAACAGAAAATCCAAACTTTCTATTGAAAACAAATTACTTATCTACAAGACAATACTGAAACCTATATGGACATACGGACTTGAACTGTGGGGTACAGCAAAAGCTTCTAACATCAAACGTATTCAATCCTTTCAATCTAAAGTCCTTCGAACAATAGTTGATGCTCCGTTCTATGTAAATAACAAAATCCTACACCATGACCTTAATATCCCATTTGTCCTAGACCTTATTCCAGAAAAATTCTCCAAATTTCACCAGAACCTTACCTATCATCGAAATCCCCTTGCACAATCTCTATCCAGCACCACCCATCCTTACAATCCTCCTCGAAGGTTGAAGCGGCAGTGGCCCAGAGACCTTTTGTAAATAAGCATCTATTGGAGTTTTGGCAATGGCCAGATCCTCCACTCAAGCCCGAGTGTGTATGATTAGGTTAGTTCTTTTGTTTATATACATTTATTTTATTTTATTGTATTTATTTTTATTTTATTTATTGTATTTATTATTATTAAGTTTCTGTATTATTTTATTTATTTTTTTTTTTTATTGTAAATAGAGTGTGAGTGTGCTTTCTCTGAACACTATTATAAATGTCCTTGATGGACAGAATGTAATATTTCTAAATAAACAAATAAAAAATATAAATTCTGCACAAAAATAGTAATTGATTGGTATATAACATATAAATCTTAGCAGAGCAAAGGCAAAAATTAACAACATAAATTTTGTTCGAAATTACATATTTTTTTGAAAATTCTCGGTTCCTAGAACGCATTGACAAGAAAACTCGGACATGGGTCTAATATTTTTCTACCTAGTATCACCAAAAAAAGTATCATTGAAATTGGTGAACCCAAGTCCGTAATCTCTCCTAGTAAGTAAATGGTAAATTGAAACTTATACATAACTTTCTAGTCGTGCTAAAATTGAGCTCGAAAGAAATAAAGAGACCAACAAACCAGATCAAACTGCATTTTTCATATCAACAAGACATATTCAAATTCGCTTCATACAAGATAATAATTCATAGAAGAAATCATTTTAAATAAATAATAATTAAATTTTTATATAAAAATTTTGTTTTATAGGTAATTATACAGTTAATTTAAAAATTGGCTATGATTAATTCTTAAACGTCCATTCCTAGGAATGGAGCCTGTTCTCTCGGATCAGTTGGCAAGTGACTGTTAGTAAAATTTATACGACCAGAAGTTAATAGTGTTCGCCCGAGTATTGCCAAGATCTTATCAGATTAGTGCAAACTTTATTTTTATTTCGTCCACCATTTTTTTTTTTTTTTTTTTTGTTCGAATATAGTATTTATAAGATCCTTCATCATGTTTAACTGTATTTGAATGTTAGTTGTAACCATTAAATAATTAAATTTGGCATGTTTAAAAAAAAATTAATAAGTTAGTATAGCTTCTTCATCATTTTTATTGAGCACATAAGAAAGATAACCATATATTAATAACTTCAATAAGATTATAATTTTATTTAAAACTGAACACAATAAGCCAATGCATGCATACTAAATCGCGTTAAGTTTTAAAACATATATTATTCACAATTGTTATATGTTTAATTCTTATTAAAATTTCAAAACCATTATATTCTTAACAATTACAGTAATTTTGATTGTTAAATGCAAATTGGCAACAAACTATTCGAACAATATTCCGTAAATTTTTTCCAATTTTGGGCCTTACCGAAAAAACTATTTTTCAAGTATAAGTGCAGAGAAGAAAAATGCGTACTTCCTCTGGAAAATATTATTAAAATAATTTGCATCCTTCTTTTTTTTTTTTTTTTTCAAGAAAAAAAGTTAACTTCCCATCAAAATTTTAAGTTTTACGTTTTAAAATACTTTAAAGGAAACAGCTATTCCTACGAAAATAATTATCATAAACTACTTTGTAATGCATTTCATTACCATCCATTTGATCCTCAGTAAGAGCTCTTAACATTCAAAAGTTCAAGAGAAACTATCTTTCAAAAATCAACATGTTTTTTTTTTTTTTTAAACATGAGAAATCACCATTTTTATATATTTTTTTATTTTTTTTAAGAAGAAGAAAAATAAATTTTATTCTGGGATATTTAGTCCCTGTTAATTATCAAAAAGATGAAAATTGTCTGGCACTATAAAATAAAAATTTTAGCTAACACAATATAATAATCTAGCCTTATAATTCAAATAAATTAAGTACAAGTAAACATATTTATAAACACATTCTTATTAACAATATTGATGATATGTAAGTAACAGCCACATAACAGTCGAATGAGAGTGACAGCTCTTTAATAAGAAATTTTATTCTTACATGTATTCGGAAGATTGCTTGCTAAGGAGGTGGAAGAATAAATGTTGTTGAAATGTGGTTAAGGAAGCAAGCATGATAAACGATTTTTTAAAGAAAACGGTTCTATTTGAGGTAACAAACAGGTTTATGGACTAGGATGTCGTGTAGAACGAATGAACAGAGGAACAAGGAGTAAACAAATCAAGAAGGTAAGATGGCTTTTTGGTTTTAAAGGTTCGGAAATGGAATAAAACTAGGAAATATAGCCACAGGAAATCTGAATAGATCCACTTCAACACAGCATAACAATTGGAGACATGAGAGTCCAAAGATGAATCGAATGAAACAATTCATTATTCTTTTTAATCTAATCTCAAGCCCACCAGACAGTCCACTATATACAAGGCAGCCATAATCGAAGTGAGGAAACTAGGTGTTGGCGGGTTTTTAAGGGAATAGAATCATGGAATCTCAGAAACTGTTTTAGAGTAGCAATGGATTTGCGGGTAATTTGGGAGACATGATTATTCCAGGACAGGTACTGATCGAAAATTACTCCGAGATTTCTGACAGAGTTATGGAAACGAATAGATAGTCCACTGAGAAAGAGTAGGGGATAGTATTTTAGCAAATATAATGTAAACGAGTCGTATATAATGATAATATAATTATTTAACAGTTCTCATGATATTTAGTAGCAATATATAACAAATTGAATGAACATTATTATCGATGGATGAATAAAAGTTTTCTTCAAGTCTCGAAATTTCGACAAAGCCCTTAGACTATGAAGTTAAAGCAGAAATGATAACACCAAGACGAAGTTGGGCGAACTTCATCACAATATCCCTTTGGCATGAGCTTGTCCCGGATGGCAAACATTTCGCGCCGTTATTGAATCGCCGAGAACGTGCGTTCTCGTCATCTACGTTGGTTTATCGCATATCATTGGCCAGTTCTTGAAATAGTCTTTGAATCGTATACGATTTTCAACATGATTTTTCGATTATAGCATTGTTCAGATTTCGTAATTTTAATAATTGTACTCGATCATATTTTTATTTTTCAGTATATCGATATATCTTGACGAGAACTGCCGAATTAAGCTCTAACGAACGTCATAACTTCACTGATTCAAAATTGATAGTAGGCGGAAATGAATTAAGAAGGCGAAACTAAGTCAAAATAGTTCTCATGCGCTGTATACGTCGCAGGATTCCTACGAAATTAAAAAGACAAATAAAAAAATATATTAATATATAAATTGATAATTTTATAATATTAATAATGTATATAACTTACAACAGGAATATATGCTAATTATTTAATAAATATAGTTTGTTTTATTTTAAAAAATTTAAAAATTAATACAGCGAGTATCGAAGATAAATTTCATTAACTACTATGCTAAACAATTTATTAGGATCGTTGTTATATTTTATTAGCGGTAACGTAAATAAAAGCTGAATTAGTTGAAAACATATGTTTTTTTTTTTTTATTATTATTATTATGTGAAACTTTTTTAGGCGTGATTTGCACTTTTTTTTTGTGGAGTGAATTAAATTGATCCATCAGATTTCCGAAGTGTTAACGCTCGGGTAAAGTCGGCTAGAGTAGACAAATGAAAATGTTTTTGCATATGGATTAAAATATTTCAGAAACTTTAGTTTTTTTAATTTTTAAATCGGTCCTTCGTACTGTAGGCGAGGAAATTGTTCAGCATTTCATACACTATGTAATAGGCTATAATTCAAAATTATATCTTAACAAAACGCCGTTTTAGGGAGGCGAAAAGGAAAAATATTGTCGAAAACCAAATGATAAAGAGTTTAGTTGAAGATATGGATTAATATATCTCAGAAACTAAAAATCGGATCTACATACAGTCAGCAAGGGAAATGTTCAGCATTTCATCCTCTATATAATGAGCTATTATTTATAATTTACATTTCATATTATTAATCTAGCGTTGTTGATGTTAAAGTTCACTTCTGCCGTGTGGTCTAAAGCACACACCTTAGGTTTTTTAAAAATAATCTATCGCTCAAATATTTTTAATATATAAATTAAGGATTTAATGTATATAATACTACTATGACACTAATAGAATCATTGAAACCTGCTACCAATAGTATCATACTCCAAGTTTATTTAATTTTAGTGGTGGACAGGAGGAAATTCAAATCCGAAGACTGTCTTGACTTACACCAACTTGGATTAAACGATCCCCCCACAAAAAAAAAAAGAAAACAGTAAAACTAAAATGCAAACTCATTGAAATGCGTGATCAAAATAACTGAAGCTAAAATAAGTTTATGACTGATAATATTGCCAATTAACAAAAATTAATAAAGAAAAAAAGAAATGAAAAATATTATTTTACTAATAAACACACACTAGATCCACATACCTATTTTATTTTTACTTTATACTCAATGTTTCAATATCAATCAGACAATAAGTATGTGACAAGGACAAATCTTAAGTAATAATGTGGATCTAATGTGTGATTTCTATTATTGCAAACAAAATATATATATATATATATATATATATATATATATATATATATATATTCTTCTAACTATTTCATTTTATGAAAAAAACAAAAAAAAACAGTTAACAGAAATGAATGGAAATTAAATAGAATGAATTTGAATATAATTTATTTTTATTTTTTAGAATTTACTCTAATAAAAATAATTAATGTAACGATGAAGAATATAATTATCGGTCATGTTTTAAACTGGTAAAAGGTACATAAATTTCAAAGCAGGCTCTAGAGAACAAGTAAGACAATGTTCATATTAGATATAAATAAAATAAAATATTTAAACAAAATTAAAGATGTAAAAAAACACATCATTATTTGGCAAATAAAGAATAAAATAGTTAGTTTTCATGAGTGTTTTAATCCAGAACAGAATTGACACTATAATAAACATAAAATTTTCTTTCCAACAGCACTCCAATCTTCTTTTATTGCTAAGTTTATATTGCCATTGTTTACTATTATTATTATTTTATCTTTTATCGCATGATACTGAATAAAATAAATCTAACAAAGAGAATTCCTGTTTTTAGTCGATTTATTTATTTTTATTTACTTACATTGATAATTATTATTTTATTTAATTAGGCGTGGTAACTAAAAAAGTCATATTATTTAATAAATATTCCATATTTTATTCTAGTTTTTAATATAAAAATTTTAACAGGTAATTTTAGACTGTTTTCTATGTTTTAGTAGATCATGACAGTCTATAATTTTTTTAATTATTTTATTCCTAGAAAAGCTTTCGGTGACCTGCCCTATATTCATATCATATATAATATAACACATTATAATCAATTATGTTAACAATTAACAATACATACTTTTTTAAAACATTGTCATACAATTATCATTTCCATGCCGTACCCTATTCTCTTATTTTTCTATTTAAAACCATGATAGATTGGAACAGTGATTGTTGTTCATCTCATATTTTGTCTAAATTTTTTAAAAATTAAAATTAGCTGTTAATTAAGTAAATTGAATAAAATAAATTTTATTTACCGATTTTTCAGAGAATAGGGCTCCTCTTTGTCCGACATCATTTTACTGAATACTGAACAATTAAGCACTATCTTTATCTATATTACGGACCAATTTAGCAACTATAAAAGTTACCCAAGTACCTATTTTATTGGCTATTTTTTTAAAAATATTTTTATGGTTGGCTATTATATGCGAGTAGTGTTGTAGTAAATGTTTTTCTGTTTTGAATTTAGCACCTCATTTTGGTTTATTGGTTTAAGTTGCTTTTGTGATTATAGAGATAAAAAATTTATAGATACTGTCATTGGTAAATAAACATCCTGATCTATAAAAATTTTATTTATAGATAAAATACATATTTATACAAACGTAATGCATTATTTTACTTTTTTATTTTTACAGATAGATAATGTGTGTAGTCTTATCTAAAATACCATATCAATATTTTGTTGAAAAGCTATCGTACTTTTAACCGAACTGGATTCAACCCCCTCCCAACTTGCAGATCAGATCCTACTGACTCAATGTCATTAACCATTAGTAGTTGATCATCTTCCAATGGGCCTTGTATCTGTAGGTAAAGGAAACCATGTCCATTTTTTTTTATTAAACCATTTAGAAACAAAGAAACAAATTTTAACAGTTCAAAATTATGGAAAATTGGATCTCCTGAAAAACTACTAAAATAGACATGATTTTCTTTACCTCCAGGGTACAGATATACATTTACTTTTTAGTTTCACCTTTTTGAACCCACCTGATAGTAATCTATATAAACTTTATCTCTTCAGTCATGAAATAGAACCTCAAGACTTAGATAATTATTGAACAGGAGTGATTCCCTCACCCTACCCCCACCCTTCCTAACTTTGTATTAACTATAAAATCACTCTCAGATAATATTGATAAAGCTATGAAATTAATTATTCTATTCAAGATATTGATGACTGATCATTAATCAATAGCCTTACACAAGTCCATCACTCAATTTCAAGTAAATAAATAAAGATAAAACAAAATGTACGCTACAACCTACAATGCAATGAAATAAGATTATAGAAACAAATACGTTATTTGCAGTTAACGATTGCTCACCGCCTCGTGTTGATGACCCCTTCACCTTTGCCAACGAGATAAAACCTCTTTATTCAATGTCTCCTTATCAGAGAATTTATATTTATACCAATCAGTGAGAAGTTAATGTCCAGAGAGAACTAAACTTGTAAATCTGTAAATACTCTATATATTTATATAAAAAAGTTTAAGTAAGTCTATAAGAAGAAAAATTTAAGAAATATTAATCACTAATACGATAAGAGAATTCAAAAATAACATTGTGCCTCTGTAACTGTAATGAAATTTACAATTATTATTTTTCCTATGCTTGGCAGATAATAGAACAAAGAAGACACAGAATGGTAAAAGAATGGGCTTTCCTGAGCTTACGGTGATATTCACCCTGGGGATCTGTATAAGGTTATGTTCATCAGAACCACACAGCACTGACAAATGGGTCAGAACAGCATCATTTCCGCAGGTATTTTATCAGACCTCAATATTCAATAAAACATTCAATAATTAATTAAGAACATGTATTTATATTTTATATTGCCCTGGCCTTTTTCGAATAAAAACAAATTAATTTAAAATAATCTTATATCACCAACTTCTGTTTAATATCATTTTTAAGAATGGTTGCTCAATCAAGGATGAATACAGTCATGGATTTACTGACTTAATTAGGACATAATTATTTTAAAATTATATTAAAAAGTAGTATTGGCTTTCATTTACATAAGAGCAGGGCCAGAACTAGGCATGGACAAAGCATTTGCCATTGGGAGCATAATTTAGAGAGCACAACTTTTTTTTAGATAAAATAAATGATAGATATTTCTACTTATTGATTGTTTAGACCTTAATTCAATCACTGTAATGATTTAATGTTATGCGATGATATTTATCATAAAATATATATACAACCTAAAATTTTTTTTTTTATATAAAATATTAGGCCAAACGTATTTGGTGATCTTTTTTTCTAGCCATATCTTTTTGTTTCGGTGCCGTTTTTATGAAATATTAGGCCAAAGATCACCAAATACACACAGTTTTTACATCATGTATTATTTATTTGACGTTTCGGCTTCAGAAGCAATTTTCAAGATCCTGAAAACTAATTTTAATTCAATTATTATACTTCAAACTACATCATTAAAACATATATTAATTCAATAACAATCGGTTATATAAATAGTCCAAATTCTATTTTATATATATTTTTTTTTTATAACATAACATTTTGGTTAAAATAAATGTAAAATTTATCATCTACCTACCATGCACCGCCACCGCTTCATGAAATTTCCTAAAATGTATCATTATAATATAATTCGTCGGTTTGTCATTCTTTTATTTCATTGAATGTCGTTTTTTCACTTTTAAAAGTTATAATAAAAAATCCCTTCACCCCACTCCTTTTTAATATAAATCCAGTCCTGTATGAATGCATTAGTGAGGAGGAACACTTTTAATATCGTCTACAAAAGAGGTACATCAATTGAGAACAAATAATATTCTTTTTGATTTTCTTTTCTTTTCTTAAAAATTTTAACATTTCTATTTTATTTATTTATTTATTTATAATAACTGTTAGTGTAATTAAGTCCTGTTAAATATATGTATATTTTTTAATTATATTCAAATGGGAGATTCAAATAAATTGCTTTAAGATACAAATATCTTTTGTATCTTTAACAATTTATAACAATAAAATGAAGCTTTTTTTTTAATTATTATTGAAATTAACAAATGTATTAAATGATAAATACAACAAGTAAATATGAAACAAGTAACATGGCATGTACAACATGAAGAGAAACTACCCATTGATAGCACTCCAATTATATTTCTATTTTAGAAGGTCCCCAGGCCATCTTGTTTTCAGACACGTCGGAGGGTTATCAGGAATAGAAGAGGAAGCACGGTTGGAAACAAGAGGGTTCGGATGGTTAAGAAGTTTTTTTATGAAAGGATAAGAATCTGGATTGAGCTAAATCGGAAACATATGGCACATTAAGGTCTTTATGGATGATTTTATTTGTGACAAAGTAAGGAGCATTGAGGATTTTACGAAGGATTTTGGATTGTAAGGATTGGATACTAGAGAAATTCTATGGTTTAGTAGAGCCCCAAAGTTCGATCCCATAAGTCAAAATAGGTCTTATTATAGTAATATACATGAGTCTTTTGAAAATAGTTGGAAGCTTAGAATGTTTGTCTAGTAAGTTCTGCAGATGTCGAAAACATCGGGTGGTTTCTAGTCGTTTCAGTCTGGTATGAGGGTTACAAGTGAGTTGTTTGTCCAGGTGGTGTCCTAGGTATCGGATTTGTTCAACAGGGATAAGTGGGGTATTGTTAAAGGATATTGTGGGATAGAACATCATAGGTTTACGACGAAGAATAAAGGTAATTTGATGGAATTTATTTTAATCCTCCAGTTTTGACACCATTTTATGTGTGATTGAAGAGTTTGGGATGCAATAGATGGATCGATATTAACTGATAGGATACATGTTTCATCGGCATAGGTGGTGACGACAGTGTTGGAATGGATTGGGATGTCAGCTGTATAAGCTGTGTAAAGGATAGGACCTAAGATACTACCTTGAGGAACAATCTCAGCAAACTGAGAAAAAAAGAGATGAATAAGCATTCTTATGATTTACTTTGAAGTATCTGTCAGTAAGGTAGGAACAGATAATGAGGAATTATATAGGTGGTAGGAATTTACGGAGTTTGTAGATTAGTTCCAGATGCCAGACTCTATCAAACGCCTGTTCAATGTCGAGAAAGACTCCGATGCAGTACATTCCGCGCTCCAATGTAGAGAGGATGTGCAGAATCCAAATTGGTGATCTGGGATAATGTGTTTAGAGTCTAGGATGGGATACAGGCGTAAACAATTTTAGAATTGGAAATGTACCTTTCAAAGATAATTGTCCATATACATAAATTAAACATTATTCAAAAACAATCAATATTGTTATTTGATAGAACATACAATAATTTTTTTTTTTGATAAACTTGAAAACCTGTATATATTTTACTATTTAAAATTATTACAATCTATTTCGTGAAACGAACTGATAGTAATTGATATAATTTCAGAACAATCATCAAAATGTGCTCATTGGAATTGACCAGCGGTTGAGAGGATTAGATACCATAAGGCTTATTATCTCTCGCAACGAGATGTCACTTGAATCCCTCTCAAATCGTATGGAACTGATGGAGGCACGAATCACATCACTTCACAGCACGATGCAACACAAATTTGAAGCACTTACAACAGTAAGTATTGTGAAAAAAACTTTATAGAAAATACAATAAGCTGATACTTTATTAAAACCTGTTAACCGATTCACATAAAAGTATTCCATAAGGCAGTCTCATCTGCGGAAATGAAGTACGAACTTTATATCGAACAAATGTCAAGAAAACTGCAGACAGATCTCGACAGGATCTACCATAAATTGAACAGTGCAGAAGCGAGGCTCGAAACTACAGTGGACAAAATACAGGTTACAACATAAACTTATTCATTTATAAATTAAGTAACTAAAAATAAAATTTTAAAAATGTAATTAATTGATAATTTATGTTTAATTTTTAAGAACCAAATGGAAATAAATTTTCAAAAGGCTGAAACTAAACAAAACAATATAGCTAATGATGTTTCGAAAGTTCATTCCGGAATAGAGATGTTAAACAGCCAATCAATGCATACTGAGCAAAGATACAACCGTACCCTCGGCATGCTCGTCAATCATTTACAGGTATACTTTACTATATGTAAAAACTCTCTTTCCCATTAAACATATTAGTAAAAATAACTAAAAATTATGGAATCAAAAAATGTTTTAGAATTATTAGGAAGATTTTGAAATTTTACTATGCTATACATACACTGATCTTTATTAGGAGATACGCCAGGAACATGCAGACAAGAAAGAGCACTTAAAAAACTTGACCTCCTTGGTAACAGGCCTGCAGCCAAATAAAAGTGAATTTTGGACACAGAGTGATGCGCCAATGATACCAAAACAACAAATACAAATAATTAAGGCTGAAATCAGTGTTGAAGCACAGAAAATAACAACAAAAGTAAGATATTTAAAACTAAATTATTTTACCAAGTACATGATCTAGGATTGGTTCAGAAAAATATCAAACAATTGTTGTTTAATCAATTTTAGCATTTAATAAATAGTTATTTGGGGTATTTTCTGACTTTTTTTTATCTCCCTTTCCTTGCCTTTTTTTGACACAGGGTTTTTACTGGGCCAGGGGAGAGATCAGGGGAATTATGCCAAGTTAAAAATCCCAGCGGGCAAAGGGATTCAAACTCATAATTATTTTTTTTTATCTTAAAGTTCGGTTATCAGGTTGTCGAACAATGAACGGTGCTGAGCACACGTGTTAGCCCGCTCTTGTGGTATCCCTCAAGGTTCCTCTTTATCTCCCTATTCTGCTTACTATTTACATTAGTGACCTTTCCCTCCTGAATCATCACTACCAATACCATATCTATGCAGACGATTTCCAAATATACCTGCTCTTCCCACCCTCTGACCAGTTACCAGCCACAAAAAATTTCAATAAGACATAAATAGGATTCGCAAGAGGGTAGGAGCTAACAAGTTGAAGTTGAATGCGGAGAAAACGAAAGCAATCTTAATAGGCTCCAATCACTTTCTTACAACTGTTCCTGATATTCCAACGTTGTTCTATACTAAATTACCTCCGAATTCTATTTCCATTTGAAACCCATAAGATCCTAGTCACTTCCTTAACACTTCCACTTGATCTATGTCTATTCAATTTTCAATCTCTTTATTCGTTAACATTCAATTTCTTTATCTGTTAACCTACAGTTATCAAATGTAATCTTTATTAGTTTGTTGTATACTCATTCCTTATCTTTTATCGCAATCTGTTTACTTTTAACTTACATGCTGTATTCTCCTTTGTTTTTTATTTTATTCATACTTATTTTCCATTTTTGTTTCTATCTTCTATATATATAATACTTGATATTTTAACTAAATTATCACCCACTATGTCTCTGATGTCATCTTTTTGTTTTTTTATCAGACAAATTCTTCTTATTTTATATCTACTAATATTTATTTACTTCATTTTTACCATTTTTTTTATCTTTTGAAGCCCTGATGAAGACCTGCAAACTGGGTCGAAACGTCGGCAAACAAGTTAAATAATACTATTTGTATAATTTAGTATTTATTTGAGCGCACCCTCCCCCCCACCCATCAACTCCTCATTTGATTATTTTTACTTCATGTTTTTTAATGTTTTTATTATTAATTGATTAAAGTTAGAAAGTAACTTATACTTTTTTATTAGGACTATTTATTTACTTTATGATTATTTTTTATATATCTCTGAGGTTTCATAGCCCACATTTCTTTCTTTTTGAATTATTCCAAAGGAACATATCCTTGAATAAATAAAGTATTATAATTATTATTTCCTTGATCATATTCAATAAATTATAAAATTCAATAAATTTATCATGGTCAACCATCAATAAATATAATTTATTTAATAAAATGTACATAATCATGCTATGTTCAATACAAATCAATTATACTGTTTATAAACAGGTAAAATTATAATAAATATTTTTTAAGTTATAAATAAATTGTGACATCGATATAATGATAACTTTTTTTCTCTTTTGTTCCAGCTAAGCAATATGTATAATGAAATGTGGAGGAGCATTAAAGAACTAGAAGTTGTTTTTAAAATAGCTTTAAATGAAAGCGGAAATAAAACTGTTAAGCTTCATAACGAACTTCGTGAAATGCTATTTGAAGATAAGACGGACAGCGAAAGTAATTAATCAACTTATGAATTAATAGTGTTAAGATCAAACTAAATATACACATTTCATAATCCGCTAAGTGATGCTAATAGTTATTACTACTGAATTACTATAAAAGAAGAACTTTTTTAAATTAAAAAAAAAAATTAGAAAAAAAGTATAAATTGAAAGATATAGTTGTTAATATAAAGTTATTTGGAAAAATAAAACATACATTAATCAATGTATTCAACTTTAATTTTAGAAGTATTTTCATTTTAATAATTAACCAATGAAATTTTATTAATCAACACAGATTTTCTGGATGTTGTAATAAGGGGTGTGATGTCAAGCATACAAACTGAACTGAGCAATTTAAAGATGCAATTACAAACAGACATTCAAGGGCTCATTACAATTAATGGAATGTACGGTGATTCATGTCAGAAGGTTAAAGGAATCATTGAAAATGGATCGTTGCCTCAAGTTCTTGAAAAAATAATTAACACACTGAATAACAGGTATGTTTACTTAAAAAAAATAATATGAACTTGAATAATTTGATATGAACTATTAAAAAATAAAAATATTTATGATTCAATATAAGTATATTCAATGATTTAAGTAAATATTTTTCTGTTTTAAATATCAAAATAAACTCCTGGACAAAATTTAAGCACTACTTTATTTTATGTAACAACTATTCAATCTCTATAGTTTTTAAAAGTGCATAGGAAGGTAACAGGTTACACAGGGACTGGCAGTTTCAAAGGAACTAACTGGGTCTTAGTGTCCGCTTCGAAATCTTCAAATTCTAATCATTCCCGTATCGATCCACTGACTTACTAATGTTTCAATATTGAAGACTAGCGAAATATTTATATTATTTATAAACAATAGACTTTATTTATTTTAGAAAGAAAAACAAAGGCGGAGATTCTCTAATCCCTCAGTGAAATCCAGAATCCAACGGAACCCACCCCATTTATGACATTCGAGCGTGATAGCAACTTATATTTGGTACAAAACTGATTTTGAGCCTTACCTTAATAATATATGTGGAGATTCTAACTTATTTAATAAAACCTTAAAGTAAATAAAAAGCATTATAAATTCCTTAAACATAAAAATTTCAAAGTAATGTGTTAATTTGGTCTAGGAGTTTAATTACTGAAATAGTAAAAGTGCGTTTCTGGCAACAACAGACATCTTATTATTTTTCCCAATCAAGATGGTGTGTTTACACCATCTCACAAATTTTATTAATGACATCAAATGGATAGTGAGAATTTGTTTATCTTTAAATTGCAGGACAGAAAAGTTAACAAAGCAAATAACAGAGGTAGGAGAAATGGTGAAAAAATCTAACCACAACGTCATCACACTCGGCAAGGATAGTGGCCAACAGTACAAAATGCTTGACAGTTCAATAAATGATGTTTCTGAGAAAACGGATGAAATATCACAGGTAAACAGTTACTTTCCACCAATCGTCTGTATTAAAAGTTATATACATTGTGTATAAAATAATGCAAAAATAGAATTAATAACTTTTTTATAGTTAAAATGTTTAACAACATCTCATTTAAAATCTAAATAACAAACAAATGTATATAAATATTTTTATTTTTATGTCAATGTCCCTCTTTGTATAATTTGTTTGTCATATTAATTCAATTAATTTTTCTTTATTTTAAGGCTCTAAATCCAAATTAATGAATACCATCATTAGTCTAAACAAATATTTCAAAAACTGAATGAAATGATATTAACCTAAATTTTGTTGACAGGAACTACAGATCCAAGCTCAAGATATAGACGAGTCATTACTGAAAAATCAAAAATTAATAAAAGAAATAAAACTTCTGTTAAGTAACAATTTAGAATGTAATAAACCTCAACCCAGTGAAACAATTAAAAATAATTTAAATGCTCTGGAAGCCAATTATAACAATGGTATAATTAAAATAATCACAGACCATGCAAATAAAACAGATGGAACAGAAGATAAAGAAGATGAAAGACTTTCTAAAGGCATAGGAATCCCCTTGACAAAGTTAAATCAAACCATAAGTACTTCAGATCTCATGGCAGTGATTGGAGAATCAAAAAACAATAAACAAGAACCTCCGATAACATTGGCAGCATCCGAAGAGAAGGATAAAGATGATGAAGATGATTTTGAAGCACAGGAGGAAGTTGGAGAAGACGACCTAAAGACTGTTGATACAACACAGTTGTTGCTATCTTATATAAAGTATATCAGGGGTGATTTGTCAGCACAAGAATTTCTCACTGAAGCTGTTCCAGGAACTAAATATGAAAACCTTCGGGATATGGCGAGACAATTAAAACGCAATGAAAATGTCCCAAAGGAAATGATCAAAAATATTGAAAACATGGCATGGGAACAAGCAGACAAAGACTCAATTGGGATGGACAAGGAAATAGGCAATATAATCAGAAAGTTAAGTCAACATAACAAATATGAAACATTTAACGAGGATGAAAATTATGATGAAACATTTGATACTACACTTAAAGAATAAATGAACTCAATGAACAAAATTAACAGGAAAAAACACACCAAAAAAGCTTTAATTAAGTTAATGATACTTAGAAGAGTTTAGGAATGAATAGTAAAACATATTATTCTAAATTAATAAAAAAAAAGACTTGCTGATAAGTAAGTCAACAATCTCAAATCAACTAAAAATGATACCAACTAGGAAAATCGATCATTACAATTTATTAGTCATAATTTCTAAAATCAAAAAAATATTGTAAATATATTATTATTAAGGCCATATTAGACAGTTACTGTTTGTGAAAAGTTTTGTAATATGTGTCTAGTCTGTAAATGTATTTTGACTATTTATAAATAAAAAGAAAATAGTACGTTTCTCTTAATTATTAATTTTTTTTTCAAACAATTAAATGAAATGTGGTTAAACTAGGAGTTGAATGGACCGAAATTACTGATATTCATAAAAAATCCACATTATGTCCTACATAATCCTCATCGCCATTAGAGTCTAGACATCATACTAGGAAGAAGTGATTAATACTGCTTTAGCAACGGTAGGTTTATCATCGGTCAGTAGTTGCATATGGTGTGTTATATATATACACACCACAGCAATACACGGACTACTGTCCGTAGTGGTGCCCATAGGACTTCTCTTCAGAACTGATATATTTCCCCAAAATTTGCCGTCACAGATACTCTTTTTCAGGTGATTTTTTATTTCTGGGATGAAGTAAGAAATTGTACTGATCTGTTAGGGATCAAAGGAAGTAATATGTAACCATCGTTAACAGTTCGGAAAGTAAGACAGTCCCTGAGTAAAAAATTCTTTGATGGTTGGAGTAAATGTAAGTGGCAGGGATTTGATATGGACCATATTAAGTCAAACCTATGGGCCCAATAAATTTCCATATGACAGAAAGGTGCTCACCACCTTAGGAGGGACAAACGCCATGAAATCGAATGTCAATTACTCTCTTCTCCGCAGTGCATGAGGAGTCGGAAGCGAGGCTAACAGAGATGCTGGACCCCTCTGCTGCAAATATAACTGAGATTCAGGAACCCTAGCTCATATATTGGACAATGGTTTGAATAATATAATCCTTGTCACCCACTGGCACAATAACATAAAGCATTGTATAGCTGAATTCCTTGAAATAAAGAACTATAGAAGTTTATTGCCTGGCTACAGATGGCTCAACAAGGTTCGTCGACATTTTAGTTTTCAATGTAATGCAAAAGGAGACTAATAGTGGACCCATTATCAGGTTTGAGACTAACGATCAAGATCAAGACTTCGAGGTGAAGGCAGAGAAAGAGGAAATTCATACGAAATATAAATCTCACTGAAAGGAAAAGTATACAAATGAATTTGGCAAGAGAAAACTCTCAGTTACAGAGGTATGGTTCAGAGAAGTAGAGAAATCGTCCCTCTCACTGCAAGTAATTTATTTCAATGGTTCGGTGTTGGAAGGGAATGGATGCAGAACATGGCAGAAACTGTTTTTTTGGACTCATTAGGAATCCTCCATCTCCATACATATTAATTAATCCTAGCCTTCATTTATTTGATTCTGTAAACTGTTTTTGGCATATTTGCTATCAATTACAATGGCCCGACCTAACTCTTTCTTATTTTATTTAACTATTGATCGATGAGTATATTGCTTTATTTAGGAGCTCAACACAGTTGAGCAGCCATGAAATATTGTTGTAGTTCTCTTACTCACTTATTTAACTGCTCTTTAGAAAGGATCAACATTCGAAAGAAGAATAAATTAAATACTCACAGTACCAACTTTTGAACATTAATTCAGGGCAGATCATTTGCAAGACAAACTATATCATTTATATTTGTTACAATAATTAAAAAGCCTGTATGGGATACATACTCTATCAATCCACAAATATTATGTTTTTTTTTCTAAAACACATATTTTAGCTACAAAATAATGTATGCCTTTTGCCTACAAAATAATTTATAAAAATACCTAGAATCATAGAGGGAAATCTTTTTGTCATTAGAGGGTGCAATAACATCAGGCAGTGATAATGGAGGTTGGAATAATAGTTTATATTTTACTAATATTTTATTAATAAGTAAATACACACACCCATATACAAGTATTAAATTTAATTCTATTGGATTTTCAAATTTTCGTAACTTTAAAATTTTCAAAAATAAGATTAATTATAGTGCTAGATTAATGAATACTGTGCAAAAACGTTTGGGGACCGCAATTATGTCACAGAGACCACATGCAGTCTAGAGCCCACAGGTTCCCAACCTATTGTCTATACATTCCAGACTCAAAATGGACACACGTCTTTCTGATGATCTTCCTTTATACCTTGAAGGCCTAAATATTGAAACAATGAACCTCCAATGGGCAGCTTCTCCACAACTGCTCATAATAAAATATTAATGTTACTAATTGATTAATTGTATATAAAACCCAATACTTAAAAAAAACATTGAAAAGTGATAGCTACTGTACTGAACTCATCTATAAATATTATAAAAGGTTTCTGTAAGAAAGGGAAATAGTCATAAATTTAATATCAGACCACAGGAGCCACAAAAAAAAAAAATCTACAAACAATGGTTTGATTTTCTGCAGAAAAGCAGGAAATTAAGTTGTGTTTTTAAAAATAAGTTATGTTTTTGTTGAATAGAAAGCAATCGCTAACAAAATATTCCATTCATGTAATCAACAAAATTTCCTTACTTTTCAAGTAGGCTTTGTCTTAGTTAGAACCATTTAAAAGAGACATTCAAGCAGCTAAACTAAGTTCTGTATTTAATAAAATCATGAATTATTCAAAATGTTTTTTTTTTTTCTCCTTCTAAGTGGACTACAGAAACTGCACTTAAAGAAAAACTTACTTCTTTAATAAGCTTCAGATCCATGTTAAACTAAAAAAAATTATTAAATAACTAAAAAGAAAAATATTCTATGTCTTTTAAGTCTGAGTATTTAGTGTGGAGAGTAAAAAAGGAGGGGACAGCTAAAAATTATGTGGCCAGAGCACCAGCTATCGTAAATCATAACCTAAAAAAATGTCAGAAACATTGAAAAGATAATGTTCATTTTAATACAGCAAATCTTGACCATTTAAACGTAAGGGTTTAAAATCTTGACCATTTAAACGTAAGGGTTTAACAATTTAATCAACAGCAAATAACGTACTATAGTGTGAAGTTAATAAGGGAATATCTATCTTAAGTTTTTTAATATCATATAGAGCTATAACACCACTTATAATTTATGAAAGCATGAAGTTTGGTAAAACAAAACAACAATAACTGGTATTGTAAAATACTATTAAAAACTGATCGTTTGGACACTTAAACAATTATTTAATTTGCTTTTATGATAAATTTGCTTAATAATCTATAACAAATATTAATATATGTATGTAATATAACTAGTATACACCCAGTGGCCAAAATTTGACTATAAACAATACTGAAAATTTAAACAAAATATATATAAATTTGCATGTTTCCAACATTTTTCTTCTACTCTTATATTTTCATAAATAATCTTTTATATGTATTTACAACAAGTTCAATTGTTGTAACAATAGTTCAGTACCATTTTTGTACTTTTTGAGTTATTTGAAAATAAACTTCTAAATCCATCGTTACTTTTTTTCGGTCTCTTTTCAGGGAAGTATCTTGTATTCATAGATAAAAATGGTTTTGAGATAGGTGTAGACTTTTGCCAAGTTTCATTAAAATTTGTTACAGGCATTTAAGCGCTATAGATGAAAGTGACAAACGTTTTTTTGCCACAATTTCGAAATAAAATGCCGGATGGTAATGAAACGTATATAAAAACACTCCTGAATTTTATTGCAACGTTGTATCAAAATTTTAAAGCAATTAGCGAGGAACTTTGGAGATTAGTGGTTTTAAACTAACTAATATTTACATGTTTATTTATTTACTGTTTCCAATTTTTTTTTTTATTGATAATACTAAAGATCATTAATAGCTAATAAACAAAAAAAAAAAAAAGAAAACCAGTTGAAAAAACAGAGAGGAAAAAGGTACTGAACTGTTTTGTCTTTGCTTATTTATATAATAATATATATTAATAAGAAGAAATTTTATTTTTTACTTAACACATGTGATAATTTAATATTGAATGTATTTTTTTTTTCTCTTATATACTTCTACGTCTGTCTGCTTAGTTATCCTTAGCTAAGGGAGTTTCTACTTCATGTATTTTCATAAAGAAGAATAATATGAACATAAATTATATATGAACATATAGATATATTTAATGTATTTCGTCTATAAGACAGATTCTCGTTCATAATATTCTACCCGACCAATGCACACATGAGATTATAAAACTATTTCTAATTTACAACATACAAAACAGAACTACTAAAGAATCTGGACATCTTCACTAACTCTGTACAAAAGCTGGTACAATCATTAAATTTAAGCCATAGACTATTTTTGCAAAATAACTGTTTTAAAGCTTTCAAAAAATTTATGCACAGCAAGTTTTACATAAAATATTCCTTGCTTTGCACACCAGTTTACGACAAAATTATTATGCAATTTTAATATTTAAAAAAGCATAAAAAGATAATTGAACATCAATAAACATTATTTGTTAATAATAGACAACTTAATATAGAATAAAATCATTTTAATTCTTCTTAACTTGGATAACAATTAAGATTAGTAGTTAATAATATAATGTGAAGTTTTGTGAATACACCGTATATGTATAAAAATTAATCTGTGTTAGAAGCACGGCATGGATGAATAACATAATTACAAATGGACAGTTAAGAAGTAATATTTATGAAGTTATTTGTTGCTATACATGCCCTAAAATAATCTTTAAGAGAAATGTTTACTAAATTATTTATTACAGCGTAAAATTAAAGTAATCCTTAAACAATAGCAAGGGTTAATTCCCATGAGATTTATGTGATTTTTTAAATTTATACGAATATTTAAATATGCAATGCATATGTGAATGTGGAATTTTTCAACATTTTTGTATTGATGGTAAAACCTACAAGTGGTGAATTGTGTTCGATAATTCAAAATCTTCAGCTGTTAATTTGAAATCCTTTCCGTAATATTTTTTACAGAGGCTATATACATATAAAATTTATGTAAACTCATATATATTTACAAAAAAAATCTCAATAATTTTTTTATTTAATGGTGTTTTCTTCAGCCAATTCTACCCTCAGTCAAATTCCTCCACTTCTTCCTACCCATCCCTTCCTCCTTCAGCAGTACTCAGCCCACCATGCTCTCAACCATATCTCTCCATCTGACATGAGACCTTCCTCTCTCCTTCTCCTACCCTCAGCTTCCCACTCGAATGTCATTTTGGGAAGTCATTTACTATTCATCCTTTTCATATGTCCATACCACTTTAATCTTCTTTCTTCCACCATCTCTAGTATATTATTCTCAACTTCCATTGTTTTTCTAATGGTCTCATATCTGATTCTTTGTGTCCTTGAGACACTAGCCGACTTCCTCCAAAAATCCATCTCCACAGCTAGAATTTTTTTTTCTTTCCTCTTAGACATGAAAAACTAACAAACACTTGGATGATTTTTAGATCAATTATGTTCGAAAACCTTTTTTTGTCCCTACTGTAAATGAGATCATGTTGAGAATAAAGGTAATACCAAATGTGACATTGCTTATCAGTTTGTTTTTAGTTTCACAAATATTTTATTGAATGATTATGAATAATATTTTAAAATCAACTTAAAGTTGATACCATAAGATTGCCAATAGTTTTAATTCCACTATCAATGAGAAAATAAAGTAAAACAAGAAGGTAATAATAACACATAAAAATGGAAAAGGATTAAAACAATTATTTGTACCTACTATAAAAGAAAAATTTTGGTGAGACAAGACATCAGATATAAGTGAGCAATATTTGAATAAAGCAAATCTTTTGAGTATTAAATTATTTACCTCGACTTTTGCATTGTTCTGAAATATTGTTTGTGCCTTGTGTGTCAACTGAGCGAAGCAAGAACTGAGGGTCGACATTTTCTGCCTCGCAGCGTATACCATTTCGGGTTCATCACTATCCAATTCACCTAAATAAAATAATTGTTTTTATTGCAGGATAGAACAAACGAAAAAATGATTTAAATTAATAACACATTTCAGTACAGAAAAAGATTTCCTCAGAAATAAAATTTTCTTTAACAGTAAGTACACATAAGTAAATATCTGAAACTTATTATATTCAAATAAAAGCGAGTAATAAAAACAATTGATTCGCTTCATGTCTAATTTATTCATGAATACACAAGAATATGATTTTTAATATAAATTAATATTAATACGGTCATATTTATTCTTATTTAAATATTATTAAATTACTTTCATTAAACTACAACTACAGAACTGTAAAAAGAAATAAAAATCATAAATAGGAATAAAGTTCATTAAAGATTAAGAGCCGAGAACTAATATATATATAATTTGAAGCATTTCAAACCATGGAACACAGCTGGATTAATTTTACACATTACTAAACAAGTTTCTAAAAAATCTGACGATAAACACAAATAAATATTATAAACTCCTATTCTCAATATGAAACGTCTCTTTTTAAATAAGTTAGTATGAAAAAGTCGTATTTATTAAATAAATAAATAAATAAATGAGCACCATTGCTTGAAGTTACATGGACCCAGTCAAAGGTTACTTAAACTGGCAGTAAAAATGTTTAAAATTATATCTACATCCCTTATTATGAATACATATAGACTTAATTGAAAATCTTCACAAGATTTAGAGCACTAGAGAAATAGGTTCTAAAGAAATTTACTGTGTTCTAACTACGTTTTTCAGTTTAGGTAATTGTAAAATTTTATTTATTTTAATAATTTAGTGTAATTCATTTGGTCATTTATATCATGTAATTTTTTTGACTGAACAACCCAACCAACTTCTCTTCAACTGATAAATTTTTCTTTGGAAAAATCAGAACTGCAGGAACTTAATAAAATTAATTATGAGATATAAAAGGATTTTTGCTACTTAAATGTACTTAATGGATTTTTTCATGATTATTAGTCGATATTATAACGCTTACAACTCTGTAAGAGGTTGGAAATATGGAAAACCCTAATTTTTTTCTTTGCCAGTTCCATATAAATTGTTATCCAATAGAGATTGTGAAGAAAATAAATTCAAAGATTTGAGAGTCTGCAAAGTCAATGCCTTTCTTTAATTAAATATGACCCAATGCCTTTCTTTAATTAAATATGACCCCAAAACCTTGTCAACACAGGCTGATCAGTTTTTTTTTTTTTTTTCTGAAAAGAAGCTTGCTCAGGCAAACTAAAGTCAAGTGAACCAAATGTAATAATAGATTATACTTTATATGTATCATAAAGAAGCTGCTTCTGTAATCTATTACCGAGCAGTGGCCACAAATCACAGTGGGATGAAAGGTGGATTTTCGTGGACATGGGCCTAGAACTTATTAATTCGAGATAACTTATTATTATTATTACATTTTATTCTGATTAACTTGATATTTTGTACCCTTATATTTTTAAGGAACATGAATATGACGTCCAAATAAGAAAATTTTCACAAACAGAAAAATCGGGTATTTTTGTTTAAATCTGAGAATTTTTTAATTTGACAATAAGTTAACTTTGAAAATGATAAAGACCTCTTCAAACGCATAATTTTATGTACCTATTTATAATTGCTGTCTATATTACTACATATAATCATTATTTTAATCATTTTAAAAACACTATATATAGTTATAATATATTTATATGTAATAACTAAACAAATGTATTGTTTATCAATAGTTCTTATGGAACAATAAACATAGTATTTTATTTTTATTACAATAAAATTTTAAACATCATCAAAAATATTTTAAACACCATCGATACTTTTTCACATTCTTCGATGAAAAAAATTTATATTTCTTCATTAATTTTAAAGATTATATTTAGAATAACTGATACAGACAACAATCGTGGGCATTTCAAACCACAATATTAATTTTGAACTTTATAACAATATTATTAAACTTAAAGATATAACTAATAAGTAAGAGAATTAAAAAAAATTATTCGATAAAAAAGTTTATTCAATAAACAATTTTTTATCTGATTGTTGATCATAATTTAATTTTTTCATATTTAATCAATGACAGATTTAAGTTTTGAAATCCCACAAATACTCCAACAAACAAATTTTGCATATAAAACTCCTTTTACATTTAATTAAGATAAAAATAATAAATTACTTTACGTTTAAGCTTAATTAGTCATTTTCGGAATTTCTAATAAAAACAAAAAATAGAAAATTTTATGTACTTAATTTTAGTTTCTGGTTATTTAGTTTTATACTTAAATGCTCTTAATAATACTTAATTTACTGTTTATATATTTTATGTTCTTAATACTTTTATATACTTTCTGTTTACATTATTTATAATTTTTATTTAAATATCAGTTAACTCCAACAATTTTCTATATCCTTTTGAGTCTTGTTTGTTCTAGACATAATGAAGACCTACGTAGTTGGGTCAAAACGTTGGTTAAAATAAAATAGTTTATCACTATTCATAGACTATAAATTTTCAAATAGTGATGAGAGAATATTTAATATTTAAAATGCAATAATATATAATAGTTGCTAATAATAAAGGATAATTACTACTAATATCTTTTTTATATTGGATTGAATTGATTTCGGATTACCTATTGAATAAATAAAATCGTAATTAGTATTGATTAATTTGAAAAAAAAAAACGAAAAAAAATTTTAATAAAATTATACTATTATTTCTTATGTACATTGGATGACGCTAAACATTTAAAATTGAATAAAAGGGCATTAGGAAGTGATTGGAATTAGCATATGTTACCAGATATATAAGGCCTTTAATTTTAGATGATATATTAATATTAGATTACATATTAATATTAATATTATCATGTTACATGATCATATTAATATTAATATTATCATGTTACATGATCATATTAATATTAATATTATCATGTTACATGATAGATGATATAATTAAAATTATAGTAATAAGCATAATCCTAATAATATATAAAATATAAGTTTTATTTTTTCTTTGGAATATTACAAAAAAAGCATAATATACATAATGTTCAATTCTATTTACTTACTATTTATTCTATTAAAAGTGGGTACATATTTTAATTTTCATAAATGAAATTTATTTTGATCATACTGTAATTTTTTTACTGAATTTGAATTAATTTTGGATTATCTAACGAATAAATAATGCTGAAATTAATATTTATTAATTGGAAAACATGCAAAAACAATTTTGATAAAATTAAAATATTATTTAGTACATATATTGGACAATGTTAAACATGAAATGATGAAGGAATTACAAATCCGAGACGTGACGTTTGCCATGGTAAGTGTATGTTTTTTGAACGGGCAGTGCAGAGTCCCTTTTCCATTTTGTTGTAAGACTTATGTGTCCAATGTAACCACAGCATTATTCGGGTACCCATTGACCCCACCTTTTATTTAATTTTAAACATTAGTTAATTTGATGATGTGTTTGGTTATTTATTTATTTACATTAGAGTGAAAATAAAAGGTTGTTTATATAAAGTTAAAAGAATAATATAAATATTTATTTCTTATCTATGTAGACAAAATTAAAATTTTAAAACAATATAAAAACAAAGTTTGATGTTTAAAGTAAACATGTTTATATTATTTTGATTTGAGATATTTTTCGAAACAAATAAATACAGAACCTTATTTTCTTTATGTAAATAAGACGTGGCAATAAGTGTATAAATTTTATAAAGGAGTAAGTAGAAAATCATAAGATGTAGTGATATCAATTGAAATCTATCTGATTCAATAGACAGTGATTCTTATAAGTTAAGTATGAACAAAGATGATAAAGATCTGAAAATGTAAAAAAAAGTAAGAAGAAATGATGAGAATAAAATATAAATGAGCAAACGTACCTCCTATACATAATGAGTGTGTGAACAGAGTGACTTACCAAGACCCGATCTGTAACGGTTACAGATAAAAACTTGAACTTAACTAAAGTGATGCCTTTTTTTAGTTTAAAAGTGGACTATTCATATAATAAGGAATGTAGAAATTATACTTTTATTAGTATATTACTATAATACCCACATATAATATTACAGTAAGGTTCAAAATCAGTTTTGCACCAAATATAAGCTCCTCTCATGCTCAAATGCCTTCAATGGAGTACCATTGGATTAAAAATTTTATGGGGAGTTAGTGAATCGTAATCTCCACTTTCGTTTTTCTATCTAAAATAAATAAAGTCAATACAAATATTTTGCAAGGCTCCAGTAGGAGCAGTGGTGAGTCGGTGGATTGATATGGAACAAATTGGGATTTGAAGATTTTTATGCGGACACAAATGGGTCTACCATGGGATGCATGTTGAAATCAGACTATTATCAGCAAAGATGTAGCATATTGAAATTTGTAAACATATCACTTCAAAACATGAATGAAGTTTAAATTACTTTTTATGTCTTATGTCGATTATAATTTCTCCATCTTATGATAGGTTGCGTTATTTTATTATTAATTATCATTTAGTCACTGATCAATATACTGTGCGAATAATTTGCATGGGCCAACTAGTATTCAATTATGTACATATGAAATACATAGTAATGGAAAGTATCACAATTGTGAATCCTGATTTTCAACAGAAATACAAGTTTCAAGATCCTCCAAAAGTCTCAGTATTAATGTGAACAGCGTAGTTCAAAACCGAAAAAATGTTCAACATTGAAATTAGGTATTTTATACTTTTATGGATTGTTACGTTCTCAGAAACAGCCCTACAAAATTTGATTTAATTTGTTTTACCAATGGAAATGTCTTATTCTCATTGAAATAGCCTGACAAGATTTAATTGCCAAATTTCCAAAATTTCAGTACCTAACGTATCTTTAATAATTAAATATCTTTAAATAATTAGCTGGTTAATAATTAAAGATCTCCAATTGATAGTGGTAATATAAGATGAATAAATATTAACAAAGAAAGAATTAAATAGTAAAAGAAAAAAAAAAGAAAAAAAAACTAATGGTGAACACATGAAGAATATTTTCAAAGATTGAAAACAAATTCCTGGAATATATTATGGAAAGTTAAAGATTATAAAATATTAATATCAAAAGATTCAAAATCACACAAAGATCAAAATCATTAGACAAAAAACAAATGACTTTTAATTGATACAGCTAATAATGTATGTTTTAGATAATAAGTTTTTCATGGAAAATATATCGAAAACTTTAAAATATATAGCGTATAAAATGTCCATATTTTTTACTGATTGTTGTAAATGTAAATAAAGTGATATTTCTAAGATTTACTAACTTTAAAAATAAATTGCTAAGGAGAGTACACTGGTATCAGCATTAAAAATATATTAGTAATTCTATGGAAGTTTCAATGACTAGTAGTGAGCATGTACCACAGTTTTAAGAAAAACAAATTAGTAAGAGTAAGAATTTTTCAACAGAAAACAAAATCAACAGGTATGAATTTAGATACTATTTCAAACAGTAAACAATATAAAAATACTTCTAACTTCAAAATATGAAGTTAATAATTAAAAAATACTAAATAATCCAAGACATATTCTAAATCACCATATATTGAGATAAATTATTGTCAGAGAAAACATTTGTTCATGTGATTCCCCATCATTTTAATTCTAATGATCATAATCAATACATAAAAAGAATAGCCATAGATTAAATAATAACACTATTATACTTAAATGAGACTAAATAATAACAGGTAGGAAAAAACAAAACTCACATCAAGTGGTTAATTAATAAATAAAATTAAAAAAAAAAGGCCTGTCACTTCAGCATAGCACTTCATACATATTTTTTAAACAACTTAAGTAAGAAAAGGATCAAAACTAAACTGTCATTATTTAAATACATAATAAAAGACAAGTAAGATTGTTAAATATTAGAAATACTAATTCTATAAATGAATACACAGGCCAATTGTGGATTCTGAATAAACCAGTGGATACTGTTTATACTTTTTAATTTAAGTTCAATTGTATACATACATTTATTAAGAATAATTAATGAAAATACTATAATAAACATAGCATACAAGAAACACATGCAACAATAGAAACAGAACACCTACAAAGCGAAAAAAAAAATCTGGCATGTACTTTATTTAGGGGCTTACCTATTAAAATATCGAGATCTACATATGCTTTATCAAATTCTTTTTCAAGTAAATCCAACCAGCGAAAACTCATAGCTGTAACAGCCATTTTGAAATGTCAAATTAAATCACGGAGCATAAAATGTTGATAAGATAGCGTCAGTAATGTTGATTTTTGTCAAAAATGGTTCAGCAATAAAAAAATTATCGACAATAGTAGAAGTAAAATGTTTTATTTAATAGATAGTAAAAGAAAGAAGGATATTAAAAACAGTTATAGGGGGTGGGTGACGTTTGAGCTACAAAGAAGTTGACGTGTACCGGTCCAGCTGGTTACTTTGCGTGTAAGGTTAGTTTATGGTGTGACCTGTTTTCGTGTAGTGTTTTTGCTGTAAATGAATCATGTTAACTAAGTTCGAAACAAAGTCTGCCCGTGTGAAAGGATTGTCTTTTCATTCTAAAAGACCATGGATTTTAGCTGGATTACACAGCGGAGTTATCCAATTATGGGATTATCGTATGTGTACACTTCTTGATAAATTTGATGAACATGATGGACCCGTACGAGGTATTTGTTTTCATACTCAACAGCCTTTATTTGTTTCTGGAGGTGATGATTATAAAATTAAAGTGTGGAACTATAAGCATCGAAGATGCATATTTACCCTTCTTGGCCATTTAGATTACATCCGCACAACTGTTTTTCATCATGAATATCCTTGGATTTTGAGTGCATCCGATGATCAAACGATAAGGATCTGGAATTGGCAAAGCAGAACATGTATTTGTGTACTTACTGGGCACAATCATTATGTTATGTGCGCTCAGTTTCATCCAACGGATGATATTGTTGTATCTGCATCCCTTGACTCTACTGTTCGAGTCTGGGATATATCTGGCCTACGTAAAAAGAATGTTGCTCCTGGCCCTGGTGGCTTAGAAGAACATTTGAAGAATCCAACCGCTACTGATTTATTTGGTCAGGCTGACGCTGTTGTTAAACATGTTCTTGAAGGTCATGACAGAGGAGTAAATTGGGCGATGTTCCATCCTACTTTACCCCTAATTGTATCTGGAGCTGATGATCGACAGATTAAATTGTGGCGAATGAATGATGCTAAAGCCTGGGAAGTTGATACTTGTAGGGGACATTATAACAATGTATCTTGTGTCCTTTTTCATCCAAGGCAGGATTTAATACTTTCAAATTCTGAAGATAAAAGTGTACGAGTTTGGGATATGACTAAGAGAACTTGCCTGCATACATTTAGAAGGGAACACGAAAGATTTTGGGTCTTATGTGCTCATCCATCATTAAATTTATTTGCTGCTGGTCATGATTCGGGTATGGTTATTTTTAAACTTGAAAGAGAAAGGCCTGCTTATGCTGTTCATGGCAACATATTGTTATACGTAAAGGACAATTTCCTTAGGAAGCTTGATTTCTCTAATTCTAAAGATCTACCTGTTTTGCAAATGAGAGGCAGTGGCAAAGTACCAGTGTACAGTATCAACTATAATGTTGCTGAGAATGCTGTTCTTGCTTGTTCAAGACTTCCAAACGTAGAAAACAGTGTTTACAATTTATATATACTACCAAAACAGTCAGAAAGCCAAAGTTCTGATGCAACTGAGAGTAAGTGCACAGCAGGATTGACAGCAGTTTGGGTCGCTAGAAATAGATTTGCTGTTTTGGACAGATCTCATTCTATTGTGATTAAAAATCTAAAGAATGAAGTAACAAAAAAAGTTACAGCGCAAGCATGTGATGAAATTTTTTATGCTGGCACTGGTATGTTACTACTTCGTGATTCCGAATCTGTTACATTATTTGATGTTCAACAGAAGAGAACTATATCTCAAGCTAAAATTTCTAAATGCCGTTATGTAGTTTGGTCATCTGATATGTCACAAGTTGCCCTGTTAGCTAAACACACAGTAACCTTATGTAACAGAAAATTGGATATTTTGGCATCTATCCATGAGAATACAAGGGTTAAATCTGGTGCTTGGGATGAAAATGGAGTTTTTATTTACACAACAAGTAATCACATTAAATATGCTATCAATAATGGAGATCATGGAATTATTCGAACACTCGATTTACCAATATATATAACCAAAGTTAAAGGTAATCAAGTTTTCTGTTTAGATAGAGAATGCCAATCAAGAATTTTGAGTATTGATCCTACTGAGTACCGTTTCAAACTTGCTTTAATTCATTGGAATTATGAAGAAGTACTACATATGGTAAGAAATGCAAGACTTGTTGGTCAAGCTATCATTGCTTATTTGCAGCAAAAGGGCTATCCTGAAGTAGCGTTGCATTTTGTAAAAGATGAAAAAACACGCTTTGCTTTGGCCCTGGAATGTGGAAATATTGAAGTTGCTCTGGAAGCAGCCAGAGCTCTTGATGACAAAGCTTGTTGGAACAGATTAGGACAAGCAGCTTTATTACAAGGAAATCACCAAGTTGTGGAAATGTGTTACCAGAGAACTAAGAATTTTGACAAACTTTCTTTCTTATATTTAATTACTGGAAATTTGGAAAAACTTCGAAAGATGACAAAGATTGCTGAAATCAGAAAAGATTTGTCTGGTCAATATCAAGGGGCTCTTCTGTTAGGTGACGTGCCTGAAAGGATAAGAATTTTGAAAAATTGTGGACAAGTATCTTTGGCTTATTTAACTGCGATAACTCATGGCCTAGAAGAAGAAGCAGAAGCACTTAAAGATGAATGTGAAGGAAATCTACCGCAAGTTGACCCAAAAGCTTCGTTGTTGCAACCACCAGTTCCTATTATGCAAGCAGAATCCAATTGGCCTCTTCTTACAGTTTCGAAAGGATTCTTTGAAGGAGCAGTAATGAAAGGTACAGGAGTAACTGCTGCTATCATTGATGATTCAGGTGATGGTTGGGGTGATGAAGCACAACTTGGCTTTGAAGAGCATATTCCAGGTGAGGATGATGGGGAAGAACAAGTTATACCAACACAGGAAGGTGATGGTTGGGATGTTGGTGATGAAGATTTAGAACTTCCGCCTGATCTTGAAGCTACTCCTACAGGAGAGGAAGGATATTTTGTACCACCCACAAGAGGTGTATCTCAGGCACAGGTTTGGGCCAATAATTCTCATCTTGTGGCTGACCATGCAATGGCAGGATCATTTGAAACCGCTTTCAGACTCTTGAAAGAACAAGTCGGAGTGGTTGAATTCGGTCCTTTACAGAATCTATTTATGACTGCATATTCCATAGGGAGAACATCTTATACACCATTACCAGCATTGCCATCAATGTATGCACATCCTCACAGAAACTGGAAGGAAGCTGGCGCTAAAGGTGGGCATCCAGCATTATGGATAAAATTGAATGATCTCGTAACCAGTTTGCAATCATGTTACCAGCTGACAACTAATGGTAAATTTCCTGAAGCTATCAAGAAATTTAGAAGCTTATTATTGAGCATATTATTGCTCGTTGTAGATACCAAACAGCAGATATCTGAAGCCCAACAATTATTGGGAATCTGCCGTGAATATATTTTAGGATTACAAATGGAAACCAAGAGAAAAGAACTGCCTAAAGATACGCTGGAAGACCAAAAGAGGATATGTGAAATGGCTGCCTACTTTACTCATTGCTCTCTTCAACCAGTTCACCAAATATTGACTTTAAGAACTGCCATTAATTTGTTTTTCAAACTTAAAAACTATAAAACAGCAGCATCATTTGCTAAAAGGTTACTAGAACTTGGTCCTCGCCCAGAAGTTGCACAACAAGCTCGTAAGTTAAATCAAGCTTGTGATAAGAATCCTGTTGACGAGCATAAGTTACAGTATGATGAACATAATCCCTTTACTATTTGTGCAGCAACTTATATCCCAATTTATAAAGGCAAGCCTGAAGAAAAATGCCCTTTCTGTGGAGCAAGCTTTCTTCCCGAATGTAAAGGCAAAGTTTGTACTATTTGCACAGTTGCACAAATTGGAGCAGATACTTTAGGGTTAAGGATAAGCCCATTACAATTTAGATAAACTAGGGTAAATGTTATTACTTGGGTTTATGTAAAATATTTTAAAATAATATATTTTAAAGATAATTGCTAAAATGTTACTGTAGATATAATTTAAACTAAAAAAAAACTATTATCATCTATATACGTTATGAGATTTATGCTGAACATTTCTTTATTAAAGTATTATTTTATATAATTAAAATATTCCATTATATTTATATGTATAATACATGATGTTTTCTCAAATTCATTCTTTTATTTGTTTTTTCACTTATCTAAACATATTTTCCAATTTACCTAATTGTTAGGAAAGAAAAAAATTAATATCATATATATGTATATATATATATATTGTATAAATATGATATAATTTTATCTATATATATACACATATATATATTTATTTACTTAAAGAAATTATAGATATAGGTAATTAGCGGACTAATCAATTATAAGGATAAAACAAAATTTCGGTCATACAGGATAGGTCAAAATTTCGGCTAACCCAATAAAAATATCTTGACTGAAATTTCTGAATACAATTTCATTCATTCATTCATAGTAAAAATTCTGAATTTCTGAGAAAAATTCATTTCATCTTTAAAAAATTATGTTTGAATTAATTGACCAATTAACCAGGAGGTAAGTAAGGACGGCAGTCAAAATGATGAAACAATATTTTAAAACTATTTACTTAATGCATGCCTGTATGATACTGTTGAATGATATTAAAATGAATAGCATTGTAATTGAATTGAGTTTTCAACTTAACTTAGAAATGTATTAAAAGGATTTTTTTTTATTGACTGCACTGGCTATACTCACTAAAAATAAATAAGTAATTGCTCATAAAAATCAAATAAAGACAATGAAATAATGTATTCAATCAAAATGCTATTGTTTTACTTGTGAGAAATGACTTAGTTTTAATATCCCATTCCGTTAGTATTGTATCTTAAAATTAATGTACTTTATAGTTTAGTTTATTTAGTTATATTTTAGAGACAATTAAAAGTTTCTATTTTTTTGTATTTTCATAAAAGCTGCTTCATACCTAAAACTTTTATTTATTTTTATTTGTTAAAGACATTTACAACTGTATTAAATAAATACATCCAGTAAATTTGAACATAATGTATATAATGACATGAAGACACTTGCTGAGTTACTACCCAATGGTAGCACTCTAATCCTAAAACTAAAGATGGAAGAACAAACCTGTATATAAATCATGGAGTAAAAATATGAAACAATATATTTTGTTTAATTTACAAAAAAAATTGAAAAAAAATGTTTCATAAAAAGAATAAATAATCAAACTACTGGTTTTGAGTATTTCAAATTAATATGTGTGTGTAATACAAATATTATGGCATATTTTTAAAACAAAAAACACTGAAAAGTAAAAAAATATATATGTTTATATCGAACCATTAATAGTTTAACAGAGAATTGATGCTAACCAGAATTTTAAATTATCAACTGGTCACCTTTGTTTTCCATTTATAATTTTTTTTATACTTAAAACGTATTTTTCTCATGAGTCGTTAATTACTCATAAGTTATAATTTATTTTGATTGAAAAAATATATATATTATGTAAATAAATAAAATTAAATCAATTTAATTTTATCAGGAAATTTTTTTTTATAATTGATTTTAATAAGAAAAAATAGTTTTCAGACATATATTACTAATTTTTTGGATGTTAATTCATTATAGTGAATCAATAGAGATTTTTTCAATCAGTCCTCCCATGTTAAAGCATGTGGGGGAAAAAAAAAGAAAAGTAAATCGGCAATAAATAATTCAAGTTTGGGGAAACATAAATTTTTCATCACTATTAGTCAAGTATTGAAAATTATTAGTGAAGAGGACATTTTTTTTTTATATCTGATACTTTTTTTTAAATTGCTGATTTTTTGACTAGAGGCAATAAATGACAGTTGGATGAACTTAAGGCAGCCTCAGCTACTTGAGGAACAACTATTTTGTAGTTGTTTAAGCACTGATACAGATTAAAGTCGTTTTATGAGAGATCTGTTGGTTCTGGGAGTTAAACCAACTTTTAGTCTACGTGCTTATTGAAGGCAAATATTTTTGCCTGATGGAAAACTGTTGATGTCCATCTTAATTTTTTTTAAAAGCCCTCAGACTTTTTATTGGAATTTACCTAATACAATATTTTCTAATTAGCAAATATTTTAATAAAGTGAAACATATATCTGTTTTCCAGACATATAATACTTTAGTTTGGTAATAACTGACTAGATCCAAGATTTAATTTTGATGGGGAATGGGAGGGGCTTCAGCCCGAAGGATTTTTTTTATTTTATGTATAACTATACGAAAAATTACTTCAGAAGAAAGAAAAAACTAAGTACTTATATGAATGATTTTGAAGTAGATTCTTTAAGGTCATATTACAAGTATTAGACTAACAATAGTAACTTTTAGAGATTTTTTTTCATAAACCATGGTTATATTTCCCCATTTTGTGGAGTGCGGAGAGAGGTCTTCATTCCGAAAGCTCTGTCAATTATACTTGTTTTTAGTAAAGATTTAAAATTTAACTTTATTCATAAAAATATTACATCAAATCAATTCATTATTTGTCTTTTCATTAATACACATCAAATGTTGCTTACAGAAAAATTTTATGTGTAGGACAGAAAAGTTTTTCTACCAATAATCACTACCTAACCTTGTGGGTCCGTTTCTGCAGTCTTCATGAGAGTGGTTATCATTATTTTATCTTAAAATGAGACTGAGAAATTTTATAACTTCATCTTTAAAAGTTTTTAATGTCTTTGTCTTTAATATCTAATGTAATGAACAGATCTGGGGTGTTGTACATGTTTTCCATTACCCTTGGAATTCCACGTACCAATGAAACTTTATTGTTAATACTAAATTAACTAAAGCAATATATAATTAAAACTTTTTGATTAACTAATCACTATCAATTATTATTAAAAAATTTGAAGTTTAGAAAACTTTTCTGTCCAACACATAAATTTTTCTGTAACCAACATTTGATATAGTTATTAATTAAAAGACAAATAATTGAATAATGATGTAATATTTTTATGAATAACGTTACAATTTTAAATTTTAAAAAAACAAGTATAATTGACAGAGCTTTTGGACTAAAGCCCTCCTCCCCCCAAATGGGAAAATATAACCATGTTTTATGGAAAAAAAAATCTCTAAAAGTACTATTGTTCGCCTAATTACATTTAATATGACTTAAAAAATCACTTAAACACCATTTCATTTAAGTACTTAGTTTTTTTCTTTCTTCTGAAGTAATTATCGTAATATATACATTAAAAAAAAAATCCTTCGGGCTGAAGCCCCTCCCATTCCCCATCAAAATTAAATCTTGGATCTGTCAGTTATTACCACCCAAGTATTAAAGTCTGAAAACAGATATATGTTTCCACTTTTATTAAAAATATTTGCCTATTAAAAATATTGTATTAAAAACGATTGTTTCAAATATATGTATATTTTAAATATTTTTTAAAGTATAAGATAATAATTTTAATGTAGCAAAAATTTTCTTACATATATATTTATTTTAGTCAAACGTTTTAAATTAATGTCTTGAATGAAGTCCTTTCTATTTCAGTGTTATTTGAGATCAACTTAGAAATTGATGGGAAGGGCATTACCCTCCATCCTTCAAATAATTTAGTTTCAAGATATTTTACTAGAGTTATATTTCAATTTATGTACTGTGGAACCAGAGCCAGCCTTAGGGTGGAGCGCTTGTTGGAGGCGCCAGTGATTAGGAACACTCCCCACTAGTCAAAAATTAAAAATATATATATTAACCAGATATTGAAAGAATTAATTTTAGCTTATTAATAAAAACTGTATTTGATAAATATTGACTGAAATAAAATTCAAATACTACATAACATAAAACAGTTTTAAAAATAAATCAATTTTTTTTATGGAGAGGGGAGAGATGTCATTGCCCCTGTGTCTAAGGATGGCAGTGTGGGGAACCCATAATTGTACGATATAATTTAAATCTGGACACTGGTGAAGAGTTTTGGATATTTCACATATGCGGAGAGCTTCGGACTAAGGGTTATTATCCTGGTATAATTTCAATGTTCAATTTCGCTGCACGAGCCTTAGCGGTCTATGAAAATAAACGATAAAACAAGCTGAACGTGATGAAATTCGAAAAATATTAAAACAATATGGGTTTAAGGTCGGAGTTAGTTGAAAATTATTCAATAAAAAAATTCTCCATGGGGCGGGGTGGCCGAACAGGCTAAAATGTGTGCCTCACAACCTGATACGTGAGATAACTAGATAAAAATGGTCAGGAGTTTGCTTCCCGATGCCAGGGGAGTCTTTTAAATCCTCGCCTTCACCTCCTGGCCCGGAAAAACTCCTTACAGCCTTAAAGGGGAGGCCAAAAAAAAAAAAAAGTAATTTAAGGTCTTCTCAGATAAATATATATATTGCTATATAATTTGAATATGTAGGTATGAAATCTTTTGCAGTATTAAATTTTTATTTAATGTTATTGTTATACTTATAAATTTATTTAAAATGTATGTATTCATTGATAGGCAACCATTTTTGGTAAAATTAATAAAAGTGGTATTGATGTTGTACTTGACCATTTAAATAAAAAGTATATGTAGTACATAATTTTTTGTATTGATATTTTTATTTATAAGTAATGGGTGGATCAAAACTAATGCTTGCCACTTAAAAATATAACAATGATCAGAAAAAACATTAAACCAAATTAAATAAATATAGATTTATTTTTCTAAAGTTACAGTCTTATAATTTTAATAATTTTTTGAGAACTGGATAGATGAAAAGTGAAATTCAAAGGTAGGGAAGGTTCTAATGACAGTAGAAGGGGTAAGTCCACTTAAACTCCTTACAAAAATGGGATGTAGAGACATCTCTAGGAATTATGATTGTGTACAGCAATTTATCAAATGTTTCAGGTTTGTCTCTAGATCGTCATAGATAGTCCCATACATCATATATTAGTGAAACTGGGAATATATTAACACATAAAATTATTAATATTACATTGAAGAGGAGATTGGTATAATATATGTCAATATCAATTTATTGTTTTGAGGAACACTTAAAAAAACTTCATTGCACTTTTATCTCCTTTTAACATATGATGTTTGGGCCACATCTCCCTTTATTTGATAATAAAATGAAAATAAAAATTAAATTTAATTGAATAAAATTTAAATTGAAATAAAATACATTATTTAAAATAGAAATTAAAAAAAAACGTAGATGGTAAAATAAGCAAATTTCTAGAATCAATATAGATAATCTAATATATTAAAAATGTAGTAAATTTCAAAACTGACATAAAAGGGATTCGGAACACTATAGGGATTGATAAAATAAATAAATTAGACTTTTAAATAAACATACTTAATAATTAATTTTTAGATAAATTATTATTATAAAAACTGGAAATCATTTTAAATAATACAGTATTATATAAATCCCTATAAACGTAATAATGACATGTAAGCTCACAGCTCACAATGGACATTTTACTGTTAAATTAAGTTAACACAGGAACTTATTTTGGATGAAACCAAATATAAGTATGATATTAATGTTTCATTGTCATATAAATAAATGTTGGACTATTTTAGAAAATCCTGAAGTGATCAGTAAAATAATAATACAAGTTAAATAAAGTAAAACAAAAAAAATAATTATAAACAATTTATAAAGGATTACGTAGTTATGTTAAGTATAAGTTTTATTCACTAACAGGAATTGTAAAAACGTTTATTTTATTCTAAATGTACTGATATATTTTTATATACATTAATTCAGTTAAAGAAGATAAAAGTGTAATAAAGTTTTGTGAAGTATAAAGGGTTTTTTAATTTAATGTGTTCCTGGAAATAATAAAGTGTTTCACGAAAAAGAAATAATAATTATTAATATTGGTAAATATTAAGGAAGTAACCAGGAGCATTCACGTTTCAAACGAAAATAGGCTATGGAAGTAATTAAGTCACTTTAAGGTGGAAAAGGCATGATGAGTGATTTCGGAAACCTGGTTTTGCCATGAAGGAGTTTGACAAAACCTAATTCCAAGGGTTTTAATAGTAGGATAGAATTTCATAGTATTGTTTAGGAACATGTTGGGATATAAGAAGTTCTGTATTCAACTTCACCTAGTTATCTTCTACCCAGAGATAGATTCTATTCAAGTCCTCTTGAAGTTTTTTTGTAGCTGACAATAAAGATATACCGAAAAGTTCGCAAAGAAACAATAATCAAAAACTAAGTTTGATTAATAGGTTGACCTATAAACAAAAAATTAGTGTAAACATAATACATGAATTTTAGTTATCCTTATTATAAACTTAATACCCTTATCAGGATAAATTAAATTATTACTGGTAAAGAAGAATACTTGCGAATGAACTCGCTGATAATAGTTAGAAGATTATATAAAAGTATTTCATTAAATATATTGACAAAACCTTCAATTTAGTATTAAATAATACAAGTGGTAAAAAAATAAATGAAAGAATGCTTCATGAACAAATGACATTGTAAACGAAACTGAATAGGAGTGGAGCAGATATTCTACCCAACAGAGGGACCAGTTTAACCAGTCGTTGCATTCGCAAACATTGTAGTGTAATCTTGCTACAGTTGCTGTTTGTTGAGCCCCTAATGACCGGGCATGCAGGAGCACCTCTGTCCCCAGCAAACCATCTCCAGGATGAGCATTGATTCCATCAGCAGAAGTATTATGTCCTTATCATAATAACAATAAGTCATACGGAAACTTTTTTTTTTTATACAAAATATATTATAAATATGTAAAAAACCCACATGCGAAATTTACAACATACTTTAATCAGTAAAACACTTACTACAAGAATGCTCTGAATTTGAAAAAAATAGTTATATAAGAATCATTTAGAGAAATTATCATTCAACTTTAAGCTAAATCGAAGGCGCCATTTCTGAAATATTGGCATATCTAAGAAAATATATTTACGCATGCGCAAGAGAAAGTTCTGGATCGAATTTGATAAAATTGATATGGGAACATCTTGGCAACAACCGCACAATTCTTGAAAATTTCATGAACGGTAATAAGTGATATCCTAGTCACGTAGATTTGACTGCAGACAGACAGATACCGAACTAAATTTGATCCCTGATATCTGAAACTAATATGAGTGAAAATTTACGATTCTGAGACAAATTTTTATTTAACCTCTCTCATGAGTATAATCCATATAATCAAATCCATATAAATTGTATATCGTTGTGTGTTTTTGCAACTATTTATTAAAAAGGAAGCCCATGTTCCCGCAACAAAAGGTGGCCGCACTGTCCCGAAATGGAGCCCAAAAAGCTGACTTAAGACTTCTACTCCGCTTCAGAATTTGGCTCAATTTAGTATAATACTAAAGCTGGATAGTCTTTTTAAAGCATATTATATGGCGTATTTTAATTTTTTTTTTTGGGCATTTAGTAATAACTAATAACTAATAATTTTTTGAAGAATGAGAAAAATGAATTCATTATGAGGCAGTCATATCGAGCGATGGCGATGGATTGACCTCTATTAGCTCAGTTATGAAACAAATATTGACTTTATTTGAATTGAAGTTGTAAAAATTGAAAATATATCACTTAATACCTTTATCCTCCACAATAATTCATTTTTCCCATAACGTCATTTATAACCTTTATACACTTGTCACTTTAACTGTCAGTAATACATTTTAATAGTCTATGAGCAAGTTAATAAATTCAGCGCTGAGCTCATATGTGGCATTAGGCTGGGCGAAAAGATAGCATAGAAATTTGGAGGTCAGAGCTGAGTTTATGAACTTACCAAACTTTACTGTTTATGTATTATTTTCTGTATAATAGACAAATTATATGTTGTGGTTAGGAGAAGTGCGAGATCAGATTAATTTAATTTTGCTTCCTTACCACTTAAGGGAGGTCGATTTATTCATTTGTGAGATTAAAAAAAGTATGTGTTCAGAACCGAAAAGTTACACTCTCGTTTTATATTTTAGACATCAAGAAACAAATAATCCGTAATAAAAGGAATCCGTGTCTGTCTGTGGTGAAATCCATGAGGTAGGGATATCACCTACTACCGGTAACCCGATTTTCATGGAATTTAACAAATTGTGCGGATTGCTGCTTAGATGGTTCCTTATCGATTTAATCAAACTAATCTTTGACCTAGTCATCGAAATTCGACCAAAATATTCATTGAAAATTTGAAGAAACCATATATGAATCCTCATGCTTCCATCATTTTAATTTTCTTCTCATATGCGTTCGTTCCTTGTATATCTGAGAACATACACTTTTATATATACTTATTATACAAAACAGTTCTGTACCATTTGAGTACTTTTGAACTATTCGCAAATAAAATTCTGAATCAATCGTTACTTTTCTTTTAGTCTCTTTTCGTGGAAGTATATTATATATATATATATATACATGTTTAATTAAAATCGTTACAACCGTTTTGGCACTATAATCAATAGTGCGTTTTTCGTTCGCCATTTCGAAACGGAAGGCCGGATGGTAATCAAATGTACACAAAACACTCCTTAATCAGATTGCAACGTTGTATCGAAATTTCAAAGCTATCGGTCAAGAACTTTCGTAGATTAGCAGTTTTAAAGAAACGAACATTTTCATTTTTGTTTATGTACATTTTTTCCATTTTTTTTTTTATAACACAAAAGCTCCTTAATAGCTACTAAACAAAATTTCTGGAAAAATTATGCTGTATGAATTTTATTGAATCCCATCAACTTCTTCCTCTTTCATTTACGCTAATCGATTTCTTGATAAACCTATATATTAAAACTCCGCATGTTCGATTTGGCCCAAATCTGGAGTCTAGTGATTGGTAAAGAAACGATTAAGTAGGAATTAATTTTATCAAATTTCATCCTCTACTTTAAAAAAATACTTCTTCTTTCATTGAACAACAAACTTATTGTTCTTGATACACTATTATTAAAAACCAGCTTGTTCGATTTGAATGAAAAGAAAAAAAAACTAAACGAAACGTCAACTTAAAATTTTAATTAAATAAACTAATAAATCGATCAACACGTTAATAAAATGTCTCTCTATTTCTTCTATTATCAAGTATATGACTAGGTAGGTATTTAAATGCGTTATAGTAGGCACCAATTTATATTATAACTATTTTTTTTTAATGTGATTTTATATGGAAATTTAATTTTTTGAACTTATTCAAAATTGTCAGGAAAAGATAAATTTAAAATAAATAAAAATGCAATAAAGAGATCAATAAACGGAAAATAAGAAATCAAACTTATATGAAATTCTATTTCAAAATTAAAATTAGTATAACTAATTGTTAAGAATTACACTAGCTCTGAAATGTATTAGGCATTGAACATAAAGAATTAGAGGTTATATTTATAGTATTGTTTCATGAGGTTCGCTTGATAAGGTTGTACATATAGTCTAGTCAATAGAAGAGTTATAGAGTGCGTGAGCAGGGATCTTTTTTTTTTTTTTTTTTTTTATTTCTTAAAGATATTTACAACTGTATTAAATAAATACATCAAGTAAATTAGAACATAATGTATATAATGACATGAAAAACACTTGCTGAGTAACTACCCAATGGTAGCACTCTAATGATATGTTTACATTAGGAGAGATCACGGGCCATCTTCTTTTCAGACGCCTCGGAGGGTTATCAGGAATTGAAGAGGAAGCAAGGTTAGAAACGAGAGGGTTGGGATGATTCTGAAGTTTATTATGGAAGGATAGGTATCTGGATTGGCCAGATCTGAAACAAAGGAACATTAAGGTCATTATGGATGATTTTATTTGTAAAAAAGTAGGGAGCATTGAGGATTTTACGAAGGATTTTGGACTGTAAGGATTGGATACGAGAGGAATTCGATGGTTTAGTGGAGCCCCATAGCTTAACTCCGTAAGTCTAAATAGGCCTTATTATAGTCAAGTATATGAGTCTTTTGTAATTAACTGGAAGATTAGAACGTTTGTCTAGTAAGTGCTGAAGTAATCGGAAACGTCGAGCGGTTTCTTGTCGTTTCAGTCTAGTATGAGGATTCCAAATTAGTCGTTTGTCCAGGTGGAGTCCTAGGTATCGGATTTGCTCAACAGGGATAAGTGGAGTATTGTTAAAAGAAACTGTAGGACAGGAAGTTGTTGGTTTACGACGGAGCAGGGATCTAAGCGATTCCTTCAGAAACTTGTTCTGGGTGCTTAGGGTATGAACATATCAAAAGTCCTGACGTCAAGATAGTGAGTCTGGGGGAGAGGGAGTGAAAGGGAAGGTCAACATTTTGGAATTTTCGCTTATATCTCGAAAATAGTGAATCGCAGGGGAAATAGTTCATATAGTAAATTAAAGTTCATAAAGTAGGGGGCGGTGTGGCCGAATAGGCTAAAGCGTGTGCACAGCACCGCGAGTTGCCTGGCAACCGGATTACAGATTTGAGAAGATTTAAAAAGTACGAGTTCGCGTCCCGGTGTCGGAGGGGATTTTAAATTCCCCGCCCTCACCCCCCGGCCCGGGAAAATCCCGTATAGTGTAAAAGGCGAGGTAGGGAAGAACAAAAAATAAATAAATAAATAAAAAAATAAAAGTTCATAAGGGCATCTAAAACTTTTCTTCTACAGGTTTTATTCGAATTCTAAACTGTTTGCGAGCTAAACACTCATAAAAAAGTTGACGTTTTCGAAAAAAAATCATTGTGCCTCACGTTTTTCATCACATATTCCTTCATATCGTCTAAGATATTCATTGGAGAAAGAAATTGATCTAACAGAAGTTGTAAAGATTTTTTTTGATTTTTTTATTTCTACTTTATTTAATAACTGGATTTAAAGTGTTTCTACACATATTATTATACAAATGAACAAATGTTATACCAGCAACGTTATTATAGCCCTATAACTATGCCAATTATGAGTACTGAAGAACACAGGCGGATCTACGGTGGGGGGAGGGGCTTCCGGGCTGTAGTCCTCCCCACCAAAATGGTAAAATATAACCATGTTTTACAGAAAAAAATATTAAAAACTATCTCTTAAAGTATTCTTGTTCGTGTAATTATATTTAATAGGACTTAAAGAACCACTTAAACACCATTTCATATAGGTAATTAATTTCTTTATTTTTTTTTCAAATTAATTATCGTTATATGTTACATGAAAAAAAATCTTTCAGGCTGAGGCCCCCTAAAAATTAAATCCTGGATCCGCTACTGCTGAAGAAGAAAATAGGTGCTTACGGAAGAACCGCTTTTTCCACCTATTAGATGCATTTTCCAAGGAACTATTTTAAATATTTTAAAAATTAATCACTGATAAATGTTTATCGTTCAGATGTTTTTTATCACTACATTTTTCGTTATTGTGGCTATTTATTTACAAACGACGCTTGATTTTCAACATTAGTTTGAACGAATTGAATAAATCGATTTTACCATTCTTTTTATAGCCTAAACCAATTATTTTTTTTATATTTGTTCATGTTTTATTATTCTCTTACTATTAAGCTTTAATAAAAGGCCAACTAAGAGGTAATTAAACCAATTGCTGAATCTCAGTGACCGAAAAACTAATTCAAGTCAAAGTTGTCAACCCGCCATGTTGGACGCCGTTTTAGGATAGTGCGTTCACTTTTCTGTGGGGCTATTGGTTTTTTTTTTTTTTTTAATAAATAGTTACAAGAAATACAACGATATGAAACTTATTGGGATGTGGGGAGGGAGGGGGTGTACGGTAAGGGGTTCTGTACCACGGTGCACTGTGGTCCCAAATGGGTAAAAACTGGACATAATACTATTTTTTACCTTCTTCTCTGAACTAAAACTACCAACATCCATTCAAAGCTAAAGGTCTAAGTTATCCAGAGCCAGATTTTCAGAGAGCTAAAATAAATTGTAAGCTCGTGAGTCTAATTGAAGTAATACAAAAGTGGCTGGATTTGGCTAACCAATAATATTATTATAAAATCTTTTTTTATTTCGACTTAATTGCTTTTTCATTTTTTTAAAGGAATGAAATACGCTTTAATTGAGCAAAATAATATTCATTTGGTTCATCGAGAACCGTTTAAAATTTTAGATTATTTTGAAAGTTCCCGGGCAATTCTGTGCATTTGCTCCACTGCAATTGTTCCGAATTTTTCCAATCGTTTGAAAACCTTCATTGAGTGTCTACATCAATAATTAACAAACAAAAGCTGCCACAACCTGCCGCCATTGACTTGAGACCATTTGGAATTAATATTTGTTTAATTTTCTCAATACCTGTGGCGCGAAGGTAAACTTATTTAATAACTATAATGACCAGATTTACAATAAATGTTAATATAATTCAGTTTCACTGGTTATATATTATATAAAATATACGTTATAGAAAATACTAGACGTCAGGACTTTTGATATGTTTATACCCTAAGAACTTTGAACAAGTTTCTGAAGGAATTGCTTGGGTCCCAGCTCACGCATTCTACATCCCCTTTTTGGGCATTCATTGACTGGGCTACTATATAACATTTATGGATAAAATGTGATTATAGGTACTTCTGATTTTTCTTTAAGGCTAAATGTATTTTTTAATTAAAAGAAGCGGTAGCCTCACTTTTACCTTCGTCACTTTCATTTTCACTCATTTTATCCGTGGCAATATTTTAACTGCATTTCGAAATATTTTATATAAAGTCATATATTTTTTTTATTTGTTTAGCTATCTTCGAAATTTAAATTACTGCTAATGAAACGAGGATGCCAAAAAAAGTAGAGGATGACCTCGGATCAGATGGCTGGAGGATATTGCCATGGAGATTGGTTAGCTGGAGGAAAGTTCTTGCAGGATCAGCAATGATAATAATAATCAACCCAGCACCAATCTCTGAAAGACATCTAAAAGTTATCTTTAAGATATCTTAAAAAATATATCTAACAGATTTCTAGATGACTTTTATAGGTGGCTAAGAGATGTCTTAAAAATCTCAAGAATACAAAATCTTCAAATATTCATAAAAGCACATAATAGGGTGGAAATTAAAACACCCTCGTTGTTTGGGCTGAATTGATAATGATACTAGTGTGGTGATCTTTAGAACCGATAGTTAGCATATAGTTACCGATAGTATTTTATATAGTTATTTTCTGGTTAGAATAATGATGAAATGAAGTCATATTTTCTAAATTTTATTAATATGAAAGGAAGTTTTATTAGCAGATCAATTTTTTAAACCATTTTTTTTTAAATAGAGGTTAGGTCAGTTAGAATCTTGTCAAACCAATCTAGCAACTGTTTAAACTATATGTATGCTATGGAATATATTTGACGGGTTAACACTTTGAAATGTAATTCGATTTAGAGAATTTTCAGGGAATAAGAATTGATACGTCGATGGGCTAATATCGATTTTATCGAATTCCATACTTCTTTAGCTTAGGCGTACGTTTTCCCTTGATGAGATTATTTTTCGAAATCTCTCTCAGATTTCATTCTTAAGTAATAAATCATTTACTTTGAAATATAGGTAATCATGTAACCGAACTCTATCATTCTACTTAGCAGAAATTTTCAATTATTGAGATGAATATACCCTCCGAGCAAAAGCATGATACCAGAAATAACTAGCCTACGCTAGGGGGTGCTCATCCCCCTCCCCATGGTCGATGATGTATAACCCCCCCCCTTTCCATGAAATTCCATTGCTCTCCTGTTCTTAAAAACAACGCAGTTGAGAGAAGAATTTTAAAAAGATGTGGATCACATACCATTACACCTGCTGTGGTCTCGACCATGTTTTTACCTTTGTCTCATGGTTAAAACTTTTCCGAAATATGCCTTCTCAAAAATTTGAAAGGCGCAATTAGCGCCATGAAATCCCTTTTGGGCACTCCTGAGCTACACAATCGTTGATTCCACTACATATTCTTATGCTATATGAATTAAAAGTGGGAAAAGAGAATTTTCTTGTTTTAAACTTCAAGGAATATCATATTTTTCGCACTGTAGATACTGATTCGAATTTGATAAATATTTCGGTTATACTCCTTTGGTATTTTCAATTCATTAAAAATATATTGATTCTGCTTGGTTTAGTTTTTATGAAAATCAAATGTTGATATAATTCTATTTTATGATTAATTAGAAACGAGTCTGTTAGATCAAGTTGTGAATTTCATTATTCAATTTTTTTTTCAGTTGTCTATTGTACTTTCCTAATAGAATCGTTTAAATATTCAGGTTTTCGTTATGTGTTCATCCTTTAATTGGTCATGAATATGCTTCAGGTAAAAGGACAATTAGATTGGTACTAAATAAAAGAGAAGGACTTAATTATTGCAGGACTCGATTATTGAAGTTAATTAGAACGTTAATAAACAAGAAGAGTCTTTATTATCTAAAGGAGAGTTCTCAGGGAAATTATTTCGGTTGTCGCTGTCAGCAAGACATGCCGTACCACCCGCCTCTCGAGGAATCCAACGTCATCGATGGACTTCGTGTGGGATATCTCAAGTTTTTCGGATTTTGGAACGTCATTAATGACTACAAAACAACGGGGAAGAGGAACGCTTTTATAAATTTTCATTTTTACTCGAATATCATTATCTGTACTCCTTTCATCGTTCTCCAACTCATCTGCTACTTCTTTATAGATATGGATATTCAAAAGGCTATAAGAATAAATTTGCACTTCCTGCCAGCCATCATGATGGGGGGTAGGATCATGGTGTTTTGGTTCCGCATTGAAAGTCAGAGTAAGCTATGCAATTTGATACAAAAAGATTTCCTTCATATTCCTGAATACAAGATGGCTAAAGCTTGTATTATATACCGGAAGATCACTAGAAATGCCAATATTTTGTGTATTTTAGCATACATTGTTGATTTCAGTGTAGTTTTCTCGAATTTATGTATCCCTGGGACTCCTGTGGACTATATCATGTACCACAAGGGAAATATCTTCGATGTGAAAACAGGGAAGAAGAAGCTATTGAGTGCTTGGTATCCTTTGCCGATGGGCGAGTCCCCCTATTACGAAATAATATTCGTTTATGAAGCCATTTGTCTCTTAATAGGAGGAATATATCAACCAACTTATGCTTGCCTCTTTTATCAAATCCTGGTGGGTCTTCACGCCCAATTTGTAGTACTAGGATATCACGCATCAACCATGTACGACAGTTCTAATTCAAATTCTAACAGAAACTTGATCGATACTGAATCTAAGTGTAACAGTAAGAGCAATTCGAATTCTAACAGCAGCTTGAGAAAGATCGCACATGAATACATAGATTCTGATATGAACAAGGAATTGTACAGTATTATACAAGATCATCACAAATTATTAAGGTATTTATTCGTTCATGATAATTTTAAAATAATTAACATAACGTGTTATCATTCCGATTTTTTTTCAGTTATGCTGAAGAGTTGAGAAGTGTTTACAATCCTTTATTGACGATGAATCTGGGCCTAGCGATAGTGTTTCTTATTGTTTCACTTTTTCACTACCTTATGGTGAGACAATTTGTAAAATTATAATTTTTTACTATTATTTAAATAAACTAGGGTAGCTTGTTATTTAGATAATCCTGCTCTATCGAAATATAATTGGTGTAATCAGCTAAAAGTATTGTTAGATAATATTGGGGAAGGAACTCTAGTTTATGAAACAAACTCAGCCATAATTAGAACAAATATTATCAGGATATTAAATAAATATCAACAACATTTGCAGGACCGAGACAGGATAACATTGCATAGCTCATCTTATAGTGAACATTTAAAAAGATTTCCTTAATAATGATCAGATCCCTCAGTATTTGTTGATACTGACTAATTTTAAATATACGACAATATTAATGCAGATCCGACACTCGGGAAAATATATGATCAAGATTTCTGTTAATAATAAAATTGTGAAAATTACTCTACAACTTCAGTGCAAAATATGCAACACTATAGAAAACGAAACACTTCATTATATATTATCTAAATGCCCAATTTACAGTAGTTTAAGGTTAAGAATTTATAAGGATATGGAAAATAGCAGCACAACACCGCAGAGTGGTCTGAGAACAACAAAACCCCTATTTTCGAGGTGTTATGATAATTCAAAATCCAATGTTTTTATTGTCTGACATAGTTAACTCATGTATTCCTAAAGTTTAGGTACGATTAAAACACCAGTTTCAAAGATATTCAATAAAATATAAGTAAAAAGCCTCTTTCTGTCACAATAATCATGCAACTTGCTATATCAATTGTAAAAATAATTTTTTGTTGAGTATTTTTTGAAAATGAGTTAAATAAGTTCTAAATAAATTTTTAAAAAATCGTATTTTCGTAAAATAAGTTATCATTCAACGGATACTGGAATTAACTTTTTTCATCGGAAAGTACCTCGCGCAAACAACCGCCAGGGTATTACTGTAATCAAAATGTTTTTTGAACCTTCTGCTAATGATGAATAAAAAAATCAGCAGCGATAATTTGAGATATTGGATAATTATCTGGCAAATTCAGTCAAGAAAATTATTCCAAAAACGAGCAAGAAAAAAATCCTTCCTGTATCTAAATAAATGTATAACTAATATAATTTACTCCTTTTCATCATAGAAGACTGGAGAAAAAGTATAGAAACAAAAGAACTGAAAGAAAATGTGAGGGAAAATATTGAAGAGAAATTAAAACAATTTCGTGACTCATAATTGATATAATGGGGAAATGGTTTTAGCTCACCACCATGTATTTGGTTTTATTTTCATTTAGTTGTAGGCTGATTTACTCTTCTTCTCTTACCACTATGTCTTTATGATAGTAATATATATTAAAAATTGATTCGGTCACTAACCTTTTACAATTAAGTTTAACCTTTACAAAAAAGTTTTATTTCATAACAATTCATAATGCCTGAAAGCTATAATAATTTTTTTTTTTTAAATAGCTTGCTTAAATTTGAAGTTTATTTTGTGCTTTTTCCGACCACTGCACGGCCGTATCAGACCTCCTAAAAGTCCCTTTATCACTGACCTTATAGCCCTGGAGACAGGGCCCAAAAATCGACCAGATCGTAAGCGAAGGTTTGATTGTAAATTACGAAAGTGTATCTTATTTTGAGTAAAAAGGATCTTGTCTGTTGTTCCAGAACTGCTGCTTTCAAAAATGGCGGCTGATTTAAAAAATATCAGGATAATAATTTGAGGACCGAAACGGAAAATCCATTGCGAAAAGTTTTTAATTTTTTAACTTGTATATATGGGTTTAGACATGTAAAAACAAAAGAGTTAACGCGGGCCAACAAAGGAAAACTTTTTACAGCAAAAACAGATTTTTTCAATATTTTTTTTCACCTATTACTCCTAAAGTATGCATGAAAGCGAAAAATGTATTCTTTAATAAGTTAAAGAACGTTAAATTTTGCGTCAAACGATTACATAAATTTTATAATTTGGTTACGTGGTAAGGTATAAAACCACGGTCAACAATCGCTGATTTTTATCAAACTTGTCAAAAACTGAGACAAATTACTATAAATGCCCCTGTAACATGGAAATGAGTTCCCTAAGAGGAAAAGCCCATAGAATCAAAGTTATAAATCATCAAATTTTGCGTCAACTGAGTTCTGACAGTTTTATTGTAGGCCAATTACATATCTCGAATTAGGATTCGTTATTCCTTTATAAAATTTCGTTATTTAATTTTAGTATACTTTACAATGGAAAATAACAATTTAATAACTAATACGCATACAATCCATAATCATTTATAGGTTGAATAATATATATATATATATATATATATATATATATATATATATATATATATGAATCTTCTCAAAATTACTTATTATTGTGGTGAAAAAAAAAAGAAATTACATATTTATCTATACATTACTACACAATTTATAAACAATAGGCTATCTAATAGAAAAACAACTTAATACAAATTGTAATAATATCTACAGTGATTTATATAATAATATGCAAACACTCAGATAAAATTTCAGGATTACTTGTTATGTAATGGACAAAAAAGGAACTATGTATACCTACAGACTCATATTGGTACACAGAGAGACAAGAAGTATAAAATAAATAAGAAAAAGCACAACCAGGAGCGAAGAGAAAAACTAATAAATAGTATAAACAATCTGGTGAACGCAACACACAACTTTCACTTACTCTTTGAACATTGAATAAAAATTATTTTCTGGCCATGTTAGGCTATTATAAAATGTTTTAAATTACATTTTAAACTGAGCTAAAACTAAAAAAACACAAATGCTATTAAAATAACAAAAGTCCTATTTATTATATCACCGGTTGACTATGGATTGTACGATTCCTTGATTATGGATTATTCGATCCATTGATTATGGATTGTAAGACTATAAGTCATTAAACTGTTATTTTCCATTGCAAAGTTTATTAAAACGGAATTAAGAGATTTGCAGTGTCTGTCATAGACAGGTCAAAAGTTGTCACACTAATTGTAAGTGGATTCTGTTGGAATATCGCAAAAAGAAAAATTATCAAACTATTCACTAATTTAATTTTCTAAAAGGTTACATGATGATTTTTCGGAATAAACGGACGATAGATATCCAAATATTTAAATATATTATGAGGTCTAGAGTTATTAAACTACAGTAAATATATTTAGGGTTATAAACGTATCTATGAAATATTTTTGTATTTCACTTTTTTTTTCACACAAGTACAATGAAATGGTAGTGGAATATAACAAGGAGAAGATCCATCGAATTATTCACTAATTTAGTTTTCTAAAAAGTTATATGACAATATTTTGGAATTAACTTTAATGCCTAATTATTTATAGAGAAATACTTTAAATTTAAAAGTAATGCTGCCCTACTACATAGGGTTGCTTCGTACACAGCATACTTATCAATCCATACGGACATTAATTTTATATTATATTTTTCTTTTTTTTTTTCTCCCCCTTCATAACAATACTCTTACAAATTATCAACAATAAACCATATTAAACAATAGACATAGCATAATAAATACTTTCCCAAAATAAAAATAAATTCCTTTTTTCTCTTTAAATTCTCAAACGCCAGGAACGCAATATAACATCGCACACATATATAACACAGCAATTCCTTGAATCCAGCCAAAAAGATAAGACGATTATGGACCAATTTAAAATTTAATAAATAATTACTAAACTACAGTATATGTATTTAATATTATAAATATCAAATTCTTTCAAAAGTTATATTTAGCATTTTTTCGTAACTCTGAATAATGCGAAATAATTATCTTTTTTAAAATAAACCATATTAAAGGTACTTTAGAGGAAGATGTATATGAACATTGGGCATTTAAGCCCTGTAAAGTGACATCAATGGGGATAAGACCTAATTTATATTAAAGACCACTTAATTATACAATGATACACCGAGTTTAATCAAAATCGTTAGAGGCGTTTTTGAGAAAACTGTGAAAATGTGTTTCAGCGTTGATATAAAGTGGCACTTCCGGTTAGCCGATTTTAAGGAAAAAGTTGCCGTCACAACTAAGGCATATACCTATCTTAAATAAGTGATATCAGTTTCATAGGACTTTTCGTTTTTGAGCTAGACTGCTAACATACAAACACACAGACCATTTTTCGGGACTTGGTCATTTCGAATCAGGATACCTCAAAAGTATAAATCCGTCTAAAACTCAGATTCAAAAATTTTCTCGATCGTAATACTTACACTTACTATATATTACATATATACGTAAGTAAAAGTAATAATAGTCAAACCAGGTGACAAAGATCATTGATATATGTATATAGCTCAGATACTGGATTTCTCTGCTTCACAAAAACATACGAAGAACCGAGGTTTTTATTATTAATAGGATTTTTGTTATTTCAGTGGTCTTAATGACTTTTTAGCTGTAAGTTTTTAGTTGTGATGCACTATATTTTTATTTATTTATTAAAAATATCAAAATTTCTTTCAATTTTATGTCAAGTGCATAACAAAACATGAAATATTCTCCTCCGTTTATCTTTTTAATAGATTTTTAGTTCGTTGAATGCTGATATAAATAGCAATATACTAATTCTTGAAACGTCAACGTTTATTAAAATCACATACAACTATACAAGGCCTTGATGAAGTCACTCTTTGAAACCTCCTTTTTTTCTCAATGAGTTTTATGGTAGTTGTTGTTTACCTTTACCTTTCGAAAATAGGATTCGTCATTTCTCCATGAAATTACCTTTAGTTTCCCTCTAACTAAAAACATAAAGGTAAATTTATAAACTAAAAGTCTCATCGATATTTTTTTTTATTGCTGTTTGGGTGTTTTCTTAAATTATCTCTTAATTTATTATAAAAATGAAGAAAAATACATGCAAGTCTTTGAGGAAAAAAAGAGGAGAGAGTGGTCTTTTTAAGTGTCTTTTTCTTTTCTCGCGAAAGAGAAAGATAAGTAAGAAAATGAAGAGAATATGTATTTGATATAATTTTATTTCAGGGAGAAACTGGGGACATTATTGATGGATTTAAAGCTCTCCAGTTTCTAACCGCACAAATGGTTGAACTTTTCATGTTTTGTTATTGTTCTTCTTGGCTGCAATCAGCGGTAAGATGTAAATATTTTAAATGTTTTTTTATTTATAAAATAACAAAGAAATAACGAACTCAGAATTTCCATTACAATATCACAATAAAGTTATATGGAACAAAGAAAACCCCTATTATTTTAACTTAGAAAGTGTTTTATATTTTTTGCCAAAAAAGTTATGCAAAGTGTATGAGTCAGTTAGCAAAATTTGAATACTCTTAAAAACCTACTAAAACAGCTAAAATTTAAAGTTGTTTTCATCAAAGAGAATAACCACTAAAAGTATAACATATTTTTTAACAGTTTGGTTTAAATGTTCTTTGAGAACGACAAATGTTTCTTTTTTTCAACCTAAAAATTATTTTTCATTGAAAAAAAAAACTTAGAATAACATAATAATAAATTACTTTAAAACAGACATTTTCATTTAACATAATTCCTGTCCAAAATAAATCCAAATTATGTATTTAAAAGTAAATTAATATAATTAATTTAAAATTACTATTACAATGATGTTGAAAATTTAAATAAAAAAAAAATCAGATAATATACAAATCGGGTCATTTTGCACCATTTATGAGGACAAATATACTAGAGAAAAGTATCCCCAATTTCTATGGCTAAATTACCCGCAGTTGCATTTTTATAATTTCAGCCTAAAGAAGCGATTAATAATTAAATCTAATATTTGCTTGTTGATAAAAGATACAATTTGAACAAATTAAAAATCACAGCCACCTTTATAATTCAAGTACTGATACTTGTACATGGTGGGGGCTATCGTGGTCCTTTTGCCAACCCCGACGGCTACTTTGAGGTTGCCGCAGCATATATATTGCCCCGAGTGGAAATGCCCCGATCTTCATCATGCACACCGCTGTTCATCATCCCTTCCTCAACTCCCTCATACCAGTTTCTCCTCGGGCGACCTTTCTTCTGTTTCCAATCAAAAATTCGCTTAGGTTATTGTTCCTCTCCTATCTTCATCTTCAACATCTGTTTCTAATAATCTTTTCGCAGACAGAGCTCGGATATCCAGATTGCAGTATACAGCAGCGATTGGTACAAGGCAGACGTTAAGTTCAGGAAGTCTGCTCAGCTATTGATGATGGGAGCAGAGAAAGGAGTGACCCTGACAGCGATCAAGATGTACCCCGTCAATAAGGAAACTTTGATGGCTGTAAGTAAAGCTTATGTAGAAGAGGCGGGATGATAACACATTACCATACGGGCATATAACAATAATATTGTTATATATATATATATATATATATATAGGGTGTCCTGTAAGTAGAGAGAAATGTTTAAAAGGTTAATAGAAGACATCAAGATCTAGAAAAAAGCTCATATAAACAATTACCCAAATTCCACTATAAATGTAGGAAATTTAAGATTTGTGTTTTTTTAAGTGAGTGGCGTTTTTTGTTGAATAAGAAGCAATAACTAAACAAATATGAGATTTAAGGAATCAAACATTGTTCCACAGTAAACTAGACAAAATTTACTTTAAACGAAAGTAGGGTTTGTTTTTGTTAAAACTATTTAAAGAAGATAAATAAAGCGGACAAACATAACTACGTTCCGTTTAAAAGAAATTCATAAATTATTTGTGATTTTTTTTTTCCTATCATCCTTTAACTGTACTACGTTTACACCACTTTTACGAAAACATCCTTGTTTAATAAGCTTTAAGTATATTGTAACTAAGTTGAGGTTTATTTTAAAAAAATTGAGATTCACCTCTAGTTGTGTAAAGAAATGTGATTTTCTATCCAGTCACCTAAAATTATCTTTGTTTTCAGCTAAAATTACAAGAATTATCTTTTACAAAACTTTTATTTCTTGTTTTTCCGCGATACAGGATGTACTGTGATAAATATAATTACCTAAAAACACATTTTATTTATAAAAAAAAATTAAAAATAATGATTTTTCAAATATTTTTCATTTAAGGTGGATATGAAATTTTGTTTTTCTCTCAGATTTCTGTCATAGGCATTGATGCGTATTTATTAGTGACAAACTTAATATTTCTAGGCGTAATAATTAAATTTTCATAAAAATAATTGAAGCAATCAATAGGTTTCTTTATTGTATGTATACAATACATATGTATATATACATATATACATATGTATATATATATATATATATATATATATATATATATATATATATATATATATATATAAAGATAGACATTAAAATAATTAAACATTGAAGCGTTGTAGTTAGCGAGAAACACAAATAAAAATATTTTATTTAATTTTGTGCCAAAGTTTTGGCCTAAGTTTCAGTCCTTCATCAGGAATAAGGGAAGACAAGATAACCAAAAACATTAAAGAACTATTGTAAAAAAGACAAGAGAACAAAATATATGTTATCGGCTAATAAATAAATTCTAAGATGTGAATACAACATTAAAATACATAAATATTGTATGTAATGGTAAAGTATAAAAATATAATGATAAGTAGAACATTTTTAAAATTTAATATATAATAATACATTAATTTATTAATAGATAATATATTTTATATTATTTCTTAATATAAACGGGTAATAGTTTGTGTGATGCAACTGAAAAAAAATATAATTAAATTAGACAAGTACACGGGTGGGAAACAAAACGCTTTTATGTAATATTTATTAATCTAGCGTTAGAATTAATTAAAATTTAATTATTTAGATTACAAAAATTTGAAAAGTTGAGTGTAATATATGTAAATGGGTGTATGTATTTAGTGATTAATTCAAGTAGGAAATAAAATATAAAAAAATTCCTGGTCTACATTAGTACTTCCTAATCAAGATATTTGAGACCAATACTACTAGGCGAAAGAACTAACGATGTGATTACAATGGTTTGAAAAAAATAGAAATAAATGAAACGATTCTCGAAGCCCTATTCAAAACACAAAAATATAATTACACAAACAATAATACTCTTAGGGATACTTTTAAGATATTTTTTTCATAATACATGGTTATGTTTAGTAGCTGTATATGTATTACAGTTAAAAAAATAGTTAACAACAAAAATAACTTATTGTGGTGGCTTTTATAAATTATTCAGCTTAGATGAATCACAGTAACATATATGGAGCAATGAAAAAATAAAAAATTTCGGTTTGGGGAAAGGGGGAACCTCTCCCGTAGTGGGCACCATCCACCAGTGGCTTCTAGTGAAATCCCGAAAACATATAAATAGTGTTTTAAAGTATTTGTGGGGATACTACAAGGTTCATTTTCGAAATAAATATACTAACTGGGCATTTAATAGTTACTATTAAACGACTGTAGTTTGAAATTTAATGCCAAAAATTAAAAATTAATACGTCTTTCGGAGCGTTTACTATTTTCAAAAAAGTACGATATAAATATGTATTTTATTTTACTGACTACGTGACATTCATGAATTCTTGAAGCTACGAAAATTTTAATTAATATTACATTGTTCTCTCATGCATTATACTTTCATTCTTTACAACAAGAACGCTTAGCACAAATTTGGTGGCCGAGACTTAATTGGTTCCAGAATTGCAATGTTTGAAATGTGGCTGACAGTCGTTTTAAATAAACGACACGTCAGGACCCTCCAATGCTAAATTACGAAATTCTTAACATGAACATCTTGATAGATGTTAGTAACAGATATTCTTAACAGGTTCGATTTAACATCGACTAGAGTGGATGTATCAAACCTAACCAAACTGGTTCCAATAAAAAATATTTGGCAGTTTTTTATTTTTATTTTTAATCATGTACTACATAAAAAATACGTAATAAATAAAATAAAATATATCTGATTGTGAAAATATTTATTAAATATCTGCTGTTAATATTTAACTCTTACAGTATGTATTTAATAAAATTGATTATTATTTTCAGATACTTCAGTACGTCTACTCAACATGTGCTCTGATGTCAGGATTGTTGGAAAAATAACTCAATTTTCTGACTGTTCAAGTAAATGAAGTAGACAATTCTTTCTCTAGACAGATAACTATAAGTTGTAAATTAATTTTTGAACAAGAAGAATTATTAATAAACCAAAAAGTTTCAAAATGCACAATATTGTTTAAAATATACATCACAAAATAAGAGTGACTTTGCTGTTGCCTGTGATTTATATGACGATATCCTATTTTTACTTTCACTTATCTATATATGTGACATATAGTAAGGGAAAATATTGCGATCGTGAAAATGTTTGAATCTACTCTGGAATCAACTTCCTCACTCTCTACATAGATACAACTTTTTCAACTAGAAATATCACTAAAATGACATTACTCGAAAATGTTGAAATGACTTATTGATGCTTTATTTAAAAACAAGTAACATTTTTCTTGGGTAAATTTTCTAAGGGTGAAAAATAAGAATTAAGGTACATTTAAAAATTGATAGAGATTTAATTCCTATAATTTTTATTATGCAGTATCTTCATACCTTGTTTATTCATAATTAAATACATGTACGTTCAAATCTCTCTGAGTATATAGAGTTCAGAAACTGGAGTTATGTGATTCAAATAGACTGATGCTGATATAAGATTTTTATTGCCTACAATAAATAGGGTTTATGCTATTTTGATGGTCTTAATGAGTTTTTGTATTGATGAATATGACCGAAATTCGAAAATATATGGTTCAAGGTTTAGCTCCATTAAAATTGCGCTTCAGAAACTTCTTGTAATAGCCCAATTTTGCCAGAGAAGAATTGCTTTTCGAAGTTGAGCGGTAAGTGAAAGCTGTGTGTTGCGCGCACCAGGATTTTTAAAAGTAGCTACGTCTTAAGATCCACGGCTTATTTCTGTTTCCTGACAACAATATCTATTTTTTTTTTTTTTTAAATTGAAATTATGATATCCAAAAATTGTAAATACGCAAATTTGTAATACCAAAAAAAAAAAAAAAATGTTCATCTGATAATGAGTCTGCATCCATGATTTTTAACGTCTGAATTTTAAACTGAACTAAGGTAATAAGACAAACATCTCTTTAAAGTATTATTGGTTTTAAAACATTCAATTAGAATTAAAAGAAATCACATGTCGTTCAACAATATAAACAAATAAGGAGTTAGTCATTCTTTTTTTTTTTTTTTTTATTTTTTTTTATTTGGGTTTTGCACAACTTAAGGAGTCATATCCCCAAAAGCCACTGCTCCCTGTCCATCCAATCTCCCTCACGAAGCCCTCTGGCTGCCATGCTTTCTTCCACGTCCTCTGTCCATTTCTTCTTTGGCCTTCCACGCTTCCTTCTTTCAGGTGGCATATAGTTATAGATTTTCTTTGGCCAGCGGTTCTCATCCATCCGCATTAAGTGGCCATACCACTTTAACCGTTTGGTCCCGATCAGGTGAAGGATGTTCTTTTGACATCCGACCTTGTCTCTAATAGCTGCGTTTGGGATCCGCTCGATTCTGGATATGCCACAGCTTCTTCTCCAGAAATTCATTTCCATGGAAAGCAGCTTATTTTCCATCTTTTTTGTCAGTGTCCAGACTTCTGATCCGTAAGTGGCTACGCTTTCTACAAAGGAATGGTATATGTTCTTTTTAGTTTCTAATCGTATCTCTTTACTCCATAGGGTTGAATTTATCGAACTTATTATTCTTTTCCCATTATTTATTTTATGGTCGATATCAACCTCACTACCACCCTTTGAAGATAGCCAGTATCCGAGGTACTTGAACTGCTGGCTGACATTTAGCGTCCAGTCATCAATTTCAAGGGGCAAATTTGGAGCGTTGAAAACCATATACTCTGTTTTACTTTCACTGATTTTCAGACCCCATCTGGAATACGTGTCCAGCAACTTCCTCATCAGATAGCTAACATCATCCGGATCCGATGCGATTATGACTTGATCATCGGCATACTGCAAATTGTAGATGACATCATTCCCGATTTGAACACCCATTCCACAGCACGATCTTTTCCAGTTTTTAAGGGCTTGTTCTATGTAAATGTTGAAAATCAGGGGTGAAAGGCAGCAGTCCTGTTTCAATCCTTTGTTAATGAAGAAGCTTCTAGACACTCTATCTCCTATTTTTATAGCCCTCTTTATATTTTTATAGAGCTCTTGAATTGCTCTGATGAGGTATCTCTTAATAGATGTGGCTTCCAAAGCTTTCCACAATTTCGCTAGAGGTACTGAATCATAGGCCTTGTGTAAATCTACAAATATCATATGGAGTTCACGGTCGTGGGCCATCCTCTTTTCTATAAGTTGTGAGAGACTAAAAATGTGATCAGTGCATGATCTTCTAGCTCGAAAACCCGCCTGTTCCTCGCTGATCTCTTCCCTTAAATCATTTTCAATTCTGCTTTTAATTATCCGGCCGTATAATCTACTCAGCGAGCTGGTAACAGTAATACCTCTGTAGTTGGAAACGTCTTTCTTTTGGCCTTTTTTGAAAACTGGAGTGATATAACCCTGTTTCCATTCTTCGGGGATCTCTCCACCATTTAACAGAAGTGTCATACTTTCTGCCAGTGTCATTTTGAGTTCGGTCGGGCCTGCTTTAATTAATTCAATTGGAATAGAACCAGGGCCGGGAGATTTTCTATTTTTCATTCCTTTGAGAACTGAGTCCAGTTCTATGATTGTGACTGGCGGTATATCTTCCTTATTTGATATCATTTCATCGGATTGGTTCCATGTGAATTCGGGTCGTTCCTCATGAAATAATTCTTCAAAGTAATTCACACATTGCTGCTCTTTGATCAATGGGAAGTTATCTCCACATCTTTTGGGATTTTTCAATTTTTTTAATGTCCTCCAAGCAGCACTAGACTTTTGTCCATCAATGTAAGTGTCCACATACTTGCAGGTTTTCTCCCAATAGATATTTAATACCTTCCTTCTAATAGCTTTTACTTTTTTACAGGCATTTCTATATTCCCTCAGGTCCTTCTCATTTTTAGAGCTCAACCATTTATTGTATAAATATTTTTTCTCTTGAACAGCCACTTCAGCATCCTCATTCCACCAAGGCTTGTTTTTTCCTCTAACCTCTTTCCTTTCCTCTCCGACAGCTTCTAAAGCTGCTGCATGCAGGCACTTTACTATATTTTCGTAATTTAGCCGATCATTCAGATCTTTCTCATGATTTAATTTCTCCATCAGTCGGCTTTGGAACAGTCCTTTTACTGATTCTTGATTTTTCATACTCTCAATTGAGTATCGAATCGTTTTCGGAGAGTCTGAAATTCCTCTGGTCACAGGAGAGTTTCTAAGAAGAATATGGGGTTTAAAATTCAGAATACTCTTTAAAAGAAAGTGATCCGAACCACATTCCGCCCCTCTCATCACCCTAACATCGTTCACCTTTATCCTAGTAGTGCGCCTGAGGATTATATAATCTATGATTGATTTTAGACCTTTAGTGGGCTGGTGCCAGGAGAATCTGTGAATTTCTTTATGCTTGAAGAATCCATTTAATATTTTCATGTTTAATTGCTCACATAAACTAATTAATCTTGCACCGTTATCGTTAGTTACCTCTTCTCCAAAGCGTCCCACGGTCTCATCGTTGAACTTGCTGCCAACACGTCCGTTGAAGTCGCCCAATCAGATAACAATCTTACGATCAGGTGTTCGCTCTATCAAGTCGCAAATATCATCGAAAAACGTGTCTTTTATGGATTGCTTGGAATCTTCAGTTAGTCATTCTGTTACCTGAAAAATATTGATTTTTCTTCAGAAATTAAATTAAAAAAAAAGTTTGCTATCAAAACTAGCAATACAAAAGCTTTAATAGGTTTATTTAATACAATTTAATAAACATATTCACATAATGAAAAAATCTCATTTTCTTAAAAATATCAGTTAGTTATTCTGTCAATTGAAAGGCTCAATTAATACCAATATTCATATTTAATTACAAGTTTTCACTAATGGCTTGGATTCAAATTATACTTCCTTAAACGTATAAGCTGAAAAACGTTTAGCCACCTGCTAAATTTTGTTTTTGAATTCGAGGAGAAACCTATAAGCTCGTTCAACCATTGGTTTATTTTCAAGGAGACTCGATTTTCTCTGAGGCCATATAAAATTAGGTAGTTTTAAAAATATTAAAGAATTTCTAAATTTATTTAAAAAAAAATGGTTTTGACATATTATTGTTAAAGAAAACATAGTTTTACGCGTTTCCTGAAATTTTTTTCATAATTATTAGGGTTCCCATTGGAAATAAACGACTCAAACAATCTAAAAAATCGGTCCAGATATTCTTTCAAAAAAATCGTTACATACCTTTTAATTAACAAATTTGCCACTGTTTTTAGCCCGAATTGTTTCAAAACGTTCTCGGGATCTCACTGAATAATTTTAGCCATCAAACTTTTTAGCATAGGTCCTGATGATTGCTCAAAAAATCGTTCTTTACATACCAATCGATCTAAAACATTACCTCCCACGTGTAAAAATAGAAAGATATTGCTGACTGAAAAAGTTTTATCAGAAGTCAACTACATAAATAAAAAAGAGTAGACATTCATTGAATTATTAACTAGCTAAAGGCACCAGATATTTAATGCTAGAACCATGATAAGCATAAAACAAAAATATTAAAATTGTAGGTTGACGATTGATTAGTGAATAATGAAGAGAAGGATAGTTGGGTTGATCAGTCAGAAATAAGAAGCCAAAAATAAATAATAATATTTATTTTAACATTTGCCGACGTTTCGACCCGAAGTTCAGGTCTTCATTAAGTTCAGGCCAAAAAGATTAAAACTTTGATTACAGCAATACAAGTGAATGTATCTCCATAGGCAGGAGTACATTACAGGACAAATATATTATCTACTCCATTATCAAGATGATATCGGGTGGTATTCTGAGCCAATATTTCACCTGACCGTCATCTCATCTAAATATTGGCTTATCTTGATGTTATACTGCTTTCCCAGGGTAGTTGATTATATATTGGAACTATTCTTAAAATGAGAAATATATTTGCAACTATAAAACTAAGGGTTGTACAATATTTGGCCCTCAATACTAGGGTACATATTTTGTTCTATTTAATAAGATTTTTTTAGGTACTACTAAATAGCTTTAGCTAATGAAATATACCAAATAGCTTTAACTAACGAATTCATAAAGAACTAACTAAAGATTTTGTATGCATTCGAATTTGTTCCAACAATAACTAATAGCTCAATTATAATCTGAGCTACCGCAATCTTCAAATTATAAAAATTAATAATAATTATAATACCAGATACTATGTTCAAGTAACAGGATCAACTATCAAAAATAAATAATAATAGTTTTGAAAATGTTATAAAAAAAAAAAAAAAAAGTATTTTACTATGTTGTTCAAATTATTAGGCATATAAAATCCATTCCTAGTGCTTTAACCACACGTACATTTCTTACCGTTTTTAAACATGAGTATCGATTATACAGGGTTTCGATTATATCCATATATGTCGCCCATAATTGCTATATCTTAGAAATTACTAAGGATAAACGTTGTAGCTCTCATCGTCATCTCTCAGATGCTTAATTTATTTATCCCAAAAATATAGTCTTAAGGATTAAGCGCCCGCTCGAGGTCGATGTTTTCTGTTTAACACACATTTTTAATATTTCTTTTTATTAGGTAATTATTCTGTCTATACCTATAATACCTATGTCTAATTATATAACTATTAGGTCTATACAGATGGATCGAAAAAATAAGAACATGTTGGATGTTCCGTTGTTCTACCTACGGGGACCATCCGCTACTCTCTACCCTCCATTTATTCAGTCCTATCTTCCGTGCTCTTTGCCATCTATTTAGCTTTAGGTATAATAATCAATGCAATTTCAATTCAAGGCTTGAAGCTAATAGGGAACTTTAAATTATGTAAAAAACCCATTGTCTTCCAAATCATTCAACTAACAAAGAAAACTATAAAATTACTGTGGGTCCCCAGTCATATAGGAATACCAGGCAATGAACTGGCTGATAGATCCGCAAAAGAAGCATCTATCATACTTTCAGCACCAGACACTAGCATAGCTCTTTACGATTTCAATAACTCAGTCTTTTAGGCTAGTGTAGAGAGGCCTGGCGATATTGTTGGACAAAGGTTCCTGGTAACAACAAAATGAAAACCATTTTTATTGACATGAGTCCACTCCACAGATGCAAGGAAACCGACGGGACAAACTATTATCACACGCCTCAGAATAGGGCACACCAGGCTCACGCATGGGCACCTACTCGACGGAAGTTCGCCACTAAGATGGCGCAGCTGCAATACAGCTTTGACAATGGTACAAATCTTGGAAATTGTCCGAACTGGATCCATCAAGGGGCAGAAATTTAAGCTTGCTTTTTTTGTAAAAAATCATAAAAATTGGTTCCATTCCTGTTATGATTTGTATGAGATTATACGAATTATACCCCTTCCATACTTTTCATGCTATCTTCTGTTAGTCCGAAAGAAAATTTTTGTAAACTACAGAAACTTATCAGTTTCATTTGTATTTTTCTTTAAATTTGATTTTATTATTTCACAAATTACCTATAATTCACTTCAGCTAGGCAGTATCGTATCGTCAGGTAGGCGTATCGTCAAGCTCTATAACCTGAAAATCAGAAGCACTTACTTCAATTTCTGAAAAAAAAAAAAACACAATTAATACGGACATATTTAAACAATACAATTTTCATTCATGAACTCACAACTTAAATCAGAAATAACCTATGTAGCTATAATATGTTCTTTAAACAAACATCCTAACAACATATAAATCTAAAAAAAATAAATAAAATAAAAAATACATCACGATCGCTACAGACATCGTGCCTCTATCCTATAAAGTTGCACACGGCCCCTCAAATACAATCGAATAAATAATTATATATATAATTATATATATATATATATATATATATTTGTATATAACATAACATGACATTTGGCTTCTTTCTTGTTTTTCCTATCTTTCCACTTCTTTCTCATTATCTCCGAGTGCCGCCGCTTTCTCTCCTCCGTCCACGCGACTCCCTTTCTCGAACTTTTCTTCTTAGCAAGAACCGTGATCTCCTTTAGTCTCTTACCATACCCCTCTCTGTCCAGACATTCCCGGTCCGTTATTCCATGTCTTTCCGTTTCTTCCTTCATCTGCCTGATGTATCCTCCCAAGCTTTTGCATCTACGGATTTTTTGGAATATTTCCTTGTTAAGTCTTTCTGGGGCCAATGTTATCATATGTCCGTGGAATTTCAGTCTCCTGATCCTAATTTCCGTTTCTAGATCTCTTTTGTCCTTGTATATTTCCTGTATATTTTTTTAAACTACTCAAAAAATAAATAAACACATGCATTCTAGGTTTTTAGTTTTGCCACATATTACTTAGCCCAAAAGAGCGGTCAAAATTCTACCGATTTCAATACCGCAACTGAAAAATTGACGTCTACAATCCTAATTCATGATATTTTAAAATATCTTTTCTACAGATCCAACTAAAAATAGCCCTCAAATGATCATAGCACACTAACGACTACTTCCAGCAATAATCTTCACATATTTCGCCCATAAATAAAGAAGTTTATCAAAATCAAGAAGAAAATTCCCATCACATTCGTGCTTCGTGATTTCAATAAAAATTGAAAATTAAGAAATTTTCTTCAGAAATATCTTTTGTGTACTATACAAATAATTTAAGGATGACTTGGACAAAAGAAATTATTTCATTATTCAGATTCAAGTTATATTATTCACTTGTAAGTACATTTAAAGTAATTTTAAATATTTTCAAAATATTTCAGAAAACTTATGCATAATATGTTCAAAAACTCTTTCATTGTTTCCGATACCTATCTCTGATCGTCGTCCAATCGAAGACGTTGTTCTTTGAATCATTAAAAAATAAAAGTTCACAGAATTGAAGGGTTTGGTGCAAGAAGAAGGCAGCTACACTTTTTGCAGTTATGTAGAAAAGTAAAAAAAAGTTTTGAAAATTCAGTTTTCACCGAAACCAAAAAATATTCAGTCTTGTGTTAGGTTATGTGGTATCAATTTCAACTGACCAGAATACACACAAATGCATGCGCTCAGGTTCGTGCAATGGAATTTTGGAGCTGCCTCCGTTTTACTCCAAAGTGATTGAAAAATCCTTTTAGGACCATTTTCTCCAGAAATAACAATATGTCAGTTTACAAAACATTTATTAACAAAGGAGGTACAACATCATTGGCATAATATGTACAGTTCTTCTTTGGTCTTCCAGCTCTCCCACAGTTTCCTCAGGATCGTTTGAAGGATCTGACGTCAACTGGTCCTAGAACCACATTTCGTTTTGCCCAACATACTTTCTGGCCAGTTCATTTACATCTTTAAACTTTTGGTCTTCAAGCGGGATAAGACAATCATATGCTTGATGAAGATGGTCCAGTGTTATGAGACCTGCAAGTCCATGGTTGCAAATTTGCGCATTATCGAAGACAGTCATCCCTACGGCAATACTGCATTGAATAATCCCTTTACAGATATATGGCTGTTGATATACGAATAGTTTGTACTTAGTTATTCAATATTTATCGTATGGATGAAGAACGAAGCAGCTCCATCTGCCGGATTTCTATGGAACTAGCGGGTGGAACTGCTTCATTCTTGTACCAAACCACAGGCGGATCTACGGGAGGAGAGGGGGGGCTTTCGGGCAGAAGCCCTTTCCTCCCTCCCCCTCAAATGGTAAAATATAATCATGTTTTACAGAAAAAAATATTAAAAACTACGTCTTAAAGAATTCTTGTTTGTTTAATTACATTTAATAGGACTTCAAGAACCACTTAAACACCATTTCATATAGGGAGATAATTTCTTTCTTTTTTTTTCAAATTAATTATCGTTATATGTATATGAAAAAAAAATCTTTCGGGCTGTAGCCCCCCCCCAAATTAAATCCTGGATCCGCTAGTGTACCAAACGAAGCGGCTTTTTCTTTCGTATGTGATAGGATGAGGAACTCAATAGAGGCACAAAGTGGAGCTGCCTCCTTCTTGCACCAAACGCCTCAATTGAAATCTCGCAGGCCAAGAGACAGGACATCCTCTTTTTGCTTTTTCATGAAGCCAGTTGTGTGAAAAAGCTTTGTCTATTGCATTTCTTGCCGCTACCGAACAATATGCGGGGCACTCATCATGCTAGAACCATATATTATGTCTCACGGCACGTCTTCCAACAGTGCGAAAAGATTACATAGAATAAATTTGGCATACATTTCTCCCGTCTATTTGGCCAAAATGAAAAGCAGACCAATGATATGGATTCCGATCCGCCACACACTTGCGAGCACCGTCTGTTTTCTTTATCCAGCAAGGATTTTTCAAGCACAATAATTATTCCGTGGTACAGACCTATTTTTATGAAATTATTATCATCCGGCTGAAACTTCGTAAATAGCTTCATCTCATCGTAATCTACAAATATTTTATTTACGAAAATTCTTGGGATTGGAGCTTCAATCTGGAGGTCGGCAAACTTTATTTATTTAATTAGGTACCAAAAAGTCATAAATACCCACTTGCTTTACACTTGGATCGTAAGATAATTTGATCACAAAGTCGATAAGAAAAGGTGACCTAAAAAATATTGTGCCGTTTGGCTTATATAACCTCGTTATTTGGACTATTTGTGGGTGTAGGCCACCTTTTTTTCTCATCTTTGTCCTCAAGTTATCTTACGATTGAAATGGAAAGCAAATGGGAGCCAACAGGAACTAATTGCGGTACTATTCCTTAAATAAATGAAATATTCCAAAGAGCTATGTATCCTCAATACATTAATGTCTGTTACTGCAACAATCTTCAGATATTTCGCCAATTTATAAAGAAAATATTCAATTATCTTAAGTGATTCGTTGTTTCATGTTCACAAACATGTTTCTATTAGTCAAAATCGACGAAATAATTTTCATTATTTTAATGATAATTAAAGTAAATCGTTTAAGCTGATGAGTTATTCTCTAAATATGCAAAGATAAAGACATCGATTTATTTTAAATCGATTAATGACATAAATTTATAAATATATTTTTAAAGTATGTTGAGAAGGAGAGGGGGCAGAGGGGGATTTTATGATATATCGTAAATTTATAAAAAAATAAATGTATACATTTATATGTAATATGTATATATTTCATCGTTATAATTTATATTTGTTTTGTAATAATATATGTTTATATTTCATCGTTACTATAAATGTATTTATTCGTTTGCAATAATATATATTTTTGTCGTTGCAATTTATATTTATTTGAGATCAACATAATGATACAAGTTTTGACTTGTAAGATGTCACAATGTATGTCTACATTTTTGTCGTTACAATTCATATTTATATTTATTTGAGGTAAACATGAAGAAATGAAAAAAATGAATGAAAAAATATTTTATTATTCTGGTACTGTTGTCCCTTTAGAACAAATTATAAGTACATATTGTATGTCTGTGTGGTCACAATCAGATATATACTTATAATAAGATATATATATATATATATATATATATATATATATATATATATATATATATATATATATATCAGCGTGCCGAATATCAGCAGGGATGGTATTCCAGAGGGAGGCGGAGGAAAATGACAAAAATACAAATTAGGATTAAGGATTAAGATTAGAGGTTAAGGATTAAGATTAGAGGTTAGGGATTAAGATTAACAAAAATATATTATATTGGTCATGTGGTGTACAGGTGGTTAAGGTAAGAATAGCCTGGGGTCCAAAGTCCAAAAGTGCTTCCCAAATTGAGGGATTAAAATCGCTCAGAACCGCCATTTATACCCTACTCATAGCGGAAAAATTCCATTCTACTCTTATGGTCTCTGAGCAATAAGCTCTTGTAGATGGTACATGTGGTACCTGGGGCTCGTTAAGTACCTCTAAATTGAACCGCCATTAACATAACTTATCTTAGCCAAATTCTGTAATATTTAAGGATTGGCTAGAGGAATATTTCTGATTTCATGTTCAGCTGCAGTTATTTGAATAATACTCCTTTTCTTCTACACGTCAATCCAACAGAACGCTTTTAAGAACTTTGACTAAGAACTAACACAATGTTCAGCATTTCATGGTAGTAAACGTGATATATTATGAATCTGTTGACATACAACTAATAAAATTATATTTACCTTTTTCATCACATAATATTGGATTATTCTAGTTCTCCTTAATAATCCTCTACGTCTAAAATAAATCGATGTCTTTATCTTTGCATATTTAGAGATTAACTCATCAGCTTAAACGATTCACTTTAATTATCATTAAAATAATGAAAATTATTTCGTCGATTTTGACTAATAGAAACATGTATGTGAACATGAAACAACGAATCACTAAAGAAAATTGAACATTAAAAATTCTTTATATATTGGCGAAATATCTGAAGATTGTTGCAGTAACAGTAACAATGTATTGAGGATACAGATCTCTTTGGAATATTTTATTTATTTAAGGGATAGTAGAGCAACTAGTTCCTGTTGGCTCCCTCTAGATGATCACTTAGAGCAGGTTAACCCCATCACAGCTCACCAGGAACATGATTCGAGGGATTATTTAAATATAGGTTGTGTTGTTAGTTTAGTTGTATTTGTAATTACTTAATTAATTAATACTTAACAATGCCAATTTTGAGCTCGCTTTGAATGTCGCCAAGGGCACGTGCCTCACTTTTTCTATCATAGATAAGCCACAGTTCTAGCGCATCCAGAAATTTATTTTGGAGGAGCTTCAACCTGAAATCATTTTATTATATATATATATATATATATATATATATATATATATATATATATATATATATATATATATATATAAATGATTTCATATAAATGATAAATGATATATATCAGATAAATCATATATATCAGATAAATATACATATTTATACATATACATACATATACATATATACATATTCTGGCGCGAAATAGCCCTGACGGACTACGCGACTATGAAACTGGTTTCTTTTTCAATTTCTTCCTTCCTGCCCATCTCTGTTTGAGGATATCACTAATTTTTTCTTTCTCTCCTCCGTCCAATTCTCCTGGACGGAAGTTCCTTACTGTCCACCACATACACCGCACTTTTCAGGAATTTCTTGAATTCTGTCCTATTCTCACACCATTTCCGTGTTATCCCAAGCTTCTGCATTTCCTGTTTTATTTGTACCCTATATCCATGGCTAAACTTGCATCCCATAACCCTACTGAAAATCTTCTTGTTTAACCTCTCCTCGGTCATTCTTTGCATGTGTCCATAAAACCTATGTCTTCTTACCCTAATTTCCGTTCCTAAATCAGAGGTTTCACTGTAAATCTCCTTATTGGATTTCATTCTGTGTCCTTGCGGTGTTATTTTGGGTCCATGGATTCTTCTGAGAATTCTTCTTTCTATTTTCAGCAGACTGGATTTCCCCAAACTGGAAAAGAACATTTTCTTCGTTCCATACAGTATCACTGGCTTCACCACTGTATTGTAGTGCCTCATTTTGGACTTTTTGGAGAGGCATTTTTTATTATAAATGCTACTCATTAAGTAGTATAATTTCTTCAAATTTTTTATCCTGTACTCCATGTTTCTTTCTTCGATAAATTTCTGCTGATTATTTCGTCCAGGTATTTAAAGCTTTTAAACACCTTGATTTTACCGAATTCTGTTTTTATTTCTGTCTTTCTAAAGTTGGGGGTTGTGGTCATAAATTAAGTCTTCTGGAAGGAGATTATAAGCCCAGTTTTCTCAACTACATTTTTCAGGGAATGTCTCATTTAATTGCCTTATTTAATTGAGAACAACGTTGAAGAGAATAGGTGATAGTCCGTCCCCTTGTCTCACACCGGTTTTTATTGGAAATGGTTTGCTTATATTTCCTCTTAATATATATCCGTACATATATTATTACAGTAAGGCTCGAAATCGGTTTTGTACCAAATATAAGCTCCTGTCATGCTCAAATACCATGAATGGGGTACCGTTGGATTCAGAATTTCACGAAGGGGGGAGGGTAACGAATCGTATTCTCCACTTTTGTTTTTCTTTCTAAAATGAATAAAGTCGATACAAACATTTTGCTAGGCTTCGATACTGGAACGGTGGTAGGTCTGTAGATCGATACCGGACAAATTGGATCTTGAAGATTTTGATGCGTACAGCAAGACCCGGATAGTTCCTCCGGAACTATCGGATCCTGCATTTTTAAGCCCCAAAACGTATCATTTTCGAGATAACGCAAGGCATGGTTCGCATCCACACAACCTGACGTTAATTGTAGTACTGTCATTGGATACATGTCTCATTTCATCGACTTGAGGTCTCTATGATCGAGAGAGGAGGAGTTTATATTATTTATCGATGATGTTTTTGATCGGTAAGCCATATCATTGTTTTTCACCAAATTTCAAGATTGAGCCACCAATTTCGAAGGCTTCCTTCTCCTTCAGGCGGGAAAAATATTCCAATCACCCCGAAAATTCAGGCAAACAAGTTATGAAAAAAATAAAACTTTATTTGCGAATAACTAAAAAATTACACACTTTTCCCTTGGTTATACTCATGATCATATAAAAGATTACTAAATCCCCTAAAAAAGGAAAAAAAAATCATCGAAATCGGACTATTTTTAACAAAGATACAGCTTAATTAAATTTGTGAACATGTTGGTTCCAAACAAAAATGAAGATTTAAATTAATTTTGTTTCCTTTGTGGATTATATTTATGGATAAAGTAACAATTGATTTCTTTATCTTTTGATACGTTGCATTATTTTCTTTTCTTATTAATTTGGCATTTGATTACAATATGCTGTGCGAATTTTTCGCACGGGCCTACTAGTATATATATATATAGTGGAAGAAAAATAAAGAAACTAACTACCTATAAGAAATGGTGTTTAAGTGATTCTTAAGTTCCTATTAATTAAGTTAACCTATTAATCCTATCAGTTAACTAGTGTTGCCCAAATGCGAGACCGAGACGAGTCTTTGTCTTTTCAAATTCAGTCTTGGTCTTGCCCAAGAGTCTCGCAACAGTCTTGCAGTTACTTACTAGCTTATTACTATAGAGATATTTTGAGATAGGAGAGATCTAACTAAGCCCAAATGAAAAATTAGAGGAGTTAAATACAAAAGTATATTGGTTATAATAATAATTATTGACATATAGTAACTAAGATTGTCAAGTATTAGTAACTATTTTGCCTTAATTTTTATTTAAAAAATCGATTTTCTTTATCTGTCCCCTAGTTTTGGTCTTGCAAACAGTTAGGCGGCCTCGGTCTTGGTCTTGCAAAGTGCCTATTTTATCTTATCAATAAAGTAACTTTATTAGAGAAATGTTGAATAAAATTAAATTCAAATATTACATAATATAAACCAGCTTAAGAAATAAATTTAATTTTTTGGGCAGGGAAGATGACTTCATAGCCCGGGGGCGCCGAATGTCTAAGGCTGGCACTACTATTAACTATTATTAAATAGTAATTAACGAACAACAACAGTTTTTAGAGATAGTTTTATTTCTCGTAAGAATGGATATATTTTACCATTTTGGGGAGGGCTTCAGTCCGAAAGCCCCTCATCGCCCCTCCGTAGATCTGCCTGTCAAAGCAACTATCTCTGATTTTTTTTTAATGAAGATTTTCAACAGTTACTACTTTCAGCAATCATCCCGAATCTATAAATAGTATGATGTGGTGATGATGAAATCGGCGGGCGTACAGTGGTTCCAAATGGCGAAAAAGGGGAAAAAATACTACTTTTTTAAGTTCTTCTCTGGACTAAAACTACCAATACCCATTCAAAACTTCAGGTCTAAGCTCATCAGGGTCAGATTTTCAGGGTGCTAAAATAAATTGTAAGTCGTGAGTTCAATTGAACAATTGGAAAACGTGCACAAAAGAGGTTGAGTTTGGATAAAAAATAATTTCAGTTTTCACTGCATTGGTATAAAATCGGTCTTTATTTCTACTTAAACGTTGTTCCATTTTTAGAGGATGGAAATAAGCTTTTGTTGAGCAAAAAAAAACATTTATTTTGCGCATCAGGAACCATTTCAAATTGCACCTAATTTTGAATGATGCAGGTTACTTCTGTGCATTTGCTCTACAGCAAACTTTTCGATTTCTTCCATTTTTTTGAAAATTGTTGTAAAACCATCATTGTGATGTTTATATCAATAAATAATAAAAGATAACTACCACCTGAGAACCTTTGGAATTGATATTTAATGGCGTTTCTCTATACCTGTGGTACAGAGGTAAACATGATAATAATTATTATGAACCTTAACAATAAACGATAATGTAGTACTGTGTCATACATTATGCATTTATTAAAAGAAATAAAAAGGAAGGATAAAAAAATGGTCAGGATGTGGAGTCAGAAAATTGTCAAATACAAAAATATGGATAATGTAACACAATAATAACAAATGGACAAGGATTAACAGGTATGTGTAAAAAAAAAATAATAATAATTTCACACTGAATTTTATATTGAATTCCTGAATTTTGGTTCAAGTATAAATAAAAAAAAATTGGAAATATTATTTTGATCGCGGAAAGTCTAACATTGACATTTTCTGAATAGGATAAATGTATAAATAATCCTTGATTATTCCAGTTCCTTATATTTTTTGATAATATAATTTTATTTTTCAATAAAGAATTCTCACCGATGACTAAAATATTCTTTAAATTAAATTAAATGGAATGATGTAGAGAAAGAAAAAATATATTCCAGCCTTCCCTGGCAACTTATTTGAAAATATATTTAAATATTTTACAATATAATTCCTCCAAGGTAATTACCTTAAAAGATTATGCATATCGTATAAATCCACTTAGATAATTCTGTAATCTTGCAGTATTTGTAATGTGACGTTGAATTCGAAAACAGTTTTATCTAAAGAATGATCAAATACCATAGCGGGGAGGTATCTATTTAGACTGAAAAGAAAGACGTCTGAAAAATGGAAACAATGAAGAAAGCTTCATTAATATTTTTATTATTTTATATTACTCATGTTCAGTGCACAGACGATATAAACGTTGCATCAAGCAAGACCTTTGGGGGTATTTAATTCTTTTTTAAAGCTATTTAGTGTTCTAATTAACAGTTTAAATAATGCTATTTATAATTAAATCGCCATTTATTTCAATTACAGTGGTATATCAACTCTTCCTTTCATTCATATATTATTAACATACATATTGATTCAGACTATATGAGTTACCATTCTGACTTTACTTGATAAAATTAATCTAATTGTTGTTGTATCGATTGGTTCAGACAAATATTTAATTAAATGAGAAAATAAGAAAAACAATTTTTTTTTTCAATCTATTGTTCTAGGAAAAATACAACCTTTGCGACCATGCACTGCATGGCAATGCTGTCCATCATTTTTCCAATGCTGTTTAAAGGATGGCATATGGAAGTGCTGTCGTGGACCTATACCGTGAGTGCAATAATTTTCCATTTATATTATAAAATTTGTGATATTTATATAATAATATTTTTAAATGTATTCAAATATTTAATAACTATTCTTTCAGTGTTTCACTAACTGTGCCTTGCAACTAGAGTTGGATCTTTCTATATTTCAAAAAATGAATTAATATTATTTATGGAATATTATTAAGTGGAAAAACTTGTAAAAAAAAAAATTACAACCAGAACTTTTGTTATTTTTTTAAGAATCCTCTCAGCTATGGACTAATAAGATGTATTAAATGTAATGGACTAAGCTGGTATAAATACTGTTCAAATTACAGATAGGATTAAATAGTGTCTTTTATCAAACTATCAGATATGTTTTATTTCGATATTATAAATTTAAAAAAAAATACTTTGAATCATCATTAAAAAAACATTTAAGAAATCATACACATCCTTTACTTATCAAAATTATATATTAACTGTTTGACTTTGGACGGGATACATGCCTTCCCAACTTGATTGTCGCTACTCAAAGAGGTAGGAGAAGGTTTCGCCTTCAGTACTCTTCTATAGTTGACTCAGTGCGGTCGTTCCGGATTCTGAGCATTTGGAGGCTATCAGTCGAAGATTTATACTGATCCCAAGGTATCTCCTTTCTCAGTTATTTATATCATATACATGATGTTAATTATATTCCATTTAAATGTTTTATACATCAAATAAATGTTAATAAGTTAATTTTGTAACTTTTTTTTTTAATTTAGGTTTTGAATGGATGCTGATTATGGTACACGTGAATCTAAAATTAATAAACATAAAAATATACAGAGTTAAAATGATACTTTAGTTGTTTTATTATTTTTCCATCCACATAAAAACAATATATATACAATATAGAAGTATTTGAAACGCAAAATAAATGTAAGTTTTTTAGGTAAGAAAAAATTTGTAAATATAAAGAAATATATAATTCGAATCCTGCCGTCGCACAGTGGAACCAATGCATCTTTTTGGGGAAAAAATTCAGTGAAAGCCAAACAACATGAGACAGGTAACAGTTGATGATTAATTTTTACAGCTCTGTTTGTGATAAATCGATTGATACATGGCACATGTTCGTGCGTCCTTCTTGATAATTTAAGGACTAAAATATTAAAAAAATAAAATAAAATTCTTAATTTTTCATTCAAGACGAAAAACTTATTGCTAAATATTTTTTGTGTATTTATATGTATTTTTATGTATGTACGAAATTATTCATAATTTTCTATAAAAGATTCATTAAAAATATAAATAATATTTTTTATAAGATTTTGAATAGTTGTAAAACTTGACATCTTTTTTAAATGCTACATATGTATATTTCCAATGCATATATAAAATGAGAACTGAAAGATTATATATATGCATAAAATTTACGTAAAAGTAAATATAATATAAAATGATAAGTGAACAAAAATTTAAAAATATGTTTCATTTGAAAAATCTATTTAGAATACGTGAAGGTAACGCTTCCTTATTTGACCAAAAAATTCTGAAAGCTAGACTTCCTTTAATAATTTATGTGAGTGGTGCTAATATTTCGCCCTGCTATCCATTCTCCACCACTCAATCTGCTATGTGGTTATAACCAGTAACAATTAAATACAATTTTAATGCACTCTAAAAATGAATACGTTGTTTTCTTTACTTATTAGGTAGTGCCAACATTTCCTTAAATTTTTTTTTCGGTACCTCTACTCCCAGATTTGAAATATATTTTTTCGTTTACTCGACACATTATAAATAAAATTAGTTCAACCAATACTTATAAAGGAGGTTGGTTTCTGGATTATGTATCTCATTTTAGGTTAAATTTATGTTGAAACGTTAAAGAAAGCAGTTACTCAATGATTTTAAATTATTAGCCCTAAACATTTCTGATGTAAATCTCACCACACTTTCAAAATATTGTTTCTCTGATAACTATGATTCCATTAAATAATTGTAGCTTATTTTAATATGTATCCTACTACAATTTAGTTTTAAAAAACAATATTAAAGAATTGTTTCAATTCAAGTTCACTTTATCATACTAATGTAGATTTTTAGAAAGAAAAATGTCCTAACGACTGAACCATTGAAACTCAATTTACTCACAAAGAAAATATAAATATATTTTTTACAGGTTGGAAATCTATTAATGGCTATAATTAAGTATTAAAATCGTTTTATCAGAGTTTTATTAGCAATTAAGTTATAAAAAAATATACCAAAAGGGTAGTCGCGGCTAAATTGTCTCTGAACATGTTTACTAGTATCCCGTGACAATATGAGACTGAAATGGAAGGTGATTTCTGGCAGCAAAATTAGATATTCATTAATTAAGTAAAAAAAAAATGTAAAAATAACTCTAAGAGAATGAATTTTTTAAATCCTTTTACTATCATCGAGTATTAGGGTTAGTTAAAAAAAAGTACATATAGGGCTCACAAAAAGTACTCCGCACTGTTATTTCCTTGAATTTTTTCTTTCCCTTTCCGCTATAATTTAATATAAATCATTATCACATTTCATTCAAATTATTCTCCCCATAACATTAACTTTGGAATTAAATTTCTTCATGAGAAACATTTTTAAAATAACCATTCCTTGTACACCGGATGTCACCAGTAACCACCTTTTGTTGTCGGTGTCCTTTTTTTTTTTTTTAATAAATAATTTAATTTAATTTTTATGATTATTTTCGGTTATTTTGCTTTTCAGAAATGAGCAAATACGCAATATAAAGCGATGTGTTGCCGGATTGCCGCTAATTTTTTATTGCCATGTGGGGCCGGGAAGGCATATGTCCCGTGTATTAAAAGTTAAATACAAAGGTTAAAATGCATTTTTGGAAGCTAAGATCTTGCAGGGTGACTCAAAAAAGTTTTTTAAACAAATTTAAGCAACAAAAAAAAAAGGTTTTCTGAACGTATTTTTGGATTTCGGGAAGCGCCATCTGGTAAAAACACTCGAATGAGCTCCCTAGTCAAAGGGTTAATGAAGTAAATTTATACAATCATAATGGTAAGTAGGTAATTGAAGACTAGAAAAAGTCAGAAGCATGATTCAACGGAAGTGGGTACATTACTTATTGTACAGACCAAAGATGATAACAATATTAACAAATGTTGTTCCAGACATAACAAAAAAAGTCACACCCTTATAACTTTAATATAATAAAAATTTCAACATTTTTTTTGGAAAGGTAATAAACATGAATTAATGTAAGAAACGTATTTTTATTCTAGTTTAAAAAGCATCTAAGAATAATTACAATATTTAGACTTTATGCACCTTTGCCTGGCTTAATGTCTCTAAAAGTATATTAGTAAATTATATATCAGTGAAGGATAATCTAGAGTGTTGTTTGAAGGAAAATGTGGAGGCGTATTGCTGAACCGAAATATTAGGTGGGCAAATTACACCTTTCGGTTTATCAGGGTGAAATAAAACTCATTGGATTACAGACATAAAATTTATTTTAATCTACAATATATTTATCATTATTTAATATGACTTTTCCCTTCTTACCACTAAATGCATAATACCATGTTCATAGAATGTCAGGAGTTTATTGTTAAAAAACTGACCCAAGAGGTTTTTTATGTACTCTTCCTTTTGGGATTTCTTTCCATTCTTGGATTCTGCAGAGACTGCGATAAGTGGTAGTCACTTGGAGTTAGGTTCGGTGAATAGGAAGGGTGGAGCAAAAGGTCCCATCCAAGCCTCAATAATTTATCGCGAGTGGCCAATGAGGGGCCTAGCGTTGTCGTGGTGGAACACAATATCTTTCTGATCACTTATAACTATTCAGCATGTTCTCCAAATTCGATGTTACTATATCCGTTAGAAAGCTGAATTATTTATCTTCAAAGCCGTATGAATGGTTTTTTGATTTAATGCCTGCATAAAAAATAAATAAACAAAAACTCCGAATAGGTTTTTATTTTTTATCTCCATTTTTAGTTTGTTAACGAAGGTTCTGTTGAAGTCATTTTGTGTAGTTTATGTGACCCTAAATTTTTTCTAGATAGCTATAGTCGTGTTGAAGTTATAACATGTTTGTGATTTTAGAAAAAAAAATCATGTGAGGGACCCAAACATTAAACCTGGAAACATAGCCTAGCTTGTGTAAATGGTTCTCTATGCTTGTGTGCGACACATTTAGGGCCATAGCAATCTCGACCAAGTATATACGCTAAGGGCGATTATGGAAGGAGGTTATGAGTGTAAGATGCCAACCCAAAACCTAATCATCTATTTCAAAAGTGCTTATGAGAGCATAAAGCGAACAAACCTGTATGAAGCACTATCGAAAATGAATGTCCCAAATTAGTTGATTCGCCTTGCGAAGCTGACAATGAAGGAGGCGAGATGTCAAGACCGAATACAATCTGATTGCTAATCCGAATTCCGTTCTGACAAAGGGTTGCGGGAAGGAGATGGCCTGGTTTGTCTTTTATTTAATTTTGCGTTGGAAGTGGTGAGAGACTCCGGAATTCAGAGACTTCGGATGCGAATCGGTGCTACTGAAGATCTTTCAAAGCACGCTTTTGAGCAGGCAAACCAAGCTTATTCTTTAATCCAACGTGTTCTTACCACTTTGCGCCGTTCAATTCAATATTCCAAATTAAGTGAAATGTAACAATGTAATATTATTATTCTCTCATTTTTCCAAATGCCGTGTTTATGGTTATGTTGATGATTTTGCATGCAACCATTAGCTAATTACTAGAACACCTATTGCTAAGAAAGATTGTTGGCTACTTAGAGTGTCGACCTTAGATATTCGGCGCCCCTCCCCGGGCAATGACATTTATGACCCCTCTCCCCAAAAAAATTAAACTATATTTCAATCAACATTTCTCTAATGCGCTTTGTATTGTTTAAATTTCTAAGAACTGGCAAGCGCCCTAAAGGGCGTCTCCTGCCAATTGTTCCACCCTAAGGCCGGCACTGGTCACTAATTGCTAAGAAACTTTATCCAGGCATTAAACTGAAGATGCTTTTATTCGACAGTTGTTTTTATTGATTGCTACTTTCGTTTTCACCTATTCAATCAATCATATGCCCATTCTCATGTACACATTATATAAATAAGATAAGAATGTGTTACACAAATTTAGAATGTGAAAGCTCATATCACAGCTAATAGATAAAATGTTTATAAAATTATCTGTCTATAATTTATTGCAGATTTTAAAATAATTTTTGAAGTAAAGAATTAATCATAGCAACTATTTCTGTTTTTTTAAATCTTCAAATCTCCATCTGCACTTGTCTTGATGTGACAATTAGCAGATTCGTTGTTATGTTACGAAATGGAATTATAGGTATGATGAATAATAATATCCAACAGCATTTCTTTCTTGGTCTTTGTTTACATCCTTAAATCAAGGATATTTCTCATCCAGCTCCTTTTCAGTCCCCTGATAAGCAGGTCGTTAATAAGTCTGTAGTATCCGTCTAGTTTAATATGAAAACGGGAGTAACGACTAAGTATAAGTTTGTCGACAGTTTTCTAAGATCAGTATGTAAAGTTTTGTTGTTTACGTAACAAGGGGCTTCTGTTTTATATTAACAAGATTGTAGTTTTTGTAAGTGAGTCTTTTTTGTTGAACCGTATGTCCAAATTAGTTCGTGTAAATAAGTTTATGTCTGATTTTCAATTTTGATTAGGAAAAAAGTAAGTATAGTATAGTTTTCTGTTTTTAAATTGCATAGAGATAGTCCACAGCTACTAGATAAACTTCAATTTCATGATTAGCTTTCAATGATTTATGACCTCTTTGTTCCAAATACATAACCTCCGGGATTTTTCTCTTATCAACTAAAAGTTTATATTTAATAGATATTTAGTTTTGTCTTGTCTTTTTTTCAACATCTGAATTAAAGTTTAGTAAATATGTCGCGGTATACAGAGCTTATGAAACTTCAAACGAAGTATTCAATGAGAATGAATTATCTCAAAAACAAAATATTTGGTGAAGTTACAAGACCAACTAATTCTAAATCAATGAAGGTATTAATTTTTTAATAATTGTAAATCTTATTAACTTTTTCTATTTTACTCACATTCTGTATTTGACGAAGTAAGCATTTTTCTCAAGGATTGGAATAGGAAACCAGTAAGAAGACATTGTCTTCTGGAGCTAGGAAGTAGTTAGCACTTGAAATACTAGTGAATGATGTGAAAGTGTCTGGGAATACTTAAAATAAATCTTACTAAAAAGTTCATTAATTTTTTCAATCTCATTTCGTGCTCTACAGATAATCCTCTGTACACTAGGCATCCATAGTTGAAAGTAGTATTGAAGTAGAAGATGATGAAGTTGAAAACTATTTGAAAATGAGTACTTCAGGGCAGTGTATCATTGAATCTTCTGAATTTTAATATTTTAAAGCTGTTGAAGGATTGAATTGGATTTTCAGGTATTTTAAGAAATGTGGTTATTACAGTTTAGGTATTGATCATAGGTGATTCTATATTTTGCTGTACAGGGTGTCTCAGTTCTTAATGGACTAGGTTTGGAGGATGATTCTATACAAAATTTCCTATCAAAAAGCTCATTTGATGCATCAGCCAATTTTTAATAGAAAAGGAGTTAAGACCAATTTTGTGTTTTTCTTAAGGTGGTCACGTTTTTTCATTAAATGAGAAGGAATTGCTTACTAACTGTTCAAGATAATGAAATTATATTATCGCAAAGTTGAAAATTTTTTTTTGAGAAAACAGTGATTAAATGTACTAAGGCCAATGATAAGTGCCTTTCAGCAGGTCTAATACGGCTGCTGCAGTTACAGTACCTATCAACTAGCAGCATATCTCTGTATTCCTGATTTATGAAATCATTTGGCATAATGGTCGGCTTTGCACATAAACATTAACTAACGATAAAAAATTGTTCTCTTGATGTTAGATAAGATATTGAATAGAGATCATAAGTAAGACGCATTTTTGTAAAAATATCTATTGTAAATCTTCGCATGTCTCCTCCAATAATACAATCCTTTCTATCGATATAATATGTGTAGTTTGACTTTCCTATTGTTCCACCATTATTGCTTCCCAGCATTTATTAGTAATGGATATAAAATGATTACCTGGCACCATAAAGATTTGTAACCTTTAAATTAAGATTCTTTTCTTTTACAAATATATGGTTTAATAACATAATACCCGATAAATCTCTGATTTATTGAACAACACGTCTTCACCTTAGTAAATTTGATCACTGTCTCAAAGAAAATTTTTTCTACTTTATGGTGGTGTTCATACAATTTAATTACCTAAAACAGTTTTTGAGAAATTCCTTCTTTTCAATAATTAATGTGGGCACCTCAAGAAAAACATAAAGTTGGTCTTAACTCCTTTTCCACTTTGAATCGGCCCATGCTTCAAATGAACTTTTGGTACTTGTTTAATAGCGGGTAGCGTCAAAACCTCGGTTGTTATCTAATCTTATTTCACATTACCTCCCTTATCTCCTGTAACCTAAGTTATTCCCTTGTTTATTTTTTGTTCCTTGTGTAAGCTGTGAGTTAGTCTTATTTAATTATGGATGTTGTCACATTGTGGGAATTGCCTTATTCAGAAGAAGTAGCTATCAAATATTTTCAAAACGCCTGAATATTTGGAAAGGTGAAATATTGTGATGGTCATCAAATGAAGTTCGACGGGAAGATTAAATGGAGATGCTTTCGTACGCGTAACAAAACCGTTTCTATAAGGAAAGGAACATGGTTAGAGGGGTCGAGGATTTCTTTTTCAATAGCTTTAAAATTCATTTATGGGTGGTCCCGTAATTTAACAACAATACAGTGGAGGAAAGAGTAGCTCAAACTATCCCAGACAACTATCGTAATTGTTCATATTTTGTTTATATTGTTTCTTTTATATGTACATATGTCCTTTATAGTCTTCATAGTGTTTCTTTTATATATACATATGCTGTTTAAGTGTTTTTTTATTATTTCATTTATTTTTGTCTATTTTTATAATTTCATTTATTGTTATATAAATGTTGCAATGTTTTTTAATTATATATGTATTATGTTTTGGTCTATTTAATATATATCTTGTAAAATAAAAGTATTTTTTTATTATTACATTTGTTTTTGTTTTTGTTCACAATTTCAATAATATCAATACCATACAATAAATATAAACATGAAGATATAATAATATGAATATAATACAATAAATATGAATACGAAGAGCTTATCAGAGTTACGGTTTTTTTTTTTTTTTTTTTTTTTTTTTTTTTTTTTTTTTTTTTTTTTTTTTTTTTTTTTTTTTTTTTTTTTTTTTTTTTTTTCTGTTCTTCCCTACCTCGCCTTTTAGGTTATACGGGATTTTCCCGGACCAGAGGGTGAGAACGGTTATAAACATTGGCAGATAGCAGTCGGATGCTGCTCGCTATTATACAAGTACCGAACTTTTTTTTTGAAATTTTGTCTAGAATCACCCCTCAGAGTTTGGCCACTAAGAACGGAGACACACTGTAAAATTTTGGAGTTGAATAGAAATATAGTATATGATGGTTATGAGTATTGCCTTAATTTTCACTGGATTCAGACAATTAATTTTCCAAAGCCTAGAACTTAATACTATAAATGCCCTAGAGCTTATGAGCAGAGCCCAAATTTTTATGTAGTTGAAACCTGCAGAATAAACCATATTATATGCAATATAAAACTATGTAAAGTATGCAACAAAAAATCCCCAGATATGCTCTGAGAAAAATAAAATTTTTAAATATCCCAATATGACTACCTTAAGAAATTGAAGAAAGGATTAAAAATTATATTACAACTCAACATTAGTACAACGGTTAGAAAGCTGAATTAGTGCTCTTTGAACTCGCATCGATAACTTTTAGATTTCATTTCTTTTTCAACTAAAACTTAAGAAAAACTTCTCAATCATCTTTATTTTATATCTTTGATTCTAATTTGTTTATGGAGGTATGTTTTGTACCATCTATCTTGTGTAACATATAGAGCTCTAAATCCCTATTATTTTTTTGTGGATCGGTGGAGCGATTTTAAAGTTATTACAATTTTTGTGTTTGTGGACAAAATTTCTAAAGGCCCAGCTTAGGTGAAATTTTAATTTTTCGATTGTTATAAAAAAAAAATGTATTAAACGATTTTTTGAGGTGAAAAAAATTATTACAAATTTTTTTTACCCCCAAAAATATTTACTCTAGATACTAGACCATTTTAGAATAAATATTATATTTGGCAGATAGCTACAATTTAGGCCAATCGACTTAGCAATTTGGGAGTAAACATTTTTTAGAGATAAATAAAGTTAGTAGTAGTATTTCGCACCTCAAACGATTAAGTTCAAGAGTAGTATTTTATTTTAGACTAGGTAGACACAACATATCGGCAACATGTTAAAATACCAAATGTGAACTTGTCCAATATTTCACATTTGTTATTTCAACATGGTGTCGACGATATGACCCTGATTATTTCCAATAAAAGATAGATGTAATTATGTAGACTCAAATTATGTTTATTATTACTTTTTTTAATTTCTTTCAGGTTGTGAAATTAATGAGTGAGCAACCAATACAAAAAAATCCTGAAAAAACTGATGCTTACTACCCCAGGTATGAGCAATTGAATGTATTAATGGACCATTTGAGAAACTATGGTCTATTTCGTGATGAACACAAAGATTTCCAAGAGGAAATGCGTAGGCTTCGTGCGCTCAGAGGCAAAAGAATATGGGGGACAGAAAAGAAGACGAAGAAGAAAGAATGAATTTAGTTAAATATTACTTAAAATTGTATATATTTTTTAGATATGACTGTTATATTGAAAAAATAAGTTAAATATTCATATATGCATATTTATATTAAATATGATTAAAAATAATCTAACAAAGGATGTGTTTTTTGGTCTGCCTCCTCTGTAATGGAAATTTTTTATTCAAAATAAATTTGAGTCATATGATTGAGATTTCAAGACTTTTGAATTGCTGTCAGGAAAATTTATATCATGCTTTCCTTTAACATCAGCCAAATTATGCTCTAGTTAGCTTATTAGCGGAGCCCGGATTCTTAAAGAAATAAAGAAAATTATATTGTGGGACACAGAGTCCTTTTTCGTATGGCATAAAACAATCATTACAAAATAATTAAATTATAAAATAAGATTTAAGGCAATTATAAATAAATGAAAACAAAGAATTATAATTTTTTTTTTCTTATGTCTCTCGACTTACGGTCTTCCGCCATATGGTTTCTAGCAGCAGCTTTAAGCTTGTATAGACTCCCTCTTCATCAGGCACTTTCCTGAAAGATGGTTGCCAACTCTTAGCAGGTATCTCCACCTTTTTTTTTATGGGATAGGATGGAGTCGTATGAACAATCTCCAACCTGGAGGACCAAGAACCATGGGGTAACACACAGAGGTCACTCGGGCACCTGTGAATCTGTAGGTGGGAATATTACAGTCACCATGCGAGAATCCACCATAGTGGTCTAAGCAATCGAGTACCATCTAGACTTATTTCTTATTAATGATTTATTTTTTATAGTTAAAATCCCGCTAACGGGATTTGAACTCATGCATAGTGTATTTTTGCAGGCGCCTTAATTCGTTCGACCACTGCGGCCCCTTATAATTTGCACTTGTAAGACATTTAAATGACAACAATAAAATAATTGATTGGTAACAATAATATCATAAACCATTAATCTTAAATATATTATAAAGATTGGTTGTTGAAAACACAAAGAATTTGACGTTGTTTAAATGAGATATTTTAGAAATTGGAGTGTGTAGGACACGGTTGGTGTATAACCTTTAAAATTAAAGATGGGGTCTTGTGTATGATGTTTGGTAAGGAATTCAAGTACAAGGTAGCACATAGGAAGTTCTATGTAAAGGAATATAAAAGTTTGTAAGAGAGGCGGGAAAAGAGGTTTATTTATCCATTAATTACAGTTTAGAGATAAAAAGGATAGAGATCATTTAAAACACTATTTCATATAAAAAGGTTTTGAAAAGAGGATATTATGATTAGCCAAATCAAAAGCTTTCATAAAATTTAAAAAAATAAGGATTGTGATTTTTTGTTAGTCCAAGAAACATTATCTTAAGTAATTTTCAATAATGCTTTGAATTATTAGGATGAAAAACCAAATTAGAGAGGATTAAGGAGAGTTTTTAGCTCAAGAAAGGTAATAAGCTGGAAGTGGACTAGTCTTTCAAGTGGTTTTGATTAATTGGAGGGAACGGAAATAGTTCTATCAAAGCCCAGATTTTTATGCAATTGCATATTGTTTGCATGCAGTTTTTAAACTGATGATCACATGCCTATACAAATAAGTACATCCAGATTCTTGACACAGACAGGATTCATGTTCGCTGTGCTCTTCAGTTGTTTACTTTAAAATGCTTCATAAGCTGTGTAATAATTAACATTTATATTGGATACATTCTTAAAGATTAATATTAAAGCACTAATAAAAATTATTAAATAAATAATTTAAAATACTTTTATATAGAAAAATAAATTGCATTTATTTCCTTGATTGTTGAATTCAAATAAGAAACATTGACGACATATAGATAGTATTTCTTTAACTATGTTGTTAAAAAATGAGGTGAGAAATATGTGTCTTTTAATTTCCAAGATTCGTAATTAATTTGATAACAACACCTAGTTTAAAATATAATGAATCCTTGTAGATTTTATAATTTTTTTTTTTTTTTTTGAAAAATAAAATAAAAAGGTGAGGTAAAGGTAACAATTTTTCCATCGGCACAACTGGAGTTGTAAAAATATTTCTAAGAAAGTAATTTGAGATTGAATTATTTTTACCTTGAAGGCTTCTTCTTATTCAATTTAGTTTCAGTTTCATATACTGATAAGAATAGTTTTAAACATGCCTTCACACTTCAATCCATTTGTTTTCTTAATGTGGCGTTTCCATTATACAATAACTGTTAACATTTAAGATTTACATTGTTACATTATTTCTATATCTCGTACATCAATAAATGGGTAGAAGAATGAAGGCGTGTTATTAAAATTATTCCTTCAAGTATATAAAGTTTTAATATAATTTGTGTCTAAGGTGAGGATATGAACTATCGATAGTCACTAGGGCTATAGATATATCAATAGTACTGTCGACTTTCACCCATCCCTTCTTAAATACTTAAAGATATTGTTTAATTAGAATTCCAATTTAGTGACAGTATTTACTGTACGTATATGTACTGTTGCCCTTTTGTATCTGCCTCAAAATTACACACTGTGTTTAGATTTTTAGTAATATAAATTGATAATAATACTATACATTTATAGCTGTTTTTTTTCACTTGTTACTACTCCAGACATATTGAAGTCAAAAGTATGTTTCTGTTGGGTGCTGTGTGTTGAAAGTTTTGTGTGAGTGTTATAGTTTTTAATTATAGAATTGCAATTACTTTTATGTTGATTAATTCTGTTTTTTTTTGCCCTATGTAACATGTATTTTGCTTATTTTTATTGGTTTCTTATTTTATTGGTGCTATTTTTACAATTCTTATAATTTATCTTGTATATAATGTCTGTTTTATCATTTTTATTTATTCTACCTTTATTGTTAATGTAAATGTTCTGAATTTTGTTTGTTGTTTTTCTGCTCAACTTTAAATCTGATAAATCATATTTTTACTTTCACTTACCTATATATGTAATGTACAGTAAGAGAAAATATTGTGATCCTAAAAATTTCCGAAAACTGAGTTTTCAACGGAAATAAACAGTTTGAGGTCCACTAAGTCTAAATAACCAAGTCCCACAAATTGGTCTGTGTGTATGTATGTGAGCAGTCTAGGTCAAAAACGAAAAGTCGTACAAAACTGACATTACGTATTTAAGATAAGTATATGCCTTGGATGTGACAGCAACTTTTTCATTAAAATCGACTTACTGGAAGTGGGACTTTATATCAATGATTATTCACATTTTTCTCAAAAACAGCTTTAACGATTATGATTAAACTCTGTGTATTATTGTATAATTAAATGGTCTTTAATATCATTGAGGTCTTATCCCCATTGATGTCAATTTACATGGCTTAAATGTTCAACATACCTTTCTCTAAAGTATCTTTAATTTGGTTTATTTTAAATAATTAACTATCTCTCATTATTAAGAGTTATAAAAAAATACTAAATATTAATTTTGAAAGAATTTTATAATTAAAAAAAAAAAAAGGGAAAATGTTTATTTAGGTCGAAAATAAGTAATACTATTCAGAAGGTATATTTATAATATATATATCGTTGGAAAGCGGAGAATTTCAGAAAAAAACAATGTCTGACATAGAAAGCTGTAGAAAGTAATGGAGAGTGATGAAGAATTATAAATAATAATTTGTGAAAACTAATATTATTTAACAGAAATCACAAGTATTCGAAAAATTAAATGAAGTTTACTAACTAAATGTAACTTTTTAAGAACTTTTAAGTTATTGAAAAAAATTATTTAAAAAAAAAATTTCCCACTCTAATAAAGCGAATTAAATAATTTAAAAAGTATTTTCATTGTACTTATGTGAAAGAAGAATTGAATATATAAAAACCTATTTTCATGGATGTAAAAAGCATATGTTATAACCTTAAAGACATTACTGTATTTACTAATTCTAGATCGATATTATATTTTAAAGATTAGGTAATCAACGACCATTTAATAACGAAACATAGATCATGTACCCTTTTAGAAAATTCAATTAGTGAATAATTTTGATGAATTTTCCCCTTGGTGAAATCTAAAAATTATCCACTTAAAATTAGTGTCACAACTTCTGACCTATCTATGGCAGGCAATGGAAATCTTGTAATTACATTTTAGTAAACTTACAAAGTAAAATAACAGTACAATCCATAATCATTTATAGGTTGATATAGAAATATACTTCAAATATCTCTAGGCATATATACTATATATATATAGTATATATATATATAATATAATAATAAACTATATATATATATATATATATATATATAAATATATATATATAATAACATGAATTATAGGCATATGAAGTACCGAGGTTTATATGGTCTACAGTTGATATAATTAATAGAGTTTTGTTATTTAAATGGTTTTATTGATTTGTTAGCTGTAAGCTTTAAGCTGTCGCTCCATTAAATGTGCACTTCAAAAATTTTATAATTGTCCAGCATAACCACAAAATAATTTCTATTCAAAGAAGAGAGGTAAGTGAAAGTTGTGGATTGTGCGCACCAGATTTTTTGAAATTATTAGTTATTTTATCTGTCAGACTACTGATTTGTGTTAAGGAATAACATTTTTTTTTTTTAGTTTATGTGTTGGAATTCTCTATTATTTTTTTTGACTATTTTCAACACTATTGGTGGATGATGCTTCATGGTTCATTGATTTAAAAAAATGGGTAATTATAGTTTTTGTACTATTATTAAATTGTTGTTCTATCTGTTTATGTTTGTTTCCCAAATTATTAAGGAATTTCTTATGATACTGATGACTATGAACATTTACTTCTTGTTTTTTATATGTTTCCCTTTTTCCATAAATCATTTTTTCTGGATACCAATTTTCAATTTTATAGAATCCCTGTTTATATACAAAGAAATTGTTCTCACTACACAGTTTAACACCTTCTATCTATAATTTAGGTGTGCGATTCTATTTTATCCCAGTCTCTTTTTATTATTTTAATTAGCTCTTTCATATTAATGTTTGTGAATAAACTTTCCACATCAAAACTAACCAAGAAATATTTGCTCTCCATTTTTGTTATTCTTATTAAGATTTCTTTTACCTCTATTGAATTATTAACTTCATAATTATTGTCAAACTTTTGGTTGTTGAGTGTTGGGTTAAGATATTACTAATCTCTCTTTGACTCCATTGATATTACTAATAATAGGCTTCAGTGAACACCCCTTTTCTATAACTTTACAATTCCATGTACTCTTGGAGTAATATAGTTGGGGTTAATTAATTTGATTTTATTAACTGATAATTTATTTTATGTATTTGATTATATATTATAAAATATAATTTCACCTAAAACGTAAATATACATGTATATGTTACAAAAATTTTCTTATCGACCTTTCAGTATTCTAATACAATATAATTGGGATTTAGGGAATTACATTAGTTATAATTTAATAAACTATGTTGACTTCATTGTTTATTTTACTTATATTAAGTAGCTTAATATCTGTGTGGATAGAGTGTGCCTGGCTTAAAGTATCGAGGCTTTATTTTACAATACTGAAGAGGATCCCATATTGTTAAGTATATGATCAAAAAAAGGGATTGAAATGTCAGAATTAATTTAATAAGCTGATTTAATGAAATCAATATAGTTTATTAAATGACCTAATGTCCCATTAAAATAATTAGATAGTATATTTAATTCGGACAATTATTTCTGATTTGTTTGTTGTTCAATAAATCATTCTATCTTGCCAATCAATGGACCATTCTCCAGAGAAGTATCATTCTCTTATTTTTTGGGCAACTTTCTTCGACTTGTTGTACTGACGTGTACGCTGTATACTTGGCAGCCATGATATTTGTGGACTCCACTGCCCTTATATAACTGTAGCGTTTACTGTATCTTCATAGTCATAACTACCTGGTATTCTATGAAGGTATGGTGATGTTAATTGTAAGGAGTTATAAATAGCACATGCAGCTTTAATAATTTTTGTTAATATATCAACCTTTAACGACAGAAGCTGATCCATTTTCCACGACTTTTCATGCTCTGCTGGTTCTATAGTTCTTCTTTTACAAATCCTTTCTTCTTTGGTCAAGTTAGGTTTAGAAAAGGGTTTCATAAGGTATGGATTTAAGGGAAAGGCCTCATCTCCTATTAGTAATCCTCCCTTCGGGAGTAACGAATTATTTTCCAATAAAGGAAACAAATTTTAACACTGAAAAATGCCACTATCTGCATTTCTCCCATCAATATACCTAAAGCAACAGTTGTGGTCCACTATTGCTAGGAGGATAATACTATTTGTATTTTTGTAAATACTTTCTACATTAGAGGGTGCTTTAATTCCTATATGTTTCCCATCAATCGCTCTACAGCATCTGGGAAAATTCCATCTGTCATTAAATCCGACTAGTATGTCCTCCCACTCTTTTATATTCGGTACCTGCAAAATTTCATTGAATTATATTTCCTATAAATAACTAATAAATGTAAAATGTATTGTTCTATATTAGCAATTTTTCACCAATTTATAACTTAATTTCCAAAGCATTCCTTTCTTTAATTTTTTTTTTTTGGAAATTGGGACCCAAAGGACACCTGAAGCAATAGTAGATCCAAACACTTCAAATATTCAAGAATTTTGTGATAATAATTCAAATAGAATTAGTATACAAGCTTCAGGTTCAGAACAACCTGTGACTGCTCCCAGAGGTGAATCAACATTAACGCAGACTGCACGAGTAAGACATTATGTTAATAAAAGAAGATTTGAGACAATAAGTGAAGCCTTCCGAGGCTAAAGGTCTTAAAAGGAAGATAGATGAATCAACCACATGTTGTTATTCAGCTGTGTGAGCTGCCAATACATGACTGATTACGAACCAGAAATTCAAAAATATTCATGAATTTCCATTTGAGAAATATCGACTTAGCACCCATAACACCATTGTCACCCATTTTGACCGATGCTACTTATTATAGCTCTTCTTCAATTCTGGATATACCATCAAACCCTTCTACACAAGGATCAACAAGCAAGCACTGTGCAAACAAAATGTTTCAAAAAGAGACATCTGGAACAAACAGCAATGTCGAGGCTTGATTTACAGTGCGCTGAAAGCAAATTATATATAGAACTATTATAGAAAACACATGTATAAAATTATTAAAAAAATTGTTTTTGCATTTTTTGTTATTTATTTCACTGCCTTCTATCCTCAACAAACTGATTTATTTTAGCTACATACATATGTATACTTCTATTTTCTTCATGTACTAACATTATTACTTGCAATAAAACTGTCGGTTTATTGCAAAAAATAAAAACTAAAAAAAAGTTCATTTTCTATATAGGCCAACTTTCAAGTATGTTTTTGCGAATTTCGACTTTACTTATTGATTAAAAAACACTGAGGGCATGGAAACAACACAAACTCTGTTACTTATTGAATATAGGACAAGCAAAATTTTATGATTACTTTAAGAAAAATTCTTTAGAGTTGTTAAATATTTAAGGTTATGAAATGTCACTTAATGAATATATGCAATAATCTCACGATAGACTTAATTTTAATAACCTTTAATAAAATGCTTACTTTGATATAATCATTCAAAACGAAATAGATAGCTTGGCATACTTCCAGAATTATATTCTGAATATATACGGGAAGAATCGAAACCCGGAACATAACTGGCAATATTGAAAAATTGTTCCTGATGCTAGGAACACTAAAGTTATCTCTAGCTTTAGTTTGACAGGGAGAGCTTTTCGCATTAAAGTGTCCATATGAGTTATGAGTGGCCTTATCATGAGCAACAATTCTTCAAATTGGTCTAGGGTCAGCCTCAAAACTGTTCTGAATTCTTGGGGTCGCTTTCTTTCAGCTCTCTGAAAAGTGTTTCAGAGGTCCGTAAATGTTTTTTGTTCATTCAACACTTCACTCATACTTTACGGTTTTTTTTCTTTAACTCCTGTTCCCAGTCTTCTAAGAGCTCTTCAGTCAACATGCTTGAAAGTGATCTTACAATTTTCTGCATAGCAAATTTATATTGCTTTGCAGCCATTTGTATTACAATTATTTGAATCTAAATAAATAAAAAAGTATTGTAAATTCCTGCACAACACTTGGATCATTCAACACTAACTGGCAATGTGTAAACAGTTATTCGCCAGTCAATTGTTAGGTCAAAAGTTGTCACACTAATTGTAAGCGGATAATATGATATCACAGACGGAAAACTGACAAATTAATCAATAATTTGATTTTTCGAAATTAACCGACGATAGATATCTAATTATTTAAATATAATATCAGTAAAATAGAGTTATAATACTGCAGTACATGTATTGAGGGTTATAAACATATGTTTTACTCATCCCTGCAATATTTTTTATGTCACTTCTTCTTTCACACAAGTACAATGAAATAGTTTTTTAAACAATGTCATTGGCTTAATTCAGTAGATTTTATAAACTTTTTTTTCAAACTTAAAAATAATTTTAAAATTTTACATTTAGTTAGGAAATTGCATTTTATTATCTAGGAAACATGTGGTTTCTGTTAAATAACGTTAGTTTTCACAAATTATTATTTATAATTTTTTCGTCATTCTCCATTATCTTCCAAGACTTTGTATGTTACATATATTTTTTCTAAAATTTTCAGCTTTCCAACAATATGTTATACGTACACCCACTAGCGGATACAGGATTTAATTTTGGAGGGGGGGGGCTTCAGCCCGAAAGCTTTTTTTTCATAAAAATATTTACTTTGGAAAAAAAGAAAGAAACTAGCTATCTATATGAAATGGTGTTTAAGTGATTCCTTAAGTCCTTTTAAATGTAATTACACGAATAATAATACTTTAATAAGAGATAATTTTTTTCCATAAAACATGGTTATATTTTACCATTTTTTTGGGAGGGGGAGCATCAGCCCGAAAGCCCCCCCCGTAAATCCGCCCGTGCGTACACCATCTGACTATTATTTCATTTTCATTCATTTTCGAACTAAATAAACATCTTCCTTTTTTTTCTCTTTTAGTCAATTATCAAACTCTTTCACAGTTTGTATTGAGACTTTTGTCATTATTGATAATAATGAAGACAGTTGATTGTTTAAAATAAACCAAATCAAAGGTACTGAAGAGGAAGAAATATTAAGCATTGAACATTTAAGCTCAGTAAGAAATATAAATGTGTATACGATTAAATCTGGTATTAAAGACCACTTAATAATACACTGATACAAGTTTAATCAAAATCGTTTGAGCCGTTTTGGAGAAAATGGTAAAAATGGGGTAAATCAATTTTAGCCAATTTCCCGGAAAACGTTGAAGTAACATTCTAGACCTATAACCACCTTAAATACGTAATATCAGTTTCGTACGACTTTTCGCCCTTGAGCTTGACTATTAACATACATACACACAGACCATTTTGGGGGAATTAGTTATTTGGACTCAGATAACCTCAAAACCTGAATTTCCGTTGAAAATTCAGATTCGAAAATATTCATGTTCGCAATACATTCCCTTACTATATATTACACATATATAGTCCGTGGTACAGACCCCTTTTTATCTAATTATTATAAATAATTATTATATTATAAATAATGATTATAAACTTCGTAAATAGTTTTATCTCATGGTAACCTACAACTATTTTATTAACGAAAACTCTTGGAATTAGGGCGTTTTCAATCTGTTCAATCTGAGGGGTTCAAGATTTGTCTATTTAATTAGTAGTAAAAACTCGTAAATACCCATTTGCTTTCTAATTTCATCGTAAGATAATTTGATCACAAAATCGATAAAAAAAAAAAGTGGCCTGCAAACATATTGGTCCGTTTGGCCTATATAACCTTGTTATTTTGAAAATTTGGGGATGTAGGTCACGCCTAACCTCTCAATTTTTTTGAAGGCCACCTTTTTCTTCGATTTTGTTATCAAATTATCTTAAGATCCAAGTAGAAAGTAAATGAGTATTTGCTCAAACTTACGAATTTTTAATACCTAATAAAATAGGCAAAGTTTGCCCTCTCCAGATTGAAAACGCCCCAATTCCAAGATTTTTTGTAAATAAAATAGTTGTATTTCACGATAAGATGAAACTATTTACGAAGTTCAGACGGATGTTAATAATTCGATAAAAAGGGGTCTGTACCACGGACTAATAGGTACGTGAATGTGTAAAAACCAATGTTCACAATCTAACTGGTAATGCAAAAATGTCTTTAAAATATTCTCTATAAAATATATTTACACTTATACTTATTATATATATATATATATATATATATTCTTTTCAAATTTATCGTAGAATATTTATAAGAAAATCATTTGGAAATAGAGATATACACGAGATGACTGGATCATAAAATCCTAGGAAAAGTTTAAATATAATCCGCCCTGAATATAAATAAAATTTAAATATTAGTAATATTTAGGTCGTGATAAAATATTTAGGTACCTACTTCCAGCCTTGCCAAACCAGATAGTCTAATTTTCTTAATCAATTTTAGTTTAAATATTTTATTCATTCATGTATCTTGTATTTCCTTAGTATTTTTTGTGTAAATTTGTTTTATTTCTGCATGTCAGACTAATATACATATTTATTTAACTCTACTATTATTCTAAGGGGACTTCAGTCCCAGAATATAATAATAATGATATATTCATATAATTATTTTTTATCAATTTTAATTTTTGAATTGGTGAGCAGGAGAAAAAACGATGTTCTCGCCCCGTCAACAGTTTTACTGGAGCCCACATAGTCTGGCCCTATGGGTCGGATGAGCAATAACAGTTGTGCTAACTTTGAAAATCCCGAGTTTTGAATGCTTAAGTGACCGCAAAAAAAAATTCCATAAAAAATGAAGTACTGAAATTAGCAGTTTTTGATTTCTTCAAGAGCTTTAAAGGACACTAAAACGATTCAAACTTGATATTGAAAACAAAAATTTACTTGACCAACTTTGCTGGAAGCGCCTTTTGGTCTTTATAATTTGTGATACATCATAACTCACTTAATACCACCTTTTAGGGTTCTATTGTACATATTTTATAGCAAACTTGTGATTAAGATGGTATCAAAACTATTTTTATGCGGCTATGAGATCGATATTGCTTGGTTTTTTTTGTTCAGGAAAAAAGTGGGGCCTTGAGCCTGGCTTATTGAGCCGAGTCGTGCGGTATTGCCTATCACTTTCTTTTCCGGGGTTGTCTTCCATTTCAGCTCAAGCAAAGAAAAAGATTGAAATCGGTTATTTCAGAAACACATAAAAAAAAACACAAAATAAATGAATTAAAGCTGAATTCAGATAAAACTAAGGCTATTCTCAGGGTCCTGACATCTCATTAGCTCCCTTCCTTACTTTCCTCTACTTAATCTCAATAATCGTCCCATCCATTTTTTCTCTACAGTCAAAAACCTAGGAGTAACCTTTGACCAGAACCTCTCCTGGAATAACCATATCTCCCAGATTATCCGAAAATCCATAACTGCCCTTAAAAAAATCCTAAGATTCCGTGATTGTTTTCCTCTAAAAACCAGACAGCTCCTCGTAACCTCCCTTGTATTCCCCCGCTTCGACTACGGCTGTTTGGTGTATGGAGAGCTATCTTCCAGGCTGGAAATGAGACTAAAAAGACTCATGAATTGTTTCATAAGATACATTTTCGAGGTCCCCAGGCGTTCACATGTTTCACTCTGGTACACCCAGTTGAAGTGGCTTTATCCTACTTGCCGACGATAATTCCTCCTTGGTGTTTTCTTTTTCCAAGTCTTCAGAACCAAAAACCCTCCCTACATCCTGGAACTCCTTACTCTACGCTCCTCTATCCGATCTCTCAATACTAGGACTCAACCTATAGACTTATATATCCCCTCCCATAAAACTACTTCCTGTGGCAAATCTTTCGTCATTCGCTCTGACTCCTTTTGGAACTCTCTATCTAACTCTATACACCAACCCTCATCCACAAATTCCTTTAAACAACTCCTGTTCTACCACCTACTCCATATTCAAACTTCCACAAATATGTAAAATTCACTTGCGCCTATACAAAGTCTAATTCAACCGCACAATTGCAATAACAATCAACCGTTAATCAGGCATCATCTTGTATTCATCTAAGCCAGACTAATGTTCTTAATTATGTAACTCTATTATTATTCTTAGGGGACTGTAGTCTCAGAATAAAATTATGTTTTCATTTAATTTTCCTTTTCATTTCACAAATATCCTTATGCCGTACCAAAGCGCAATACTTTAACAATGTACTACCCTAAGCACCAAATCCTAAATCCAAATAGACCATCCTCCCATAAAACTTCCTCCTTCAACAAATCCTTCGTCATTCGTGCTGCTTCCTTATGGAACTCTCTTCCTACCTCCATGCGTCAATACTCGACCACAAATTCATTCAAATAACTCCTGTGCCACCACCTACTCCACATTCAAACTTCCTCTAACATGTAAAATTACTTGCATCTGTACACTATTTAATTTCAATCTATTGCACAATTGAAATAACAATTAACAGTAAATTAGTTTGTATTTTAAATATTATGTCAGACTAAGACCCATAAATTTGTAACTCTGTTATTATTCTTAGGGAACAGTAGTCCCAGAATATTATTTTTTCATTTCATTTCAAAACATCACATTTGTACATTTTTTTAGTTGGTTAAAATTTCAACCAACTATGTCCAACTCTGACTTTTCTCAATTGCTATTGTAAATTCTTTCAATCATGGATGATAAATATTCAGAACGTAGTCATTATAAAGTTTTTATTAGTGCTGACGTTTTAACTCAAACATGCGGGTCATCATCGGGGCTGAAAATTTTTTAAATACAATCAGAGATATAATATTATACGACGGATAATGTAATATTAGTTAGGATTCATGTACCATCAATCACTATAGTTTATTATTTACCATTGTCGGTCGTGGTTCGAGTACTGAAGATATTCAAGTACGTACACATTAGGTCACAAGCTGATCCAGGATTGAATTTTGGGGGGACCTTCAGCCGAATGTATTATTTTCATAAAAATAACGATAATTACTTTAGAAAAAAAAGAAAGAAACTAACTACCTATAGAAATGGTGTTTAAATGATTCCTAAAGCCCTTTTAAATGTAATTACACGTACAATAATACTTTAAGTGACCATTTTTTTTTTCCATAAAACATGTTTATATTTTACCATTTTCGGGGAAGGACCTTCAGCCCCAAAGCTCCTTCCTCCCCCCCCCCCTCCGTAGATCCGCCCGTGCTTTAGGTAGGTAAGTGATAGGGTCGGGGGAGGATTTATCCTCATTCAGGCCCGTAGAATTGCTAACTAATAATATTGCCATTCTTTAACTTGAGGATTAATCCTCCCCTCACCCTTTCACTTACCTATCGAATGTGTATGTACTTGAATACCTTCAGTGCTCGAACCACGGTTAGTAGGAGGCAATATTACAATTTTTATAAATGGATTATATACATTATTTTTAGTTTGTATAATTTTTTACATATTTCATTTGTAATAGGAAGGAGATGGTCCGGGGGGAGGGCGGTCATAAATAGGCTAAATAGTGGCAAAAGTATTTTATTAAAAACCAGCGTTTCGATTCGACTTTGCAGGTCTTCTTCAGGGAAGTATGTTCAGCAAGGAGTTCTCCTTAGAACTGAAGCCTATTTATGACCGTCATCCCGGACCATCTCCTTCCTTTACAATTCAACGTTCGACAATTAAATATTCAATATCTTCATTTTTAATAGTTTTTATTGTAATATTATTTAGGATTTATGCTCCATAAATCACTATAGTTTATTATTTACCATTATCGATCGTATAATATTATATCTTGATTATATTTAAAAAAATTTCAGCCCCGATGATGACCCACATGTTTGGGTTGAAACGTCGGCCCTAATAAAAACTGTATAATGACTGCGTCCTGAATATTTATCACCCATGATTAACAATAATAATAATAATATATCAACGAAAGAATTTACATTAGCAATTGAGGAAAGTAAGAGTTGGGCATTGTTGGTTGAAACTTTAACCAACTAAAACAAAAGACAAATGTGGTGTTTTGAAATGAAATGAAAAAATAATTTTATTCTGGGACTACTGTCCCCTAAGAATAATAACAGAGTTACAAATTTATGGGTCTTAGTCTGACATAGTAATAAAAATACAAACTAATTTACTGTTAATTGTTATTTCAATTGTGCAATAGATTGAAATAACAGTGTACAGATGCATGTAATTTTACATGTTAGGGAAAGTTTGAATGTGGAGTAGGTGGTGGAACAGGAGTTGTTTGAAGGAATTTGTGAACGAGGATTGACGCATGGATGTATGAAGTTAGTTCCATAAGGAAGCAGCACGAATGACGAAGGATTTGGTGAAGGTAGAAGTAAGATTTATGTACCATCAATCACTATAGTTTATTATTTACCATTATCGGTCGCATAATATTATATCTCTGATTGTATATACAAATTTTAAGCCCTGATGATGACCCAATTGTTTGGGTTGAAACGTCGGCACTGATAAAAACTATATAATGACTGCGTCTTGAATATTTAACACCCATGATATTTAGAACAGTCGACTAGCTTCCTTCAATAATTTTATTATTGTTAATGATACAGAAGGGTAGGCTTTAAGGCGATAAATTGCAGGATTATTACGCCCGTAGAATTCCTAACTAATAATATTGACATTCTTTAACTTGTATAATGTTCTTTTAAAAATTTCTATATTTTAATTTTCAATTAACGTTTTATATTTAGGTCGATTTTTCTTTGTTTCTTCCTCTTTCCCTTCCTATGTTTTTTTATATACATTGATTTTTATTTTATATATTTTTTATTACATAACCTTTACTATAAAATAATAAACGTGTTTATAAAAATTTGACCTGACAAATATAGGTTCATCCAATAACTACATATTACACTATTTCCCATAATAGGCCAAACATTCTGGTAATTGATAAAGAAAATAGCCTCAATTATAGAAGTAGGAGTTCCATCGGACGATAACCTGCACAGAGTAATGGCAGAAAAAAGGAATAAATATGTAGAATCAGCTACAGAATTAAAGCAATTGTATAATTTAAAGGAAATCGAAACTCTACCGTTGGTAATTTCATGCAATGGACTAATACCGGAGGCATTGCTATCTTCATTACGAAAACTAGAGCCACCATTTACAAAAATAGAAAACATGCAAAGGCATTAATGTTGAGAACTGGTAGTTTAGTTTGGAAATGTTCTAATATAAAATAATTTCAGAAATTTATTAATTAAATTTTGCTTCACCAAATACGGTCCCCAACTATTATAAATTACCATGTCATATGTGAAGAAAATAAACAAATTATAATAATATTATCAGTATATCATAGATAGTTTCTCTTACCTGGTATTTATATACAATACTTATATATTTTAATTCATCTTAAACAACGTTGTTTTTATTCACTTCTTCGTGCTTCGACAGCTACACTGCAATACTATGTAAGTACAATTTAATCAGAATGTTCGGTTTTGAATATTTAACCGGTTAACCTTTGCCATAGACATATTGATAAAAACAAACTAAATACGTTATTTGGAACATAGCAACTCCGTCTTAGGCATGCAATGAAAATTAAACGGAAAATCTACTTCATAAAATAAGAAATATGCGGTTCATTTCGACTTATAAATAATTTTATGTTTTGCATATAAATAAGGGAGCGGGGTAGCTGAGTGGTAGGGCACTGAGCTTCCAATTCTAAAGATCCCGAGTTCGAACCCCGGCTCATGACAGAAAATTTATTAATCTTTTTCATTGGCTGTGGGGCGACCTTGGGCCAGGAGGGGCACACCCAGCCTCTATAAAGTGGGTACCCTTAATTAAATAATTAATTAAGGGGGAAAACCTGGCGGTTGAGCGTGATCTCGGTCAAATGACCTCCTTGCACGACCGTTGAGGTAGAAACAGTGCTTTCCCTAAATAGTGCTGAACCCCAGACCCTTCATGGGTTGTAGTGGTACAGGTTTTTTTTTTTCATATACATGCTTTTGCAGAGTGGTAAATTTTTTAGTAATTAATACATTACTTTTCATACAAATTGTATAAGTTTTCTTTTACTTTATTATCATAACGGTATTGTCTTATCTTTATATAATAAAAACAAATTTTCGGACTTAAAAATGGTCTTAGCGCTGACCGAAATGTCAATAATGATAATATAAAAGAAATGAAATATGGATGGAATTAGGCCTTTAATTTTTCAAAAATAAAAATTTATCATGTCTTTGCACTGGTGAAGAGATCAAACTGGGGACAAATCGTCGGCACATAAAAAATAAAAAAAAAAAAAAAAAAAAAATAAAATGTATATATATATGAATCATTGATGCCGTAACCCACAAATTTCTTTAACAATACAATCCAATATATTACTTCAATGATCATGCATCAATACCTATTATCCATCGTAGATAAATTTTTAAAAGTTGTGATTTTGAAAACGTTAAAACAATTAATTGCATTTAAAATTTCCTACATTTTTATGTATATATAATTCGGAAATGCACTTGAGAACAAAAACAGATAAATATAACGGAGAGCTTCAAATTCTTTGCTGACACCTAGAAAAAATATCTCTCAGAGCTAGAGTATAATACAAAAAAAAAGTGCAAAATATAAGAAAGTTCATTCACGCTGCAACGACATGAAGAGGAAAAAAATGGAAAGGTATAAAAACGTCTCTTAGATCGGAACATAAAGAAAGACGGAAGAAGTTTTCTCGTGATCATGTTCAGTAGAAAGAGGAGTGGAAAGGTTGTATATTGATAAAAAGAAAAAAAGAACATTGATGGCCTTGGGGTTTATCATACCTACAAAATGAAGCTGAAGTTTGTTTTATAGTATAAATAAGATGGCATGGTTGCGATGTGACGAATAATGGGGCAAAATAGAAAAAAAAAAAACTTAAAAGTGATTTTAAAATCTAAAACATTCTAACAGTTTATTGTTGTAAACAAAATGTAGAAAAACAGTACAGAATCATTTAAAGGAGAAAAAAAAACGGATTTTTTGACTTTTCTACATATCTTCTAGGTCATAGATAATCAGGACTTTTTTTTAGTTTATTATTTTCAATAATGAACCACTGTAATGGAACAAAAAATTCAAAAACTTAACACCCTCTCAAAATTTGAGGTTTTACGTTTCAGGATACGTAGAATTCGAAAAACGAATAATGTTTTTTTTTTTGTCCGTCCGCGTTCTGCGGCGTATTTTCTCCGACACTACTGGACCGATTTTTATTTCGAATTTGGATTTAAAGTCATAAGTCACCCAAGGATGATCCTCCATCGAAATTAGTATCCACCTTTTCATTTAAATATGGTGGCCGAAAAATCAGCATTGCAATAGACCGTAGCGCCTAAACGCATAATTTCAATGGGACTTGACTAAATTCTTCTTCTCGATGTCCTTAAAATTTATCTATGTAACATACTTTAACGAAAAGAAGCTGGATAAAAAGTTACGAGGGATGGTAAAATTAGATTCCGAATAACTCACAAAGTATACACTTTTTCGTATGGTTATATAAAATTTTACGAAATTTCCTAAAAAAAACAAAGAAAAAGCCGGACAATTAGGAGCAAAGATATAGTCTCTAGATGTTTTTTAGATGTTCGTCTGCAAAGATTATATCCTTTGTTCTGATTTTTGATTGTGTTACTAAATTACTAATGATGAAAAAAAATGTTTAGGCCAATAATTGGAATCACCTTTTATTTCTTTTGCTGTATCACTAAGAAGGTAATGTTACTTTAGATGTTTAATTGTTTGGAAATAATAAACCATTGTGAAACAATTTGCAGCGTTTCTTTTATTTCGTTTCAACCCATATTTGTGTTTAATCATCAGAGATACAAATATGACACTTCGACAAATATAGTGGACATAATAGCTGGACAGATAAATATAACAGATAAAAAAATTAATGAAGTCATGATTATCTATCACCCGATAAGGGAGCAATAAATATAAAGAGTTAGCTATTTTTCATTGTTAAATATATAACAATTTTCATAATGAATTTGTTTTCAGATAAAATTTAAAAACCCGCAGAATTTATAACCTATAAAATAACATGACCGAATTCCACCGTATTTGGTTTCTTAGTCATATGGAAGTTGATAAATAAAGAAGAAAATACAAAGTATTGCTTGAATTTGTCCATTTATTTAACTATATTTACTATCATGCAGAGTTTTCCGATTTATATTCGAGTATTTGTGATCATATTATCTTACAATTAAAGTGGAAAGCAATTAAATAAATAAAGTTTGTCGATCTCTAATTTGAAACTTCGCCAATTCCGAGAAATTTCTTAAATAAAATATTTGTAGGTTACGATGAGACAAAGCTATTCAAGAAGTTTTAGGCGTGTGTTAATAATTTTATAAAAAGGGCTCTGGACCACAGACTATTTACCCGTTACGTGAGAATCACACGTAAAGAATATCAGTAAAATATGTTTGAGGAAAATAATATAATCGTCCCAGGTAATTCAGTATATAGTTAAAAAAGGAACAGAATTCTCGATATTTCGTCAGAACATCTATTCAAAAGATGCTAATAGATTGTTTAAAAAAAAACTAATACGAAATAAATTACTCTTTATAAATTTAACTTTTTCGGTCGGAGAAAATTGTTTTCTTCCTGCCTTGGTACCACGTCATTGAGTCGCAAGTGAAATTGAGACGTGTATCTTTATAACGTCGTTCAAACCCGAGAGAAGATATTTTTTTTTAGCATGAATGTCGCCTTCTTTCATAAAAGCTGTACCTTTTTTTCTCTAGTTCTCACACCTAAAATTGTTGAAAATCACTTTACAAGTAAGCATCGAGTTGGATACAATTAATTTTTAAAAGTTTTTTATTGCTGGTGTGCCATATCATCGTTAATTCTTCATCATCTTCAATCATTAGGCTATTATTTTGAAAATTATCTTCTTCAGATATAAAAAAATCTGGTGCACGCAACACATAACTTTCAAGGTCAAAAGTTGTCAAACTAATTGTAAATGGATTCTGTTGGAATATCGCAAAGGGAAAATTTATCGAATTATTCACTAATATAATTTTCTAAAAGGGTACACGATGATTTTTCGGAATAAACGGATGATAGATACCTAGAGTTATTAAACTACAATAAATATATTTAAGGTTACAAATATATCTATGAAATATTTTTATATTTCACTTCTTCTTTCATACAAGTACAATGAAATAGTAGTGGATACTGTTGGAATATCACACAGAGAAGATTCATCAAATTACTCACTAATTTAATTTTCTAAAAAGTTACAAGACAATTTTTCCGAATAAACGTTGGTACCTAATTATTTAAATATAATATCAGATCTATAATCACTAAACTACAGTAAATGTATTTTAGGTTATTAACATATGCTTTATACATCCATGAAATTATTTTATATTTTACTTCTTCTTTCACACAAGTACAATGAAATAGTTTTTTTAACAATTACATACATAGGTAAGTGAAAGTAAAAATGAGCATATTTCTGAGAAAAGTCAATAAAAACTATAAATCTATAAATATAAACAGTTGAGCATTTTTGCAGATATTTAAAAGTTTAAAAATTGCAAGATTTCTTCTCTATTTCTCTTGCAAAACCCCTCAGCGCCATTGACGTAGACAAAGAGCTTCAGCTCGTCCATCTTGCCCACCGAACTCTGTGATTGGCTTTTGCCCTCATCTTCATCATGTTTCTGCCTCTAGTCCCTCCTAGTAGTATGTAGCCCTTGTACATCGGCCTACTTCTGGGTCAACTTCCGGCTGTTTTGCTTCCTAGAACTATTTTGCTTCTAACTCAATGAACCATTTCGTATATCGCCCATATGGTATACATTCCGAGTTACTTATCTCTATTCTAAAACATACTTTACTGATCCTATATTAAGGATTTCTCTTATTCTTCCATTCCTCCGAGAATTTATTTTAGGTTACCCAGGACTTTTCTAAGATCATACCTCATTTTGTATAGTAGATACCTTATTCATGTACCAATCTAATTCTCTACATTGTATAGAAGAACAAATAAGAATATTTTTTTGAATATAATTATTTTTGTTTCATTCTATATCTCCTGTATTTCTAATACTTTATAACGTTTACCTAATACCTCGACATTTCTGGTATACGGAGGGTGGGGTTTGTACCAGGGGCACAACCAAAACTATTCTAAACAGAATGAGATCGAGATTCTTTCCACGCCTACTACGTAATAATTTTCAACCAGACCGGATACGAACCGGCGTCGCTAGATTCCAAAATGCTAAAGTTTAGACTAAGCTCCTTCGCTAGGTCATCATGATCTTTGTGATAGCCTTGGGGGAGGAGTTTTTGTATTCAGTGAACAACACATTATTTGCTATTCTGCATCTATTTCTATTTCTGTTGCAGGATTTAAAGAGTACGAATACTCTATTAATTTAAATTGACTTTTGCCTTGTTAAATTGTGTTGAAAGTCCACTGCGCGTCAGTTTCATCGGGTGTTTTACAAAGGAGTTGATGCTTATTCGATTTCCAAAAAATCGATCAGGACTCACAACGGAAATAAGCGATTCAGTTTACATTTACAGAAATTTTACGTTTTTGATAATCTTTCTCTCGGGTTTCATTATCGGATAATGAATGTTTCACTGTATATATGCATTTATATACAAGATGAATTGGCCAAACTCCAGGAGTGAGTTGCACACAGTAAATAATTTAAAAGTAGTCATATGCTCTTTTGATCAAGTATCTTTTAAAACTGTGTGGAGAAATCGGCCTTTACCTCAACTATCAGAAGACTAAATTAATGGCAAATTAGAAAAAAGAAGACTGTAAGTTAAACAACCACAGTTTTGAAGATGTAGAGGAGTATATTTACTTGGACCAGTTAGTATCATTCGCAGGAAGAGGAATAAAGGAAGTCCAGAAGAGAATGCCACTCGGCTGGAACAAGTTTTGGTCCCTCCAGCATATCACGAAAAGAAATATAAGTAAAAGGACAGGTTTTCGACAGTTCCATAATTCCATTGGTCACTAATCGTGGTCATTGACAAAAGCTCTAAAGAGGAAGATCCAGGTGAGGACATACAAAGATGTATTCTGAATTTGAGGAAAAAGGACAGAGTGATACTCTTAGGCGGACGCGAGTTAGCAAATGGAAATGAGCTGATCATCTCCTTTGAAGCTATGATAATAGATGGTCAAGAATCGCTACATACTGGACTCCATATGATATGAAAACAAGACGAGGGCGTCAAAAAAGAAAGAAGGTTAAGAGGCGAAACTGTTTGGAAGCTGCTGTGGGCAGGGACGACCCTCCTTGGTGTGGAAGCGCTTATTATTACTCCCGCAAGTGAAGGCCTATGCAAGGGGGGAAGAAGGAAAAAAAGGGGGGGAAATTCAATTTATTAATTTCTTTTCAGATTGACAGAACATACGCTCATTTCGCCTGTTAGGCGAGGCACCGTTTGGATGAAAGGTTTCCAGATCGTTGGAGTGGTCGCGGTAGTGTAGTCCAAGATCAGTATTAGCTCACTCCAATCAGTAGACTCCACGGTACTGGAATATTGTTAATGAGGCTGGTTCTAAGATGAAATATAAAACATAAAAATAGACACTTTGGATGCACTAATTTAACGTATGAAAAATAGGTTTCATTAAAGGGAGGTATGAAACGATGAGTAGGGCAACCGACGATGGTATTTTCGCATATTTATTAAAATAAGACTTTGATAACCGAAATGATAGTACAATATTTTTATTCGTGAAATTTGGTTATTTTTAATTTGCTAATTTAAATTTTAATGAATTAAAATCAGATAAGTGCAACCCATTACCGGAGTTCGACTCGCTACTCCCCGATGCGCCCTGTTTATACAGGCTGTCTCGTAAATCAAAGGAAATATTTAAAAGTTTGATAATAGACATAAGGGGTGTCCAGAAGGTGGTTTCATGGCGCAGGTTGCGCCATAAAAGTTTTTGAGGCTGGCATATTTTGACGGGTTTTTGAATTTTTGAGGGGGGAAAATTTCGACAGGGGTAATGAATTTTTTGACTAAGGGAAAAACACGGACCATATCCCAGTAAGAGTAATTGTATATGATATACGATTTTCTAATTCTATCTTACCATGCTTTATTTCTAAGAAAAGTGAACAATAAAATATCATGGGAGGGCAGATTCTTGCGCCATCGACCTGTGCGAGATGGTTTGATGAATAGAAAGTGAGAACTTAAAAAATATTTTATTTAAATAAATAAACGTTGCTCCACAGTAAAATAGACAAATTACGCGTGTTTAAAATAGACAAATTAATTGTTAAAACTATTTAAAGGGAAATACTGGGCAGCTAAGTTCCGATAAAAAAAAAGTGATACATTATTTGTGACTTTTTTTTTTTTTTTATCATTCTTCAGTCGTACTACATTTACCCCACTTTTAGAAAAACGTTCTCGCTTAATAAAATTTAAGTCCACATTAATTAAGTTGAGATTTATTAGGGAACATTTTGAGACTCACCTGAAGTTGTATAAACAAATTATGCGATTTTCTTCCCAGTCGCCTCAAAATAACCGTGTTTTCTAAAAAAAAAAAAAAATACTAAAATTAACTGTTGTAAAGCTGTTATTTCTTGTTTTTCCGTGATAAACCGTTTTTCGTGATGTTTCTAGCCCTAATATTTACGATTTCGTGAAAATAATTGAAACAATCAGTAAGTTTCTTTGTTTATTCTAAACATAAATTTTGTTTGGAAAAAACCTTAAATTTGTCACTGATAAATGCATATCAATTCCTATGAAAAAAATCTGAAATAAAAACACAAATTTAGAACTACTTTATATAAAGAATATTTTTAAAGCATTATTTTAACTTTTTTATTTTTATTATTAAAATGTGTTTTTGTGTTTATTATAATACATCTCATACACGGAAAATCAAGAAATAACAGCTTTGCAACAGTTGATTGTAGTCATTTTTGTAGTAAACACGGGTACTCTAAGGTGACTGAATAGAAAATCATATAATTTCTTTACACAACTTGAATTGAATCTCAATTTTTTCCCGATAAAGCTCAACTTAATTATACGAAGAAGTTTTTCTAAAAGTGGGGTAAATGTAGTACAGTGAAAGGTTGATAAAAAAAACAAAAACAAATAATTTATGACTTTTTTTAAAAAGGAACTTGGCTGTGTTTGTCCGTCCAATTATCCTCTTTAAATATTTTTAAAAACTACTAGTAGGCCCGTGCGAAAAATTTGCACAGCACATTGCTCTCAAATGCCAAATAAATAATAAAATAAAATAATGCAACGTATCAAAAGATAAAGAAATCAATTGTTTCTTTCTCGATAAACATTCGAGAAAGGAAACAAAAATTAATTTAAATCTTCATTAATGTTTGGAACCAACATGTTTACAAATTCCAATAAGCTGTATCTTTGCTAAACATTGTCCGATTTCGATGATTTGTTTTTTCCTTCTGCAGGGAATTTAGTAATATTTTATATAATCCTGGGCATAACCAAGGAAAAAAATGTGTAATTTTTTAGTTATTCGCAAACAAAGTTTGTTTTCTTCCATAACATGTTTGCCTGAATTTTCGAGGTGATTGGACTGAAGGAGAAGGAAGCCTTTAAAATTGGTGGCTCAATCTTGAGATTTGGTTAAGAATTAACGATGATATGGCTTGCCGATCAAAAAATACCATCGAAAAATAATATAAACTCCTCCTCTCTCGATCATAGAGGCCTCAAGTCGACGGAATGAGACATGTATTCAATGACAGTACTACAATTAACGTAAGGTTGTGTGGATGCGAACCCTATGCCTTGCGTTATCTCAAAAATAGAACGTTTTTGGGCTTAAAAAAGCAGGATCCGATAGTTCCTGAGGAACTATCCGGGTCTTGCTGTACGCATCAAAATCATCAAGGTCCAATTTGTCCCGTATCGATCTACAGACCTGAGGAGCTTATATTTAGTACAAAACCAATTTCGTGCCTTACAGTAATAATCTATGTTGGAATGGGGATACTTTAGTTTACAGAAAATTTTATCTAGATTACTACGGAGTAATGTTTACTTAGTTGAATCAACTATTTTTTAAGTTCTCGCTTTTTGTTCGTAAGAACACGTGATTCGCTTAATAAAACACAAATCTTAAATTCCCTAATTTTTCTGTTGGAAATCGGGCACTAGCGGATCCAGGATTTAATTTTGGGGGAGGGCTTCAGCCCGAAAGCTTTTTTTTCTTAAAAATAAAGATAATTGCTTTAGAAAAAAAGAAAGAAACTAACAACCTGTATGAAATGGTGTTTAAGTGATTCCTAAAGCCCTTTTAATATTAATCACACGAAAAATAATACTTTAAGAGATACTTTTTTAATATTTTTTTCGATAAAACGTGGTTATATTTTACCATTTTGGGGGGGGGGCTTCAGCCCGAAAGCCCCCCCCCGTAGATCCGCCCGTGAAATCGGGCAATTGTTTATATAAACTTTCTTGTAGATCTTGATGCCTACTATCAACCTGTTAAATATTTTTCTCTACTTACGGGACACCCTGTATATTGTTCGAAAATTGTTGACGTATACGGTTGTTGTTGACGTATAGTTGGAAGATTATAATACATAAGTAGACTGCAAACAGATACAAGAGACCCCTCTATATAATCCTAGCCCTGCGCCGCACCCAGGGACTGTCGCAAATCGGCCTGGTAGCCTTTGGCGTAGGAGACCGATTATCGTTCACCTACGACGCCCCTGCCAAAGAGGTATCACGTTTTGGAAGCGGATAATCCGGATACAGCGTAAATAAACGTAGGAGTGCCGGAAGAGGCCATTGTCCATCGGAGCTGATGTAACGACACACGAAGAAGCGGTAGAGGGCAGCAGGGAGGGGAAGCAGTATATAGTGTCCGCTCCAGGCTACATCCGCTAGAGTTCTCTTCACCTTCACTTCGCCATGGTCTCTCAGGTATTCTACTAATATTACAAGCTTTTATTAATATTTTAGTAAAATAATATAATAATTAAACACATTTGATCCTTAATCTTACTTTATTTCCTTTATAACCACCGTTTCAAAAATTTAGGCCATTTCCAAGGGAAGATAATTAATAAAATAAAAATAAAATCATTTGGGCTAATTTTCCCTTGACACCTGCTTTTGTCTTAATATTAGTGCTCACATTCTTTTGAATAAGTATTTCCTTGAAGATAGTCTAAAAGGCTGAAACAGGACAAAGGATTAAATGTGTTTTATTATTTCAAATATTTATTGAAGTCTTTACCAACAATATTGAAATATAATATTCATAGTATAATATATATTTGATTATTCTAACAATTTTCATTCATCAATATTATAAAATAAATAAATGCTAAAAATTAAATAAATAAAATCAATTAGAATTTCGTATCAGGATTATCCTAATTTTGTATTCATTAATAGTAAAAATAATATAAAAATGCTGCAAATTATTACATAATGGTTATAACTTCCAAATAATTAAATATCAAATATGTATGATGGGTCGCATTACATATCTTGCCACTTGTGAAAAATTAAATACACAATATACAAATCAAATTGCATACTTTCTTTTTATTCATTTTTCAGAACGGAAATAGTTGCTGTTTCATCAAAGGCATATACCTATCTAAAATACGTGATATAAGTTTATGACTTTTCGTTTTTGAGCTGGACTTACCACGTACATACACAAAGATCATTTTGCGTTACTTAGTTATTTGGGCTCAGAGGACCTCAAAACGTGTATTTTCGTTGAAAACTCAGATTGGAAAATTTTCACGATCGCAATACTTTCTCTTACTATACATATATATGTAAGCGAAAGTAAAAATTGTATCTATTAACGTTAGAAACTTAATAAGAATACACATGCTTATATTTTCTATTGAGTTGTAGTGATTCTATCCTACTTTCGTTGGTGTTTTCCTTTTCTGAATCCTTAAAACAAAAGTCCTCCCTACATCCTATAACTCTTTACTTACTCTGCGCTCCTATATCCACTCATTTAATGCCAGATCTCAACCTATTGATCTGTATATTCCCTCCCATAAAATAATTTCTTTCAGCACATCCTTCGTCATTCGTACTACCTCCTTTTGGAACTCCTTACCTATCTCCATTCGTCAATCAACTTCAAAATTCTTTCAAACAATTATTCCACCTCCGACTTCATATTCATACGCTGCAATCAATTAAAAATTAATTCTTTCTATAATTAAAATCTATTTTAATAGATTTGTATTTCTTCATCCTAGACTAATTTGCATAACTTCTTAACTCTGTCGTTATTCTAAGTGACTTTAGTTCCAGAATAATATTATTTTTGTTTTATTCATTTCAAAAATCCAGAATATCTTTATTTTATTTTCTACGTCTGTTGACTTCTTCAGCAGCTGGGCTGTTATAGGAAACAGTAATGATCGTTGAGTTCTCTCTTCTTCTCGATATCCAGAGAACACGTGGTTTACTAAACAGACACGACCACATTTCACTCCCTCCTTATCAGGAACATTCCTGAAGGATGGTTGGCAATATTTTGCTTCAATCTTCCACCCAATTTTTTTTATGGGATTGGAGATTATCGGCTCCAAGATCCTGGAGGACCAGGAGCTATGAAAATATCTTTAAGTAAGATTAAAAAGTCTATAGTACAAATATATACCCTTTCGATCATTCATAACTCTTCAGGATGTTTCTATAAATTCGATGTTACTAAATCCGTTGGAAAGCTGAGTTATTGCTCTTCAAAGCCGTATGAATGGTTTTTTAATTTAAGGCCTACAAAAGGAATAAATAAACACAAACTCTTAGCTTTTTAATTTTTATCTCCATTTGCAGTTTGTTTACGTATGTTTTGTTAATGTCATTTTGTATAATTTATGTACCCTAAATTCCTGCTATATATCTTCTAGATAGCTAAAGTCGCATTGAAGTTATAACATTTTTTGTGATTATCAAAAAAAAACCTTGTGCGGGACGCAAACATTAAGCCTGGAAACATAGCCGAGCTTGTGCAAATGGTCCTCTACGCTTGTGTGAGACAAATTTAGGGCCATAGCAATCTCTCGCACCGATTGGGTGGGATTTTGATCAACAATGGCCTTAACATTGCTCGTTTAAATTTTCTGTTGACGACCACACCGTTGAGCATCATTGATGTCAAAATTTCCTGAATAAAATTTAGCAAACCAATTCTGACAGGTGCGTTCGTTTAAGGCATCATGCCAATAAAAACTGCAATTTTTTTTTTATGTGCATCAGAAGCACGATTACCTTTTTTTAAAATAATACAACAAAATATGGCGATAATGAAAGATATGTTTTCCATATTCACAGTGCAATATAATTGTTGACATATTACAAACAGGATAAAAAATCTACCTTAGGGATTAATTCATCTGATAAGAAATGTATCATAGTGACATAAAAATAAACAGAAAAACCGAAGGGACTTATTTGCCTACCCAATAGTAGTTTTTACTTTCAATACTATAGTCATTGTCGCTGTAACCATAGATATTAGTGAATGGACTCTCGTCAAAAAAATAAAATCAAAATAACATTAGAGGGATGAGGGTACAATGCCCAGTGGTTCTGAAAGTATTCTGAAGAAGATAACTTCGGTTAATTGCAAAAGGTCACGTAATATATTTTTGATGTACCTTCAATTTTATAAATGTTTTTGTGAATTTCGACTTTATTTATCGATAATAAAACATAAGAAATGTACCAAAATGAAACAAAGCTATTTATATATCAAAAATAGTTTCTAGAATTACAGAATGTTCTGATTTCGCAAAGGGAAAATTCTTTAAAGTCCTTAATAATTCAAGGTTATGAAATGTCTCTTAACTACTTTTTGAGATAAATCCTTAGTCAAAAGGCGTTGGTCCCTCTTCGATCCTGTGAGTAAGCTCTATACCTTGGAATCTATATTCTTATTTATGGCAAAACAACAACATTATATTCTCAAGTTCAGTGATCTCAGAAATATTTGTCTTAAGAGAAGTCTTTCACAAAAGGTAAAGAGTGAAAACAAGACCTAAACCTGTGACAGCGGTTTGCAGTTAATGGCCTCAGCGAAAGTGAACAGCCCAGCTTCAGCTATAACGACCTCTCATTACTGCGGCCAATATTTACTGCTATTGAGCAAGATTCATTTACTTTGATTTAACAGCTGAAGTTAAATTATTTATACGTAGTATACCTATAAATAGTGGTATTTCCATGACTCGCAATAAATATGTGTTAAATTTGCCTTATTTGATTGGACGGAAAGAAAAAAAAAACTAATAGGTGGCATAAGGCATTTGAGGAGTCTCTTAATGGCCATATTAGAGAAGAAGAAGAAAAAGTCTTTTTATTTATTAAAATTACATAATATAAACTACTAAATAATATTTTTAAATTTAAAACCGAAAATCAGACGTGCTACATGGTCTGTTGACCGTCAGAGGAGTCTGTGTTTTATAACAAAATTATCTTTCAATCCATTTATATACAACTAATTAATAACAAAATAAGAACAATTATATTTACAATGTAAAAGTTATATAAATATTTTAATTACAAAAATATTGGTACTAAAATTATCCAATTTATTAATTGTTAAATAAATTGGTGAGCATTATTCTGTAGGAGAAAGCAGACTTGCAGTAATTTACCAATGCTATCCAATTGTTTCCATTTAATAAATCAATTACTTGATCCCGAGATAAATTTCTAGATTTTCACCATTTAATTCTAAATTCAGAGAGTATCGGACAAGCAGCCAGGAAGTGATATAGATCTTCTGTTTCATTTGTATCACACATGCTACAATTATTATTTGTTTGCTTGAAGTGTTTATAATTTAAGTTCAAAACATCACCTCTAATCTTAATCACCCATCTGATCATGAGCTTTTGTCATAAATATAATTTACTGAAATTAAATGAAGGTAAAAAGTGAAAGTTTTAAAATTCTGGACTTTAATCACATATTGATTATATATGTCTTTCTGAATTTGAGTTGATAATAAATATAAATTAGCTAATAATGTAATCAAAATGGAGTTTAATGGTGAAGATAAATAACGGATCTATTTTAGTCTCAAAGTGAATAAAATGTGTTGGAGTATACTTTGGTAATTCAAATTTTTTTTTTAAGAAAGAATCTTAGTAGTCTTTCCACGGCCACTGGCCATATTATATTCTCTCATCGTCGAAGATTTGCAATATGCTAAATTAAATATAAGACTCAACACGGTATTTCATATTTATTGCTCCTTATTTTTTTCTCAATGTTTTTATAAATTTCAAAATGAAACTCGGTAGATCATATTTATGATAAAACTGGGTTCTTCTGGTTATGAAGTCAGTTTTGTAACCTTTTCCAGTCCAATTAAATATGAAATTATCGATGATAAGAAATATTTTCAGTGAATTATTCTCATATAGAATCTAAGGGCTATGTCATATATACCTTTATAGCAGATTTTTGGGTGAGGGGAAATTACGAAAGGTGAACTTAATCTAATTTGAAAATGTTGATACCAAACTGCTGAGATATATATAGAAGGTCACAGTTTCTCAAAAAGCTGGTCAAAATCCTGTTTTTTTTTTTTTAAAGAGTTAAACCGTTTTACCCATTAAATATAGATTTAAACTTTCAGAAGTAGATGATCCAATTTTGGTTTGTCATTTTCAATGATAAGATATTGTAATAATGATGATAAGAATTCACGATAGGTAGAACTCGAAAATCTAACACAAAAAATTTTTGTCCGCTGTCCACGGCTCCCTCCGGGAATATCGGCCCGAATTTTTTGAGATTCGGAAGTCAGAGGTTATCAAAGTAAGGATGACCCTCCTACCTCGACATTACCATCCTCCTTTTACTTTCAAATTGGCTGCCGAAAAACCTGTGTTGGTGTAGACTGTATCGCCTTAACTAATGTGACCATTTTAAAAACTGACGATTTGGGAATAACTGAAAAGTATTTGATGAAAAATTGTATATACAAAAAAAAAAAAAAAAACAGTGGAATGGGACGATTTGGTGTTGAGATATTTCGTTCTGAAGATTACGCATGCTAAAACAGTCCAGAACTGCTTGTAGGAAAAGACCATATGTGTTCTTTTTCAAAGACAATTTAGTTTGTTTTGGTACTCAACTGAATCAATCAAGACTGTTTTCTATATCTCTTAATAAATAATTACATGAAAATCTTATCCACGATAATATTAGCAAACATCTATTGTTTATTTTCCTCTAAGTGCCAAGGAAAATAAATAATTTGATATGTAGCTATTTGGAAATAATAATCCATTGTGTAATAATTTGCAACATTTTTATTTATTTTTTACAGTTACGTCGTTCTACTTGGTTGTTTTTGAAATACGATTCAAGAGGTATGAATACGGTTCTTGAATGATCCATTAAAAAGTAATTTATTCTATTTTTATTCTATTTATAGTATGAAAACAGCTGATGTATTATAAAAGATGTTATGTCGTCAGAAATCGCTGTAAATTCATTCTTTATGAGTCTTTTATCCTTTATTTCGTTATATTATTTACTATAAATTTGCTTTTCTCGTACGATAAGCAAGACGAATCGTTAAAATGTTTTAATAAAAGAAAAAAGAAATGTACTCACGGGGGTGCTGCGTTACATACTGTTGTGTATTACGGAAGTCGAGTGTCTCTATTGTCGCTAGCAATTTTCTCGATTAAGTTCGGTCATTGTCATCTCTGTAAAGTGGGGAAAAATCTCTGAAAAGTGGCGAGGGTTGATGAAAAACTTTTGAAAATGTGCGGAAATTAGGAAAGAACGTAATTTTAAATTATTTTTTAAAAATATAAAATATTAGACCAACTTTGTATAACAGGTCAACCAAATGTTACAAATCACTGTGAGGAACCTGCGGCTTCCGTTAGCTTTTGAGCGATATTCATTAATATAATTCTAGGATTAATTAATATTTAATTATCATGTTGAAAAAATAAAATTAAGTTAAATATATGAATATTTATGAGTGTTTGTGTGTATTTAACAATAAATAAAAGTAGCAACAGTAAAATATAAAGAATTATTGCGATATCCATTATCACTGACCCAACCTTAATGCGGCCTCTAATAAAGAGATTCCTCCACTGTTGTATAAATTAATTTTAACGTTTATTTTGAACATGAAGCTTCTTTTTTTTAATTCTACACATTTCCTTATTGAGTAATATTATATTTAAGGACACTAGTAATAATGATAGAGTGATAGATTATTTAACACAAAATAAATGTATTAAATAAAAATGAGCTAAACAGCAAAACAAGAATACTAAAAGTTTGTTTGTTTATTTATTGATTTTGTGTTGCCTATACCCTGCAAGGTCATTGGCTATATCATAAAATTAAACTCTATTATAGAATTTTCTAAAATTAAATGTATATAAACTAATCAAAATAACAACTTTAATACACACATACTTTTATACAATATTTACAAAATTCATTCACTCAGGAAAACTCCAGGCCAAGCCTTTCCCAAAGAATTTCACTACTATTTTATAACTATAAGATAAAGTTATAATTATAATCAAAGAAATGAGGAAGGAACGAAAAGAAAGAAAATAAAAAGAGTTTAGCAAGTTTTGAGTTCGAAGTTTCACAAACGTTTGTGTTATAAAGTGGAGTAGGTAAAGGGTTTTGAAACTGAAATATATATACATTTACAGTATTGCCCCTGTGAGTAGTATTTAATTCACCACGAATCAAAAGCGGATCCAGGATTTAATTTTAGGAGGAGGCTTTAGCCCGAAAGCTTTTTTTTTTCATAAAAATAACGATAGTTACTTTGGGAAAAAAAAATAAAGAAATTAACTACCTACATGAAATGGTATTTAAGTGATTCCTAATGTCCTTTTAAATGTAATTACAAGAAACAATAATACTTTAAGAGATAATTTTTAAGTATTTTTCCATAAAATATGGTTATATTTTACCATTTCAGTCCCAAAGACCCCCCCTCTCGTAGATTCGCCCGAGCCTAGAATTCCCGATGTATTGATCCCTGAATGAGTATATAGATATCAGAAAAATCCTTAAATATGATAGCTTTCTCTAGTAGATATTCCATCCGACTTTCTAAGAGCAATAAATTTCTTCTGGCCTAACCAGGATGGGTCGCAAATGATCGTGAAAGTAAGGAAGCTACTAAAATTACAAGGACCCTCCTAGATAGCCTTCCGTTCCTAAGATCATTTCTTTCTGCAGACGTAATCATTTCTTGTAGGAATCTTCGCAACCGCTTCATCATCTGGTAAATTACCCCTCATCAGCTGCGGCTGGATGCCCATTCAGTTTGTTATGGTAAGTTCTTTAGTTTTCATCAAAGACGCTCCAATGTTTTTCATAGGAGGATATTATGATATACTTGCCCAGCTACAAGTTAAGCATGACGAATGGATTGTGGCAAAATGACAAAAAGACTACATATTACAAACCACATACACATCGATTTAAACGATAAATACAAAACTGTGAAGAGAACCACAAACAATTATTATTTCATTTTATTTATTTATTTTACACTAAATTTACTGCGTTGTAACGCATCAAGCAAATGTGTTGTCGTTTATACTATCTTCTTTCATTCTTGATCCATATTTACATTGTCAGCAGGAGATCTCTAGGCAATAGACTTTTTAGTCGTCGTTGAGGCTAACCAGGTAACAGGGAGGAAGAAAGAGATAGAACGAGTGGGTTTGGATGATTGAGAGTACATGAATGAAATGTTGTGTACTTGTTGTGTATGTTCATGTCTGTGTGAATGGTGTGATTTGAAATAAACCAAGGAGTATTCACGATTTTTTTGGATTGTGTTGTTTGAATTTTGTTTGTGTGTGTGTGTTTTGCTGAACCATAAAGTTCTGCTCTGTATGTCCAAAGAGGTCTTAGTATGGTAGTGTAGATTAGACTCTTGTTAAGTAAGTTGAGTGGAGATCTGTAGTCCAGAAGATGTGACATTTATTTGTATCGTCTAGTCAGTTCTTGTTTTTTTTAATTTTGTGTGTACATCCCTGGTGAGTTTTTTATCTAAGTAAAGTCCGAGATACCGTACATGAGTTTTTGAGGGAGCTGGCTTGTTGTCTATTGTCACATCAGAACACAAAATATTCCTCAGTAGCTAACATGAGTTGGCTTGCTGGGATTGATTTTGATTCTCCATTTATAAAACCATTTTTCAAGGCTGTGGGGTGATTTTGAAGGGCTATTGAAGCGATGGTAGGATTTTTGTGAGAAGAAAGAATAGTCGTATCGTCAGCGAAACTATAGAGAATGGTGATAGAGGGCTCAGGGATATCAAATGTGTAGAGAGTTATTAAATTATTACACAAAAAGTAAAACTTTTTTATATGCAGAAGTCATATTTACAGGCCCTGTGTCTGGCTTCTCTCATGTTCTATCCGGAACACTCAGAATGAGGACGCTTGAGGAATTTGGTAGCACAGCTCATCCTTGCCTTCCTCCGAACAGAAAATACAGAATCAACAGTTATGAGTAATCACAACTAATGTAAAAGAAAAGGGTCTTCTATAAGTTTGTGATATGGAATTGTACATTCAGAATATTTTAGTGAGAAAATTGAAACTTCTACAGAAACTGCTGATTATTTGTGTTTTGATATTCTAAAATTAATTCAAAGTGTTCTGTATCAGAATTTTTAGACACAACCTGACTCAATCCTGATAAACACTTGATTATAATAGAATTATATTGTCCACCACTACACAAATACTGGAAAGATGTGCTGCTATCTGTGTGAATGATAGAGAGACATACTGAATTCGACATCTTTTCTCATTCCTTACGTTACTCTTCCCAATAAAAAATAAATTATTTACAAAAAAAAAATACTACAGAAATAAACCATTCGTACTTGAAAGAATTGTACTAGCATATCTACTTACTTAAACACTTTGGCGGATTATTAGGAAAATTTAAAATTGAAATTGTAGATTGAAATAGGGAAATTTAAAGTTGGTGCAATGGTCGGATGTCCAGGATCAATTCCCATAATTGAATTTTATGTAAAATTAAATGTTTAACATTAGATGATAATTCTATTGAAATAAAGCAGTTCTGGACATATTTTTATTTTGTTAAATTTGGTGGTGCTTTAAGAAACTGCCACTTGCCATTCCACTTTGAGTTTAATTTTTTTTTCCTTTAATCTACACGGTAATTGGCAACAGTTTAACTTAAATTCGGTTCATTTCATCAAACTTCAAACATTTTTTTTACCGTTTTTCGCTGTTTTACAAATTTACATTCACGTTTGATACTAGATGCAATTTTTTCCTAATGGTTTCGAATATGTAGCATTCTTGAATAATGTGTTCGACTCTTATTTGAACATTTCAACTCTCAAAGTTTGGAGGTTCAAGTCCTCATAGTAGATATGCACGTGAGAAGTCAGTTATTAATCGGCACGGGCCTGTATTTTTCTTTCCACGAGGGAAATTAATAACTGCTCAAGTAGGGTAGTTCATTTTAATATACGAGAGTAGGTAAAAAAATTAAAGGAAATCGAAAATTATATATATAATATATATATATATATATATATATATATATATATAATATATATATATATATATATAATATATATTATTAATATTACATACATAAATGGTACTAACATTAGTTTTCAACATAACCATCCTACTACTATGCAGTTCATCATCTAATGATCATTTGTATTCCTTCCTGTAAAAATGTTTTCGCCTGGTGTTAAGAAGATTTACAACGCTTCAATGGCTTCTTCATCGATCGATAATGATTCCTTCGCAACTCCTTTTTTAATGGGGTAAAAGATGGAAACCGATTGGAGGCAAGTGTGAACTATATGGCGGAGGTCCAGCAGCTGTAAACTAAGATTTTGAAACACGGGACCGTGTTTTTGGCAGTATGAGACGACATCATCCATAAGTAAAATCACGCCTTCTGAGAGTTTACTCAGTCTTTTGGATTCGAGATTGGAACATAAGGTTTTAAGTTAACCAAAAGTGCACATTCCTTATGCCAGAATATCTTCATCATAATCATTCCAGTTACAGACATAACTCAGATGTCTGTTCATCACTCAGAGAAATCCTATCACTTTTAAAACTATCAATATATTCGTAAATCTTGCTTTCACTCAAACAACTCTCTCCACATTGCTGTTGCATTCGACGAATAATATCTATTGGTTTCACACCTTATTGACGTTATTGAGACACTCTAGGATTTTTGTTGAAAGAAAGATTTACTATACAGAATTTTCATATAACATCTTATTTTGATAAGCGGATCCAGGATTTTTTTTTCAATAACGCTAATTACTCTAGAAGAGAAAGAAAAAAAGGCTATCTGTATACAATGATGTATAAGTCGTTATTTAAAGCCATAAAAATAATTAATCAGTTTGGATTTTTTTTATTGACAACTTATACATATACAATAAGTAAATCTGTTAAAACATGATAAAAACTTGTAAAGAAACTACCCATTGGTAGCAATTCAAAAATTAAATTAATTTAGAAGGTCCCTTGACCATCTTCTTTTTCAGACGCCTCGAAGGGTTGTCAGGAATTATTTTGGATGAAACGTTATGAACTAGAGGGGTTGGGGTGACCAAGGAGTTTGGAATTAAAACAGGAGTATGTTAGTCGGGCCACGTCTTCAACAAAGGGAATTTCGAGGTTTTTATGAATAATTTTATTTGTGACATAATAAGGAGCATTAAGGATTTTACGGAGGATTTTGGATTGTAAGGATTGGATACGGAAAGAATATGATGATTTTGTGGAGTCCCAAAGCTCTATTCTATATGTCCAAATAGACCTGATGATAGGAGAGTATTTGAATTTTTTGTAGAATACTGGAAGTTTAGAGCGTTTGTCAAGTAAAAGATGTTGTAGTCGGAATCTGTTAGCAGTTTCTTGTCGTTTTAATCTTGTATGAGGATTGCTAGGTAACGAATCTGTTCGACAGGGATCAGTGGAGTATTGTTAAAGGATACTGTAGGACAGGATGTAGTAGGTTTACGACAGAGAGTAAAAGTAATTTGTTGGGATTTGTTTGGATTAATTTTGATTCTGCAGTTATTACACCATTCTTCAATGGCTGAAATGTGTAACTGCAGTGTTTGAGATGCAAAAATTGGTTCATTATTGGAAGATAACACACATGTGTCGTCAGCATAGGTGGTAAGGACGGTAGAAGAATGGGTCGGAATATCAGCTGTATAAACTGTGTACAGGATAGGACCTAAGGTGCTTCCTTGAGGAACACCAGGAACGCCAACGCTTTTTAGCCAGAAAGACCACTTCCCCATAAAATCACAAGTGTTTCTTTGTCTATCTCTTCTTTAATAATTAACAAGTAAATAATTTCTTATGAATAGAAATGTTAAAATATTATTGATATTTTATTTTGAAAAAAAAACGTCATGGATATAAATATAAGGCAATAACAACAGATAACAAAATAGCACCTTACTGCGATCTATCTTAGCGTGCTATTATTGTCGGTGTGTACAGGAGTTCGTGCCTATAGACATTATTCCAGCCTTTGTCCAGCAAACTCCAGTAAAAAAAGGTGCTGTACCCAGTGCGGTAACTGGCAGACTCCAGAGAAAGCGACTCCAGTTATGGTTAATAATACATGAAAGACAACGCCTGATTTTCATTAACTACCGGTTTTTCCTTCACGAACCTGACAAGTCGTGAAAACCATTTCCTGATTTTTTAAATTGTTTTTTCATACTAAACTTTCTTAAGACTCCAGATAGGCGGAATTAGCCCAGACATACCGGACAAGTAATCAATTTCTGCAATTCCGGTGCATAACTGGTTGTATTATCGATATATCATCGAAAACCAGGTTTCAGGGTTGCCAGGTCAGCCACGAGCTTTCCCCTATATTAATCTAATTTACCAATTTTAACACTAAATATTTAATTCACATTTTTCTATTAATATATTCAAAATTATTATAGTAAGAAAAGATAGGGATTGATTTAGTGTGTTGAAAAAAAAATGACACGGCGAAAGTTGGTCTAGCAAAATGTTTGTGGGAGTAAATTTTTACTAAGTTACGAAATTTCATGGAGCTTATTTCCACGTGGCCATGATTTTTTTATAGGAGCACATTTTAACGTGATTATTTTTTTGAGAGGAAAGAAATTTTTGTGTGATTTAAATTTGCAGGAAATTTCAAACCAGAAGACCAAGAAAATCTATGTCATATAGATCTGAGTAAGGGCAATTCTATATAAACAACATTTTTTATATGTTAATGATACTTCATACTTATTATTATTATCATACTTCATGAATATTATACTTCATTAAACATCTTTTATAATTCAACTTTCACTTGTACTTTTTGTAAGAAGAATTTAAAAGGAGAGCAATAAAATTTATACGAATGGGGACATTTGCCATCAACCTTGGTGTTATTAGAGAACATTTTAATATTAATATTTTTAACATTGATTGAATTAGTGATACTTGTTGAAAAATATGACAAATTAATAATTACAATGAAATTTAATTAAAAACAGTCGAAAATATGATTCGTTACAGCTGAATATTACACCTTATTATCTTATCACCTTATTATTATCTTACTATATTTGCTTACACTCAGTAACTGTTAGTACTCTAAGTTCGGTAAATAATTTTAAAATAAATTTATAAAAACTGAAACTATTTTTTCAGAACCAATTTTTTTTAAACATTCTATTTTTGTTTCTAATCAAATAAAAATACTTAACATATTTAGCAGTAGAAAAAAAAGTCTGGTGCGCACATTACACAACTTTCCCTTATCATCCTACTTCGGATAGAATATTTTTTTCATTTTTTCTATCAATTGTTTCTAAAACAAGACTAATTAGCCTTTAAATCTTTTATCGTCTTTTGAGATATTAAAATGCAGTTAAGTTATTAAAGGAAATAGCCAGAGCCTGAATTTGAGTGCAGTAAACACTAACAGAATATGCCATCTAATTTTCTCTGTTGGCCGTAACTGATATTAACAGATATGATAAAATAAATCGATGTACACTTAAAATTCTCAGTTTATTTTATCAGGAAACGAGTTTTGAGGAATAATTAGATTTGTGTTGTGTTTACTTGTATTGTTCTGTGAATATGGAACAAAATATCATATCTAAATATTCTCTTCTTTCGGTGTATAATATTTCAGTTTCCAATGTTATTTATTTTTTTTATTCAAGTCGCTCAATAACAATGAAACTGACAACATGTGGGTTGACACATAATATGTTAAAAATACACATGACGAATGTGATACAGGCTATTACGAGAAGACACATGCATTTTACATAAGAAATATAATGGACAAGTACATGATAGAATTGAAAATGGCTTGATGAGCCGAAACGTCGTAGTAGGATTTTGAAGTGAAAACGTCGGTATAATCTTAATTGAATAAAAAAAAAAATGCTGCAAATTGTTCCACAATGGTTTATTATTTCCAGAGAATTATACATCTAAAGTAACATTACCTTCATAGTTACAAAGAAAAATAAATAAAAGGTGATTCCAATTATTGGACTAAACTTTTTTTTTTAATCATTGGTAATAAGCTAAAAAAAGTAGTATTACATCAGTAACACATTCAAAATTTAAAAAACAAACAAAGGAAATAACATTTGGAGAAGAACATATTTTAAAAAACCGGAGACGATATCTTTGGTCCTAATTGTCCGATTTAAACGACTTTTTTTTTGGTTTTTAGGAAATTTCGTAAACTTTTTAAAAAAACCATATACCCTATCGACAAACAAGAGCAAACTTTTTGAGTTGTTCGTAATTTAATTTTACCATCCCTCGTAACTTTTTTTCCAGCTTCTTTTCGTTATATAGTATGTTATATAGAGAAAATGACTTTAGCGAAGTTTCATTGAAATCAGTATATTGGTTTAGGGGCTACAGTCTATAGCAACGCAGGTTTTTCGGCCGCCATTTTGGAAGTAAAAGGCGGATAATAATGTCGATGAGGGAGGATCATTCTCGGGTGACCTCTGATTTTATATCCAAATTAGAAAAAAATTGGTCCAGTAGTTTCGGAGAAAATGCGCGAGCGGCGGACGGCATAAAAATATTTTTATTCGTTTTTCGAATTCTACACATCATGAAACGTGAAACCTCAAATTTTGAGAGGGGGTTAAGTTTTTGAATTTTTTGTTCGATCACAATGGTTAATTATTGAAAATAATAAACGAAAAAATAGAAACTAACTTAAAAATAGAACTTTGGAGTTCTGGCAATTGGAGTTCTGGCAATGGCCAGATTCTTCGCTCAAGACATGTGTGTATGTGGCTAAAAAGTGCTCTCGACCAATCTCCGCTGGCTTTAGTACCAGTGACGCGGTTGGGAGAGTAGCGCAGGGTTCTCCTGGAGTTCCCTCGCCTGATTGTATATAGGTATGCATGTGTTTTTTTTTTTTTTTCCTTAGTTTTAATTTTCTTATTTTTTAGGTTATTTTATTTTATTGTCTATTGTATATACTTTTGATTATTATTTTGTTCTATTTATTTTATTTTTTTGTACATATGGTGTGAATGTCATCCTACCTCACTATAACCAATGTCCAACAGACAGATTGTTATAATACTCAATAAAGAAATTTAAAAAAAAAAAAAAAAATTATTGAAAATAATAAACGAAAAAATAGAAACTAAAATATTATTCATTATCTAGATATTTTGGTATATTATTTTAAAAAATGTAATTGTGTTGCTGAATCTTATAAAAAAATTGGGAGTGTTTATGCATGGTGTAAATATCTCGCTTCCAAGCGTAGAAAACGTTTGAATAAGCTAAGCGACGTTTCCATGCTTGATGTTTGGGTCCTTCGCTGAATCAAAACTAAAATGACATATTTGCCAACCCAATAAATAAATGTATATGTGTGATTGTGTACGTTTGTGGTGTGTGTGTAATTATTTAACAATATTAAAAACAAAAATCAAAATAAGTATGTTTGGGGCTCCACCAAACCATCGAATTCCTATCGTATCCAATCCTTACAATCCAAAATCCTCCGTAAAATCCTTAATGCACCATACTTTGTCACAAATGAAACCATTCATCAAGACCTTAATGTACCATATGTCGCTAATTCAGCCCTAGCCAGATATCTATCCTTTCATGATAAACTTCAGTCCCATCCAAATCCGCTTGTTTCCACTCTTGCTTCTTCCTCGATTCCTGATGATCCTCCTAGGCGTCTGAAAAGGAGATGGCCTCGTGATCTTCTTACTTAAAATTATTTAGAGAGTGCTACCACTGGGTAGTATCTCTTCAAGCCTGTACATGGCATTATTTATATTTGTGCATATTTAATAGTTTTATTTGTATACAGTTGTAAATTCCATTAAATAAAAAAAAAAATAAAATAATAAGAATGAAAGATGGAGAGTTTATACATTTCAATTGGTTGTTCTGGTAATTTAAAAAGATCTTGAAATTTGTAACTTATTATAGCTATAGAGTATCACGTTACAAAAAAGGAACGACTTCTTTGCCAACAGATTCTGGTCCTCTTGTTCGCCGTGGTGGCCGCAGCCAGGGGAGGGGTCCTCTACCACCGCCAGCACGGCGACCAGCTCCTTCCTCAGCAGAGCTACCTCGACGACAACAACGTGCGGTTGGTCAAGATCACCCGGACCGTCGCCGTACCCTACCCAGTCCAAGTTCCGGTACCTCTGCACCAGGACGTACCCCTCGTCCTCGCCTCGTCGCCGCAGCTCGTGTCCGTCGTCCCCCGGCTGGCCCTCATCCCCCAGCACTACCCTCTGCAGCACTACCCCCAGCAGCAGGCCTACCACCACCTCCAGCAGGCGCCGCAGGAGTACAAGACCGACACCAAGCCGGCCTACTCCAGGCAGCAGCACGAGCAGCACCACTACAACAAGCAGCAATAATCTCAGCCTTGGAAAAGGTTAGTTGGGAAAAAAGAAAAAGAAAAAAAAAAAAGTCTGTCAAATAGTAAATCTTCTATTATGAATTCTGACAATATCCAACTCAATTTTTGACAGACATGAACTGAAACGTCTGGCAGGTATAAGGATTAGTTTCAACACATAAAGAGATGAAATGAAAATAATTTTATTATTCTGGGACTAGTGTCCCTTTAGAACAAGTTACAAATACAGAATATATATTAATATATTGGTGTGTCCATAAAATACAATTTAATATTTACAGGTTGATTCGGAGTACAATAAAGTTATAAATGATAAAAAAATATAAATACGTGTAAATATAAAATATACAGAGAAAGTAATTAAGTAAAAGAAATATCGATGAATTACAAAATAATCAGAGTATCTAGGTGTACTTTGAGGTTTTTACAGCTTAGATTTTTAATGGTTTCGTGACCAATCGGATTGGGCTACTCCATTCCCAAGGTGTTTGAAGAGGAGAGATTTGAAAGAGGATATTGATTTTGCGTGTCGAATATCTGAAGGTATAGAGTTCCAGAGTGAGACAACTTGTATTAAAAAGGATTTATCAAACACAGCAGTTCGGTGAGGAGGATGATAGAGGTCGGACGCACGGGATCTGGTGGGACGAGATTGAAAGAAGGGTTTGAATTGTAGGATCTGTAGAATATAGGCAGGTTGCCGTGTTCTAATGAATTGGTATAGCAGATGGTGTGAGTAGCAGAGTGCAAATGCTACTCTAAGTACTGAGTACCAAGTAGTTTATTCAAATACACAGGTGGATTTACATGGGAGGGAGGATGGGAGGGGAAACTTTCCGGCTGAAGCCCTCCAAAATGGTAAAATATAAACAAGTTTTATGGAAAAAATTATCTCTTAAAGTATTATTGTTCGTCTAATTACATTTAAGAGGACTTAAAAAAATCACTTAAACACCATTTCATACAGGTAGTTAGTTTCTTTCTTTCTTACAAAGTAATCATTCTAATATATAAATACAAAAAAAAAAAATTCGGGCTAAATCCCCCACCAAAAAAAAATTTAAATCCTGGATCCATTAGTGCTCAAATACTGACCTTTTAGGAGTATCAAAGAATTTAATTACTACTTCAGTTGATGCCAAATGATTAATTGAAGTAGTGATTGAATTCAAGTGATTCAATTTGAGTAAAATACTTGGTACTCGGTACTCAGGGTAGCATTTGTTCATCACAACTAGCGGATCCAGGATTTAATTTTGGGGGAGGGGCTTCAGCCCGAAACCTTTTTTTTTCATAAAAATAACGATAATTACTTTGGAAAAACAGAAAGAAACTAACTACCTATATGAAATGGTGTTTAAGTTATTCCTTAAGTACTTTTAAATGTAATTACACGAACAATAATACTTTAAGAGGTATTATTTAATATTTTTTGCATAAAACATGGTTATATTTTTCCATTTTGGGGGGGGGAGGTATTCAGCCCGAAAGCCCCTCCCCCCGTAGATCCGCCCGTGTTCATCACTGATCACACTTGATCGAATAATAATCACACATATGTCAAATATATGTTTGCAAGACGTTTTGCGGTTCAAATGTGTTACAAATTATAATAATGAGGCGATTAGCAAAAAATAAGATTGCTTCTTTTACCCTCTTGTAAAAATTAAACTAGACAGTTTCAAAATTTTTATGATGAGATAGTATTTTTATTGGTTCCATGATTACCTATATTGTCATTTGAGAATGAAGTATATACTAGAAGCCGTTTTCGAATTATATTAATAAACGTATGCCTCAACAGGAAAGAACATCTCCAATCTTGATAGTGTATGAAACTCTATCCCCCATCCCAAGGTACTTTATTGCTCTTCTCTTTTTGAAAACCCAAAAGTAATATTTTTAAAAAACCATAGATCATATAAAGTTTTACTATGAGCGATCTGTTTCATATTTTCCCCTTGTCATCTGGTTTGAAACCTTTAATTTTGAAAATTCTCAACCCCGTCAAATGTGCCACCTTGAAAAATTCAAAACCCTGTCAATATTTGCATCCATAAAAAATTTTTATGATGAAAGATCCCGTGGTCTAAACGTATGGCCTCAAATTTTGAGAGGGAGGGAGGGTTAACTTTTTTAATGTTTTGGTCAATTACAATGGTTATTTAAAATGATAAACGGAAAAATAATTTTACTTTTTTTCTTATTTTATTAATATATTTATATTTCTTTTGTTTTGCAGAGCCGAAGTACTGTAAATACTCCAGCCTCGGATTGAAGGAAATACTTTTGTAATTGAGCTGTACAGTAAGATTACAAAAGAAGATGTTTCTGGTTCTTCAGAAAAGTTGTTTATCCGATAATAAACATTTTGTTATCTAGTCTTCATAGGTAAATAGTTTTAAGAAATACCTTTTGTTACTTTTTTTAAATAAATTTTTTGTTATTAATTTGTTATCTTATATGGCATTTTCCTTTTCTGACATCAGTGCAAAATTTTAATCAAGCTTTTAATCTAACCAATTCTTGCATTATTTATTTTTAATGATTATTTTTCTGATTAATAAACTGATTATAATCAAAGAACAAGATGAAACCCAAGTCAAATGAATCGATTTATTTATGCATTGAATCTCACTTGAAATAAATACCAGATCAAAACCGGTCCGCGAAACGAGTTCTAATACTTTCTTTAGATTTTTTTTAATGAAAGTGAAATTACGTCAATGAATCAAATTTTACCTGATAAATTAGTTTATGATTTCTCTTCAAAAAAACTCTTTTTAAATTCAGTTGCCATGGATTACTTTGTGCAAATTTATGACTCCTTATTCATGACCTTTAAATAATGCATTTTTTTTTTGTTTTAATTTTACCTATGTACATTTGAAATTTATGCTTTGTTTTTGGCAATGATGACTTCCAATTAAACAACAATTGAATTTATTTGTTGTATTTCCGAATTACATGTTTACATGATAACGTTTCGGAATATTTAACTATCTTCAGAACTACAATCCCACGGTTTTTTTGTTGATTAATGGCTTAAATCTAATGTGCTCCATTGTCAGGTTCTAAATTCATGTTATAATAAATTAAAGTATATAATATTCAGATCATCATCATGCGTTTAGACCAATTGTGTTTGTTTAGCACATCACAGCATAAAATTGCAACATAAATTCAACTTCAATAAACCACAAGTATTACGCACAGAACCAAAAAACAAGAATAGAAAATTACTTGAAGCTATACACATCACAAAAACAATAGAAGAACAGTCAATTATAAAACAGACACTAAACATTTAGGAACTCAATACACGGACTTATTAAACAAAATTAAAATTTAATAAAAATGAAATTGCAGCTGCATAAAAAATAAACATTTAAAAACAATTGTAAAAAAATAAACAGTCATATCCAAAGGTCAATTGAATTCACCATGGCAGACACCCAATAATTGTTCTAAAAGCATGATGATGCTCGCAAATGATTTTAGGAATTTATTTAATTTAAAAATTTGATCTTATTTTTTGTCCTAATTTTTAAATACTCTATACTTTTTTTTGTCTTTGCCTTTTAGGCTAAGCAGGGTTTTCCCGGGACAAGGGGTGAAGACGGGGGGATTAATGCTAGAGTTAAAAGCACCTCCCCTCCCCTCGGCACCTAGACTGGAACGTAACTATTTTGTGAAATTATCTTTGATATGGTTGCCGGGCAACCTCCTATTGTCCCAAAGATACCCTATACTTGAAAGTTTTTAATAAATATGAAATTGTTTTCTTTAACACTTTTCTCTCTGAAACTACAAGATATTCTTCTGTTATCTCACAAAAACTAAAAAAACATTGTGGTTTTATTACACTTTTATTGATTTCATTTCCATAATTCATATTTTAGTACAATGTGAAAAATTGTAGGGGTCCATTTCTTAATATAATACATCATTACTTATACGATTAAAAGAAGCTATAGCAAAAGAACACCATGTCTAAATCATTACGTTTTTTTTTTTACCAGATATAAATTATTGTGTCAGCGGCTAAGGAATTTCGACACAAATTTGCCTCAAAAACTTATCAAAAAGGTTCATGGGAAGACAATGAAGCGAAACATTATTGAAATCGATTCATAAGAAATGTAATGGCTATGATAATACTCTTGCTCAAACAGTTATTAAAGGGATTACATGATCCAGCTTCATAACTCTCCACGGATTGCCACATAATCGATCTAACAGAATCCCTCAATGAAAGAAGCGTTGAATCGATATGAAGCGTTCGCTATCGATTAATCGGTAGTTCACGTAGTTTTGTCGATGAAACGTTATATTACACAGGAAGATGTGCAGGTTTCAGTCTTTATTAATTTAATCTTGATTTTATTCATTTTTTATGTTGAGCAATTTAGCATATTTCTTTTGTTCTCAGAAATAAGCCATTTTAATAATAAATGCTAATACATTTAAAAGATTTTAGCCATTCATCTATCTAATACTGATTTTCTTCCGTCCTTTTTATTTTTTTATGATTAAAAAATTTTATTTAATTTTTTTTCATATGGGACATTTAATTGTAGGTCTAATGTATAAGGATAGGTTTCAAAACAAATCAAAATCATAGATAAACTTTAAGCCTCCTAGATAATGATTGCGATGGCGGTGATATATTGATATAATAATAATAATAATAATACTTTATTCATTCTAGGACGAGTTTCTTTAGAATAATACAGAAAGACTTAAATGTGGGCTATGGTGCCACAGAGATACATAAAAAATAATCGCAAAGTAAATAAATAATCATAATAAAAAAGCATAAGTTGCTTTCTAACTACTTTAATCAGTTCATGATAAAAAATAAATGAAAAAACATAAAGTAAAACTAAAATTGTAACGTAATTGGTAATTGGTTGACTGTCGTGGATAATGAAGAGAAGAATAGTTGGGGTGTTCAGTCAAAAAGGAAGGCAAAAATAAATTATAATATTTATTTTTTACATATGCCGACGTTTCGACCTGAAGTTCAGGCCTTCATCAGGGCTGTCTCCTTAAGTGTCGTAGGGAGAATCAAGATTTCATTCTCCCTACGACACTTAAGGAGACAGCCCTGATGAAGGCCTGAACTTCAGGTTGAAACGTCGGCATATGTAAAAAATAAATATTATAATTTATTTTTGCCTTCCTTTTTGACTATTCTTCTCTTCTTTAAAATTGTATAAGTTATATACATATTTACATAAAGGTGAGGATCGGATAATGAACGATCTACCGAAAGCAGCGGTTCGGTGGGCCATTAACTATAAATCTGAAGACCGGAAACGGGTATGGACAGAGGATTTAAAATGAAGGAGCTCGGAGATGTATGAAGGACGGGAGGGTTGGATGACTTGGACGAGGAAGGGTGCCAGGAAATAATAACCACGGTAAGAAAGATGAAACCTCTTCAACTCTTCATAAAAATGGGAAACAGAGGCGTCTCCTGGGATCCCGAAGATGTATATATATATATATATATATATATATATATATATATATATATATATATATATATATATATATAATATATATATATATATATATATATATATATATATATATATTTGTATTATTATCTATTGACACACAGAGCGCGATGATCCGCAGCTATTATTAGGCGACAAAGCGTATCACATAGTTATCATGAATTTATTTTTTAACATTTTGGATTCTTTTACTTTATTTCAATCGCCTGTACGAAATTCATTACTTGATTGTTACTTAAATAATATAATGTGCCACATAATATGTAATCGTTAGGCAGATGCGGAATACAGTGTTTTACTTAAGTTGCTCGTCATTACCCATGCCATCTTAGTACGGCAATCAAACCATCTACTACTACAAAAAAAAGTGCCCAGAAGGAGCTGGCTGGCATGGCTCAAGTTGCAAGATCTTTGGGGAGTTGAAAATTTTTTAAATAAACTATATTTGTGTGGGCTCTCGTTTTAAGAAAACTTATGGACCATGGAACCAAGCTTGACTTTTCCACTCTTGTTAAAATAGGTTTGATTGAATCTTTGGAGTAACAACCCTTATGCCGTAAATGGAGAGGTAGATATAATTAGAAAAAAAAAAACAATATATGCCTTCCATTCACCAACAGATCGGGTTCAGCGAAATCCTAATTTATTTGCATCCTAAATAGATTTATTCTACGATTCGTGGCCTTGGTTTAAGAACAGTTTAACTTACAAATTTTACAAGACTGCCCTACTCTGAAAAATATAAGGAAAAATTTGGACATTGCACCAAAAATCTATCAGAAAATTTAAAAGACAACGAAGAAGCTATTCAAAAACATTATCATTCCTAAAAGCGACGAAAATGTATAATATAATTTAACTTAATGGTGTTGTCAATGACCCTGAAAAGTGGAATAAATAAATAAATAAACTAACAAACTAAAATATTAAATTATCGAAGAGTCGTTATTGGTAGTCAATAATATCGATGGTAAAATATCGTATATTAGAACGAAATATCGATATTTCGACAATATCGACTATCAATGACTATTTCCAGTATGTGCCATAGCCCTCGGATGAACGATGGGTACCCCTGGCAAAATCCAAGCCATATTAACTTGTCACCCACAGCACAATTTTAGTTCCTTGCAAGCAATAAATTATACAGTAAGTAGTCAACATAAACTAAATATATCAAACTGGAATTAAATTAAGAATATTTATAAACTCTTATATTTAGTTTTTTGGAAAAGCTAGGTTTCGAAAGAAATGAAATACAGAGTATGGCGGAGTCCATTATTTTGAACTCACTGGGAATCCCGAAACATCACCTCTGTTAAGTGTGGCCATTGCTTTATGGATGCGAGTGACAGAATTGAGAAGAATGAGGGCGAGAAAATATAGAAAATAACAAATGCCATTTTTATATACAAAGTGTATCAAGCTGAATTTTTAAATATTGCCTACTACATAAATTAGTATCCTGTGTCAGTTAGCAACTCACAGTTGAGCAGCATTACAATTTTATTGTAGTTATATTTAATAAAATCAAAATTATCAATTTGGTCTAAGATTAAATAAGAGAAACTTAGGACAGATTAAAAATAATTTATCAAAGTGAAAAAAAGAAAGAAAAATACTTTAAAAGAGATCATCAGGAAATTATCATTTTAAGATTAAATAATGACTGAAGGTAGCGCTAAAAATTAATTTTAAAAAAGGTATAAAACCACCGGGTTTATTGTAAAACTTCTCCATAAAACTTTAGTGTGAGTTGTGTCATAAATATTGTTACAAGTAAATATATACAGATTTCAACAGAAAAATTATATTTTTTTAAAACTTTGTTAGAAAATAAAATTTATATCTATAGAGTAAAAAAAAATATATGACTCAAAATGTCCCCCTTTTCCCATGACAAAGGCATTTAACATCCGTGGTTAGTCATCAATAGCAGCACGCAGCACTTCTTGAGCGAAACGCTCAACTGCTCGACCAGAGATTGTTTGAGGTTTTCCAAATTAGGGTGTGACATGCCATCCTCTCCAGTTCGGACCAAAGCCGATAATCTAGTGGAATGATATCGGGGCTGCCTGAGGGCCAATCCGAGGCAGAGATGAACTCTAGAATGTTCTTTTGCAGCCACTGCTGAGTTGACCTGGCCTTGTGAGCTGGAGCGGAATCCTGCTGGAAAACCCAATGACTTCCAGCAAACAGAATATCATTTAGAGACTTGACAACAGGTTCCAAAATATCAACCTGATAGATTTTAGCGGCTGTTTTAACTCCTTTTTCACAAAAGTGTAGCTTTGACGTGCCATCAAAGAAAATTCTCCACCCCCACTAAATCATCACTGAGGAAGGGTGATGACATCTTTTCATTCATCCAATGACTTCCTGGGCTTCTTTATTGCTGTGCGCGCATACACGATCATCACGAGACATTGATCTGACAGAGATTCCCATTTCCCGAGACATGATTTGTTGTTTCCGAATGAGACTTTTCTGATTCGAGCAGCCACTGCTCTCACTGCATTTACCGTTCTCACAGTGCGGGGATGGCCCGGTCGAGATCTGTCGCATACATATAGGGCCTCATTATATATATATTTATAATACGGTGCACGAGCAAAAGGCTGATACCCAAAGGTTTCAAAGTGTTGAAAATCTCTGATCTACATTTTCCAACTTTATGTAAGGAGATCACAGCTATTCGGTTTTCTTTGTCACCCCACTCCATGTTAACTGAGCGAAAGAAAAGTACAAAATAATTGGGATTATTATCCTGACATGTAAATAAAACAACCTGATAGAGGTAAGGATTATCTAAATAATATCCAAGGATATAAACAAAGCTCAAATTTTCTAACAGTATTTATTGGAGAAGTAGACATTTCGAGAAACATAGCCATTTTTATCAAACTAATAACATCCATCTAAAACTACGTGAAACAACTTTTTATTTACGAAAAATCTCAGAAATGGGGCGTTTTCAATTTGGGGATCGGTAAACTTTGGCTATGTAATAAGTTCCTAAAAACTAATGAACACCCATTCATTTTCCAGTTAAATTGTGAGATAATTTGATCTCTAAATCGAGAAAAAAAAGGTGGCCTGCAAAAGTATTGGGCTGTTTGGCGTGATCTCTACCCTAAATATGTCAAATTAACGAGATTGTGAGGACAAACGGCCTAATATATTTGTAGGCCATCTTTTTTTCGTGTTTGTGATAAAATTATGTTAGGATTGAATCGGAAATTAAAATTATTGATGATTTTTCAGTACCTCATTAATTAATTAATTTAACAAGAAAACGCACCATTTTTGAGAATATTTTTAAATAAAAATGTTTTTGATTACGATAAGATGAAGCCATTTTGGACTAATGTTAATAATTTAATGAAAAGGCCGCGGAGTATAATAAGTTCAATTAGAAAAAAAAAATGTAACTTAGTTTATCTTGCTGTATTCGTAACATATTTTAAATCATGAATAGGGTAGTTGACAATAATTTTATTTTTTAGCTGCTATGTATTAACGCACAGAACTGTAGAGTTCTGCTAAAAACTCCAACATTAAAAAAATTCCTGTCATTCCAGGCCAAAGTGTTGTGAAGAATACTTAACGCACCGTTTTATTGTCGCAAATGATAAAGACTTAAAACTTCAGACTTAAACATCCCAAAAATTGTAGACACTGCAAATGTTAACTACATTAAAGAAATTTGCAGATCGCAAAATTTATTTGACGTTCGACTTTATATTTGGTTAATAAATAAATAAGTTGCCTAAATGACAATAAGTTTTAAGTTTTGGAAACGGGGTAGAATATACAGCACCATCAATACTGAATTGTTATGTGGGTTTAGAGAACGGTCCTACGGATATCCACCTAAATGCACACGCAACTTACGTAATCTTTTTATTATATAGAAAAAATATTTATTTTTCTCGTGTAGATGGTTTATAAACTCTTCAATTTTCAACTCATTTTTCAGAATCAGATTAAAAGTAAAAGAACTATAACATCGATATACGATAATCTACAGTTAGAATATTTTTAATTTAATAATAATAAAATATTGCTTTATTTATTTATAAGAAAATAATGTGAAAATGGAGGTGTCTACATAAAAAGTGATAAAATAGTTACATATCTACTTATAGACCTTAGCTCAGACAGTTAGTCGACTTTTCTTATTTTCTTAATTTACTAAAAAAAAAAATATATATTTAGAAAATAAATAATAATTAATTAAGAAATTAATGAATTAATAATTAAGAAAAATAAATCTTAATTTATTTAAAAAAATTCATTCATGTAGCTTATTTGTTATCAATTTTTATTTTTGTCTCTCACTACCGAAGGTAGAGAAGAATTGTATTCGTGCGAGATTAAAAAAAAAAAAAATGATATGCCAGAATCGAAAATTTCCACTCGCGTTTTACGTTTCAGACATCAAGGATCAAATTTGGTTCGATGTCTGTCTGTCTGTAGTCATTTCGATGTAACGGTCATATCATCTACCGCTTATCCGATTTTTTGAAATTTTCAGGAATTGTCGTGTTGATTTCTAGATGGTCCCATATCAATTTCATTAAATTGCAACCAGCACTTTCGCTTACGCTCTCGCAAACGCATTTTTGTAAATATGTCAATATTTCAGAAATGGCTCGTTCGATTTGGCTCAAAGTTGGATAAAAAATAGTATTTGTGAAACAATAATGTAGGATCAATTTAATTGAATTCTGTCCAATTCTTTCTCTTATTTATGCGCAAACGTCTATATCTCTAAAACCGCAAGTTCGATTTGGAGGGGATTTAGGGATTAAACGTAAAATGAAATAGGCATCAATCTTATCAAATTCTATCTAATATTAAAAAAAAAATTCTTTCGCTTTCAGATCAGGAAATGTGTTGTTTGAAATGCCTATAGTTTGAAAACGGCGCATTCGATTTGGTACAAACTTGGAGAACAGTATAGAAAATACTTAGTATTAATTCCATTTAATAATAAAATAAAATAAATGATCGTTAACAATATAATGGCTGTGAAATGTGGAAGGCACTAATCATATGGAGTGGGAGTTAAGTTATTACAATATCGTTATGGGATTATAAAGTTTTAGGTTTTATTAAAAAAAATATTTATACTGTATTGTTTGGCCGATTCCAAACGTTACTGGCATGACACTTATGCTGCTCTTGTCCTAGCTGATATCACGACATCATCGGCGTAGGCTAAGTGCTGTGTCAGTCTATCATATGGTTCCATTTGAATTAGTCCGTTAGACGCGGATGGCATATTCAAGAGCGAGGTTGAAGAGAGTTGGGAAAAAAGAGGATCACCTTGTCTTAAGCCGCTATTTATTACAAAAGTGTCCTACAGCCGATGTACGTAGTCTACTACTATGAAAACTATCAGAGGGCAATAAAATATAAAATTATACTAATAAATCATAAAGAAATTATTCCTCTCCTGTGAAACATACCAGATACATATTAAGTATGCACTGTTTTTATTTTATTTTGTAATTACGAATTATCAAATTATATCCGCAAATGCGGAACTCGCAATTTAGTATTCGCTGATAAACAAACTCGTGGATATCAAGCCAGTATACGTTGAGAGATACTGAATTTCCGAAAACGGCTTCTTCTTAGTTTATATAGATTCTTCCTTTTTCTTTTAACGCAATTGCCGTTTTATATATATATATATATATATATATATATATATATATATATATATATATATATATATATATATATATATATATAAAGATGAAAAAAACAAAGGCGTGTACTTTAGACCACACGATAGAAGTGAAAACATCAACAAAACGAGATTAATAACATCACACATATAATCATATAATAACTCATTATAAAGAACATGAAATTCTGAACAATTTCCTCACTTACAGTTCTAATTTACCTGTTTTATACCTTAATTTCAATCTATCCAAAAAACATTTCAATTAGTTGATTCCAGCTGAGTTCACCCGAGCGTTACACATCGGAGATTTGACGGCTCAACAAATAAAGCCTCCCCCTCACCAGAATTTAATCCTGAATCCGCTACCGCAATGAGAAAATTATATCTGAGAAAATGTAAGCGAAGATATCAGAAAAAAATAGGTGTGGAGAGGAAGTTAAATTATTATATGATGGAATGGAACTTAAGATACTACACCTGTGTGTGTTTGATCTGTTGAGGACCAACTACACGCCTCGACTAAACAACCGACTGACCGTTATCCAAGCAATTTCTCAGGCCTGTCAACGGGATAGATAAACTGCATTAACTTATGCAATCCCCTCACAGTGTCACAGCCATTTCGATTAGCTTTATGTAAGGCAGTTTTGTATAAAAAGGAGATAATCCACCACATCTACATGGAGGGCTGTTAGATAATTACTTTAGTCTTACCTCAGTCAATTATTTATTCAAGGTGGATTACTAAGGGGTAAATTAGTTTTTTATGAGAAAAATATTCGCAGGAATTTGATGTCAACACTAATTACTTATATCAACTAAATTCTCAGTAACAAATGCAAACCTACGTTGAAAATCTGAAACCAGAGTCTTCTCCTTAAATTCAAGACCATATTAATGTACTAGTACTCTCTCATCCTCCAATCTTGCCTTTTCGACACATTTTTCTTAGTCTGGTAGGGCTCAGAAATCTCTTCCATTTTGTCCAAGTCTTGAACAAATATTTCAATGTTCACTGCTCGCGCCTTTGCAATATATTTAATAAACTTAATTAATAATTAAAATACTACTACTAAAGCTGATCCTCATCACAGTCATAGAACTGCATGGATGACTCTGCAGCAGAAGTACGCTGATAGTTGAGAAGATGGTGTAAATGTATGACACATACCTTGTTGGAGAGAATCAGAATGAAAAATTCCTTGGGAGGGTTAATGTCTTGGCTTGATGATGGATAAAAACGTGATAAAATTCGTATCAAAATACATTTTAAAAATTAAATGACAATTTATAAGGTATTGGAGCTTGAATAATTGTGTAACATGATTAATGAAAATAAATCGTCCGAACAAAATGTTAGCTAAGTTGCTAATTAGTTGGTTAGCTATAATTCGTGGTAAAGACATATTTTTATCGAATAATTAATATCCGCCTGAAACTTCGTAAATAGTTTCATCTTATCGTAACCTACAACTATTTTATTTCAGAAAACTCTTGAAATTGGGGCGTTTTCAATCTGGGGGAGGGGGAGCAAACTTTATCTATTTAATTAGGTGCTAAAAACTCGTAAATACTCATTTGCTTTCTACTTAGATAGTAAGATAATTTGATCACAAAATTGAGAAAAACGGTGGCCTTCGAAAATATTGATCCGTTTGGTTTGATCTACACCCTCAAATTTTCAAAATAACGAGGTTATAAACAGCCCAATATTTTTGCAGTGCAACTTTTTTTTTTCGATTTTGTGATCAAATTATCTTACGATTCGAGTAGAAATCAAATGAGTATTTAAGAAACTAATTAAATAGACAAAGTTCGCTCTCCTCCAGATTGAAAACACCCCAATTCCAAGCGTTTGCGTAAATAAAATAGTTTTAGGATACGATGAGACGAAACTATTCACGAAATTTCAGGCGGATATTAATAATTCCATAAAAAGAAGTCTGTACCACGGACTAATAATATACCTATCTTAAATACGTAATATCAGTTTCGTACGACTTTTAGTTATTGAGCTAGACTGTTCACAGACCATTTTGCGGGACTAGGTTATTTGGACTCTAGGGATCTCAAAACGTGAATTAATCTTAGTCTAAGCGTTTCTGAGATGGGCCACCTGGCCCTTAGTGAGAGAGAGAGAGAGAACTACAATAATATTACGCGGACGCTCAACTGTTAATTGCTTATTCATAAAGCATAATCGTCAATCAACAGAAAATATTAAAAAGACATAAGAGAGAGTGATGCCGAACCAATGGAATACATATCAGATATGCCAAGGACGGTCTATATAATCAAACTAGCGGATCCAGGATTTAATTTCGGGAAGGGCTTCAGCCCGAATGATTTTTTTTTCATATACGTATAATGATAATTAATTTGAAAAGAAATTAATTATCTCTATGAAATGGCGTTTAAATGTTCTTTAAGTCTTATTAAATATAATTACACGAACAAGAATACTTTAAGAGATAGGTTTTAATATTTTTCTCTGCAAAATATGGTTACATTTTACCATTTTTTTGGGGGGAGGGGGCTTCAGCCCGAAAGCCTCCCCGTCCGCCTATGCAAACAAGTGAAAGCCAAGAAATATGTGGAGATGGAGGATTTCCAACGAGCTTAAAATAATAGTTTCTTTCATGGTCTGCATCTGCTCCCTTCCAACACCGAGCCTCTCCAAGAAATCATTTGTAGTAAGAGGGATGGTTCCCCGGCTTCCGAACAAGCTAGGTTTTTACTAAGGATTCTGTATTGCCGAATTCATCTCTGTACTTTTCCTTCAGGTAAGGTATGCATTTCGTATAAATTTCCTCTTTCTCTGCCTATATCTTAACGTTCTGATCCTGATCGTTGGTTTCAAACCTAGATCGTAGGATCCACTGCCTCCTTTTCCGTCGCATTGAACGATGAAATGAGAATGACCATGTTGAACCTTCTGTATCCAAGCAATAAACTTCCAGGAAACATTTAAAGTTCTTCATTTCAAGGAATTCGGCTAGGTCAGGTTTACAACTATGCCGGATCTAAGCTAAACCTAGGTTTTACTATGTTTAAATTTTCTATTAGAAAACATATCGCGATTTTTAATATTTTTGGTTTATTACTTTCAATAATGAATCATTGTAATTCAAACAAAACAAACGAAAAATTCAAAAACTTAACCCCCTCTCAAAATTTCAGGTTTTACGTTTCAGGATACGTATAATTCGATAAACGAATAACAATTTTTTTGTCCGTCCGCCGTCCGCGCATTTTATCCAAAACTACTGGATCGATTTTTTTTCAAATTTGGATTTAAGATTAGAAGTCACCCGAGGATAATCCATCGACATTTCTATCTGCCTTTCCCTTTCAACATGGCGACCGAAAAACCTGCGTTGCTATAGCCTAAGCAAATGTATCAATTTCAATGAAACTTCGCTAAAGTCTTCTTCTCGATGCTATTTAAATTTATCTTAAATCTTAAATTTAGAGGCCGTCAACGTGCAAAAAATACCAGCTCTCATCAAAGGACCAATTGACTGGGATGCATATAGAGAGTTTTTAAACTCTTCGCTTTTGATCCCAGTGTCCATAAAAGGTGAAAAAGAACTGGAGGAGGCTGTGGAAACATTCACCAAAAAATTCAACAAGCTGCTTGGACATCATCAATACCAAAATTCAACTCTGCGACAGCTGAGCACTTGCCGAAATATCCTCAGTACATAAGGGACTTAATCAGAGCAAAGAGAAGAGCGCGTAAAATATGGCAGACTGACAGACACCCTTCAGATAGACAGACATTTAACCGACTAAACAATCAACTTAAAAGAGAAATCCAAAAATTTAACAGAACTAACTATGACGCATACATCAGTGGTCTTTCTACTGACGATGGGGGCTTGTGGAAGCATACCAAAAAGTTGTTAAAGCACCGAGAGCTGTCAGCACCACTTAGAAAAGAAGATGGATCCAGGGCCGTGTCGGATGAGGAAAAATCTGAACTCTTCGCTCACCACCTTTCTTCTGTATTTAAACCGTTTACAAACTTCACTAACACAGAACATGAGACTATGGTACTTAACACATTAGACATCCCACTTCAGCTGACACTACCACCTCCTTCTTTTACTCCATCTCAGGTTGCACTTCAAATCAAACAATTACCGAAAAGAAAAGCTCCTGGTTATGACTTAATAACAGCCGAAGCACTCCAACAAATGCCCAAGAAAGCTCTAGTATTTCTGACAACAATTTACAACTGTATACTAAGGACGTCAAAATTCCCTTTACAATGGAAATACTCACTTATTAAGATGATTCACAAACCCGGTAAAGACATATACAGTCCTTCATCATACAGACCCATTAGCCTCCTTCCTATATGCTCTAAAGTTTTTGAAAAATTAATATACAAAAGACTTGTTGACTTATTGACTGACCAACAGGTAACACCTGACCACCAATTCGGCTTTCGCACATTCCATTCGACGACACATCAATTGCACAGAGTTACAGACTACATTGCTGGAGCTTTAGAACAAAAACTATATGCAACTGGAGTATTTTTGGATGTTGCTCAGGCGTTTGATAGAGTCTGGCACCAGGGTCTTCTCTTTAAACTTAAGACTATACTTCCATACACCTACTATCTTATCCTTCAATCTTTCCTCTTCGACAGATTTTTTTCAGTTCGGCAGGGCTCGGAAGTGTCTTCAGTCCATCCAATCTTGGCCGGAGTTCCCCAAGGTTCAATACTAGCCCCTCTACTTTACGTTATATACACTTACGATATACCTATTGACGATGAGATCTTGACAGCTACATATGCAGACGATACAGCAATCCTCACAAAACATCAAGACCCTACACAGGCCTCACTAACTCTACAACATCATTTGCTTAAACTACAAGATTGGTTCACACTATGGAAAATTCGACTTAATCATGACAAATCCAAACATATAACATTTACTCTTCGAAAAAACACCTGTCCTCCAGTTTATATTGACAACAATCAAATTCCTCAAACGGACACGGTACTTTACCTTGGACTCACCTTCGACAGAAGGATGACATGGGGCCCACATGTTAAAATGAAACGCATGACACTTAACAAACGACTCAAACTACTTTACTCTCTTTTTGCCAAATCTTCGAAACTAAAACTAAAACAGAAACTGAATACATATACATACTTACTTAAGCCCATATGGACATACTCATCACAAATATACGGCATCGCTAAAAAGACCCACCTACAAAAACTTCAAACGTTCCAATCAAAATTATTGCGACTCATAACAAAAGCACCTTGGTACGTGACTAACAAAACTCTACATACTGACCTCCACTTTCCAACAGTTGACCAACATATAACGACCCTATATCAACGATTTTACACAAATTTAAACGGACATAATAACAGACTTATAAGAGACATGGCCACAGCTGACATACCTCAGAACATGAGCAGGAGACTAAAAAGGCGTTGGATGAGGGATCTCCTTCCTTAGACAACCTAAGTAATTGGAACAAGTTAGGGAAGAGGTACTGCTGAGTACTTTCCTTCCCCATGCATGTCATGTCATTTTATCATTACCGCCATCACATTTGCTGATTGTTAACTTATTGTTGACAGGCGCAAATACATATTTAATAGACAAAAAAAAAAAATTTATCTATATAACTTTCCTAAAAAAAAACCCGATAAAATCGGACAATTAGGAGCAAAGATATATTCTCTAGATGGTTTTTAAATGTTCTACTGCAAAAGGTTATATCCTTTGTTTTGTTTTTTTTTATTTTTGAATTTTGGAATAACCTTTTATTTCTTTTTCTTTGTCACTAGGAAGGTAATGTTACTTTAGATGTATAATTGTTTGGAAATAATAAACCATTGTGAAATAATACGCAGCGTTTTCGAAGATGATTCCGGAAGTTTTTTAACTGTAACTTAATAAAAACTAAGACGAAATAGTTACTAATACTTGACAATCTTAGTTACTATATTAATAATTGGTATAACCAATATACCTTTGCATTTAACTCTTCTAATTTTTCATTTGGGCTTAGTTAGGTTTTTACTATCTAAAAAATTACAGTAATATCTTTATAGTAATAAGCCAATAAGTAACTCCAAGACTGTAGCGAGACTCTTGCGCAAGACCAAGACCATGACCAAGACTGAGTTTGTAAGACCAAGACTCGCCTTGGTCTCGCATTTGGGCAACACTAGTAATAACAACAATTATATTGTACCGACATGTCATTCAACTTTGAACGAGAAAACTCGAGCCTGGAAACTGCCTGCACCTACGATAGGTGCATTAACTGCATTCGCCATGGTTCTCATAATGCCATAAGAAGGTTTTCCTATGATGAGGGAAAAATGCCATTATGTCCGATGTTCAGAAGTTTTTCACCGGAAACAGCTCATTAGTTTCATCCCTGTGGGACGCCTTGTGTAATAAATAGATCGGTGAGGCGGCAGGCAATTTAACCCTATCAATGCCTTTTGTATCAGGGTTCGCTATAAGCAATGGCTAACATCGTCAATGTTGCTATTCGCAACGTTGTTGCAATAGTATAGATCTTCCGTCATTCAACGGAGTTCCGAAGATTGCATTTATTTCAAACATATCCATAAAATATATCATGGCATTTCTGATCCGTCATATTAAGTAGATACTCTTAAATAAATACAGCGGTTACCCATTTCAGATACATGTGTTTGCAAATGAAAGAAAAATTATTGTTATGAAAAATTGGAGGATTCGACACGGAAAATATGAATAATAAACGATTAGTACCAACAAAGAATATATAAACTTTTCAGAAGTTTCGGAAACTATCTCTTTCTTATTTATATTTCGTAATCTTTATTTCAGGACATTCATAACAGGATTATTAGTCCGAGAGCCCCTGCAAAAACTCAGCATTATTTGATATATTTTAAAGCATATAGTTGAAATGATATAGTTCAAAGCATTATTTAAAAATGGGAATCTGCCAGTAAATTGTTGCTACCTCTAAAAACAGGGCCGAAACGAGAAATTCATTGAAAACATGTGAGAAAGTTTTTTATTTTTTCAACTCATATGTATAGGTTTAGACATGTAAAAAAAAAAATTGCTAACGCGGATCAGAAATGGAAAACTTTTTACAGCGAAAAAATTAGATTTTGTCTAACATATTTTGTTTTGTTTTTTACAAATAAATCATAAAAGGTGCATCGAATCGAAAAACGTACTGTTAAAGAAATTAAAAAACGTTAAATTGTACGTCGAACGAGTACCCAAACTTACAATATTGGTTAAGTGTTATGATCTATAATCACGGTCAATTAACGCTGATTTTTTACAAAATTTGTCAAAAACTGAGATAAATTACTATAAATGGCTCTGCAGCTTGGAAAAAAGTTCTCTAAAAAAAAACTCGTAGAGTAATTCCGCGTTTGCTGAGTACAAATTTGATGTAAGTCAGGGGTGCCCAGAAGGGAGTTTCATGGCGCAAGTTGCGCCATAAAAATTTTCGAGGGGGTATATTTTGACAGGTTTTTGAATGTTTGAGGGGGCAAAATTTCGAATTATGAATTTTCGGACTAATGGACAAGGGTAACACATGGAACTCACCCCAGCAAGTGTATTTATATATGATCTACGATTTTTCTAATTCTACCTTAGCTAATTCTGTTTTCAAGAAAGGTGAGGAATAAAATATCTTGGAGGAAGGGGGAGGGGTAGGTTCTTGCGCAGTATAAGACTCGTTCCCACCTTTCAGCAGCGAAGGATTATGAGAAACGAGATTTCAAAAGAAACCGAATTTCATGAGGAAATAACGAATCCCGATCAGTGAGGTATAACTGACCTACATTAATACTGTTTGTACTCAGTGGACGTTGAATTTGATGCTCTACAACTTTTATTGTAAGAGTTTTTCTCTTGGAAAACTCATTTCCAAGCTGCAGAGCCATGAACAGTAATTTGTCTCAGTTTTTGATAAATTCGCTAAAAATCAGCGTTCATTAACCATGATTATTGACCATACCACTTAACCAAAATTAAGTTTAGGTACACGTTCGATGCACAATTTAACGATCTTCAATATCTTAATGAGTACGTTTTTCGCTACAATGCACCGTTTAGAACTTAGAGGTAAAAAACAAAAACGTTCGAAAAAATCTATTTTTTTGGCTGCGACCAGCGTTACCAAGTTTGTTGTTTACACCTCTTAACCAATACATATAAGTTTAAAATGTAAAAACTTTTCTCCCATTTTTCGCAATGAATTTCTCGTTTCGATCCTCAAGTTACTGGCCTAATATTCTTTAAAGCAGTCGTCATTTTTATAGTTAGTAAGATCCGACTGTCAGAGTCTCGTTTTTTAAAAATATAAATGTTATGAATATTCAAAAAACTTCTTTAAAAATGTTTTTCAGATAATGTAGATTTTTTTGTAGGGTCTTTAATCCAAGACAATTCAATTAATTCAAAAGAAACCTTTAGAAAGGTACTTGTTTGTTGAAAATTTAGTTTTCTTTTATTTTTCTTACACTTAGAGAACTAATAACAATTTATAAATTTCATTATTATAAGAGAAGAATTTCATTTCTTAAAAATCAAAGAAACAAAAAAGTTGATTAGACATATATTTGACGAATGAAATGTATATTTTGATACTTAATTTATTAAATCAGAATCCACGGCACAGATTAAAAAGATGAAAGAAAAGTTGTGTAATTATTTATTGTGTACATTTTTGCAGAAAACATTAGTTATTGAGGAGACAGAATTTTACAAAATATATTTTTAATATAATTTAAGACGATTCTCAGCAGCTCCTTCCTCAATCACTAATTAACAATAGAGAAAATCAAATAGAAACCAGTAGCTTAGCAACGGTACACTCTCAAGAGTCGTCTAATTTGGATAGTACAAATTTGGATAGTAGACGAAGATAAACCTGTAAATGTCGAAAAATTCCAAATTTTTATTCAACGCGGAAAAAAAATATATTCGTACATAAAAACCTTTTGGTAAAACGCGGTATTATATTGAAGCGGCTAAGGTATGGGCAAATGACTTAAACGAAATATTGCTCGAAATTATAAAACCAAATATGACTTATGGCGTATTTTGTGAACCCAACATAGAAACGGTTCGCAGTAATTTTGAAGGAATATTTTTAAAAATTTAACAAACAATTTAGGACAGTTTCCAACAGTAAAAATAAAACGATATAAAAGGATATGTTTAGACATTACAGATCATGACGAACAATTCCACATAACAACTACATACCACTTGGGTAAAACTTGTCATAGAGGTAGCCTAGAGACATACGAGAAGCTCAAACGGGATTATTGTTGGCCACATATGAAAGATATTATTACTGACTGTTGTAACAAATTTGAAGTATGTTGGAAAACTAAATACGATCGAATGCTTATTAAAACAAAATTTTGTGTTACGCCTACTCAATAGACCCCAAAATAATAAATAAAGACTTAAAACTTATTAAACAAGCAGTTTAAGCTTATTAAACGCGTTTTTCTAAACGTGGACAATCTCTAATAAGAAGTGGATATAATAAATCGTGAATATTCCACGAGTTCATGAAAAATTAGAACATAGTTTTGGAGCTCCTTTAAATAATAATTAAACAACAAACTTCCTAACAAATGTTGTTTTAGTTATCGTTTCTACTCACCAAAAATCAAACATACTTTTTTTTTTTACTTATTTATAATTATAACAATCTGTCACGTGGACAATAGATTATAGTGATATATGAACACATTCACACCATATATATAGAAAATATAAAATTAACAAAAGTAAAATTATGTAGAATAAAAAAATAAAATAATCTAAAGATAAGTAAATTAAAAAACATAAAAACACAGTCATACCTATATACAATATATACAATTAGGCAGAGAACCCCAAGCCAGGCTTCTCCCTCCAACTATAGAAGAAAAAGCAGGACTCCAAGAGATCCCTGCGCTACTCTCTCAACCGCGTCACTGGTGCTAAAGCCAGTGGAGTTTGAGAGCGCTTTAGAAACATACCTAAGAAAACTAAATTTACTACTTTTTTGTTAAGAATAGGACGATTGTCCAAGTGTACTTTTCTATCGCATTTGAAATAAGAAAGGAAAAAAACGATGATTCATAATGTGGTATTTTGAATTGTGCCAAGATATACATACTCAATGTCGATGAATGGCTAAACATGAACGTTACATATGATTTCAAAGACTACAAAATGAAAGACTACCAACATGAAGTTGCAGAAAAACGAATCACACCTTTGGCCATGACGATGCTACTGACCTACTGACGAATACGGCGACTCACCTGGATTAGATACGGTCCACAGTCCTACCTAGGTACTGCACAGGGTAAGCACTTCAACATTATTTATTTTTCTGAATACAATTGAATCCTTTTAGCGCCACAAATTTAATATTGAAAATGTATTAAATTCCTAAAAACATTATTGTTGAATTGCATCGTGCAAAAATATAATTATGATTTTCAAATATATTTTCCTTTAGCGATGGCAGAATACGAGCATTAATTAAACCCATTCGGAATGCATTAAAATTATTTCGTTTTTTACTTTCCTGTCACTACCAGGTAAAGAAAGAATTATTATCTGGTTCAGTTTTAGATATGTGTGTTTTTTATATAGATATGCTATGGATTTATACGTTTTACGACTCTTGCGTCCAAAACACATTTTCAAATCGATTATTAAATTTTTCACACAACTAGAAAAGAATATCGTCAAAATCGGACCAGTAATAGCAAATTAAAACCGTATTGAATTTTACACATTGATTTTAAATGCACCTTATTTTTTTTTTTTAATTAACACATTTATATAGGTTTCAATTTTTCTGAAATCGGCAGGAAAGTCATGTGAGTGGACACACCAGATATTTTCTTAAAGAATTCTATAGACTGCTGTTTAGCGCAGTAAGTATGTATATGGGAAAAGGCGGAATCATTTCGATATTCAGGTATGTCGTACGTATGAAATCCTTGTCGAAAATGCAAGATATCGACCTCCTACGTCTTATACGTAATTAAAGTCTAACACTTTTTTAAGAGGTGCCCAACACAGACAACACACCTGAACATTAAAATTATTTCACTATTCTTTGTTGAGCTTGCTTTACAGGCCTAGTAGAATTCACATAAATAAGGCTACTAGTGAGATCCTAATGCTCATTGGACGAAACGGACAATGACAGGTTGATTAATTTTCAATATAGAATCACCAGAAAATTTTCGATAAAAAATGTCATTGAACACTAACATTAATTCTGGACTGCTCCATCATATAATTTCACTATAAAAAAAAATCACCCATAAAAAATACCAATATCCAATATTTTATAGGTACTTATTCTTTCATTCCCACATAATTCCATCAGCAATTTCTTTTCCAAGCAAAATAAAATTGCGAGAACAGAATCCTCAAAGAATGAACGAACAGAATAAGAATAAGATAGGCTACAGGCGCAAGTACTGGTCCTGGTAACAACGAGGAAGTACCATAAAGTGAGTCTTTTGGTCTTGATCTCCTTGCCTTCATATCACGAGATATTGATTGACCAGTTTCTGTAAGCAGTTTTTTAGTGGTATTTCTACTACATTATAAGCGTTATTACTCTGGTCCCTAATAGCTCTGGTTATCTTCCGAAGGATTTTCTTCTCAAATCTTTCTGTGATACAGGTCAGTAACCAGCTGTAGCATCTGTATATCAGAGTTTATGCTATTTCTTGGTCATATCATTGTACATTGGGCTGAGTTGGCGATAAATGTGATCGTTTACTTACCGCGTTCACGGGTTATGTATGGACTAACTGTCCGGTCGCGATCACTTCACCCTTTAAATATTTTTTTTTTTAAATAGGGCTGTTCCTTTAGTGAAATGGACAGCCCTTATGCTACGAGAGCAAAATTATATTGGACTGTAAGATCACGCATGACTGATCAAGCAGGCGTTACTTAGGCGTAGGAAAAAAAATATATATACATTGTACGCCCTTAACTTGTGATTTGTAGATTTTTTTTAGGATTTCAATACCTTTGAAAGAGAGAAGAAACCCTTGTTTGCGGATGTTATACGGTATATGATGTTATGGTCTATTTCTCACCGTTGGTCATTCATTGTGATTATTGTAGAGCCGAGATATTTGAAGTTGTCTGTTCTCGATCTTGTACTGTTTTAGGCCGATTTGTACTTCTTCTCTTATCAGTCTTAAAGATTTTCTCAATGTTCTCTTGGTTGCTAGCAAAGACAGCTATATTATATGTATATTCATGGATTTTATGATTCATTCCGAAGAGCACCTCTCGATTTTCACGTGATGTTCTTAAGACCTTCTCTCGCACTAGTTCAATTTAGTCCATCACATGGTGTGAGTCCCGACCATAAGCCAGTACAAGCTTTGAACGCTTGAGATATTTCTCGTAGTATTATGACTCGACATTTATGGTCATTTGTATACGCCTTTGTCATTATTTTTTATATTTTAATATTTAAAAAATATTTTTACTATATTTTATTAGTGATTAGACTGAAAACTATATACTAATAAAAAATATCTGGTGTGTCCACCCACTCGACTTTCTTACCTATTTCCTACCTGTTTCTTACCTATTGGCACAGACAGACAGACCAATGGCTAAAAATGTTTTTTTCGGACTCAGGGATTCAAGGATCTAAAACGTATAGATCCGTCGAAAACCGCATCTCGGAAATTTCACCCCATTGCAATACTTTCCTTACCTAGTATAGGTAGGAAAGTAATAAGTTAAAACATGTGTAAAAAATATAATAAGCTGTATCATCGCTAATACTGGTTCGATTCGGATGCTTTTTTTTGTTTTGTTGGTAATTTCAAAGCTTTCAAAAGTTTCATTATAAATTTTATCGTATAATATATACATAGGGAGTTAGGCCCCATAACATTTTTCGTTTCTTTATAACTTTTTTTCCTGAATTTAGTCCATAAACGAAAATTATTAGAACATTATAGGAAAGTTTCACCAAAATCGTTAGAGCCGTTTTCGCGTTACAGTCTACAGAAAAACATATTTTTCATTTATTGCGCGCAAGCTATTGCGCATGGAGCACCGAATTTCTGTCACAGGCATCAGTAGTCAAAACTCAAAAAAAGAAGCAACAAAATCGATTCAGTAGTTCTCGAGAAAATCTTGGCACAGACAGACAGACAAACCAATGGCTAAAAATGTGTTTTTCGGACTCAGGGGACTCGGAAACGTATAGATCCGTCAAAAACCGCATGTCGGAAATTTGACCCGATCGCAATACTTTCCTTACCTAGTATAGGTAGGAAAGTCAAAAATTTAGTTAAATTAAATAAATTTCCAAGTTGATAATAAAATTCCAAGAGTTCATATAAAATGACTATATTTACTGTGCTTTATTTAATGATAAAATAAAATAATCAAACTGACAAAGTCATCCTGAATATTTCATAAATATTCTGCAGAGACCGTTTTGGCCGTACATTCTGAAAGAGCACTGTTGTGTCAAAAGCTGCATTGTATTCGAACTTGTTCTGCGGTGGGTTGAATTTTATTTCATGGTAAATCCACAGAATAACATCGATATTCGGTTCTGACTAGAATTGTTTGATACCTGTAAAACATCCCGCCCTTCGTGCTATCGACCTACAATACATTAAACAATATCGTGTGGGGTTCAAGTTACCGAACCTAGCTGTTGGACATTCCACATCATCATAAAAACAGAAAAAATAAATAAAAATTATCTTGAAAAAAAAATAAGAAACATGTACAGACTAAATAATAAAACGGGTTACGAAAGATTAGGTAAATTGGTTTTCCGATTACGATGAAGACGGGGTAGCATAACAGAGAATTGTCTGGAGAAAGAAAAAAAAAAGAAGTGGAGTTTTTCCCGCCGGTCAGTGGAGGTGGAACTTCCTTAAAGGCGTGCCTAATCTTCAACCTATATAGCGTTCCAGCACCACTTCTTCGGCAGTGCAGTTCTTCAGTGTCTGTCAACAACAACAGCAATGGCTTCAGCATCTTTCTCCAGTTTGGTCAGTATCCAGTTAGCCAGTGTCCAGTAGCTTCAGTGTAAAAGAAACAGTGTTACCAATCATTTCAACATGTCAAAGATTGGAAGATCAGATTTTTTCCGATACAATAGTAATACGTCAATATTGAGTAACCGAACTATATCAGAATTCCCTTGTTCAAAGAAGTGCATACATATACATAGAATGACAATTTATATATTTTTTAATAACGATTGTTCTCTTTAAAAAGAGATTACCGCTATTTTTCAAAAGTTATAGTTAATTTAATTGTGAAAATATTCAGATCATTCGCTGTTGTTGAAGAACAATTTTGAAGATGAATTTAGTTCTGTTAAAGCTCTTATAAACTTCAGGTGCGAGCTATTTTACAGGTTGCCAAACAATTTTAGTCAGGACGGAATGTCGAAAAGTATTCTGAGGGTTAACCACGAAACAAAATTCAACTCGCCACAGATAAGATTTGAAACCAGCGCCGCTTTCGACACGAGGGTATTCTCCTCTGTAGAATTATTTTATTTATATATTAAATAAATATAAATTTGTAAAATCTTAAATTATTTTTTCATTTAAAATAACGTACCACATCTGCTGATTGTCGATAGTTGTAATTGACAGGTGCGGATAAATAAATGAAAGTACAAAAAAAAAAATGTATAAATCCAGTAATTTCGAATAAACTATAAACTTAGACATTTATTTATTATTATTCTTTTAACAGTCAATCGTTCAGTCTAATTATAATACATTATCCAAATTGAAAAAGTTAGATAAGTTGTAATTAATGTCATGGTAATTTACAACTTTAGTAAAAATTTAAAATTGTAGAAAATAAAGCCAATGGTAAGTAAATATTCTCTGTCGAAAGTCAGCAATAAATGTATTGGAATATAAAACTGCATCTGCGCGGTGGTCATTTCATTCTTGAATTCAGCCATTTGATTATAACAAAGTCTCTATTAAAATGAATTGATGATGTGATTTCAAAACTAAATGATGAGGAATTTTGCGTGCTGGCCAGAAATCATTCTACTGGTAATGTTGTATTATTACTAATATTATTGTTCAAAGCAAGAGCTTTTTTGTTAGAAGATTGCACTTAGTGTGAATAAATTTTCAACTTTTCATTGGTATGAAAAAATTAAATATTAATTGTTATTAGAATTTATTTAATATTTAAATTATAATAAGTTAACTTGTTTTTGACATAATCAGTGAAAATTGTATAAATAGTCACATACACGTACGGTGACGGTTGTAGGCGTACGGGACGAGATTTTACAAGACTTCCTCACCACCATTTCCCACATCAGTGTGTTGTCTGTTTTCTCATGTTTGCAAAATTATATACCGCTTATACTTCTTGCTTGTAATTTTGATTATAAAATAATATCATTACACCGGTTTGAATGATATCTGTCCCCGATCTGTGGGGCACCCACTTTATTTTCTCATCCTTATCTCCCATATCCCCAAACAAGTGACAGCTCGTAAGTCACTTATAAGTTAATTACAATCTCTACATAAAAAAAAATTAAATACTTATATCGAAGTAGGACATGTATTAGCGAATAAGCGAAGTATTGTAATTTATACAAATCTTTTCTTTACTTTTTCGAATAAATCGAAAACTCCCGCTAAACATTCCGGAGATCTAAACTTTAAAGTAAAAAATAAAATAGAAAAAAAATAAGAAAATCTTATTCCGATCAATATTAAAGAAGGCATAGCAAAGAATTTCTATATGGTACTTTTCAAACAAAGGAAAATCGTGTGACTAAACTAGATTTTTTAACAGTTATAATTGAATAATCTGAATAAAATAAATCTAATAAAATAAATCTCAAACATTGTAAATCCATTAAAATATTAAAAGATGTTTGATAGCCATTTTCTAGAACTTTTGAAATGATAAATTTTATTAAGCTAGGTAACTATTTGATTTCCATAAATCATGTAATACTATATTAAATATAAATATTAAATAAATATGGAATGTGTGAAATAATTTACCTTTTAAGATGGCTGGCTGGCTGGTGGTTACCCTGGCCCTGGTTGGTCCAATCACAGGCCAAGAAGAGTACCAGGCCGCTCCTCAGGGTGAAGCAGCAGCACCGCCTCCACCACCACCACCTCAGCTCAACATCCAGCCACAATTCGGTGCTTTTGGTGGCAACCATGAGGCCTTCCTCGCCAGCTTCCATGCCCAGCAACTCTTCGCAGATCCCAATCTCCACCAAGGAGGACCTCCAGTACAGGTACCTGTAACCACTTGAATCTATAACACCACAGTGTACCAAATAACAATAAGAAAATAACTCTATTAAAATAAATTATGATATCCATATCAGCAATTAGGTGTGAGAGATAAAAAAAAATATTGGACTCAGTATTTTTCTTTACTAGGATGTTCAATTTCAGCTGATAATTACTTCAATATACCCAAGCCTACAACCAAGATTTATGATACGTCTATAAACTCTATTCTAAACTTCAGTTAACATATCTAATATTAAAATATGAATAGCCATGAGAATAGAGAATGTCATAAAATATTCTATTGAAAAAAAGATGAATCAAGTGGAGACTGTAGAACAGACAACTCCATAATCTACCTCCGAAATACCGAGGTGTAGCATTAAAGCATTTAAAAAGGACATTTAGCCTATCCAGACTAATTAATGAACAAATCATTGTAAAGATTATCAATGGTGAGTCATAGATGAGAAGATAAACCGCCTCCATATACCATGGTTAAAACAATTTTCTTTTTAGATTCATAAGAGTCCTCATAATTATGTAACAGCTTATTATCGAGCCTGGACCTCCTCCAGTTGTCTTAGTCCAAGGTCATTGTTTTTCCAGTAATTCCAACATTGCCTAGTATTTTCATGTTAGGAGTCATTCCTTCTCACCACACAATCTTTACTTTTAAATCTATCAATCTAAGATCCCTGTAAATATACTATTTCTTGGCAGTTAATATCTTATTTGTTTCTTTTGAGGTGCCATTTATGATATTTACAGATGACTCAAGAAAAGTAAGACATTAATGCAATCATTAATTTGATAAAGTAACTTCATTAATGCAATATATACCAAAAAAACAAGTTTTTTTTTTTCTATTTGTGTCACAGACCTTGTAGATCCTTGATCACAAGATCTTTTCCCTTCAGTCTTTCCGACATTTTCTTCTTTTCCCTTCAGTTTTTCTGACATTTTCCTATCTTAGTCTGTTTCTTCCTCGTTATCTGCATGCAGCTCAGCAGATTTTTGATTTCATCTATCAATCTGATTAGCTTCTAACATAGTCTATTGCGAATTATTGTGGCATTCATTTTTGTGTAAAGGCTTTCTCTTAAATTGCTATGAGGAACATGTTCCACCTATACTAACCTCATTAAACTGTATTAACATGTCTTTACATCATAAAATAAAGACTGGACAGTTTCTTATTTCTTGAGTAGTTCGTTGTCAGTCCTTCTGCTCCAAGCGTAGGTACCTTGATGAGAGACTGCTCCGGTTATGTTGGATGACTCTCTTCTAGAATCATTTTTTCTAGGGTGCTAGTCAGAGTCCTGGACTTGGGTCCATAAATCTGAACTTATAGAGCCTTAATTTGATATTTATAGAGATATTTTTGGGGGTCTAAGTACCCGAGAAAAAGAGGAGGAAGCAACAAGCAAATGTTTTGTTTTTCCTCATTTTAAAAATAATGAATTTCTTATTTATCTCTCTAATATTAGTATAACTATATTTGGTCATTAAATTATTGAAAACACTTCACAGGACGTACAGCACCAATTTCCTGTCCATGGATCAGGAAGATCTGCATTCGGCGGAGACCAACAGTTAGTGACCAAGGTCTTTGTGAAACCAGATGGAGGCATCACTACTATCCAAGTGCCCCAGCAGGTCAACTTCAGGTAGATTGAGGTGGCAGGTGTCTAAATAATATATTATTATTTTTCACTATTAATCCGAGGGAATTCCTCATGAAATGAGATATTACTCAATTCTTTGCTCATTGTACTTACTATAATTACTTTAACATTTTTAGTTATTAAGTTCTTAGGGGTAAAATATAATTTTTCCTCCAAAAATGCTATTGTACCAAAGAGACTGTGTTACTGACATGTTCGGATCAAGTGTTTTATAAAACTATTTTACACTTGAATATTTGATTTTGTTATGATCAAGTAATTTTAAATTTTGTGATTTAATTAATTTTAAATATAATAGTCAAATTAATTAGGCAGAAATTATCTTGATCATTAATGATGAAAAATATTATGTTATCAACAACTGTTTAAAAATCTAAGTTCAGCATATTAAATTTATATAAAATTAAAAACAAAGATGTATTTCTGATAAAAATATTGATAGAAAGATAATAATTAAAATGTGTTCAAAGTGGCATGGCCGTTGGCAAGATGATAATTAAAATTCAGTAAAGGAATTCAATGGAAGCCTTGGGCCTACAAATTAAAAGAGAAAAAAAAATTATTAAAATGGATTATGATTGACCAAATCAGTTTCAACTTATATTTAAAAATGATCTCAGAACATTCAATACCGAAACAATCTAATTTCATATTGTTCTCTATCTTCTCTTACCTTCAAACCAACAATTGCTAATAAATTTTTTAGGCTGAAATATGGATTAGCCTATTATTTAGCTTTAAAAAAATCTAACTTGTATAATTTACATATACCTATTGCAATAAAATTTATTAATTTTAGGAAACTGAATGTAAACACTGTGTTATTTAAATCAATTGATTTCTTAATTCTTTAAGATTTATGAATTATAGTAAAATTTTGATTCTTGTTATCTTGTTGTTTACATAATCTTTTTTTATCAATAAAATTTTAAATAATATATTTTTTCTTTGTTCAATCCTAATATTATATATTTACAATATTCCTGCATAAAGGTGGGATTTCTTAATACAATATGCATTCAAGTATATTGTATATTGCACTCTATACCATAATATTCTAAAATTGATATTATTTTAAAGAAGCAATTATATATATATTATATATTATATTTATGAACTTCTATGTAGCAAAGTCAAAGAACTTCATAAAAACTCAAGGTTGGCACAGATATGAATTCCAAGTCAACATCTATAACTTTCTTTTTTAGCAATCTGAAGAGTTTCTGTTTGAAAGGGTTAATTTCAGAAACCAGTCTGATTTTAAAAATTATTCTTATGTTAGATAGACCTGATATACGTTAGACAGATTATTGAGAATGGCAAGGCTTTAGCCTTTATAAAAGTATACTATGATCCTTAGAAATAGAGTAGTAACCATAAACATGAATCAATCTGGAAAATTATATGTTAACACACAAGCACAGCTTACCGTTTTTTTCATTTATGGCGTAAGCGGAGGGGAGGAGGGAGAGAAAGGTTTTTCTAGACGAACAACCAAATCTATTCTAACCAGAGTGGGAAGGTCGAGATTCATTCTGTGGGTCGCCAAAACATAAATGTTAACCCGTCCAGGCAGGATTCAAACCAGCATCGCTAGAATCAAGAATTCTAAAATTTACCCTTTATACACTCGGTCATCACAAATCAAAGCTTGCCATTAACCTGTCTTGTACCTCATCATATTCTTTAAAATAGTCATGGGTGCAAGAAAATAAAATGTATATTTTTTGAACACCTAGGGATCCCAAAGATAAATCTTATGAAACAATTCATAACACTCCTCAGTCTCTTCTCCAGTCTTTATGACAGTCCTCCATACACCAAGCAACCGTTGTCTGGAAAAGCAAGTGAGGGAAAACAAGAGATGTTACAAGGAGCTGTCTGTTTTTTTTCTGGAATAGAATCACGGAATAGTAGGAATTGTTTAAGGATTGTAATGGATTTACGGGTAATATTGGAGATGTGGTTATTCCAAGAGAGGTTCTGATCAAAGAATATTCCAAGGTTTTTGATTGTCGGAAAGAAATGGAAGGGACAGTTAATGATGTAAAGTAGAGGAGAGAAAGGAAGAGAACTAATGAGATGCCTAGAGAATAGCCTCTGTTTTATCTGCATTCAGCTTCAGTTCATTTTTTTTCTGCCCTCTTGTGGATACAGTTAATGTCCTCTTGTAGTTTTGGGGTAGCCTCAGGCATCTTGGAACGATAGGTAAATTTGGAAATTGTCTGCATATAACTGATAGTAGGAGTGATGAATGGAGTCAGGAAGGTCATTAACATAAAGGGAAAAAAGGGTCGGTGAGAGTGAGGAGTCCCGAGGAACATCTCATGATAATAGAAGAGATGAAGAAGGAGGTTTGTTAGGAATAACAATTTTCTGGAAACAATGAGATAAAAAGGAGAGGAACCGTTTCAGGACTTATTCGATAGGGGCAGACTTTGGAGTTTGGAAAGCAGGACATTATGATTGATAGAATCAAAGGCTTTTGTGAAGTCAAAAGGACTAGGATGGAGATTTTCTGTTGATCTACGGTTAACTGGAGGTCTTGGGTGATCTTTAAAAAGACCAATTGAATGGAGTATTGGAAACAAAATCCGGATTGTAACGGATTGAGGATATGGGTTTGCTCGAGAAAGGTATTCAACTGAGAGTGAACTAATCTTTCTAAAGGCTTGGATAAATAGGATAAAATCAAAATGGGTCTGAAGTCAGAAGCTAATGAAGGAACAGGAACTTTGTTCAACGGCCAGACAATGACATTTTGCTAGGCTTTAGGAAAAATGGAATTTTGGAGGGAAAAATTATAGATTTGTAGGAGTATAGGAAGTAAGGTAGGAAGGCAAAGTATGACGACTTTCACAGGTATTTGGTTGGGACCATAGTTGTTGGTTTTGGATTTATAGATAGTAGAGAGTAGGTCAGTTGGAGAGGTATCTAGAAAGTAAAACTTATCTGGGTCAAAGGAGGTTTCAGTGATGGAAAAAAGTGAGAGGTCAGATTTAAATACAGAAGGAAGATAGTCTGTTAAAAAAGAATTTAGTTCGTTCGGATCTACTGGATAAAGTGTGCAAGCTTTGGAGCTTATGACAGAGAGATTTCTGAGGATGGTCTATTTGGATTTAGGATTTGATGCTTAGGATAGTACATTGTTAAAGTATTGCGCTTTGGTATGGCATAAGGATATTTGTGAAATGAAAAGGAAAATTAAATGAAAACATAATTTTATTCTGGGACTACAGTCCCCTAAGAATAATAATAGAGTTACATAATTAAGAATATTAGTCTGGCTTAGATGAATACAAGATGATGCCTGATTAACTGTTGATTGTTATTACAATTGTGCGGTTGAATTAGACTTTGTACAGGCGCAAGTGAATTTTACATGTTTTTGGAAGTTTGAATATGGAGTAGGTGGTGGAACAGGAATTGTTTAAAGGAATTTGTGGATGAGGGTTGGTGTATAGAGTTAGATAGAGAGTTCCAAAAGGAGGCAGAGCGAATGACGAAAGATTTGCCAAAGGAAGTAGTTTTATGGGAGGGGATATATAAGTCTATAGGGTAGGACCTGGTATTGAGAGAGTGGATAGAGGAATGTAAAGTAAGGAATCGCAGGATGTAGGGAGGGGGGTTTTTGGTTCTGAGAACTTGGAACAGGAAAACACCTAGGAAGAATTGTAAAGAAAGTAGGATAATGCCACTTCAACTCCGTGTACCTGAATGATAAATGAGAGCAATTGGGGACCACAAAGATGTATCTTATGAAACAGTTCATGAGCTTCTTTAATCTCATTTCTAGCCTGGCAGATAGCCCTCCATACACCAAGCAGCCGTAGTCAAAGTGAGGGAATATAAGGGAAGTTACAAGGAGCTGTCTGATTTTTAGAGAAGTACAATCACGGAATCTTAGGAGTTGTTTAAGGACAGAAAACAGGATTTTGTGAGGAGGATAATAAGTTTTGAGGGGTTTCAATGATAAATAAGTATAACCAGGTATCAGTGGACTGGGTATGATGGGTTGGTAGATTATTTTAAAAAATCTTTACTCTTAATAACATTTTGTATTTGATTTATATTATATTCCTTTTATATATATACAATAAACATCTTGATAATTATTAAAATTATCACGTTTTTGAAGAATCATTTTATTCTGTCAAATATTTTTCTTGTTATACATATTAAATATTGTTCACAGAGAAAAAAGTAGTTCCATGGAACATAATGTTATCAGGTATTATTAATAAAAACAAATTAACTCTCAATAGTCTGAAAAACAACATGCACAAGTTGATTTATACCATAAAAATGGTAATTATGTTCTCAGTTGCTCAAGATTAAGAAGCTGCAAGTGTTGGAAAAAAACCTTCTTTGCAAGGCATCCAATATGCACACAATGGGATTAAGATGTGGAGAAAATATAGGAATATAAAGGGAAGGAGTTGATGTTCGGAAAACATTGACGGACAACTTTTCTCCTATGAGGTCGCGTATTGTCGAAAAAATGAAAATGTGGGCCAATTATGGTTCTGGTATGAGAAATATACTCTTCTTTAATTTCTTTAACAATAGGATTATCTTCTAGAATATGGTTTACATTCTGTGGCTTTGTACCCATCCCCTGTTATGAGAAAGGTGACTTGGTAAACATAACAGATTTCCAATTTGCACCCTAATATAGACGCTCACTGCACCATGATCTGCGGAGTTGCTGGCAATGCACTGTTGATGCAGGTTGTCTTAAAGGAGCACAAGATGTTAGACCAACTTCCCACAAATGATTACAAATGATTTGTGTTGGTATGGGATTTGGCAGGACATTCAACACTTGTGAAAATGGCTGCTTCTTGCAGTAATACCAATATTTCTGTCATCGCTTGGTGCCTTAATGTGCTGAGATCCACTAACAGGTCTCCTATTGGTACTTCTGTTTTTTCTAAATCTAGTTAAAGCTCGGAATACCATGATCTGGCAGACGCCAACTACATTGGTGATACCCACTTGCGGTGCCCTTGACTACTCATTTTCATGAAAATATAGCGAATGCCTGGTTCAATACGATGTCTTTTCTTCATTAAACAATTTTTACAGTTTACAAAATGAGTATTCTTCATGTTGATTATCCTTTAATTAATAATTTATTAAAAATAAAGAATACTTGTTGGTTACTTTTTGTGTTTACCAACAAATAAGAGAATACCTAACAAACATAAAAATAGGATAGTTTAATTAAAACAAATAATATTAGCATCAAATAGAAATATTCCTGTTCATTTTTGCACAATATAGAATCACATAAAAAAAAAAAAAATAAATATATATATATATATATATATATATATATATATATAATATATATATATATATATATTACCTTCAGTTACTTATCAATTGCTCAGAGCAGGACAGAAAAAACAGAAGTATCTGTATGAACTCAAGATCACGATAATATAACCAAGTAGACTGAAGTCTTTTAATTATATTGGCTTCTGACAGTGAAAATTGAATCATTGTTTATGGCTGCAACAAAAAGAAAGCAGAATAAGGAAATATATTGTTTAATAGTTCTTATAATGAATTAATTAAAATATATAATTTAAATTAAGAATATATTAATAATAAATAATAGGCAATCTTCATATTCTAAAGACTGCGTCAAATGATATTCAGATCATTGGCATTATTTATTAATGCCTCATGTACTCAACTATCATGTATAATAAATACTAAAACATGTGCCAAACACATAAATCAATAAAAAAAATAAATATCGGACCTTACAGACAGGAATAAAACAGTCTAAGCTTTGTATCAAATTGCCTAAATGAAAGAAATAAGTTTATCTAAATTTGACTAAGCACAATGGAAAAAAAACAAAAAACCTCAACAGGCATTTTTCAGTTGAGACCCGGGTATTATCACATGGTTTGCTCTCCTCCATTTACTTTCAGACACAATCGGCCATTCATGTAATTGCATTTATAGTGTGATCATGAGATCTTGTACCAATCATCAATAGTGGAGCAACATCTGTAAATTAGAAGAGTCCATCTGAGGTGAGATCTCCCACTGTTTTGTCCTCTCTATTCATTCCCAGTCCTACTCGTTTGTTTTAAAAGTAGAAATTTCTTTGATCATTTTTGTTTTTTCATTTCTTTTACGAATTTTCTTTTACTATGTCAAGTAAACTGGTTTGAGGGAAAACTATCCACTCTCAGACCAAAAACTTCAAGAAATTCATGAAAACAGAGGCTGGGAGTTTTGGGGAGGTGGAACTTAAGAGGGGGAAGGCTGCTCAAGCTCCCTTTCCCTACAGGTAAACTCATCTTAGATCCACTACATCATATATTTGTTTATTAGATCATCAAACTTCAACTTCTACTGCCTGGGTAGCAAGTAACCCCTTTGTCCTTCCTTAGATTTAGCACGGAGTAAACACAAAAAGAGTCCTAACAACAACACAAAATGTGAAAAATCCAAGAAAATTGTCTTTTGCAAAATTGATAATTGTAGTGTACACTTTAGCTACCATTTTCTATTCTTTATTTGCTGCATTTATATATTGTAAGTGCAAAGTGAATCAATTTTTTTTTAATATTAAATTCTAGTAAATATTAATTATTCATAACTTATTCCCCATCAATAAGTAATTCAGGACTTCAGTGGGAGTCTTGGGCTGAAGAAAGGGCAGACAAAATAAGCAATTTAACAAAAGTGACCATTTTGGGCATGCTAGAACTTTGCTCCTACAGAATGTTTCCATTTGTGGGCGGGGTGGCCGAACGGGCTAATGTGTGTGCACAGCACCACCGTTGCCTGGCAACCTGATCTATGAGACAATGGATTTAAAATAGTCACAAGTTCGCGTTCCGGTGCTGGGGAGTCTTTTAAATCCCCGCCCCAACCCTCTGGTCCGGGAAAACCATGTATAGCCTTAAAGGGGAGAAAGGGGAGGACCCCTTCACCTCCCCCTCCCAAAAAAAAAGAATGTTTCCATTATTCAAATTATTTTGTTCAATGTATTTTTGAGTGTTGGAATAATCCATGTTACATAAAATATTGTAGTGAATAAGCTTAATGTTATGAAAGTGTTCAAATCTATTAATATATATATGTATATATATATATATAATATATATATATATATATATATATATATATTATATATATATATATATATATATATATATATAATATATATAGATATATATATATATATTTAGATATAAAAATATCAATGTAACAGGGACATCACTTCCCCACAAAAAATTTGAATTAATTATACTAAAGATGATAGTCGTGAATTATATTGTTCCCAATGATATGCTTGACTTTTATTCATTACATCTAATTATTAAAATAAATAGGAATATGATAAAAATAATAAAACAGTGAATTGCTTAAAAACAGTTTACTGTATCGACACACCTATTTAATTATTATTTGGTAGAATTTAAAAACTTTTATTGAATTTTTCATGAAAATTATTTATTGTTTCAATTTCCACAGAAAAATATAAATCATTGATTATTTTTTATGATTCAATACAAAAAATTAGGGATTATATTCTTCCACTCCTAGTATGTTAATCACTCGATTTGTTTTTTATTTTTATCAAGGGTAAACCATACCTTTACCAGTGATCAACATTTCAAATAGTAATTGCATTATCTGGTGTTACTGCTAAACTATTTGTTTTTTATAAAACATTTAATTTAAAAAAAAAAAGTTTAATAAGCACCGTAGATGGGACAACTTTGGGACAGCGGGTAAAATTTAGTTTATGGTGATTCCGTGGTGGGTACACTGTGTTGGTTCAGTCTGCAAAAACATGCTTTGTGTAGGCATGTACTGCGCTACTACTTTGCGGCAGTTTGAGAACTAGACTACACTTGCTGTATAGTTAGCTTTTATTTATTTCCATTGGCTTTTTTGCAAAATTCTTGTTTTCATGAAACTTTTGCTTGTGCCTCAAGAGTAATGTGCTACAAGGTAATAGCGCGGTACATGCGCTGTCCATGCAGACTGAAACAACACACTGTATCCGCTCGGAATCACCACAAACTAAATTTTACCCATCCAGTCCTAAAGTTACTCCATCTTACGGTAATTAAATGGAAATATAATCGAACTCCTAATTAAATGGAAATATAATCGAACTTCTTAGAAAATATTCAGTTATTGATATGATAGCATTTTAAGAATATTGAAATGTAAAAAATGGAATGAGTCTTGGTAATCAGTTCTTTAAAATTTGATTTCAAAATTTTTGAACCAAGGATAACCTTATTATTATATTCTCTAAACATCTCATTCATTAACTGAAGCATTTATATTTATTTTTAAAAAGTTCTCATCATCACACACCTTTAATGTATTAATTATTTCCATATTTTCTGTAAACATAGTACTGTAAATTAACTAGAAGGGTAATACAAATTGAAAATAAAGATTGAGCCCTATCCACAACAAGCACTATGAAACTTCTATTTCTCTCCTGTAAGACTGTGAAAAATTTACCTATGATAGTTAAACAAATTGGAATAATAAACTCCAGAAAATATTTAAACTGTTGACTTTGATGTACAGAATCAAAGACACATTTCTTGCCTGTAATATATATGTAAAAGCTAAGAAGTCTGATTAGATGCACATTTGAACAAATATTGTTTATTTCTATTACAACATTCATGGAGGAAAGAAAGGAATCATAGAAAAGGACTAGCAAGTATCTTGGAAACCCAAATATGGGTATAATGAACATATAATACATTTTTTTTAGGTTTATTCTAAAACTTAGTTTTATAAAATGTATTTTTATGATTTGAAAACAATTTTAATAGGTCTTATATCAAGGCTTACATGAGTTCTTAATTATTAAGAGTTGAAGATATTTCTGCATAAAAATCATCAAAGAGATTATTAAAAAATAATTATGTTCGATATAGTGAAACAGTTTTATCGATGTGAGATTTCCATATTCAAGGGGGTAGAAAATATTTCTTTCATACTTGTAACCTGAAAAAAAAATATCAGAATAGTTAAATAATAATTATGAGAAGTGATAATCATTATTAAATGTGTACATTATAATTGAATAATTTTATGAATGTTATTCATTAATAATATTATGAACTGCTAAGACTATCACTGAAATATTATAGATATCAACATGACCATGAAATGGAGCCTTGCTAAACATGAATAAAATGTAGAAATAGAATTAAAATTATAAAATTAAACATTCGAAAAAAAATAATAATCTGGCGCAGTGCATAACTTTCATTTACTAATCCACTTTGAGTAGAAATTAATTTTAAATCAACTGTAACAATTATAATATAATACAATAATCCTGTTAACTATTCCTTTTTGGTGTGGTAAGGTTGAAATAAATTTTACATGTTTCGATTTAGTTTCTATGTAAATTAAATTAACTGTTTAATTTATCAAACATTTATTTTCTATTTAATAATATAAAAGTAAAAGTTATGAACAAAAAAAGTTATTAGGCAATAGTTTTTCATCACAGATAGTAAATTTTCTAATCTTCAACTTTCCAATGTTATACTATACTGCCATATTACGATAATATACTTAATAATAATTTTTTTTTTTATTAAATGCCTCTGCCGTTGGCTATTAGGCCATTCGGCTCCTGGCAGCCCAATACAACTCCGCCATGAATCCTTTTCTATACATCTAACTGTACAGCCTCCAATTTATCATTATCTTCCATCTTCTTTTTAATTAAAAGGTTACCTTGAGGGATGATTTAGCAGCGACAATTATTCCTGATGCAACCTGCCTGGATCTCTGCAGTTTATAAGTTTGATATCCCGGTAATTGGTAGAACTGGATATTTTCAGTGGATAAGCCGGCTTCTACGATCCCATATAAATCAGCATTCTCCTTTGTAATAATCGTCTTCCATTCTGTGAATTTGTTGACTGGGCCTTTTGGTTTCCTTAATTTTGATGGATTCATATTTTTGTGGATTCTATGATGTTGAACTGTCTTCGCGGCGACAATATTGTTCATTTAGTTATAACCGGAGGGCACATGTACAATGTACGGACGCGAGCAAAGTTACCTCACTTAATAATAATTAATAAATAATACATTCATCATATGTTAAATGTTCTAAAATCATTAGCTTTCCAATGATATATTATACATATGCATCAATGGCTTACTTCATAGATTTTGTATGCATTAATTTTAAAAGAGTAGATTAATCTAAGCTAGCACTAATGTTTTCAGCAAACATAAAATATTTATACCAATTACCAAACATAATTAATAAATATGGAATTGCAGAAAGCAGTCAAAAGTTACAAAAATGTTTGCTTAAAACTATAATATTTGCACTTAAAATACCTGGGTAGCTGATCATCGATATTACTTATTGTTTCTAAACTATATTAAAAAAACTTTGACTTCCTCTAAGTGACCTTTTTAGAATGATGAAGCCTTGTTGATCACGTCCTGTCACACATTATGGTTCCTGCAGAATGTCTCATTTGTTAGAGTGTTTTTGCTTTTTTTTTTATTCAATTATCCTGGTACAAGTCTTGCGCTTCTGTTTGGCTTCCTGACGGGTGTTCAGGCTTCCAACACTTTTCTGAGTTCCCCATCCTTGTTTGTATGGTAAACATGAGCTGTAGATTCTGTAGAGTGGTTTTTAATCCAGGGAGTTTTAGTTCTGCCTTAATTGTTTAATTTCTAAGGTGGTCTATTCTAGTTTTTCTTATAACATTATTTTCAACTTCATTTCAAGTCCTGCCTATCAATCAAGTAATCTACCTGTCAAATCTAATTCAGTTCTCGCTTCCGCAGGTAAGAAGAGGGAAGTACACTGGCTAGCTGTGTAGCTTGGTCTCCAGCCATACATCCTGGTGGCTTACTATTTTTTCTGAATTTCTTTTTTTTTTTCCTACTTTATTTAGTTATTAATGTCTTTCATAGTTTATATTTATCCATTATTAAAATTACTAATGAAGAGAGATTAATTGAAATAAATCAAATTAAAGATACTGCAGAGGAAGGAATTTTGAAAATTGGAAATTCAAGACCTGTCAGTCTATTTCAATAAGAATATGACCTAGCTGATAATAGGCCTGTTTAATTAATCATTAGAGCCGTTTTTGAGATAGTTGTAAAAAAATAAATAAATAATAATAGAATGAGGTTAATTATATAAAGGTAGGTCAAGGTATTCTGGTAAGTCAACTTTCTTAAAAAAGTTGCTGCAACATTTCAGACATATCGCTATCTTAAATAAATAATTTCATTTTTGTACAACTGTTCATTTTTTAGCGTGATCACATAGATACAAAAGTGACACACACAGGTTATTCATTTTGTGATACTTGGTTATTTCCATAAAGAGAACTTTAAAATATGTATTTTTGTTGAAAACTTAAATTTAAATTTTTTCACAACCACAGTAATTTCTCTTACTCTATATTTCATGTATAAATAAGTGAATGAGATAAATGTAGCTGTTGAATTGTTGCCTGCCTTATTATTCTCGAGCCTAGCAGTGCTGATACAATGCCTGGGAGAATTAAAATTTACTTCATGGAAGATCCATGGATTCAATCTCAACCTTTCTACTCTAGTTAGAATAAGTTTGGTTGTAAGATGAAAAAAAATTCCAATAACAAAAAAAATACATTCATATATTTTATATTCTATAAATAAAATTTCATCTATTATACAATGAATTCATAAGTTATCTTTTTAAAATTACTGATGCCATCATCAAAAAAATTACAATCTACAGAAAAACAAGAAAAAGGATAATAAAATGTAAATAACAGTTACCTCATCGAACCTGTTTGTAGTAAGGCTTAAGATGTGGATAGGTATTAGGCCTGGCTACCTCTTCGTACTGGTACACGACTGGTACTTTTGATATTATAGGTACATGCTCGATGGGTATAGGTATTGGGTTCTCAACATAGACAGGTACAACAGCAAGCTGTTGCACTGGAGTCTGCTGCACTGGAGCCTTCTGCACTGTCGGTAGCAGCTTCAGCAGACCTTCATTAGCTGGAAGTTCTTGGGTAAAGTAGGAGAAGCTGTAAGGCTGTTTAGGCTTTGTGTAGTATTCTGTACCTCGCTTCTTCGGTACTCCAGCGGCAACTAGAGATGCACTCAGTACTAGGAGCTGAGAGAAACGGAGAACAAAGACAGTTTGAAAGTTGAAATACCGCTAATGGCAAAATTTCTTTACACCTCTTATTGGTAAAAAAAATATATTTACACAAAATTTTCAGGGCTATAAGTGATTCTGAAAGGGTTTATTATTTAATTATATTTAAGTCTTCACTAAAATATTGATTGATGATTTAATATATTAAAGACACTAATTTAATTCAATATAAGTATTTTTCAACTAAAGATTGATAATAATTAACAAAATATATATAAATGATTAGAGAAAAAATGGAAATAAATTTCATTGGAATATTTATAATATATAAACCTATGCACACAAATAAAATGGAACACTTCGGGCTAAAGCCAACTTTCCCCAAAACTCCGTTTAAAATATATAGAAAAATCATTTGTTTTCATTGTTCCATATTGGTTTCAATGAGGGATCTGATTCAAACATTTAAACAATAGCAGTGTGTTTTTCTTTTCGTTTTTTCAATTATAACGGATGTACTTCATCAACCAAAGAAAGAATATAAATTTTGAAATCTAAAAGCAATGGTGTTCCTGTAATCATTGCTAAAATAAAATAATAAAGTTAGCTCGGCAAAAATTGAATCCTGAATCTGCTACTGTTCTAAACTAAATATATTCTGAAGCAATAAAACAGTTAAAAATCTTCAAATTGCCAGATAGTATTTTTTAAACGAAAATTCTAATTTCCATATTTTTTCTCAAAATATAATATATATTTAAGAGGTTCAATATGGAGTAGTGGCATCCCTTACAACATGGGAGAAAATAAATTAATTAAAAATTCACAATTAATCCGAGCAAATTATTGTTTAATATTTAATTAAAAAATATATATACATTAAACATATATTTTATACTGTGAATAATTGCTAACATTGATGGACTCCTCCCCTCCCTAACATTGAAAAGAATTTAAATTAAGAGCACCACAGACAAGAGAAGAAAAAAAACAAAGCAACAACTCCCAACAGGTCAAGCCATTTTCCATGAAAATTGATCTAAAAACGCAGACGAGAGTGATTTGACGCACTGAGAGGCAATTAAACGAAAAAATTGGGAATGCCCCGGAAATTGAAAGGCACGAAAAATATCCAACCAGACAGACAATGTCTCACCCGCAAAAGATCGGCGCCACACCAAAAACTTCGACACACGTCACAACTGTTACTCTCCATTAAAAAATTAACAAACGTCAATTATAATTCTCCTCATGCCAAGCTAACGTAGTAAAAATTAAAAATATCTCTCAAAAGCAAGCATCCATTACTTTTGAGAATGCGCGAAAATTGAGACGCTATAGAGACCACGACTGATGGCTCAAAATTCCAAGATTGACGACTTCTAGAAAACAACGACTCTCAATCTCGGTCACGGAGCTCGAAATCAGGCTCAATAAAAGTGAGCACGCATCCTTTTCCCAGTCAATAAAATAAGAGAGTCCCCAGTGAGATCTGGAGAGACCCGATGCCTGGTTATAAGCGTGGGCGGCTGGCCTTAGTCTAAAGTGGCATTGAAATATGCAGAACGATAAGAAACAGCAAACGAACACCTGGGCCGCTTTGTAAGGGTCGTCCCGTCGCTTAGGATGATTGATCCAGAGCGAAAAAAGTCAGTATGATTTTTGCACACGTCACCCTCGATGGGGCAAAAAAGAACCCCGACAAGACTCTGAGTCGAAGCTATGTCCGTAACCACAGACACCTGTACTGGCTGGCCCGCAAAAAGTCTGCAGAATAATCAGGTACATTGTTAGGCAGGCAAGTAAATGTCGACTAGACGATGAACAGCAGGTCGTCGCATCAACCTCCCCATCAATTTAAAAAACTTTGCTTACATGCATATACCTGTTACACACTTGAATACAATTTTGTTTTTACTTCTTATCTCCCCAGTTTAATGTTTATGTTGCTTGTTTTAATAATAGGAAAACTATGATAAATTTCATTTTAGTTTATGAGAATATTTTACCTGCTCTTCCAAACCCTAATTTGTGATTTTTTTCCTTGTTGCACAATAGAATATGCTTTTCGTTAACGAAATTTTAAGATTTTTTGGTTACCATCCTTTTATATCTAAATCTTGCACACAATTGCTCTAGCTGCTGTAGAAATATTCCTATCCTTAACTCCTTCTGTCCCGTTTAACCCAACACCCCTTCACCCCTCACTTCTTCCATGACTAATATCCTCTAACCTGCCACTCAACGCTCATCACTCTTACCCATTTTATGAATTTACGACTTTTTTTCACCATAACTTCTACCATTTAATTGCCGTATCCGAAACCTGGTTGAAACCCACAATCCTCCCGTCCCCCAATCCTTCTACCTACTATCTTTCCTTTCGTCATGAGCAGAGTAATCGCACGGTGGGAGTAGGTCTCTTGTCATGACAGTCTCAAATCCAAAATTCTTCACTACGCCTTCCATAACCATTCTCCCACGTTGAGATACCTTTTTCGCCGAAATCCCACACCTCATCTGCCTTCTGTTTTGCTGTCATATACGCCCTCCTAGAATTCCTTTCATTTGGGGAAAAAAATTCACTTGAGACTTTATTGTAAACTTAAATCCCTTCCTACTCAAACACATCCCTCCGGTAGATCTTTAAAACACCATTTACTGCACCATCCTCTGATTATTCCGCCTACCTAACAAACCTCTTTAATTCTCTCACACCTTTACATATACCCTACAACCAACCCATCCTACTCTAATTCAAGTCCTGGCTCGATCAATTAGCCTGGATCCTCAGACAAACTCTATCCGCTATCTCAGCACCCTTCCGTTTCTATCTTCCCACGATACTTTCCAATCTCTTACAATGTCCCCTGCTTCCATCCTTTTCTCCCGAACAATATCCGTCCCGAAACCTAGATTACTCACTCACGAAACATTTCAGAAGGTCTTGACGATATCCTTGGATCCATCTACTCCTCAAAATCCATAGAACCACACCATGGTCGAAAATCCTAACCACAAACTTCCTCTATCCTCGAACCAACATGCCTCCTCGTTATCATAAAAAACCATCCATAACCTCCAGCTCCTTGCTTACACCCCCTGCTTTGAGGGAGTGATGAGAGAAAAGATGATACTGCAAGGCGAAACGGTTTAAACAACTCACTTCCGATGATTTTTCTCCTACAACACATCGAACTAGCATTCCTCAATCAGCATACGCCGTCTAAAATCCCCTTACTACCATCATTCCCCTACCAACCTCTCCAATACAAGCTACGGGGCTATTCCTTAAAAACTGACCATTGTATAACACCCCATCTCAGTCAATACGTTTCTTTCTGCTGATAACCTCAACCCTCACTTTGTCTCCTGTCCTCTTGCATCCACATCTCCCACGTCAATCTGGCTCCTATATTTCTCTTCCTTAGCCTGAACACTTCTTTCTTCCCATATACACCAATGACTCCTTAAATCCATTCAGAACCCATACCAATGATTACGGCCCGCAACATCCCAGTCAGACTCTGATTAAAGCCGCATTTGCCATCCATTCTTCGAACCTTTATCAATTTACAATTATTCTCTCAAAATGCTACCTTCCCTACATCCTGTAAAACCCCCTAGTACCCATTGCGAAAAGACTTCAAACCCCATCAGTTCCTAATGATTTCCGACCGATTTTCCTCATTTCAAACCTCTCACAACCATTAGAGCGTGTATCAATCCCACTATCCATTTTTTAGAGGATCAATAATCTCCAAATCCCTACCAGTCAGTCTGGATTCAGCTGGGTTATTCTACTCCTCATTCTCCCTAATCAAAATTTTCAGACAAGAACCTTCACACAGCCATAGATCACAGAAACTAACCATCCTTATTCTCCTAACTTCTCCAAAGCTTTTGATTCAGTAGACCACAACATCCTCCTAACCAAACTATAAAAATATCTCGTTTTCTTCTAGTTCCCTTAATATTGTTCCAATCCTTCCTAACCGGTCGCTCCTCATACTTAAGTCCTAATAAACCACCATCGAATCTCTAACCTCTGACCAAGCGTCCCACAAGCTCTTCCTTATCCCCCACCGCTGTTCTCCTCCTATATAAATACCTCCCATCCCTCTATCCTCTTGTCATTACCACCTTATGGCCGACGACATTTCAAAGTTACCTCTCCTTAATCGAAACAGAAATCTCAATGCCACTCAAACCTTCAGGAACATATTGACAGAATAAGTGCTTGGGCAAACCTCAATAGCTCACTCGAAAACGCCGAGAAGACAAAAGACCAATCATGACGGATCCCCTTTCACTCCTCAAATCCTCCCCATATCTCCCAATCTCTTCCTTAACAACTCACCTATCTTAATTCTACTACACCACCGTTAAAAACCTAGGTGTTACTTTCGTCAGTGCCCTATCCCTGGAAACCTCACATCTCCCAAATTTCCTCGCACTTCTCCACCCTAAAACAAGTTCATCTCTACATAGCAACTTCCATATAAGTCCCTCAACTCCTTGTTTCCTCCCTTTTTCCCCACTTCGACTAGCGCTGTATGTATACGGTGGACTCCGAGATTCCGAGGCCAAACTTAAACGCCTAATGAATTGCGCACTACGATTTGTTTTCGGAATCTCAAGATACGCATATTACCCCAGTATTACCATTAGTGGCTCTAACCCATCCTATCGCCGTCAGTACTTTCTAGCCACTCTTCTTACCAAAATATTAAACCCATCAACTGCTCCTAACATTTTCACAGCTTCAATTCTAATATTCCATCCAATCCCTCCCACCAATCTCGTACTTCGACCTCTATCCTCCTCCTCACCAACCTGCTGCGTTTGACAAACCTTTGCATCTTGCCGCCTCCCTCTGATTTCCCCCTCCCACCTATATTCGACACCTCAATCAGTTTCCTCGTTAAACCACGCCTCATTAAGCAACTACTCCTTTCTCTCAATCCGAATATTAGAAATATATCTCAGAGAAATATCTGCCACCACCGAGAGAGTACTCAATTTATTTAAGTTATGTCAGTTTCTCATACATATGTACAATTTACTGGTTCTTTTTTTTATCTTTCTGTATTTAGTATCGTAAAGTCAACTTTCATTGTAAATATACAAGTTCAAGTGTAGCCACACAGACATTAATCGGTATTCATGTTATTTTTCTTGAAGGACAACAGTCCCACTGAATAATAAATCATTTTTTTCATTTCATTTTCTAATTTTTCACAGCGAATTTTACGGGGGACTAGAGCCTGGCTTTCGGGCTAGAGACCCTCCCCCTTCCCTCCCCCCAAAAAAGGGTAAAATATGACCATTTTTTATAGAAAAAATTAATAAAAACTATCTCTTAAAATATTATTGTTCGTGTAATTATATTTAATAGGACTTCAAGAATCACTTAAACACCATGCCATACAGGTAGTTAGTTTCTTTTTTTTTTTCAAAATTATTATCGTTATATATATGACAAAAAAAAATTTTTTGGGCTGAATCCCCCCCAAAATTAAATCCTAAATCCGCTAGTGAAGAAAATTGTTCTTCTATTTTAAGCTGTTAATACTAAAAAAAAAATTAAAATAAGCAATAAAACACACAGACTCACCAGAACAGTCTTCATGGCTTCCTGTGACAGAGAATGTAAAACCTAAAAGTCCGCGCAGTTCCTTATATATCCACTAAAGCTTTCGCGGTACCATTGTACCAGGATCAATGGCTCCTAAGGCCACAATGGTTGATGGCACAATCACCGCTATGAAGAGATTTCACACTTCTTCCGCTGGTTTCATCGATGTCTTTCGTCGATAATTATCGGTATGTTGTTTTGTATATGTTGGAGGTGCTGCATCAATTTTAACCATTGTATTTTCTTCTTCTCAGGCACGTAAAGCATCTTTACATCTGATGAAAAAAAAGAGGAAGGCGTAAAGGATTCGAAGCATGTCGAACAAGCATGGCTATATCAAGACACGTTCACGCAGGAAGTGTCATATCCTAGGACATACTGCCAACGCGGTTTTCATGCTTTCGCTTAGTGTTGCTGTCAGTCGTTCTTAAAATCGCTATACTTGTAGGCATGACATAACTTATAAAACAAGCATATTATACAATGATATATTTCATCCTAAATAACATATAGTAAGTTTAAAAAGTTAAATTGAAGCAAAAACATAAATTCTTTTTACGTAGATACTTCCTCGATAATTTAGTTTATCATTAATTTTTAAAATATTATTTTAATTCTTTTCCGCGTTATAAAACTTATATATTTAGTACTTTTTTCTTCTTCTTCTCCTTGTTATTATAACTTTATGATGTGTTCAATTGATCTTAAAATGCCCGTTTAAATCTCGGTCGACTTCCGCCACTCATCCTACCTATACCTATTCCTGTATTTAGTGCACCTGGTTCTACGCGTTTCCTATTTCATTTTACTTTCACTTACCTATATATGAAAGATATAGTAAGAGACAGTATTGCGACCGTGAAATTTTTCGAATCTCAGATTTCAACGGAAATACGCATTTACAGAAAATACACTGACATACCTTAGACAACTGACAATAATAATACACTGACATACCGAGTTTGATCAAAATTGTTAGAGCCATTTTCGAAAAATATGTAACATCGATTATATAAAGTTCCACTTCCGGTTAGCCGATTTAGACGAAAAAGATACTGTAACATCTGGGATATATACAAACCGTAAATATGCAATTTCGCTTTCATAATTTTCGTTTTTGAGCAAGACTAGTCACATACACACACACAGACACTAGCGGATCCAGAATTTAATTTTGGGGGGGAGGGGGCTTCAGCCCGAAACCTTTTTTTTTCATAAAAATTACGATAATTACTTTGGAAACACAGATTCCTGATAAGTGATTCCTTAAGTGATTTTAAATGTAATTACACGAACAATAATACTTTAAGAGGTATTTTTAAAAAAAAATTTCCCATAAAACATGGTTATATTTTTCCATTTTGGGGGTGGGCTTCAACCTGAAAGCCCCTCCCCCCCTCCCGTAGATCCGCCCGTGCACACAGACCATTTAGCGGGACTTGGTTATTTGGCCTGAAGGGAACGCAAAACATCTTATCTGTTAAAATAAGTGTTTTAATAGTGTTTCAACTGCTTCCCGCAGTGCTACATCCTACGTCCTGAAGACGACCTGCAAAGTGGGTCGAAACGTCGGCAAAATTAAAATAATTGATATATTTTAATTTATTATTAATTTGACCGCACCCCCGACTAACTCCTTCTCATATTATATCAACGGTCAACCATCTCTACATCATTTGGATGTCTTTTAATGAGAAGATTAAGGAAAGGGAGGGAATTGTTATTTTCGTATTCAACTGTAAAAGAGAGGCGGGGATGATATGAGTTAAAGGCGGAAAGGATGTAATATTTTAAAATATATTTTAATTTATTATTTATTTGACCGCACCCACGACTAACTCCTTCTCATATCTGTTAAAAACTCAGATTCGAAAATTTTTATGATCGCAATACTGTCCCTTACTATATTTTTCATGAATAGGCAGCGAAAGTAAAAATTGGTTGAAATGGATGACCCACTGGTTGCACGGGCGGATCTACGTGGGGGGGGGGGCTTTTGGGCTGAACCCTCCCCCCCCCAAATGGTAAAATATAACCATGTTTTCTGGAAATTTTTTTTTAACAATACCTCTTAAAGTATTATTGTTCGTGTAAGTACACTTAAAAGGACTTAAGGAATCACTTTATCACCATTTCATATAGGTAGTTAGTTTCTTTCTGTTTTCCAAAGTAATTATCGTTATTTTTATGAAAAAAAAAGGTTTAGGGCTGAAGCCACCCCCCAAAATTAAATCCTGGATCCGCTAGTGACTGGTTGTAAACTCCCTTTTTGGTGTTTTTTTTGCAATAAACCGTTTCATTTTCCATGAAAACATTTTAATATGTCATTTCTATATCTGCAATTATTTCCCAATAAAAAGAATGTTTCTGAATACTTATGCACATAATAAAAAGAATATAAAAGGTTATTAATATTTTATACGTACTTCTGTGCTTCTTGTCTTCAATGTAAACGTTTTTGTATTTGAAACAGACTACCTTGCGTGTTAATGATCAGTCATAGTGAACAGAAATATTTCTTTCATCAAAGGGTCTCAATCATGAGAAGGTAGCTGAGACAAATCGTAACACAGCTGATTCCAACTACAGAAATAGCGCCAAAGGAAGCTGCTTTAGTAGTGAACTATTGCTTTTAAAATAAATTTATTTTAAGAAAGTTTTAGTTTTACGTATATTAAAAAAACTTAAATAAAAATAACTACTATTTTAAATTAAAACCAAAGTTTATAATAAAACCAATATTAAATTAAAAGTTAATATGATGAAACGATTTCATCACTGCAAAAAAGGAGGGAAACTCAGTCTAATTGCACTCTGTAACTTAACTTATTTGAGTAAACTGTGTTTATTTTATAAATAGTGATTTCTTAATTAGCTTAAGAAATTTTAATTATATTCATATACGTTATATAAAGTACTGGATGATAAAAAGTTACTTTGTTCCACTGTAAGTAAATACCTTGTTGAAATTATTTTTTTCTAAATTTCAGTATCTTCTACTGTAGGTTTTTGGTTCCCCTGAAGAAACTACCTAATACTCATGTATACATTTTGATTGATTTATTGTATTTTAGTAAACATTGGAATTAAAAAATCTTCCCTGTTTTGGAGTTTTTCAAAGCTTAGATTAAATATATTTGTCTTATAGCGGTTGGAATGAATCCCTGAGAGATGCTTTCATTAAATCACATCAGGACAACTTCATTCTTGAAAATTCGAGTTTCTGTTTATATTGAAAACAATTGTCATTAATGTTCATCAGGGTTAATATCTGGACTATATGAACGTTACTCTAAACAGGAGATCGAAACATTTTCAAGTTATTGAAAATTGGTGGAAACTATTTTTTTCTCTACTTCAGATATTGAAAAAAAATATATTTGTGTTTTTTAATAAGATAAACTCAAGAACAATTTGAGAAATTGTTGTTTATTTATAAATTAGACTTCCATATTTTTCATTTATTTAATCAAATAACATTACAAAAAGTTTGTAATATTTTGAGATCTCACCCTCATCATTACACTGCAATATTATCTAAAATATATCTTAGTAATGTTAAATATTAAGTAATTTTATGATTAATTAATTTACATAGTTAAAAAATCATAATATATCATATTTTATTTGGAAATTTATAATTTTTATAAAATTATATTTTCACCAAGCAAATTTGGGTTGTTGTTATCCTCAATTTGTTTTACAATAAGAATCTTGTTATAGTTTTGTTGGTTCATATCATTGCTGAATCTAGAGTTACCTGGATAATTATTTTTTAAATTGCGTTCATCTCCACAGTGTAAGAGAGAATGAAGTATTGTATGAGTGTATTTGGACAGAGGAGCCCAAGAGTTTCATGGTACTAGTTGTGCTATCAAAATTTGTGAGGAAGGCACATTTTGACTGTTTTTTAAATTTTATTTTCTGGGGGAGATGAGGCATATTTCAACGGGGTTATGAATTTTAGGAATGAAAGTTTTAAAGATTTTATTTGTCATTAATATATGTCGATTTGTCAGTTATTATGTTCATCTGTGGCATGCTTTGAAATAAACCAAAGTTTAGTATAAGTTCTTATTTTTATTTTGTTTTTGGGGCTGTTCGCTCAACTTCAAAGTCTTTGTGGATGTCCAAGAAGGTTTAGTATAGTCGATAGATTAGTCTCTTGTTTCATAAGTTAAGAGAGGATTTATAATTTTCATGATTAAAATTAATATTTTTTTTTAAATCTAAATATTGTTAAAAAAGGAAATACATGTGTTAAAATCAAATTGAAACTGACTTTTTTTCATCCCAGAAGATAAAAACGAATAGTTTGTGTCCATACTTTCTGCTTGCTATTTTTTATTATAATACAGGATCTTATTCTTGAATAATTTTAAAAAATGTAGCAGGTCTCTCTTATCAATAATTTTTTCCTACTTATGGCAAAGACTTAATATATGTAATATTGATTAAGGTGGCCTTGATATCTAGATAGCTGGACAGATATGCTATAAAAGTATTAATTTGAGGATAAATATGTAGATGGAATGTGCATTGTTAGTGCTTCATGATGTAAATATTTATTCTATAAAGCATTGTTTGATTTATGACTATAAATTATAACATTGCTGTAAATATTAAATTATTTTTTAGAGTTCAACAAAATCAATGTATAATAAATGCATTTTTAAGTGAATATTTTTTTACTTTAACGAAGTTGATTAGAATAATACTAAAGAAACTAGTTAATGTATTATTTATTTTTAAAGATTAAATCTATTTTTGAAAATTTACTTTAAAAAATGCTATGAATTCTGTGTTAGGTGTACATAATTTTCAGTTGATCTATATAGTTATTTATTGATTTTCATCTTTATCTATGACTCTCAAAAATAATCACCAAAATTGTTATCACAGCATTTATATTTAAATTTTTGAATAGAATTTATAAATCGATTAATCTTACTTTGATTATTTACAAATTTTATTCTAAAAAACAAAATAATTAAATTCTATAAAAAAAAAAATAAGAACTGATCTAACACCTCTTGGAAGTGTTGGTTTATTGTTTGATCTTTAAAACCATACACATTTTAATACTTTTCATCTAATTATAAATTATTGCTCATTTTAAAGACCAGATCTAAATTCAATTATTAAGATATATATCTCATTGTCAACTGTCATTGCACTTGTCTAAAACAGTCTTTTGTCTTGTTCACCATTTTGCATTCTATATTTATTAGGAGTATGAAATAGATTATCACTTCTCAACCCATGTTTCAGTTTGGTATAATTGTATGCATATAAGACTAGTTTTTAAAGTATTTCCAAACAGTTTCATTGTTTAATTATAGAAAAAGGAATTTAATCTTAAAGGTTAGTCAGTATTGTTTATTAAATCAATTTTTAATCCTATATGATTGCTCTTTTTAAATAATTATAGATAAGAAATAAAGTTTCTCACAATTTGTGAATATTAGTTCTGTTATAAAATATTTATGGTATTGAATTTTTTATATAAAACAAGAAGAATTATTCTAAAAAACAGATTATTTAAATATATATATCGTTGGTGTATTGCATTGAGTGACACTAATAAAATTAAATTACCAAGTACCTTGATGAATTTTTTTAGTGTGAATTAAGGACATCGTTTGTGTCAATTTGATGGACTTATGTATATTAGCATCGATAAGTTCAGCTTCATCCATAATGTGCTTAGTGACTTTTTACAATAAAATGATGATATATGTATTTAAGAGAAAAATATTATGATTTACTAAAATTTCTGAATTATTCAATCTATTATGCATATATGTTTAAATATTTCTTTACCTAAGTAAAAATTAAACTTTTGAAAAAACTTGTCATTTTTTTTTTTTTTTTAGTTCTAAAAAACATTCAGGAAGAACATTTTAAGTGTGTAATTTTCAAGCATTTGTAGTGGCTTCGTGGGTGAGTTACTAGATAATATTATTGAATGATCTGCGAAACTGTAAGTACTCTATTTAATAAAATTTTCTTTAAGAATATTTTAATTTTGAAGAATTTATGAATATTAGCAGAAGAGAAGTTTGCTCTTTTTTTTTTCATTGTATTTTAATTCATTTGTTCACTTTTGCTACAGGGTTTCATAGATTTCTATATAAAACTTCTTATAAAATCACCCATATTTATATAAATTAGGTGCTGAAATAGACTGTTATATGTTCTTATTAAACATACAAGTAATAAATTACTAAAATATCTTTTTCATGGGTCTGTTCCAACAAACAGACCTGATGATACTTTATTTTTCAACTGATATTATTCACTATCAATGTATGACGTCTTGAAGATAGGTTATTAAATATTTTTTGTGTGTGTTTTTATCCATAGAGGAACTCAAGTTACTTATTAAAATTCTTTAATTGTATAAATAAAATTAATATTACATCACATTCTATTTAGAAATTGCATTTATCGTGCCTCAACTAGTAATTGCAATAGTAATAACAATTATTTATTTTTTTTTTGTCTTCATATTTCCATCCATACTTGTCATGAGCTTGATAATAAGCAGATGTTCTGTAACTAATACAAAAAAATTGACATTTTAGGCATGAGGAGCAAAATAGTACCCGGCAGCACTTCTTCCTGGTCTTGATTTATTTCCTTAATTCAGGAAAGGAGATCTCTCATCCAGCTCCTCTTTAGTCATCTCCTGATAGGCATGTCAGCTGTGGCCATGTCGTTAATAAGTCCGTTGTGATGTCCTTGTAGTTTAAGATGAAATCTGGAGTAGAGATCGCATATGTGTTGGTCGATAGTTGGTTGTTGTAAGTCGTTATGTAAAGCTTTGTTGTTTACGTACCAAGGAGCTCCTGTTATAAGTTGTAAAATTTTGGATTGAAATGTCTGTAGTTTTTGTAGTGATTTTAATTTTGGAATTACAAATTTCAGCCGAAGATAAGTGATTGTAAATTAAATAAATTTGTATGCAATACTGCATGTATAGTAACAACAAACACTTCTATTCAGACTATATTAGTAATAATATGCGAACTAGTTTTGAGTATTAATTGAATGATTTTCCTAAATTTAAAACATTAATATTTAGAGGACTACGGTTTACAAATCTGTTAGTCAAATCTGACTCAGTGCATCGCATAATAACTTTCCCTTACCACCCCTCTTTCAGTACGAATTAGTTTTTTTTAAACTTTATTCGACCTTTAATTATGATAATTCTGTGCATTATAAATTTCCAGTTTGATAAGCTGAAAATAAATTTTAGCAATTTTTCTGTCTTTCAGTAATACCAAAAAAATCATTAACTACAAAAATTAAATTGTGGAGATATTATGAATTATAGAAGAAGTTGGTTAGGGGCAGGATATAGATATAGATAATATACCACATTAAAAAAAACTTATTTTATTTTGAGCTGACGTTTCAGTTTGTTTTAGGACTTCATTGAGGAAAAGTATAACAAAATAAGTTTAACATAAAGAAAAAAAAAAAAAGGCAGAAAATGGTAATGATAAAAAAAAGTATGATTCATACATATTGAGAAATTAAATTAAATTATGAGATATGAAATATTATACTAAGATAATTAATAACATAACATAGTATTTGATAATTAATTAAAGACTGTGTCAGATAATCAGATAATGGACAATATGACAATATATAACAATGTTATGACATAACAAAAATATTACCAATATTAATAATAAATATAAGAGTGAGTGGATGTAATATACGATATGTAAGATATAATCAAATATAAGATATAACATATTACATCTTTGAACATTTTCATATATTATATCTTACGGGTGTAGAGATGGTTGACCGTGATATAATATGAGAAGGAGTTGGTCGGGGGTTGCGGTAAAATAAGTACTAAATTTAAAAAAAAAACTTTTTTAAAAAAATTTAGTATTTATTTGACCGCATCTCCCGACCAACTCCTCCTCATTATATCTTACAAATCAAAGCTTTTAATCCATTACTAGTTATTTCTCATTGCTTATATATATTTCTTTGATTTATCATAATATTACCATGATCCCAATATTTCTCATTGCATTAAAATAAAAAAAAACAAGATAACTTATCGTAAAAAGGTTATCATTTTATAATTATAATACATATAAGTTTCACATAAACATTTCCATTTTCACATATTGTTAACAATCAATCCATATCTAATAAACCAATTGCCGTCATTTCATCTTCGCTTTTATTTATTTTCTTTTTAGATCTAGGAGTCCTACCATCCGTTTCATTGTTCACCAAAAGGTGAACGATCTTCTAATTTTTCAACCTCTCCTTCGTCTTCAATTTCAGTAGTAGGTGAATGCTGAAAAAATTAAGTTACCGATTTTAGGCTTTAACCAATAAATAAACTGATATCATTCCACTCCAAATCATACATCCAAAAATCTGGTGCGCACAATACACTACATTCACTTACTGCTCTGCTTCAAAAAGAAATTCTTGTCTGGCGAAATTGGGCTTGTACAAGAAGTTTTTTAACCACATTTTTAATGGAGCTAAACTTTGAACTATATATTTTTGATTTTTGGACATATTTGTCAATACAAAAACTCCTTAAGACCATAAAAATAACATAAACCCTATTTATTATATCCATTATAGGCAATAAAAACCTTATAACTGCCTAAATCTATTTGAATCACGTAACTCCAGTCTCTGAGCTTTATAGACAAGCTTTGAAAGTACATAATTATGAATATGTAAGCTGATACTGCACAATAAAAATTATAGGAATTAAATGTATTTAAATTCTTATTTTTTACTTGGAAAATTTACCAAAAAAAGTTATCTATTTTTAAATTCAGCATCACTAAGTCAAAAGTCGTAACACTGATTGCAAGAGTATAATGTTATTTCACAAAGGGTATTTTTTTTTTTTTTTAATAAATAGACAACATATAGCTAATTGTTTAAATATAATATTGGATTTAGCGTTATTAAACTACAGTAAATGTATTTAAATTTATAAACATGTTTTACCCATCCATGAAATATCTTTATATTTCACTTCTTCCTTCACACAAGTACAATGAAATAGTTTTTTTTAACTACGTCATTACCTTGATTCGGTGGATTTTATTCCAACTTAAAAATAATTTTAAATATTTTAATTTAGTTAAGAAATTTCATTTTATTTCTTTGGAAACATGTGGTTTCTGTTGAATAATATTAGTTTTCAGAAATTATTATTTATAACTTTTTGTCACTCTCCATTACTATTAATTTCTACGACTTTCTATATTAGATATTGTTTTTTCTAAAACTCTTCGCTTTCCAACGATACTTTCTTACGATACATATGTATACTTTCTGACAATTGTTTCCAGAGATTCATTTTCAACTTGGATAAGCATTTTTCTTTTTTTCTCCTTTATTCAATAACCAAATTCTTTCATACTTTATATTTAGCCATTTTTTATTTTTAATGATAATAAGAGACAATTATTTTTTTAAAATAAACCAAATTTAAGGTACTTAAGAGGAAGACATATTGAAAATTAGGCATTTAAGTCCTGTCAAGTGACATCAATGTGGATAAGACCTATTTGATATTAAAGAACACTTATCAATACACTGATTTACCTAGTTTAATCAAAATTGTTGGACCTGTTTTAGAGAAAATCGTAAAAATGTCTATCACCGTTGATATAAAGCGGCACTTCCTGTAACCAATTTTAATGAAAAAGTCACTTTCATATCTGAGCCATATACAAATGTTAAATACGTAATATCAGTTTTTTACGACTTTTCGTTTTTGAGGTAGACTGATAACATGGACAGACACCGACCATTTTGTGGGGCTTAGTTGTTTCGACTCAGGGGACCTCAAAATGTGTATTTCCATTAAAACCTCAATATTGTGTATTCCATCACAATCACAATACTTTGAGTTACCTATATATGTGATATATGTACTATATGGTAAGGAAAAAAGTGAAAAGTAAACTAAAATATCAGATTTTTAAATTCCTTTATAATTTATTTTTTCTTCCATTTGATATCCTTATAAACATTTATTTGAAATATTCTGTATACTTCTGGATATACTTATTTCTGAATATGAATGAAAGAAGACATTCTTGCATTTTTAACAACTACTTTAACATTAGTGAAATAAATGTAATACAATTTATAGCATGTGGAATTCTCATCTTACAATAATTTCTTTCTTTTAATGACATGTTTTATAGCATCCTAGGGAATGAGTCAAACACCTATTTAACTGTACACGAATTAACTTTTTAGGTAATTATTCACTGATTGTTGGACTAAATACTTATTATTACTTTCAAACTATGCCTGCAGTAAAAAAAACATAAATTTCAGAGATAGATCCTATTAGTTCATACTTAATATATTATCATACCAGACTTTAAAAAATATATTTCAAATTTTACTATGAAACATCTCATTGAAAATATTAAGTTCAAATTTATGACAACAATTACTACACTATTTCATGTACAGATTGATTAACAACCAATTTGTGAAGTTGTTGTATTTATGAAAGTGATTTATGTTGCCAAAGTAAACAATGAGGTTATTGGTTAAATAAATAATAACGATGGAAATGAAACAAATTAAAAAAAAATAATAAACATCGAAGACCACATCCAGACCATGGATTTCATTACTTAGATGATGTGGAGTGATTTGACCCATAATAATATTGATGAATTTGAGAAGATGTTGTTCTGGGGTGTGATCAATTATATGATACTGTATCATATAACTGTATTTTTTTTATTGTTTTTCAATGTTTCAACCTATGTTGTAGGTCTTCATTAGGGCGTTCCATCTGGCATTGCGGAATGCACTCGGGAGACAGTCACTCAACTGCTTCTTGCAGTGCCAAATTGAACGCCCTGATTAAGGCCTACAACGTACGTCGAAACATTGCAAAACATAGTAAAAAATACTATTATATAATATAGTATTATATAATTGGCTGCATCCCCATCTAACTTCTCAGATTATAACAATAATCAACTATCTCCACATGATTAAAAATTGATGAAATTGTACAGATAAGAAAATTGTCTACATTCCATTTTTCTACAGAAATACAGAGGTAATAAAAAATCCTACATTTATCTGTAGGCGAACCATATCTATTCATAAACATCATTGGCTGCTGAAATAAAAAAAATTATAATTTCTTATGAAGCAGCTAATAACTTAAAAATTAAAAAAATCTAAAGTACTTCAGTATTTAAGTCCTCTCAGAGTGCTTCAACTATGATAGGACCTCACTGCTAATAATAAAATGTATTAAAAAATCGGGAGAGCCATTTTTGAGAAAATTGTAAAATTAACAATATAAAGTGATACTTCCGGGAAATCAATTTTAGTGAAAAATTATTGTAACATCCTCAGCATAAATCATCCTTCAATACGTTATTTAAATGTTTTAAACCTCTTTTTTTTTTTTTTTTTAAATTTGACTCTTTAAAGACACAAACATACTTATAATTTTGTCTGACTTGGTTATTTGCATTCAGGGGTCAGTGAAAACTCGAAATTAAAAACTTTGAAATCACAATATTTCCATTTCTGGTAACTTGACATATATTCTACCATGGAGGACATAAGAAAATCGATTACACTGAGAATTCACATCTACAAAAATATATTTCTAATTCCTCATCTTTTGAAACATGAAAGTGGAAATAAGACTTATTACAAAAAAGTTTAGATGTTAAGGTTTCTTTTGATTCTTCAAAACTTGACTAATCCATTCTTTTTGAATAAATGCCAGCATAGTCAGCAACATTATCTAAATTACTCAAAGTTATGTAAAACTAATATTATGAATATTTGGATAATTTTTTATTAATTATGGAACCACTGATGAAGTAAGTTAAGTTTATACTATAGTTTTTTATCTTTCCCAAAAATTGTTAGAAAATGTATATATAACTTCTGATAGCACAGGTAATCCTAGACCTGGGCAAAAAGTATTTTTAAATGCCAAGTATTCTTTTTTACATACAAAGTGTTTTTTAATTACAGATTATTTTAATAACAAAGTATTTAAATTGTTTTCAGAAAAGTTATTTCAAATATTAAACATCAAAAGTAGTATGTATTTTAATTACAAACAACAAAATTGAAATATTGGGTTTGGAAATAAATCCTTTCGGTTTTTCAGGGTGAAATAAAGCTCTAATGTATTGTAGATATAAAATTTATTTTAATCTACATTATATTGACCATTATTTAATATGACTTTTCCCCATCTTTCCACTAACTGCATAATGCCATGTTCATAGAATGTCTGTAGTGTATTGTTAAAAAACTGATCCAAGTGGTTTTTGTTGTCCTCTTCCTTAGGGAATTTCTTTCCATTCATCATTATGTCCAAATTTCTTGAATGAAATTTGGCAAACCAATTTTGACAGGTGTGTACGGCTAAGGCATCATCCCCATAAACACTGCAAATTTTTCTATGAGCTTCTGCAGCACAGTGAGCTTATCTTTTTTAAAATAATACAACAAAATATGCCAATAATAAATGGTATTTTCATCCATATTCACAGTGCAATAGCAAACATAATACTAAGCTAGTTTCAACAAGAGTTAACAGATGTAGTTTTTGACATATTACAAACAGAATAAACAATCCAGCTTAGGGATTAATTCATCAGATAAGAAGTGTATCATACTGACATAAAAATAAACGGAAAAACCAAAAGGACTTGACTTATTTGCCAACCCAATACAAAATAATTAATGGTGGGTGATCACTCTAGAATACTGGGAACCTACTCTATTTGGTAGTTTATTTTGTGTATTTATAATATTTTTTTCTTTTAATGTTTATTACATAAAGCAAATAAAACAAATTAGGATATTTTTCCCAAAAGTAAATATTGTATTTAACAGCTAAATTTTGTTTCTTATATAAATAAATGATTTGTTTTAATTTGAAGTTCCATCATCCTAAGAAAACATTTTATTTTAACTGCATTAATTAAATAGCTTTTTCAAAAATATAAATCTTGGAATAGAGTTATATAGATACAAGCGTGTATGCTTTCACTTCTTTACATTCATCTCATCCTGTAGAACTGCATTAATGACCTTGCATATCTACTTTATAAATATAGATATGAATTGTTCAGGTACGTTAGATAAGTAATGTATACTTCTGTAGCTATCCCCTGAAGCCTGTCTGAAACCTGTCAGTCTAAGCGGATTGCAAGTCTGTATTTAGCATGTATAGCTTCGCTGTCAGATTTTTGTCAGAATTATTTCAAAATCACTGAACGTCATTTGACAGAAATTGTAGAATTCACCAGTAGGTTCGTATAAGAGTTCCCAAAAATGTTTTCCATTGGTTTTCTGTAATGAAAAAGAAATAATTCAATATGAAATGGAATATATATTATTAATTAATCGATATAATAAAATAAAGTTGGTTGAGTAATTAACAAAATCTATTTTTTGAAAAAAAAAGTAACATTCCTGCTGAATTAATTATTAACTTTGTAATTATTTTAAAAATTGAATTAGTTTAACTGTTAATTTTATTAGTTTGTGAAATTAGTATATTTTAACTCCTAATTTAAAGTTCCAGTTTAGAAGAACTGATACAAACAATAACATTATTACAATAACAAATAAGTGCTTAAACTGAATGAAAGTAGATTCAGGTAAGAAAAAGAAAAATATATCTAGTAGGATTTTGTTTTAAAATAACTATAGTGGTTCATTTGTCTATTGGTCATAAATAAATTACTCAAAAATTAGTATTTATTTGTACGTTTCAAGGAAACTCTGTCCTACTCCTCAGTTATGATATCCTTATAGTTCAGTTTGTCATTATTTATTTCATTAATATTTGGTTTGTAGTGTACAATGTTTTTCATTATACTTGTTTGACTTTTGTTCTTTTTATAGTGGCCAATAGGCAAATGAACCACTATAAAAAGAACAAAGGTCAAACAAGCATAATTTAAAATAAATAAGTAAACTCTAAAGGAAATAAGAGTTGGATTTAAAAGCATGTAAAACAGATTACCTGTTTTTTTTACACTGATTATTAAAATTATTTCCTCCCACTTTTTTCATTTTTTAACTTTGTTGCTTCATTATTAACTCTTTTATGGAACAGTATTGTTTAATTTTCGAAACTGTTACTAAAAAGCATTTGATACAATAGAAATAGGCGAAAGAAACTTTTTATATTACTGCTAATGTTTAATTTAATTTAATTTTTGTTTTTATTATATATGATTTATTTTTTCATATTTTCCAACAACAAATTTGCAATTGCTGTGGGTCTGTACCCTTGTACAATACATTTATATATATATATATATATATATATATATATATATATATATATATATATATATATATATATATATATATTCAATATGTTAGAAATAGAATATATTAGGTTGGTAAATAAGTCGTTTCGTTTTTCCTGTTTATTTTTATTTCACTATGATACACTTCTTATCTGATGAATTAATCCCTAACGTGGATTATTTATCCTGTTTATAATATGTCAACAACTATGCGTGTTAACACTTTTTGAAACTAGCTAGGTATTGTTTGCTATTGCACTGTGAAACTTCTCTGGTTGGCCATATGAAATTTAAACGAGCAATGTTGTTGATCAAAATCCCAATTGTTGGCCATTGTTGATCAAAATCCCACCCAATCAGTATGAGAGAATGCTATTGCCCTAAATGTGTCGCACACAAGCTTAGAAAACGATTTGCACAAGATCGGCTATGAATTGATGTGCTGATTAAATAGGAGTTTATTATTGAGTATTACGCCTAAGTATTTGATTGACTTGGTTTTATTTGATATAATAGATAAATTAAATATTTTCTAATATTTTATTTTCTTGTTTTCATGAAAATAATCAGAAGCATATGTAATGGGAAAGGTTAGTCAGAATTCTGTATGAATATTTTTTTAATAGTCTTAGTACATAATTAAATGGAATAGTTCTGAATCTGCTATTAGTACCCAAATTATTTTATGCCTATAATAAAAAACCTGCAGAATAATTTATTAAATTTAATGTCATGATTAATAATCTTCTTTTTACTAATATTCACAAACACCTTTGGTCTTTTTGTAATATTGGTGAAGACAGGAGACTGTATAAAAGTTCAATTTTTCAAGACATCTATGAAAAAACCAATGGTGTTTGTGAGTGCCACGAAAAGGAAAATTATTTTGCATGAAAGTTAGTGCAATAAATTATTCTTCGGGTTTCTGATGGTGTTTAATAATTAATTAGTACATAATTAAATGGAATTAGTCTTAGCACATAATTAAATGGAATAGTTCTGAATCTGCTATTAGTACCCAAATTATTTTATGCCTATGATCAAAAACCTGCAGAATAATTTATTAAATTTAATGTCATGATTAATAATCTTCTTTTTACTAATATTCACAAACAACATTGGTCTTTTCGTAGACAGAAGACTGTATAAAAGTTCAATTTTTCAAGACATATATGAAAAAACCAATGGTGTCTGTGAGTGCCACGAAAAGGAAAATTATTGTGCATGAAAGTGCAATAAATTATTCTTCAGGTTTCTGATGATGTTTAATAATTAATTTGAACAAATTATAGGTATTAAAGGATTTCTCGTTAACTGGGAAAATATATTGTTGTGATAAGTCAGTATGTAACATTTTAGAAAATTAAATCACGAAGTACTAATGAATTTTCTCTCCGTGAAATTTCTACTTTGTAAACTTAAAGTGAGTTTTTACCATAAATATGATGAAATATGTACTTGCTCCATCGAAATTGAACTTAATAGGTTTGTAAATTAACCGATAACATGTAGAGTTGTAAAACTGAATTAATTGTGGGATATAATAATCCAGAATGATAAACATGTAATATATAACAGTGAGATTTAATAAAACAATGTTAACAAATCTGTGCTATATTCAAACCTTATTATTTATTTTTCTTTCTTCCTTGTCTTTTAGCGACATGTATTATGGAAGAAGTAGAGCTTTTCACCTCTATCAATAGTTATTCTACATCATTTCATATTTTATGCTTCATTTGATTCTTAAATCTGCTCCAAGACTTACTTTTTATTGAAAGGGGTTATGAGTGATTGGTGGTCCACGATTTCCTTTTGCTCATTCACCATAGCTTTCTATTATTGATAGTTATCCTTCCTTCCTAGATGAGTGAAATTTTTCTTCGTACTTTTCGCTTGCATGAGAAGCAAGACTACCAAAGCCAATAACGTATAAATTAACCCTTACAGAGGAAGTCATTAATTAATCATAACAATAATAAGCTTCAATTGAATACCAAGCCATTGTAGCCTTTTCAGAAGAAAGAGGCAGAAAATAATTCTCCAGGCAACAATCTGAAATGCTACCTGAAAATTTCTTGGATTATAAGTCTGATAAATAAGTAACAAGAGGAAAGATTAGGAAAAATATTAAGCAAAATTAGCGGAACATCAGCAGCATCTCCTGAGAATTGGAATTGTGGAAAGCCCTTTATTCTCCTTATGCCATAAAGAGGAGATGACTGCTTGACCTTAAGTTGGTAACTTAAGGTATTAACATATATTATGCCATGGAGGACATGTGAAAATTGTTGACATAATAAGGTTTATTACTAGGTTATTCTGGGCATATATCATATATCCATGACATGGGCATATGACGGCAATATCAATGTCAACCTGCTACAATTAATAAAACTTTCAAATTCAAGATATATTTTGTATAATTTACTTTGTATAATTTACAGCAAGATTACGCAATGCAGCAAGTTTCTTTTTTCTTCTATAGTTTGATTTCTTATCCTTCAGTTTTTCTATTAAATTTTCTACAGCATATATTTTCAATGTAAACTTTGTAGAAATCTGTCATCTGTTCTGAAGAATAACGATGTCTTGTATACTAGCAACACCTTTGTTGTTTTTCCTTTAAAAATTACTTAATTAAAATGGATTTCGGTTTTGCTTTCACATTATGGTTGGAAGGGTGTGTGTCATATGATCATCTTGATGAAATGCTAGCTAATATTTGTATCATTTGTCACATAGATATTTTCTTTTTACTTTCACTTAGCTATATATGAAATATGTAGTAAGGGACAGTATTGCGATCTTGAAAATTTTAGAATCTGAGTTTTCAACGGAAATACATGTTTTGAGTCCAAATAATCAAGTCCCGCAGAATGGTCTGTGTGTGTGTCTGTATGTATGTGACAGGTTTAGCTCAAAAAATAAAAGTATGAAAGTGAAATTGAATATTTAAGGTTTTTTGTATACCTGAGATGTTACAGCAACTTTTTCGTCAAAATCGGCTAACCGGAAGTGGCACTTTATATCATCGATGAAACACATTTTTACTATTTTCTCGAAAACGCTTGAACGATTTTGATTAAATTCATTATATCAGTTTAAAATTAAGCAGTTTTTAATATTATGTAGGTTTTATTCTCATTGATGTTCTCTAACAGGGCTTAAATGGCTAATTTTCAATATTAGCTTCCTCTAAAGTACCTTTAATTTTTTTTTATTTGAAACAATTAACCATTACATTGATCTCTAATATAAAAAATAGTTAAATATAAAATATGAAAGAATTTGATAATTAACTAAAGGAGAAATAAGATATCGTAACAGAGAAAAGTTGTAATGAAGGAACAAAGGGATACGAGAGCGGCCGAGCTGGCCCGAAGATTAGAACAGGCTTCCATACGTACATGAGCTTAATATAATACGGACTCCGACAATATTATGTACATATACATATGCGGTTTTCCTAAATGTTTTCGTTGGTATTATTTAATATTTAATTGTATAGATTACAGCGATATAAATATTAAAATTTGTATATATAAGGGTACTTAAACAAATAAAAATATCCACAATGAAATATAAATCAATATAGCGTTTATAATTTTTACTTTCACTTCCCTTTGTTTGAAAATACTTATTTCTGCTAAGAAGAGGGTGGTAAGTGAAAGTAGTGTGACGCGCGCACCGCACCAGATTTTTTATTTTTTTTTTTCAACAAGATTTAGGATTGGTCTCATCTTATATCACAACTATGCTTTATGGTGCTTCCTGTTTTCTCATGTAGTGACATTTTCTATTTCACTTGTTCTGATTTTCAATGTCTTATTCATGGTAATATATTTTTTTAATGAATGGCCACATCATTGATACCAATCCATAGAACAAATTAGGAGAAAGTCGTATAAAGCTGTTGAAATCTTCACCATCCAGCATTTTCAACATTCGTAGATGTCTAAATTTAGGATCCTCTAGATACAATATTTCTGCCCATTTTTTTTTCTTTTCCGATTATTTAACGATCAATAGCGTTTTTTATCTAATGCCTGTTTTGAAATGTAAATACAAAACTTTAAAAAAATAAATAGTAATAGATGCTTTAAAATTGAAATCAGATATACAATCTCGTTAATTTAGTGTGAGCCAAATATTACTCATTGACCTTGAAGTGTGTAATAGTGGGCTGGTTAATCATCAATTGGTGTGGACTCTAGGAGTTTGGATCACTAAAATTAAATATATGTATAAATTCAACAAATGCTTATGTTGTATCTAATGGTTACAAACAAAAATAAAATAAAATTCGTGCTCTTGATACAATTATTGTTTACTTTAGAAAATGGAAGGAATGTTACTGATGATAAAAAATTTCAATTTTGTAGATTGGCATTGCAGGATTGGAAGTGAATTTGCTACAGAAGAAAAATTTTATTGAGGTGAATTTGTACTCATTTGCTGTTTGAAATTGAGCTTCATTTTGTTGGCCTCCTCTTCTTCCTTCCCATACTTCCTTCACCAGGCTGTTTCTTTTGGTTTTAGCAACTCATTTTTCTATGATGATTTCTGATAAAAAAATAAAGTGTGCACACATTACTGATCTGACTTCAAAATGGAGGCCAATAAAAAAATGGTGGTGAAGTCCAGAATTATATAGAATTTTTTTGTTTTCAGGGATTGATTCCTGAACATCGGATGTACGCTATGTATTCTTAATGCTTAACGCCCTCGGATCTTGTTTAGATTAGGCTCGCCAGTGATTTTTTAATGATATTTAGTAACAGTTATTATGCATTTTATTGTAGTACTGAGAGGCGTAGTACTGAGCTTCATGACACAGGGACACATCGTACCTCCCCCAATACCAATAACCCAAACTTGATACCATTGATATAGAAATAAAATCACATGTTTAAATATTATTTAATTTAGTATTGTTGGAGTAATTGCGGTTATAAAGTGATAACACGATGAATATTTTTGAAGTTTACTATTTATGCATAACGTAAAAAAGTTTATGTGGGCGAACGCCAAAACGAAAAAGAAAAAGGAATGTGGGACTCATCGCTCTATGTTAGACTCGTATTTATGTGAGTTCATGTGGAGTTTGAGTTTGAGTTTCTCAACTCAAACGAAAACGTTTTTGATAAAATCCTTAAGGACATAGTAGAATTTTGGTCTCCAGTGGTACCTGGAGTAACTCATTAAATGTATAATGTTTTTTTGTTATGTATAAAAAGTTCCTATCAAATGAATCATTTGTTTCTTTTACCCATTTTTTTTTAATTTATCAATTTATCAAATCAACTGTTACTAGATAAAAAAACTGGCGCGTCAAATCTAAACAAGACCCACGCTCTCTTTCAGATGACCAGCAGCTTTGATTTTTTGATGTAATATTAAAAATATATTGGTATTCATATGGTGCTTATCAGCAGACCTGGTTCCCCTACTTGCTCGACATTTAGCCCTATTAGGGGACATTCTATACTCTTGGAGCCCGATTGGACAAGTCCGACCAAAGTTCTCCGATCACGACTTCGACCATGGCCGGTTTGCACTCACGAACTGTCGTTTTACATTGCAGTGTATATCTATCCACTATCCACTATCCACTATCCACTAGCCACTAGCCACTAGCCACTAGCCAACCAGGTGTTAACCGAGGTAGGGTCACGCTACATAATTTATCTAACCACGAAACATATCTGTTACGTGACGGATGATAAACTCTGGAATATTACGTGGTATATACAGAGCTCTCCTTCCACACAACAAATAGTCGCAACTTTTCCTGCCATTATTTATAATAGAAATTCAATGTCTCTTATCGAACTGGACTTTAATAATAACTATTTAATGAAATTGTTTTTCGAACATGGTTTGTTATTTTAAATAATAAACTTTTTGAATCGGTCAAGTTTCACGCCCCAAAATTTGAGGCTGTCTCGTTTATAGATACGTGGAATCCATTGATGGAACAAAGAAAATATCAGTCCTTATTTTTCAATATTTTACTTCGACAGCCTTGCGATTTTTGTACATTCCTTATTCACAAACCATCTATGAGAAATAATTATTATTAGGATTCTCCGGTAAGCACTAAGTTTCATAGTTCTTCACCTCGCATTGTCCTGATAAAAAGAAAAATAGTTACTGTTTCGACACTGACATTGTTATTTATGAAAATTAATTTCATGAATTAATTTGTAAGTTTGTTTATATTTGTAAGTTGTAAGTTTGTAAGTTCAATTATATTCCACTTGTTCTGATTCTAACTTTATTTGATATTCGTTTATTTTTTATGAAACTACTTCTTAGATGAAAATAAAAACATGGTCATTTCTCACTCCTTGAACAAGTACCTTACTATATAGAAATATGTTTTTTTTTTCTTGTCAAAATTACTTATATATGGTTGGTTATGTTAATGGATTATGTATCCACAATTTTTTTTTCTCTAACCCCCAAAAAGTTTATTTTATTAAAATTGGATATATAAGTATAAAAAGTATAAAAAATAAACATATATACAAAGCATAAGATTCTTCCACTGCCCGAGGGCATCCACATATCAGTAACATGGTAAGACTATAAACATTGCCAACTTCACTATTCAACGCGAATGTGTACTAAATGATGTCTAATAAACGTACTGTATTATTAAAACGATTAGCAAAAATTTTCATTAATTGATTAATTTACAATTTTAATTTAATTTACTTTGGGTTTTGTTTCGTTTAGAATTTCTACTTCTATGATTATAACTTCAAATTGTTTGCCAACATTTATTTACTTAAAACGTAGGCTAAGAAATAATAAAATACAAACAATAAAATATTATTTTGTTTACTTACATAATTACTACATGTTTCTTTCTCTTTAGCAGTGGAAATTTTCATTATATAATCCATAATGCCAAAGCACGGTATAGATGGCCTATATATAAAGTCGGTGCCTCCGCCACTACGTCTACTCCTTTGTATTTTGGACAACTCGAAATGATATGTAGGGCCCAAAGTTTTAATTTTTTTTGGTAAGTCTTCAATGGGGAAGTTAGGTATATTTAACTCGTCCAAAATTGTTTGCATTGATGCACTCCTCGCCACATAATTCCGATATTTTCGGTTCAATATCTTCCATAAATTTTCGCTCTCGCAGTATAACTGGACAAACTTTAAAGTTTTTTCTTCATTCCAATGGACTGTCATTTTATACTCAACATAATGTTTAAATTTATACTAGTTGGCGCCAGTTGTTTAACACGATTCGACAGACGATGTTACATTCAAATCATGGGCATACGCATGGGAGGACAGAGGGTGTCCGTTGCTTCCTCCTCCATCCTAAGGGATTTGAAAGAAGGGATTATAAAAAGATTTATCGAAAATCCAAGAAAAGTAATTTTTGTATGAGGTTTGACGTTGAACTGTTTTCCAATCCTATTGCTGAGGTAGGCTCTATCTAACCGCTCTGTCGGCCGTGCCCCCCAAGAGGACTATGCCAAGGCCTGAGTCTTGATGGCGGCCATCCTCAATTTCTTTCCCTCGCACCACTCTGTTATTAAGTTAGCGGTCCCTTCAGCTTCTTTTTTCAGTCTGATTCTGCTATTCGATACCACCACAACGGCCAGATCATCTGCGTAAGCTGTGGCGGAGAAATGCTTCTCTTCCAATACTTTCAATTAATCGTCGAAGACTAATTTCCACAGAGCAGGACCTAGAACAGAACCCTGGGCACAACCTCTTCCCATATATTCTTCTACTTCAAAGATTTTACTCCGTATCTTTTTAACTTAGGTCCTGAAGATAGCTCGTTTAAGTTGCTTGGAGCCTCATACTTCTGCAACAGCTGGTACGCTCGCACACCAAACACTATCGAAGGCGGAGGAAATGTTGAACAGAAGAAGCATAACATACTTTTCTGCCTTCTCTTCGACGTCACTTCGCACTCTCAGGAGGGCATCTGCTGTTATACTGCCTTTAGTGGATCCCTACTGCCGTGGATGGCTAGCTCTTGAGAACACTGGTCATAGACTCGTCATCAGTAGGTTCTCAAACACTTTGCTCATAACAGGGAGAAGATATATAGGTCTATAAGACTTGGATAATTGCTTGTCCTTTTGCCTCCTCCTTTGTAAAGGAGCCTGATGTCAGAAATTTTTGAGCTTCTTGGAAACTATCCCCCATCTAGGCAGTCATTGAATACTTCCAACGGGGTATCTTCTTTATAGAGGTTACTATTCTTCAGATATCCGCACCAATCGAGTCTAAACCAGGAGCACGACGAGTCCTTTGTCTGTCCACGGCAGCTCGGAGATCACAGTGGGCATACCTGCTTATATATAAAGTCGGTGTCTCCGCCACTACTTCTATTTCTATTGTATTTTGGACAACTCCAAATGATATGTAGGGTGCAAAGTTTTTATTTTCTTGGGTACGTCTTTAATGGTGAAGTTAGGTATATTTAACTCGTCCAAAATTGTTTGCATAGGTGCACTCCTCGCCTCGCCATTCCGATATTATCTGTTCAATATCTTCCATAAATTTTTGCTCTCGCAGTATAACTGGAAAAACTTTAAAGTTTTTTTCTTCATTCCTACGGACTGTCATTTTATACTCAATGTTTTTTTATACTCAATGTCATTTTATGTTTACATTTTTATTTATTTATTCTCCCTTCCTTGGCCTTGGACAAATGTTGCCAATTAACTTCTTGCGGTCATGTTAAATCGGCGTCATCTTCTTCTTCTTCACCTCCTCTGTTCGGCGGCCGTCCAGCAAGTGGTCCTCTTTCTGGAATATGAAAATGATCAGAGCCAATTGCGGTTTTCCACCCGTAAATAAAGTTTTTGAAGAATGGGTAGTTCTCCTCGGTCACCAACTGAGGGAAATCGTTCTCAGAGAGGACGTAGAGTCCAGTTTCTCTCAGACGTTTAGTCCTAAGAGCCTCAAAGACGATGCAGTCCACAATAATATGATCAGCTGTCTCCGGAACTCCGCAACTGAGGCATAGGGGATCGATGTTCTTTCCAAAGCCGTGCAACTTAGCACGGAAACCCCCCTGCCCTGTGGGGAATAAATTCATAGTTTAAATTTAAACTAGTAGGCGCCAGTTGTTTAACACGATGCGACAGATGACGTTAAATTCTAATCATGGGCGTACGGAGAGATGGGCAGGCTCCCTCCCTCAATGATTTGAAAGTAGAGGTTAGAAAAAGATTTGTCGAATACCCAAGGAAAGTAATTTTTAAAAATTGTTCTACTTGTATATTGTGTTTCTTATAAAAATATTTATAAATTTATATTTATATTTATAAACTTGAAAAAGTAAGATCAAGCCACAATTAAATTATTTATAAATAATAATAACTATAAACTACTTAGTATAATATGGAAGGAATCATTTATCTACCTGAGATTTTCCTTAATTCAGGCTTGCTCCCTTCTAATATGCAAGCTGCGTACGCTCTTGATTCAAAGTAGGAAAAAAATCTGTAATGATTGTAGGTACAATTTTTAGTTCCTCTGGTATGCTAATCCACTAGTTGGAACGTGTGAATAATTCGTACAGCACGTCCCATTGGACAGTGATCAAAAGACAAATAAGTAAGAAAGTAAAATAATGCAACGTGTCATAAGATGAAGAATGATTTTTGGGGCTTAAAACGTAATCTTGCTGTTTTGGTCTTCTTACTCGCATCAAAATCTTGAAATCTCAATTCGTCTCGTATCGATCCATCGATTTAACACTGTCCCATTATTGAAGCCTAGCGAAATATTTACATCGACTTTATTTATTTCAGAAAGAAAAACAAAAGTGGAGAGTACGGTTCTCTAAGAATAAATTCGATTCGCTTAAATCACTAAGGGGTCAATCCATTTGAAATCACCCAATTTGAATTATTTTTGTTCGACTTTTATATTTTTTTAATAGTTATTCCATATTTATTTGAGAGTTAAAAACCATAGTTGAAAAAAAATTAAGGATCACAGTTTTTCTCTGCGGCTATTTTGAATTTGCTTTTTGACTAAAAACATTTTTTGGGAAAATGTCTGTAACTCTGGTAATTTTGTAGATATCAAACGAAAATAAAAACTGCATTAAAATAGAGTATATTCTCTACATTCTTGAACAACAATACATGACATAAAAAGAAAGAAATGTAATAAAGAAAAATCTCAACTAATTTTTTTTTTTCAAAGGTATTACTGTACTTTATGCTGGCAAAATTTCAATCTTGGAAATCTTCTCCTTTTTATGAATCTTAATTTTTAAAAACGTTCAAAAGTCATTTTCCGCGAGTTTTGAATTTGAATATTATAAAAGGATGAAAGAAAATGATGGAAATTGTATATGTTATAACATTTTATAAGAAATTATGGCAGAAATCTGGTGGCTGAGATTCAATCGGCTCTAGAGTTATATCTTATCAAATATGTCTGGAAATTTGCATTATTTAAACGATAAATCAGCATCCTAAATTGAATATTGAATTCATTTGCACAAATCGTGTGGTAAGTATATACGTTTTCTCTGCAGTGACAGCTACTATCACATAAACTGCTATATGTAAGTGCCTAAACAGTGAGCTGTCATCTTAACAACTGTATTTGTGATTGGGGAGAATCATTATTCTAAAAATCATTGATGTGGATGTGTAATGTTTATTTCTGAAATCAAAGTTGATTATATCTAGCGTTTTCATGTATCGAATTCCTTGATAACGGATAACTATTTATATTATATATTTATTTAGGGGCGTGGTTGCCGAACGGGCTAACGCGTGTGCACAGCACCGCGAGTTGCCCGGCAGCCAGATAACCGAAGTTAATAATAAGATTTTAAAAAAGTACGAGTTCGCGTCCCGGTGCTGGAGTGGATTTCAAATTCCCCTCCCTCATCCTCCGGCTCGTGAAAATCCCGTATAGACTCGTAAGGCGAGGTAGTGTAAAACATAAAAAAAATCTATTTATTTATTGTTGTCTATTTATTGATTCTTACATTTTTATTTTCATTTAAGTAGTAAATAGTTTTCATTCTATCAGGATGAATTTAATAACAAAAGATTCGAATTTTTTTACGATCGTAATACGTTTTCTTAATATATATATATATAGTAAAATACTGTATATATATATACTGAGCCTTCATTTTTTTTTTACTATGGTTTTGAACTCTCAAATTAATATGGAATGACATGGAACTCGTAAAAAAATGATAAAAATGAAAAATGTCGAGAACTTGATCTGGGTGATTTCAAATAGATTGACCGTAAGAATTTTGATTAATTTTCTCTGTGTAAAAGTGAATGTCATTTTTGTTTACTTACTGTGTTTTTTTTTAAATAAATAAATAAGGTAGAAATTCACGAAAAACTTTCTTAGAACTTCAGTTCCATCAAAAATTTACTTAAAATTGTTAAATGTTTGTACTAAACTGCCGATATAAAGGCACATACTCCCTCCGATATTCTATAGGATCCCTAAAAACTCGTTTAATTTTTATTAGTTTTTCAAATAGTCAGGAAACTACACTTCTTCTGGAGTATTCCAGTTACTAATTAGAAGATCAATGAAGTTGTATTTAAAGTTCTTAAAATGTATAATTTAAAATAATCTTAAAAAAAAAAAAAAAAAATCTTCCTCTCTCACTCATAGAAAACTATGTTATGTATCGGATAGCAACACTACAATTAACATGAGAATGGGTGGCTGCAAACCCATAACCTTGCATTATTCGAAACCGGTGAATTTTGATCTTTAAACAACAGAATCCGGTATGTAAAAAAAATAAATAAACGGTAGTAGCTCCTGATTTGTATGTTGATGGTTTATAAATTTTTAAACATAACTGTGGTTAAAAAAATATTAAATGAAAACAATTACTAAAAAACATATATATACTATTAATGAAGTACATATCGAAGTATGAGATTTCTAACGAGTTTAACTCGGTCAATTAAAAGGTTAGAACGGTATTTTAGTTAGAAAAAAAAAAAAGAAAAAAAAGAAGCTAATTGGAAAAAAGGTACCTGACTCACAGGGGTCCTGTTTTGGGTACCAAAGCGCTGGCCACAGCGGGTGAAAAAAGTGACCCAACTGGTCTCATTTTTATTTCTCAAATCGGACGTTGAGTGACGCAAGGCGGCCACCGGTCCTCTGAGGAGGACACGAGCACCTCTTTCGCAACTCCCTTCTCTCTCCTCTCCTCTCCTCTGCTCCCCTCTTTGTATGTAAATGATTGTTTAGAGGTCCATCATTCCTCTTCAATATTGTATACCATGTGTTGTGTTTATCATCAGTATAAATATCTGGAGATCGATACTGGTTAGAAGTAATTCAAGGTTTTTTGTCATTTCAAAAGACTTATGATAACAAAATCTAAACCTATATTTTTTTACTATCTAATGTAAGATTTATAAAATAATTTAAAAAAAAAAATCATCCTTATTAATAAAAAGAAATCTTCTATTTGGAAACAAGTAGGGCTTGTGATATGTACCTTTGTCTGTAAAAACGGATCATGTGCCAATCTCAGACTTTGATATTTTTACAATAATATTCGTTATCAAGTTGTTTTAAGACAAGTTAAAGCATCATAGTTTTAATTGACCAACTTGATTAATTACTCTTCTTTTAAATATAGGAATATTTGTTGCAAATCTCTCTCTTTATCAGCTGTCTATAAATCTTTGATTATATAGGGAGCAATCCCTTTCTATGTAACTTTGCAGAAGATCCACACTTCGATTTATTCTTGTGTATCGAACTACACTAACCGGGATTCATAGTTTCTCTTGCTTTTTCATTTTTTTTTTTTTTTTTTTTTTGTGTGGTGTGCTTTTAAAACGTTTTTTTTTCTGTTCTATCAGCAGTTATTGTTACTATCTTTGACGGTTTTAATGGATATTTTGTTCAAGTATCAGTGCGTAATCTACTGGTACTGGTGGGGAGAACTGGTCCGGCAATTGGGCCTTATGTATTTTCGTTTTTTTTTTTGTTACCTCTACATCACCTTTTAGGGGATGAGGGCGGGGGATCAATGCCAAAGGTAAAAGACACCACGGGCACCGAGACGCGAACTCGTAATTATTGAATTGTCTCCAACTTAGCTTATTTATAAAAAAATACTTCTGAATCCGATAGAACCATTATGTCAATATTTCAAAGCAATCGGTGAAGAAGTTTCGGAAATTGAACTAAAGAACATTTACGTTTTTATTAATATAGATTATTAATCTCGCCTTGTTCATAAAAATGGCTTACCTGTGTTTTTATTTTTAATTTGTAAAATGTTGTTTTTGAAAAAAACATTTCGGAAGACGAAATAAGGTCATTGTAATTTCTAATACTCCTCGGGAACGGCGACTATCCCAAGAGCTGTTTCATGATCTAGTGGGTTCACACATCCTCCCTTTGTGTGGCAAGCTGATCATTTCCCCCTCGCTGACGATGTTCCCACCTCAGCGACACAGGTGGCGGCACATGTCCTAGTCCGTCCTTGGCAGCAGGACTCGATAGGCAGTTCCCAACCGGATCCTGCAAAGTGAGCGGGCTCGGATATTATTGAAGTGGTTTCGAAACGAGGCGAGGCTGTATTTGACATTTGTTTATTCGCTCCCTTTTGCCTGTCATTAGTTAAGTAGACCTCTCTGCTAACGAGATCTGATTTTCTTATTTTTTTGTAATCTAATATTTCGTAAAGACTCGTTTGAAATTTTTCATCAATCCTGACTTGTTTGCTGTATAAATTATATTTAAAAATTACTTAACTGTCTTCGGCCATTGATTACATTTTCGTTTTTGGTTTTTAATATCATTGTTTAAGGAAATCTGATATAATGCTGAAAAATCGTTACTAGAATTTGATAATGTTTAAACATTTACAGAATGGATAGAGTTAAATTTACTAGGCCTCTTAGCTAATATCTATTTAGGCCCGATATTCTTAAATTGCTAATAATAACCATATTTGATTTCATAATTTAACATTCTCACCAGCTGAATGTTTGTGATAAAATAAGAAATCTTCACGTTAACCTAAAGGTTTAGTGATCTATTTCCAAAATTTATAATGTTATAGTGTAATGTACTATTTCATTGTGACGACTTAATGGAATATTTCCTCAATAACTTATAAGTAATTTATGGTAATTAGGTTTATTGTTAAATAATTCAACATTGTTATGTACAAAATTATTTTATTTTTTTACATTTGTACATTTACAAATAAATTTGGCTGTGTTGGGTAGGTAAAGTCATGATGGTAACTTGAAGTGATTTGTACTTAAATGGCGTTTCTTATTTACTAAGCATAGTAAAAAAAATGTTTTTGTATAAAAATTATATATAAAGTTTATTTAAATATAAAATTACAATTAAATATTTTGATTTGAGGTTTGATTTAGTGGTAGCCGTAGTGACCAAGGGATCCGATTCCGCCGTAGCTTCCGTGACCACCGTAATGACCGTCCCATCCGTGGTGGCTCTTAACGAGCACTGGAACTGGCTTGTGTACTATAACTGGGTGAGGTACTGCGACAGGGATGTGCTTTTCAACATGGACTGGGTATGGTTTTGGGACTGGTACTGGGTAGGGAGCAGCGACTGGTACCTTGACTGGAACCTTGACTGGGTATGGGACTGGCTTCTCGACTGGGTAAGGTACTGGCCTGTCGACGGCGACTGGGTATGGCTTGGGTACATGGACTGGGTATGGCCTGTCGACAGGAACTTCGACCTTGACTGGGTATGGCACTGGGACTTGCTTCTCGACGTGGACGGGGTAGGGCTGTGGTACTGCGACTGGTATTTCCTTGTGGATGGTGATGGCTTTGATGTGACCATGACCGATGCTGTAGTGTCCACCATGACCGTATCCTCCATATCCTCCATATCCGTAACCTCCCAATCCTCCGAATCCATCAAGGCCGTGTCCACCATATCCTAAATCTAGCCCGTGTCCACCATAGCCGTAGCCCAAGCCGAGAAGACCTCGCTTGTCTTGTTTCTTATCATCGTCAGCCTTCTTTTCTTCTTTCTCATCGGCTGCCAGAATGGCTGTGACCAAGAAAAGGACTCCCAAAACCTAAATAAAAACAAAACCATGTATCATTATTTAAATTACAGTTTTTACAAAGTTCATACAACTCAACAAAATCTTGAATTTATTTCTTCAAAAATTTAATCATTTTAAATATAATATACCAATTATATATGTATACGTTTTATAATCTGTTGCGAAATAACATTGTCTAGTAAAATGTTTCAAATTAATTTAGAAGTATATTTTTACTATAAGAAAAAAAAATATGCTGAATCGTCTTATTAATGAGACGTTTGTAGCATCTCCAGACAATTTCGACGCAATCTGTTGCTTTAATCAAAATATACTTATATGTACAATTATACACCCGCGTAGAACTATAATAATAATTAAACAATAATTGCACAATAATTAATAATTACACAATAATTAACAATAATTACACCTGCGTAGAACCATGCATGTTATGACAGCTATCTTCAAAATGCGTTATTGCACACAGTACTCTGGGGTTCGCGCGAAGTGTTTGTTTTAATGCGGCTGGGAATTTTCCCATCAGAATTTACATTTAATTAGTGCCGTAACTATATTCAATGAAATGAATATCCTTCTGTTTGAGCAATGTCCTAATTAAATTTTAAAGTTTAATTAAATAAGTAGATAGGCTAGTCCTTGCGTTTCGAAACTCTATACGTGAAGAATTGTTTCATTTTAATTGAGGATGTGTCAAAAACCTTTATATTCAAAGACTTTAACGAATTTATCTGAATAATGGTTTGAATGACTAACTCCATTTTCAACATTTTTTAGTAAAGCCATTTTATTGATATTTCGTGGTGGAAAATTAATATCTATACAGTCAGTGAGTAAATTGATGCAGTGTTGAACTGTGAATAAAGATATAAATTTTCCAACTAGAAATATCATTAAAATTAATTACTAAATATGTTGAATTTAGAGTTACTCATTCTGTTAACTGAAAGGCTCGTATATCAAAGATTCAATATATATCAAAGAATGTTAGTTTTGTACTGAAAATCAAGTTTGGTATATAATTAGTTAATAATTAAAAATCAATTCCGATCTCTTAAAACATTATGTGAGCTTAGAAAGGTTCAGCCTTAATTATCAATCTCTAATTTAAATTGTTGTGACAAATTGTTTAAATTAACATTTAATGAAATGTTATATTAATTTTTATACCGTAGTCATTTCAAAAATTAATGTCCTATGTTAATTTAGATATTAATTTTAAAAAATTTAGAGCATGTTAATTTGTTCAAAGATTATATTTTCGATTTTTTTTTCGTAAGGTAATTTTCATTTGAAAAGTTTGAATCGTTAAATTAGTGTTAATTTAATTAGCTGCCGAAGGAGATAATGAATGGTGTTTTAATGGAACTGAGAACTGGAGTAGCCTATAAAATGTTCAGGCTTTATGCAGTGTTAATTTTACGATAAACTGCAATTATTATTCTGTTTTTGGATCGTTATAACTATTAATAGCAGAAACCTGACCTCTATTATTCAGGTCTTTTATATCCCAACACTTAACATTGGAATGAAATGTATGTTAATCATGTTATTAAAATTGCAAACTGATATTAAATACAAAGCCAAATACAAACCGGCGCAAGCATAGCAAATCGGAAACCCGCATAGCATTTTAGTAATGCGGTTAGCTTGAAGGAGTTTTGACCATTCAACTCATTCTCTTCGAGGTATTCTGAGAAAGTTTGAAAACAAATTTTAGGTACTTTTAGGATCTTCTCGTAAAAAATACTCTTCTAAATACATTTCATAGAGTCAAATTAATATTTATCTACTCGGAAATTTTTTTTTTATTAAGTTAACTTTCAAATTTTAGAAACGCTTATCAATACGTTCAGGTTGGAAGTATACAAAATTGACGTTCTCGGCGAGATATATTTTTTAAATAAAGGGTAATAAAGTTCCGGTAATAATAATAAAAGAAAGGTCCAAAAGTTGAGTGTAAAATGTGAAACAAGAAAAAAAATAAGAAATACCCTGTTATATATTCTGTGATTGTCTCTTCTAGATTTAGACAAACGTTTCCAATAAACATTATAAATCGTAATCGTCTTGCAACATCCAATTATTAAAAAAAAAAGAGAGAAAGAAAAACAGAAGAAATAAATTTTTTTATTTTATTGATACTGCTTCCTATGCTGAATTAGATTATTGGTACATTAATTTTTTACAGAAGTTTTATGATAATTTTATGATAATGATAAACTATAACTGTGGTAATAGTTGCTTTCTGTCTCGAAGCAGTCACTAAACATCAGGAAACAAGTTTCTACGTGTATTTACCCGTTCATAAGCTCTTGTCTGATTTTATGTTGAAGATAAAGCATTGGTAGATCAGAATTATGATACTTATTTTGAACCTGTTAAAAAATACGTTATGTAGGTTTGCGTTTAGGGTTGAAACCAACCGTTAGTATTATTGTTACACTCAGAATTTCTTAAACTGTTAATTTGTATTTTTGTCTAATTTTCATACTTTTCTAATTGTTAGAAATTATTGTGTGGATGATCATGAACAACTTTTTTTTATCAATATTTAATGTTGAGTATTTGTTGTGATAACTTTGGGACATGTTTAGACAACAGTATTGCCGCCGCTCCCCCTACAATATATATATATACATATACACATATATATACACACGGTGGTGTTACCTTGTATTCCATGGCTGGTGCTGCTGTGGCCGCTGGTGGTGGACTGTGCTTGGACCGGGGGGCCGTGGGTATATATAGCGGGCGGGCCGCTCACGTCCCTTCCCCTCAACTCCGTTGCACATTCCCTTATTATTGTTGTCGCTGTTAAGTTTGTTAATTCTTGTATCTTCTGGCTATCCGCATTGCGTAATGGTCGTGTTAACTATCCCAGCCTCGTTTCTGTCAGATTGTTTTTAAGTTGTACCAGATGAAGTACAGATTATTTTAAAGTTGATAGGATGAGAAAACTACTCCAACACCTTGTAAATCTTTCAGTACGTCTTTATATCTAGATTCCGACTAGTTTTTATAGAAGATTTTCGGAACACATTTAAAAAAAAAAATTATCATTCTCGCCTCTCATTCTAGCACAGAGAACGATAAATGAGTCGTTTATTTCCAAAGTGACCCCTTATCATCATTGATAATTTTCCAGAAAACACGAAAAGCTATATTCCTTTCACTTACCTATATATATGTAATGTATAGTAAAGGGAAGTTTGCGATCGTGAATATTTTCTAATATCAGTTTTTTGCCCCAGTATGGAGTTACACATGCGAGACTAATTACAAAAAACTTGAAGTATTTCAAGATATGTGCATGAGAATAATAAACAATTGTCCACGTTATGCCAAAATATCTACTATGCCATCAGAATTACAGCTTCCCAGTATAAAACAATATATTTATTTTAAAACTCAGAGATTTTTTGAGCTAACACCAATGTCTGAAAACGCTATGATCCGAACAATAGGAAACTATGACAAGACATTTTTGAAACGGTGTACATACAGACGGACTAAAAACATATTACTAAACGTCTAAATCAATCTGTTAATTTACGAAAATTTAACGGATTCTTCTCTATTAACAAACAAATAACAATATACTCTATCACTCCAATTAAAAAATTATATTTATAGGACGTGTGTGTATATTTATATTTATAGGATGTGTGTGTATATATATATAATTTTTTCTTATGTATATAAATTATATTTTGTTTTTCTTGTAATTTTAAGGATTGTAATCTAGTTTTCATTTATATCTTATGTAGGTGTTTTATGAGGTTTTTCCTACTGTAAAAAATGGATTTCAATTTTCTAAACAGCATTCATACCACTAGTATGTCATGTATAAGGTTACTGCAACCACAAACATGTAATTTATCATTATAACAAGATGTAATGTATATATAAAAAAAATTAGAAAAAAAAAAAATCTCAGTTTTTAATGGAAATGCATGTTTTGAGGCCCCTGAGTCTAAATAACCAAGTCTTGCAAAATGGGCTGTGTTTTGACAGTCTAGCTCAAAAATGAAAAGTAGTACGAACCTGATATCATATATTTAAGGTTTGTATATGGTTCAGACGTGACAGCAACTTTTCCTTTATTATCGTCTAACCGGAAGTGCCATTTTATATCAACGGTGAAACTCATTTTTACTATTTTCTCAAAAACGGCTCTAACGATTTTGATTAAACTCGGTGTTTCATTGTATAATTAAGTGGTTTTTAATATCATTTAGGCCTTAACCTCATTGATATCACTTTACAGGGCTTGAGTGCCAAATGAGCATAAACGTCTTCCTCTAAACTACCTTTAATATCGATTATTTAAAAACATTAACTCTCTTTTATTGACAGTAACTATAAGAAACTGCTAAATATGAAGTTTGATAAAATGATAATTGGAAACTGGAGAGAAAAAAAGTAAAATGCCTATCCAGGTTGAAAATGAATCTCCGGAAATGACAGTCAGAAGGTATAGGCATAATATATCGTTAGAAAGCGGAGACTTTTAGAAATATAATATCAAATAAAGGTAACGGATAGTGACGAAAAAAATATAAATAATAATTTCAGAAAACTAACATTATTTAATGTGAATCACATGTTTCCAATGGAATTAAGTGAAATTTTCGTATTAAATGTAAATTTTTAAATTTTTTTCTAAGTTTAAAAACACATTTAAAATCCATCGAAACAAGGCAATGACATGTTTTAAATACTATTTCATTGTACTTCTGCGAAAGAAGTGAAATATTTCATGGATATGATTATAACCTTAAATACATTGGCTGTAGTTTAATAACTCTAGATTGGCCGTTCGTTCCATAAAATCATGAAGTAACCTTTTAGAAAATTAAATTAGTAAATCATTTGATGAATTTTCCCTTTGTGAAATCCCAACATTATCCACTTACAATCAGTGTGGCAACTTTTGATTTACCCATGGTAAGCAATGAAATTTCATTTTAGTAAACGTTACAGTGGAAAACAACAGTTTAATAACTAATAGTCCTACAATCCATAATCATTTAAAGGTTAAATATCCAGATGTAATTTCAAATCTCTCTATGCATTATTAGTTTTTCGGATGACAGAATGAGTAACTCCAATTTCAACATTCTTTATTATTAATTTTAGTGATTTTTCTAGTTGCGAAATTTCACATACTCCGTAATCAACTTACTCACTGCCTGTATAGATATAACTTTTCCAACTTGAAATATCACTAAAATGACATTATTCAAAAATGTTGAAATTGGAATTAGTTAAGAGAATGCAACTGAAAGGTTCAAAGACCGAAGTTGTGTTTTTTATAAATGGACAAAGTGACTAGATTTTTTATTACCTACCGTCGATATAATAAATAGACTTTTTGTAATTTTAATGGTCTTAATGATTTGTTATCTGTAAGCTTTAAGCTTTAACCTATTGGCTAAAAGTCCCTATTGGCTAAAAGCTTTAACCTAATTATAAAAGTCCCGTTTAAAAAGGACTTTTATAATTTTATAATAGCCCAACATTGCCAGAAAATAATTTCTATTTAAAGTAGAGGGAGGGGTAAGTGAAAGTTGTGTGCTGCGCGCACCATTTTTTTTATATTGCAGTGGTAATATCAAAACAATTATATTTTCAAAAATAAATTAAGAAATTCTTTATTCGTAGCATACACTGAAACTAAGTAGGGTCCTTTTTGGAAATTATTAAACTTAAAAGGCCGGGTTTTGAACAATAAAAAAATTTTATTTTGGAATGAGATAATTGTATATGATGCGGAGGGGAGAGCAGTTGTGAAAATTAACATTTTTCCTTTAAAAACTAACTTTTTGTTCACAATGAAGGTGAAATAAAATCATTTTCATTTGAATAAAATGGTTAAATAAGCTTTCGACTACAATTATTTAAATAACACTTTAGAAATATACGTTCCATTACATTCTTTGATAAATATTAGTTTAGAATAACTTATTAATAAGTTAAATAAACTTATTTTCACACCACTAAAAAAATCATTGGGTTTTTACTTTCACTTACCTATATATGTAATTTATAGTAAGGTATCCTGAAAATTTTCAAATATGTGTTTTCACAGAAATACACGTTTTGAGGTCTCCTTAGTCCAAATAACGATGTCCCATAAAGTGGTCTGTGTGTGTGTGTGATCATACTAGCTCAGAAACAAAAATTCGTACGAAACTGATATTAAATATTTAAGGTAGGTATATGCATGGGATGTTACGGCAATTTTTATTAAAAATCGAATAACCGAAAGTGTCTCTTTATATCATCGATTTTAAAAATTATCAAGGTAAATATTGTTAAGTACACTATGTCATTGTATTTGTGTGAAAGAAGTGAAATATTAATATATATTAATAAAACTAACACTTAGATTCGATATTATATATTTAAATAATTGGGTATCTTATCTACATTATTATCACAACATTATCCATTTACAATTAGTGTGACAACTTTTGACCTATCGATAGTAGGCAATGAAAATCTCGTAACTCCATTTTATTAACTTCATTTTTGGTTATTATACAATGTAAAAATAAGAGTTTAAGAACTGATAGTAGTACAATCCATAATCATTTATAGATTAAATATACAGATGTAATTTGAAATCTATCTAGTCATATATTGCTTAGATACTGGAGTTATATTGTTTATGGAAACAGACGTAGTTACGAGGTTTTTTGCCTACCATCGATATGATAAATAGGAATTTTGTTGTTTTAATGGCCTAAATGAGTTGTTAGAGGTTAGGTGGAAGTCTTAAGGTTTAGCTCCGTTAAAAATGCACTGCAAAAACTTATTAATAGCCCTACATTGCCAGAAAAAAATTCTATTTAAAGTAGAGGGGAAAGTGAAGGTGTGTGATGCTTTTTTTTTTACATTGCAATCTTTATTTATCTCATTTTCCATTTAAAAAAACAAAACTATTAGGGTCTATTTCGCGACCCGTGTGTTGATTGGTCAAATTCCAGCGCTTCTACAGCTTTCGGTTTGATTAATTCAGTTTTACAAGAATAGGGGATACATTTCGGTATTTATCTAATCATTTACGAGTTATTTGGACTAAATTATTTCACAAAAGTAAAATATGGCATCAAATAGCTTAAGGCAGCAAGTATTTTGGCCAGCACCTCAGAAATCATTTGGGCGAGTCATATGAATTTGAGGCAGTAGCTAATGAATTTGAATTTAGAGTTAGCCTGTCATGAAAATTATTAACACTATCTGTGTCAGTTGCTGTGATGAAAGGAGTTTCAAGGTCAGTTTGTAATGTCAGATTAGAGACATAAAAAGGAGGCATCTACAGTCATTCTAATTCTAATTCCTGAGTAAATCACTCTTTTTTTAATGTTAATTATTAGCATTATGGAATCAGAATGATAAGCTGACTTATTCCATAAAATGAAATGGGAAAAAAAGCTATTAAATTTATTTTTTCTACCTCTTTTGAAGAAGTTTGCTTTTTATTCTAGATCTATTGATACCAATAACTCAATATAAAATAAAATTTGATTTACGTTATTTTTTTTTTCATTACCTTATATTTATAAATTTATATATATATATTTTAATTTTTTTTTCTGTTGGCACTACAGAAAAAATCTTTGGCCGTAACATGTGGTCTCTTTACAGACGTATGTTACTTGCGGGACCTCAGATAGCCTGGAGGGGGTCACTCAACCTCACGTTGCTCCGAGCAGGCCACTGGCCACTGGCAGGCCACCTGCAGCTCCATTGCCGCTCCCTTTGGAGCCAATCTGGCAGTGTCCTTCCTGCTGTCCCACTCGGGTGCAAGGACACTGACTAAATCCATGGATTATGACTGGTAGGAGTCAGCAGGCGCACGAGGACCTATATTTCTTTCCCCGAAACAGATTGTCCATGGACCGAACCTCTGGGGGGCTACTAACATCCTGGTAGACCACATCCCGATTTCCGATTAAGTACACGGGGTAGGGCCATCAGTCCTACGCAAGGACGGTGTGAGTTGCCTCCAGTAGGCTGACGGGTCTCACATACCCGAGGGGGGGGAGGGGAAAGACTCGGGCAGCATGGCTTTCTCTGGTGGACAATTATATATATATATATTATATGATAGCTTTATAGCTTTCTCTACAATTAGGAAAAGTCAATTATACATGTTTAAAAACAAGATTTGTTATTTCATTTTTGATAACTATTACTTATCAAAATGCTGGTATCCAGTTGAAACAAATGATGTTTTTATATTACTATCACTAATTGAAATGAAGAATATTATATCTTCAAATTAATAAAATATGTTATAATTATAATATTATTATGCATACATTTTCATTAAGGTTTACCTCATCTTTCATTTGTTTGGCTTTTATCACGGTTAATTACCTATATGTACACACCATACACATACTATATACACATAACACATATATACTTACTATTTACACATTAGATGTTTACATACTATATACACCCATTACATTGTATTGTTTATTATTGTCAGATGTTGAGCAGCAAGCAATAATGGTCCGCTCTAAGAATTCAACTTTTTGAGTAGCAAGTTTTTTTAAGTTTCTTAAAACTACCAACTTTTACTCCTCCAGTTTTGTTATTTTTGATTGATATTCCAATCTGACGACCCTCATTTTTCCAGGGTGCTTAGATATATTTTATGGTTATTTTTTTTTTCGGTGATTCATTTTCTTTGTTGATTTCCTCGAGTGGGGGGAGGGGGACTAAATTGGGGAAATTCTGAGCACCCAGAAGCATTTCGGGATGGATATTTTTTTTCTCCATAAATCTCTCCTATTTCTTCACTATATTCCAGGAATTTCCTTCCCCGACCTGTGCTTCTATCATTGTCGATATATTTCTTATAATTTCATTCCAATACTCGCCGCCACCTGTTGTGGTATTAGTGATGACTAATTATATCAAAATTAGATTCTGAAAACTTGTCAGAGATGGCCATCAACATGTGTTTTAATGTGCGAATGGTTTGAGATCTAACTGTCGACCTGTATTCCCCATACAGTCGTATAAGAGCTTTAGTGGAAGTTACGGTCTACCGAACTTCTTTTATTGCTATTTGTGTTTTGGAGTTTCACTCTCTTTGTTGATTTCCTCGTGTGGAGAAGGTAAATTGAGGAAATTATTACTTGCTGAATGAACTTCATGGACACCCAGAAATATTGTGGGATGGATATTTTTTGTTATCATAAATCTCTCCCATTTTGACTATATTCTAAATATTTCCTTCTCCAACCTGTGCTCTTATTATTATCATCGATATATTTCTCTTAATTTCTTTCCAATACTCGCTTTTACGGCATTGGTCAGGACTAATTACATCAAATTTGATTCTAACAACTGGTCACAGAAGACTAGAGATGAGTTTATTGTTATTACTGTCAGATGTTGAGCAGGAAGGAATAATGGCCCGCTCTAAGAATTGAAGTGTATAAGAACTTTTGTGGAAGTTAGAGTCCACGAAAAGTTCATAATTCTTTGTGGTTATTTTTTTCGGTTTTTGCATTTCCTTTGTTTATTTCCTCGTGTGGGAAGGTAAACTGGGTAAATGATTAATTTGCTCAGTGAACTTCGTGGGTATCCATAAACATATCCGATTTCTTGACTGTATTCTAGGAATTTCCTTCCCGACCTGCACTCTTATTGTTGTCGATTTATTTCTTATAATTTATTTTGAATACACGTCACCTGTTGTGGCGTGATTCGAGACGAATTGTTAGGTTCTGCTAACTGTTTAGATATGACCATCACCGTATGTTTTAATGAGCGAATGGTTTGAGATCTAACTGTCGACCTGTATTACCCATAAGAGCTTTCATCGAATGTACGTCCTACCGAACGTTCTCGTTCTATTTATTATTTTCCTTTATGGTTATTTTTTTTTTAGGAGGTTCATTTTCTTTGTTGATTTCTGTTGATTTTATAAATGGTTTATGGATTTGTTCTTTTAAATAAACGCAAAGCATTGAAGAAACAACAAGCTTTATTAAACTAACGAAAAACACAACTAAATAGAAAACAGGGTTATATCACAACACGTGTGCTATACATATTTCGACTCACACAATCGATGCAACATATGATCGATATATTATTAATATTAATAAAATTACTTTTAACAATTTGCTCGTGTGGGGAAGGTAAATTGAGGAAATTATTACTTGCTGAGTGAACTTCATGGAAGTTTATGAGGGTGCATATTTTTTGTTCCGGTAAATTTCTCCCATTTCTTGACTATATTCTAAGTATATCCTTCTCCGACCTGTGCCCTTATTGTTGTCGATGTATTTCTATCAGTTCCTTTCCAATACTCGCTACCTTTTGTGGCATTGATCAGGACAAATTACACCAAAACTAGATTCGGAAACTGGTATACTGATAGTTTGAGATCCAACTGTCGACCTGCATTTTCCACTCAGATTTATAGGAGCTTTTATGGAAGCTACAGTCTACGAAAAGTCTGTTCATTTTATATCTTTATTTCCTTCTGTGGGGAAGGTACATTGGAAAACTTATTGCTTGCTGAGTGAACTTCATAAGCACCCACATGTATTTCCAGATGGATATTTTTGTTCCTATAAACCTCTCCCATCTCTTGACTTTATTCTAAGAATTTCAATATGACCTGTGTTCTTATTGGGTTCGATATATGTTTTTTTTATAATTCCTTTCGAATACACACCTATTGTGGACAACTGGTCAGAGATGACCATCCTGACCACGGATGACTGATGATGAATTTGATGATCATCAGATTTGTTTCGGCGTCTGTCTCTCTGTAGTCAGTCTAGTATCACCTACTACTGTATATCTGATTTTCATGAAATTTTCAGGGATTGTGCGGGTTAGTGCTAAGATGGTTTCATATCAATTTTATCAAATTCCATTCCTGCTTACGCACGCGCAACTTATTTTTTTTAGATATGCCCATATTTCAGAAACAACTCGTTCGATTTGGCTCAAAGCTGGAAAAAGTACTTATTAATAAAACATAATGTAGTATCAATCTTATTTAACTCCGTTATCTACCTTCTCTTATATATGCACAAACGTATTTTCCTTGATACGTCATTATCTCTAAAACAGCACGTTTGGCTCTAATTTAGAGGAACGCGTGCGATTATTCGTAAACAGATAATCAAGTGTGTTTTATTACATTCTATTCACTACTTCCAAAAAAATGCTTACGCTTTCATATCAGATATTGTTTGACATGCCTATAGTTTGAAAACGACTCGTACAACTTGATTTTCTCCTTAAATATCAAAATGGCTGATGTGAAATTTATGCATATTTTTATATTCTAGCTTAATTAGTTTAGTTATTGCTACTATATAAGTAGTTTGCTAAAACGGAAAATAGCAGAAGACAATAAAATATGAAATTATACTAATAAATCATAATAAAATTATTTGATTTTATGCTCTCCGATAAAACACTGAATTTTTACATAAGACCTTTTGCCCTAATAGTAGCAATATGCATGTACTTAATATGCCCTGGAATTTAGAATTTTCACATTTTAATTACAGATTTTCGAGAAATTCACGTTTACATTGACATCTCGGATTTTTCATATGTCTTGCTGTACGCATATAAATAGAAATTTACTCATAAGTCAAGCTGGAAGTCAATAATCGATATTTCGTGAAGTGAGAAGTAATTTCGTGGGAACATTTATTAATTGCACAAATACCACACGCAAGCAATTCTTGTTTTTCATTTATTGACTTGTTTCGACACCAGCAAGTAATGTCAAATAAATCTTTTAAATAATTAATGAATACAGAAATATACTTTCACCTACCAATGACATTGATCTATTTTTTGTATATTTTTGTTGGATGTTTGGAAGGGTATATCAGTCACCTTGCTTTCTAGTATCGATCTTGGCGTTCCATGCCTTATTTAATTTAATGCTTAATGGCTCTTTAATTGAATCTACCTTACTCAATGTATCATCTTTAATTGTTTATTTCATCATAATAAATAATTAAGTGCTACGAAAAATATTTTCAGTCCGGCATGAGTGCCACAGATAAAGAAGGACGCTATATCTATTTATATTTGATTAAAGGTATTTTTATTTGTTTAAGCATTGGTATATAAACAAATTAAAATTTTTATATTTCTTTAATGTATACAAATAAATAGTAAATAATATAACGGACCCTAAATTAATGATAATTTTTGTATGGAAGACTGGAATCCTATTGCAGTTATCACGATGTTTGTGTTATCAAAAAAAAAAAAAAAAAAAAAAAAAAAAAAAAAAAAAAAAAAAAAAAAAAAAAAAAAAAAAAAAAAAAAAAAAAAAAAAAAAAAAAAAAATGGAATGTTAAATATTTTGTGCAAAAGTTTGATTGTTCCATTGCTATATAAAAAAAACTTTTGGGTGCAACACACAATTCTTTAAGTAAGTGAACTCAAGTAACAGAAATTAATTTCTGGCCATGTTAGCCTATTATAAAATTTTTAAATTGCATTTTTAACTGTGATAAAGCTAAAAGATTGCAGCTAACAAATCATAAATATTATTAAAATAACAAAAGTCCCATTTATTATATCACCGGTTGATTATGGATTGTATGATTCGTTGATTATGGATTGTTCGATCCGTTGATTATGGATTGTACTATTATTTATTAAACTGCCAATTTTCATTGCAAAGTTTACTAAAACGGAATTAAGAGATTTGTATTGTCTGTCATAGGCAGGTCAAATGTTGTCACACTAATTGTAAGTGGATTCTGTTGGAATATCGCATAGAGAAAATTTATCAAATTATTCAGTAATTTAATTTTCTAAAAGGTTACTTGATGATTTTTCGAAATAAAAGGACGATAGATACCTAAATATTTAAATATGATATAAGATCTAGAGTTATTAAACTGCAGCAAATATATTTAAGGTTATAAACGTATCTATGAAATATTTTTATATTTCACTTCTTCTTTTACACAAGTACAATAAAATAGTAGTGGATACTGTTGGAATATCACAAAGGGAAGATTCATCAAATAATTCACTAATTTAATTTATTAAAAAGTCACATGACAATTTTTTGAAATTAACGTTGATACCTAATTATTTAAATATAACATCAGATCCATAATCACTAAACTACAGTAAATGTATTTTAGGTTATAAATATATGCTTTATAAATCCATGAAATGATTTTTTATTTTTCTGCTTCTTTTACACAAGTACAATGAAATAGTTTTTTAACAATGCTATTGCCTTGATTGGGTGGATTTTAAATACCTTCTACAATCGTAAACGTATTTTTTAAAGTTTACATTTAGTTAGTAAATTTCATTTAATTTCCTTGAAAACATGTGATTTACGTTAAATATTATCCGTTTTCAAAAATTATTATTTATAATTGTTTTGCCGCTCTCCGCTACCTTCTACAACTTTCTGTATTAGATATGTTTTTCCTAAAATTCTCCGCTTTCAATATTATAAGTATATCTTCTGATTCATTTTCAACCTGTATAAGCATTTTTATTTTTTTCTCCTTTATTGAATTATAAAATTCTTTCAAAAGTTATATTTAGCGTTTTTTTGTAACTTTTAATAATGAGAAATAGTTGCTTATTTAAAATAACCCATATTTAAGGTACTTTAGAGGAAGACGCATATGAACAATGGTCATTTAAGCCCTGTAAAGTGACATCAATGGGGATTAGACCTAAATGATATTAAAGACCACTTAATTATACAATGATAGATCAGGTTTAATCAAAATCGTTAGAGCCGTTTTTGAGAAAATTGTAAAAATGTCTTTCAGCGTTGATATAAAGTGCCACTTCCGGTTAGCCGATTTTAAGGGAAAAGTTGCCATGGAATCTAAGGCATATATCTATCTTAAATATGTAATATCAGTTTTGTACGACTTTTTTTTTTTCTGAGTGTTCACATACACAGAGACACACAAACCATTTTTGGAGACTTGGTTGGTTGGACTCAGGGGACCTCAAAACGTATATTTCCGTTGAAAACTCAGTTTTAAAAATTTTCACGATCGCTTACACTTGCTATATATTTTTTACTATATTTATATATATTTCATATATAGATAATTGAAAGTAAAAAAAGAATTGTAAATAATAACCCAGATATGTCAAATCAAAGGCAAAAAAAAAATAACATAAAATTTGTTGCATAAAATTGAGGCAATTTTAACTTCTGCAAAATTATCAAATTTATTCCCTCGAAGAAAATGGGCCTCCTCTTTGATACTCATTTTTTCGCTTCATATTTTATTTGTTTAAGGCCCATTACTTTATTGAATATTTGTTTCTTTAACCTATTCCGATCCATTCATATGCCAGAAGAACTTTAATCTCCTTTTTCTTATCGGTGATTCCAAGTTTTCAATCTGTTCATAAAGTTCATCCTTTTTAATTTTTAATCGGTATTCTTCCCCCGCCTTTCTCAGCTCTTGTGTTTATCTCAGCATCTTTATTTCTGTTGTAATAATTCCATGCTGGTAAATTTCATATATAGATAGGTAGATACATAGAAAGAAAGCTTTATTTCATATACATTTTACATATTCCTTTTTTCTTTTTTGGCAATGGTGTAGAAAACCGTCTGCCTGGAATTGCCCTAAAATACATACAATGAAAATTAATAATAATAATAAAATAAATAAAAACAATTAACTTTGGAAACATTAAACAGCCTGTTGTTATTTAAACAACTTATAGCTACCTGGTACATATAATCTAAATATACTTTAATTTGTCAAAAAATAAGAAAGAAAAAATTTTTGTTACATAAGCTTAATCTTATAATTGCTTTTGTTTTCATATAACTAAAGAATGTTATATGTTGTATTTCTGAATCAAAAACATCCTATATTTATAAGCGTATATATGATACATATGAAAATTGCTCCAATCTTTATCTTTGCCATTGAGTATGTCTATAAGTTCATTGCGGTTTATGAGTTTTTCTTTAAATATTTGATTTGATATTCCTGTAAAATCGGACAAAAAGTGATATACATCCTCTATTTAATTTAAATTACAAAAGGCTACACAATCTTTGTTGCTCACTCATAACACTATTGTTTAGAAATAATAATTGTCCACGCAATTTAAATATATCTTTAATAAAATGCATTTATTTGCATCTGATATGTAATGGCTTTCACCTAAGTCACTGTTTAAATCCTTATAAATGTCACGAAATCTAGATACTCTAGCTTTTCTCCTCATATCCGCTTTAAAATTATTTTTTAATTTAGTTAAAATATGGGAAGTTATTTCATCACTAGTGTATTCTATTCTATTGCAATAATAATTCTATTACAGAGCCCAGTGTTTTCTTTTTGCCAAAATATTTTCTGTATTATTATTTCTTTAGCCAAAATGTTCTATAATCTTGATGCTGGTAAAGAAAGTACCCTTTGTATATATTGCGAATGTATAGAAGAATATCGGTTTTAAAATTCGATTCCAAATATGAAATATAATGAGGTGAATTAGCAGGAAGGAAATAGAATTTTTTTATGAAAAATATATTTAGTTTTTAGACTTCTTCAAAAGTATGATATCCCCAGACTTGGCAAGCGTAACAAATTATTGATCGCACAGCAGCCTTGTAAACATGTAACTTATTTGATGATAATATTTCATTATTTTTTGATATGCTATTGCAGATTGTATTAAGTGGAAATTTTGGGATGTTAAAGTTATCTAAAAAATGAGTTTTTAGGTTGCATAGAGGAGTCAGGTCTATTAACAGATAGTTGTAATAATTTACAATTTCCAAATGATGTGCTTCCATTTTGCATTTCTCGTTCTTTCCTACTTTTCCCCCCATTGCGAAATAATATAATTTTAGTTTTTTCCCATGTTAACTGATAACTTTCAGTAGTTTAACTGTAGTCCGCTATTCTATTTCTCATCATTTGGAGAATTTTAGGTTCCGGTACAAGCAAAACAATATCATCGGCGTACATTAGCCACCTTATATTTACACCGCCTACTAAAATTCCTCCACCTACAAAGTCAAAGAAATCGTTTATAAAAAATGAAATCAAAGCGGGTGAGAGCAAACAACCCTGCTTCAAGCCTACTGATGTTTTAAAAGTATTCGTGACGCCATCATCTGTATAGCCTATAGTCTGAAGAGCATTAGTGAATTTGCTAGATATATCCAACATGCACAATTTATAAAAACCCGAGTTTCTGTCCGGTGAGTCAAAATCTGACTTAAAATCGATAAACAAACAATACAACTTGTGATGTTTTTTACTTGTTTGTATTTTAATAATATTTAACAAGTTAAAAATACTATCGATATTCAAATAGCCCTTTCGATACCCTACCTGACATTCAATAAACCAGTAGTTTAGATAGAAATAGTTTAGATATACAGTCCGCAAAAGAAATTCCCCTGCAATTATCAACAATATCTAAGGCAACTTTTTAAAAAGCGGTAAAATTATAGACTGTGCAAAACTATTTGAAATATTTGAGTTTTTATATATTGCGTGCTACTAAAATAATCCTGCCATTGTTAGCTTTTAATATCCGTACTTCCAAAAAAACATCTTCTTTTTTTATTCATTAATTAGATCCCAGAATTCTTTCGAATCCTTTACAGACTGAAACTTTTTAACAATATCGGCATAAAACGTTTTTTTTTTTTAAATTTACATATTTCTTTGTACTCTTCTTTATTACTAATGTAAAGTTTTCTAATCAAATCACATTTACAGTTGCTATAAAATTCAATCAAGCAAATGTTTTATTTCTTAATTTTGCATATTTATAATCAAACCATTTTTGCTTAAACTGATGTTTATTAACCCTTGGTAAATCCCATAGTCTCCGCCCCATAGAGCCCGATCCTAGTGTCTAATCTTCGCTTTCCTGGAAATATTCTTTATACAGTATATAAATAATATTAGTTTGTATAATATAAACTCCTGACTAAGGACCTTAATTTATCCAAGATGATATATATTAAGATCATATCTCCGCTATTTTGGGAAGTTTGATCTTGGTCATTTAGGCATACGGTCGAGATGCTACAATTCCATTTCTTATCATATTTATTATTGGATTATTTTAAGACGAATTATGGTGTGCACATGTTTAATATATAATATAGTAATATACATTTCAAGTGTTATTTATTAATATTAATTAAATAAAATTACTATTAATTAAATGTGATCTATTACTCGTTATTTTTTTCCCCCGCCTTTTATACTCGTTAAGTTGAGTGTAATGTCAATAGAACAGGAAGCGGCTGCATGGCACGTCTGCGTCAAAGAACTTCTAAATGGTTCACAACTTGTTCGCCTTGAGCAACTTTCTTCCGCTTTAGTTTTTAAAGAAAACATTTGTTCTTGTGTTAGAGGCAATTTGAAATTATAAATTTCTACGAAGGCCATGACATGCAATTTAGGTTTGGACTAACGGTGGCGATGTAATTGCGGTCTAATTGCATAATTATTGCAACTGTTGGACTGCCAATGGACAAGTAGATTCCAAAGGCTATCATTTAGTTTTAGAATTAGTATCAGAGCCGAGGCAACCTTGGGGCCAAGTTTAAGGGTCTTTTGCTTTCTCCTTCTGGGTGTCTTCCGCGGAATTGTTTACGGAAGTTTCGGCTTTAATTTATTTCAAAAATATGTTGAAATGGGACATGAAATCAAATAGTTAATATGTTGGTGAGAATAAACATCCTTTGGCCTATTGGTCGCCTTAAGAATCTTTAATGGATTTTTTTTTACTATGTTCCATTCCGTAACGTTTTATTTTATTTATAGTGATAAGGATTTTATATTAATGAAACAAACGCTTTGTGAATTTTTGACATAACATTTCCATCGGCCTTTTCCTTTCTTCTTGCTCATCTTCATTTGCTGACCGTTATTATTATTTATTGTCTCCTTGCGTGTTTTTCTTTCATTTTGAAAATTTTCAAAAGCTCCTGTTTCATCATTATTAGGATCCATACAAAAATCCACCGGATTTATTTTTAATTAAAAATTGGTTGACTAGTAACATAAAATTTAAACTTTTTTTTTTCTCTTATCCCCATAGACCAGTGGTTGGGATTTTCAAATGTTTCTTTATGGTTCGGAGTCCCTTGTACTGCAATGGTTGCAAGCATTTTAAAGGAGTTATGAGGAGTTCAAGGTTTTAAAAATTATGTGCTAAGTCGTTAGTCGAGAGATGGGGCTCACTAGTTGTCGAAATTTCTACTTTATTGAAGGCTAGTGTTAATCAACGTTACTAAAAATAAAAATCACGGGATATAGAGCATTGTATGTAAGAACCTCTTTTTTTTTTTTTTTTAATTTACGTGTATATGACGATAATCGAAGGGTCAGCAGGAAAAAAAAAAAATATGATCAATAATATATATATAGTTCTGATAGAATTAAATTTAAAGATTAATACTGGCAATAGTTGCAAAAAAGTGGAAGAAAAACATATAATGAAAATAAATCTATTTTAACGTATTCTCAGCCTTAATTTATTAAAACAGATTTAAGTAGTTATTCATAATTTCAATTGTGCATTATATGGCCTATCTAGTTTTGTAAAGCGTTTGTTTTGGGTAACAAAAAAAGTATTGCCGTTTTATATCTTATATAAGAATTCAGATTTCCTTGAAAAATATTTAATTGAGGAAACATTAAGGACTCTGCGGGTTCGTTCAATACAAAACAATATACAAAAAAATAAATCTTTAATAAATAAAACGTTTGGTAAAAACAAAATTATAAAATAAAAACATACCTCTGAATGCTCATGCAATAATATAGAAACAAATTAAGAAATCAACTAAAACTAACTAAAATTTGCACACTACTGAAAAAAATGCTTTACAATAACTAACTCTGAATATAAACTAATGTTTTTTTTTATTATTTCTTTATTGAGTATTATAATAATCTGTCTCTTGGACATTGGTTATAGTGAGGTAGGATGACATTCACACCAGTAACTAGTAAATTAAAACTACTGTAATCAGTGAGCGCTCACTACACTGCATGCAGGCCACTAATAATGATAACTGATGTTCATTAACTAGTGAACCAAGAAAAAACAATGTAGCATGTTAAACCATTGTGCTAGCATTAAAAAACAACAGGCGGGTAGAATCGATCTCTGGATCCAAAGAGGTTGGACCAGTTTGCGCATGCTATAAGCTAAGTAGTCTTGGACGTTTCTCATTAGACAGAACCCTAACAAAACATTACATTATTTTTTTATTTACAGAATAAAATAAGTAAGTTTCAAAAAATTACACATTAATATGAAATTTTCTTTTTCATGTCCTACAGTGTCTTTATAATCCCACTTATGTTCCTACTTTAAATACTTTAGTTGTTCTTTAACTTTACGATTTTTTTCCCCCTTAAAATATCATTAAATTCCTGGAAAGGATTTATTTTTAGTTCTGATGGTTCTACAATGAAACTTTCTTGAATGCTATATTTTTTTGTCGTGTAATCTCCAAAAATTCATGTAGGACCAGTTGCTCCAACTCAGCAAAGCTTAGAATATACGTTATCTTAGATTAAATCAAGTTTTCTAAGGTCGACCGATCAAGATTAAACTTGGTTTGATCTTAGATAAAGCTTAATTAATACTAGCCCTTACAGGTCTACATTTAATCTCTATAGTTGTGTTTTAATTATATTTTTGTCTTAACTTTGTTTTTTCTAAATGTTGTAGTCTCATGAATGGTATTGCATATCCCCTATGAAGTATTTTTAATTTTTCTTTTGATTCTTCCTCGATATTTATTAGGCTTTCAAATAGTATCGTCGTAATTTCTAATATTTTCACTTATATTGTTCTAAAATAATGCTTCTAGATAATGTTTTAAATTAAATGATGTTTTTTTTTTATCCATACAAAGCTGAATTTAATTTAATTTTATTTCTGTAACTCTTTGTTACTTTTTAAAAAAGCCTGCAATAACACATTAGTCGGTGCTTATCCAAATGTTTACATAAATTGAAATCGTCGACAGACTGACGACTACATTATTGATTTCACTAATGAAGAGATAATTTGTCTTTTAATATGGGGATAAATGTATTATCACCTTTATTTACATTCTTTTTAGCCTCAAGTTTAATTCATATGACGATGGAACAAATATTTAATCACTGGATAGCTTTACCCATATAAATGATTAATTTCTTATAAAAACTAAGAGTTCTATATAAAAACTCTGCCCGTTGTCCATTTAATTTTATTAATTAAAGTACCATATGGTCATATGCTGTGAACAGTTGGATCATATGTTGGTGTTTTTACTTAACGCATACGGATAATAATGAGAAGATAATAACCCCTAGTCAATATCATGGTAACATATTGGCAATAAGGTGCGATGTTCGTTTGTTTTCGTGACCGTATAATATTTTATTTTACATATAATGTGGAATAATGAAAATGGCTCGTAAAAAATTGAATATAACTGATGAACAGCGTATTTTGCGAAACAAAAAAATATGAAACAGCTTCTGGCTCTTCGAGAAAACCCTAGGCACTAAAAGTTCTGATTTTACATACCATTTAATTTAAAGGTACTGCTTTAAAAACCAAAAAAATAATTCATATTACAAGCGCCCTCTTTAAGCCTCAATTTTCATCTTTTGGCGCAGCAGAATCAGATGATCCGGGCATATCACGTAAGCAATTTTGAAAAAGTAATAAATAATACCAATGATTCATACAAATAAATGTAAATTATTAATATGATATTATAACCTCTTTTGATTTTAGTGTTACGATGGCGAGACCTAACGTTGATTTCAAGCTGTGGTAGTATTCGGTGTTTCGGTGTCTTTTTGTTACCATTTAATGATATCAGAGTTATAGTCTCCACTTTTCTAAGAAAACAATCCATTTTTTCCATTTTAATGGAATATATCTTTGTTTGCTATATTTTGTTTATTTATACTGCAAATCTTACATGTATTACAGATACATTAATTGCAAATATGTGCATGTAAATGTGCTCACGACAACTTCATTAGTATTTTGGTCATTGATAGCATATTCGGTAGTCTTATCATAGATTTTCGTGGATCATGCAAAAAAAAATAAATATCAACTTCATCTAACATCTGATATGCTAAACTTACCTTATCACCTTGTGAGTTAGCAGAAACAGGTGGACTAAGAAAAGTTTTCAAGAAGTACAAAATCTATTAGAGATTTTGAATTCGTAAAGGAAAATAGCTGTTAATAAATGGAGTGCTGTTTTAATAAAATTTTTAGTGTTTCCCTTTCGATTGATTGGATGATAATTATAAAAATGAGACCAAAAATACTAACCAATAGTGTTTTATTTGCAGTTCTCTCTTCGGTTTGGAAAGTATAATTTTGATATCAAAAATATCTTTATAAGTCATCTAAATGACATAATATCAGTTTCAAAGACAACTGTATATAGAAACATCATTGTTACAATAAAGTTAATTTATTTATATACATCTTAATAAATTAACAAATATAAATTTTATTTCATTCGACGCTCTTCTCTTAAGAGTCCATCTCCAGCATTCTGTCACTACTTTTTTTATAACTGTTTTCCCCTCAGCACCCGGCACATTGTCATCGTAGTATGATGAGGTGAATGCACCATTCCTATATACAGTAATAAAGTGTTCATTATATGTAAGTGTTCATTATATATATGATGGATGAGGGATGGATTTTAGTGAAGATGAACTGGATAACTGGTGTAGGGTAAGACAGCCAAGATTGATAGGAGGACCACCCCTACGAGATCCAGGGCTCAGCACGCTGAGGAGGCGATCCACAGACCTTACAAGGATAGGTACACTTGTTCGGGACAAGTGTAAAGTTCCTTGTACCTGCAAAAGTACCTTGTACTTTACACTTGTCCCGACCAAGGACAAACATGTAAAGGGTTATGCACGTAATAAGGGACCACCATGTTAAACGTAAGAAAGGAGAAAGGAGGTAGGATGGGAGTGAGTAGGAGGATTGGTATGGGTATAAGGTAAGACCTCCAAGACTTATGACAGTAGTTCATTCGTATACAATTAATATAAATTGTCTTTTAATATCTTCGAAGAGAATCAAGCCTAATTTGAGGTTTGCTTGGAATTTAGATATAGTTCATAATTACTATATAATTAAATAATTCAAAAAAGTTTAGCGGGTCATTTCAATAATGACATTTTTGTCTAGTGATAATTTGTAAAAATATAAATAATGTAGCTTTAAAAAAAAATTATTGTGTTAACAATTTAAGATAATTGTTTTTATTTATCTTCTCTGTGAACTCGGTGATGATGTTTACTTTATTCTCGATTTCTCTGTTTATTTTGTTTGCCTCTCCGATGACCCACATACCGTATGTACCATTTGTAGACTGGTCGGAATGTTTTAAGGCTAGTGCGTATTCGAGTATCCTTGTACTTTCCCAACGGTGGCATTTTTAAGGATATCTAGTCCCCGTCTTGGTAATTAATTCTAAATGTGTACAAAGGTCTAAATTTTTATGTCGATTTCAAATCTGTCGATCATATAGCCAACGTTAATTTAAATTGTAAAATGTAAACTTTTAACAGCCTGAAGGCTAGTGCACACTAGTAGACATGTTGCACGATTTTGGTACATGTCTCAGAAATGTCTATGGACCAATCTCCGTCTACAGGCCTATTGCGAGACCAGAAATCGCAGGTCTGAAGTCTCCCTATTGGAATGGGAGACATTATGCAACGTTAGGGTAGCCACATAGTGGAGCGATGATACTAGCGACAAAAACAAAGACATGCATTTAGATAGAGCACCGCATAGTGACTATAAAGGTGGCCGCATATGTTTGCAGATATTTTATATGATATTTTGATAATACAAAAAAGTCATTGACGAAAAATTGTATTCTATATCTATATCTATCGGAATTTTGTGATATTGATATGAAGTTTAGTTTGACATTGATTTCATATAATTGATACTAAGTGATAGCGAACCTTGAAACCTACAAAAAAAAAAAACACAAAAAAACTATAAACCGTGGAGTGATTTCATGCAAAAAACCTGAAATCTTTAATTTTGTATTTTTGAAGTTAATCACGTTTTTTATTAAATTAAAAATAATATAAAAATTAATTAGATCATAACCAATTACTTCATAGTAAACTAGATAAAATTTATACTAAATGTAAGTCAATTTTGTCTTTTTGAAAATCATTTAACTGGGATTTTAAAGGAGTTGAACCACGGTTAGATTTTTTATAAAATCAAGAATTCTTCAAGATTTTTTTTTATGATCGCCCAGCCGGACTAAAGGTGCCACACTTTTAGAAAAACTTTTTTATTTGATGAGGTTTAAGCCTATATTAATTAAGTTGAGGTTTGTTACAGAGTAAGATGGGATTCATCTCTAATTGATTAAAAAGATTTTTGGTACGGTGCAATCAGGAATTGACCCCAATATTAAAAAAAATAAGATTAAACTTGTAAGAAATTGTTTATTACGTTCCCATAATTACTAGTAAAAATATCACACGTTGCATTTTTGTGGGGGAGGGGGGAAGAAAGGACTGAAAACTGATTTGATTTTAAGAATATAAGTCCGCATTGCATATTTATGCAGTTTGCAATTGAAAAGAAAAGAAAAGAAATTTGAATAAATGATTCTTTCATAAATAATATCCTAATAATCAAATTAACAGTTATGTCTTTTCAATTAAAAAAAACAACATCAGTTAAATAGAACAAATTTTTGAATTTATTATTTAATTATTTTTTTATCTTTTTTTCTAAAGCTCTTTACATGTTGTATCAATATTGTTTTTTACATAAGGCTTCATTGCATAAAACATCATGAACATGAATTTCCAATATTTTAATAATTTATTAATTAGAAAAGAAAGCAACAAAAGAATAGAAAAATAATACTTAAAAAATGTGATGAAGTAAAAAACCTAAATAGAAAGGTACAATAAAAAAATCCTTTATTTGAGTTTCTTTAATTTTTTTGTTAATTTTAAATGGAAATAATTATAGACTAGTTCGCCCTTGCGAATGATTTGCAAAGAATATTGGTGAATGAACAAATGACAAAATAATAAGAAAATTAACTAATTCAACGTATTATGAAATGAAACAATCATTTCCTATTTTTGTGGCAATTGTAATTGACGAAGGAAAAGAAAATTAATATAAAATCTCGTTAATGTTTTAAATCAAAATGTTTCCGAATTCCATTTATCTACTTTCATCATCGAATCATCATTATATTTTATATTCCTTTATCGTTGCAACAGTTTTAACATTTGCAGAAGTGATCAAATACTTCAGTAATAAGCAGATAAACGTCAATTTAGAGAAAAATTACCAGCCAGCATAGCGACGAAATCAAGCATGTTTGTATTCGTCGTTAGTATCGTCGCTCCACTATGTGGTCACTTTTATACGTTTTAGCAGCGCTCTTAGTCGCGTATCAAGTCGCTCCACTACGTGAGTATCCTTAGACATATTGCGCATCATTTTGGCAGTATGGACGTCACTCAGAGTTTGGAGACGAGACACGTGGCCTCACCCCGTCTTAATTTATTTAATAATGCATTACCGAACCTAGATTCTTCTGCGAGCACTTTGCGCGTCCACCGACGTTCTCGTTTTCAAATTCCTTCATTTATAATTAGCACTAAGCAGGAACTCATTCCGCACAAATCTATGTCATCCGTGGTGCGATGCGAAAATGAGACTAAGAAATTCACATTGTATTGTGGTCGCTTAACGAGACAAAGAACGATGTCTCTAGACGGTTTATAGACAAATCGCGCAACAATGTCTACTACTGTGTAGACTACTTGATATTGATTATTTGTTATAAGATCAGGATTTCGAAACTCAGGGACCGGCCGAAAAGTACCAAATAATGCATTTTGTAAATGTTTAAATAATTAATAATCAAACAAAATAATTAAATGGTCTTATTAATCAAGTGCTCAGACTTATTGATGGATTCATTGTTTTATTAAACGAATTGTTTGTAATATGGGTTGTTTTGTTCTCTCATCAGCTGAGGGAATTTATTCTCCACGAGAAAGTAATTTCCCTTTGTAATTTAATCCTCAGTGTCTCGAAGACGGTGCAATCCCCTGTGGGTTCGCGAGTAGAGTAGGCCCATAGTATTCACCGCTTGTCGAAAGAGGCGACTAAAGGGACAACTGACGGTTGACCTCTTACCTTATCCCATCTTTTCCCCTTTTCCAATAGTTCCTCTCATCCTAATCCTTTTATTCCTGGAATACCAATCCCCCACGGCCTAATGGCTGAGAACGGAAGTTCAGAGGCGAAGGGAGTTAACACTGAAAAAAAAATCACCGCCTTTCATGTTGGAGGTTAACGCCTCTAACCCGGAAAAACACAATTTTTATAAAACCATATACAAACGCTGGACGGATTTAATGGAGCGACCTAGGCAAATCTAGGGAATTTCGAAATCTTTAATGTTGGCGATGTGGAATGTTAGAGGAATGGCCCAAAAGCTGGAAGAAGCGAAAACTTGGAGGAAGTGCTTGAGAAGTACAATGTGGATGTAACCGCACTGCAAGAAATAAAATGTGGAAAACAGTGATAATGGACCTTAAGAAGTATACGATCATAAATAGTGTACACCAACCGAACTACCTGGGCACGGGTTTCATGATACGGAAAAGTCTGAAGTATTTACTTTTCTACTTTAAAATTGTTAATGAAAGACTATGTGTGTTCCGTTTAAAAGAGAGCTTCTTTAAAACATCTATAATAACTGTACATGCACCAATAGAGGATAGCGAGGATGACGACAAAGATAATTTTTATGATACCCTCTCTAGATAATATGATTTGCTGCCTGGACATGATTTAAAAATAATTATGGGAGATATGAATGCCAATGTCGGTAAAGAAGAGCTGGAGCTGTTTAGGCCCACAATTGAACCACAGCGGCATAGGGGACAAAGAGTAATTGATGCAACATTTTCCTATATTTTTTCGACTTTTTTCGTAAGTAAAATTAAGACGATATGTTTGCACAGGCATGAAAGAATTGGTCGGATCATATTTACATGTTGTTAAATTATCAATCAATATATTTGAAACATTATTCCGTTGGATCATATTCAGGATGGTCATTGAGGTATAAAAGGTTGTGCATATGAACGAAATCACAAGTCTGAAATATGCGTTATCGATTACCGATTTATTACGAAATGTTTTACGAAAGGTCCGTTGGAAATTCGGTGGAATTTCATTAAGTTGTCAATTTTTTTTAAATCAATATATCTAAAGCGTGTTTCTGAATTTTTTCTCTTTAATTTAATTTCAATAATCATCGGTCAATGGATCATCATCACCATCGGTCGATCGGTCAGCGTGGGATGATATTGACGTAATTCATGTGGTGAGGAATTTTAACTGATGTTAAAAAAAAGCTTTATTCGGCGAAGAACTTGCATCAGGACCGCAACTAACGACGAGTTAGTATGTTTCAGAAGATAGCTAGCTATACGACAAGATCAAGATGGTTTGCCATCCAAATTGAAATTACTTAAACTAACTTGTTAAATATTTTTTATTTTTTTGCCCAAAAATGTTAGAATAAAGTTATTAAAAAATATATAAACTCGGATTCTATCTGAATACATAATCAATCAGTGAAAATAAAATATTATACTTTTTTCTTTTTTCCTGGGAAGTTGTCAATTTATTAAGTTGCTTGGCAATAATAACCTCCAATTATTAACAAACGAGTATATTTTTTAACATTACATGTTACAGTCTAGTAGTCACTATGGTAGAAACCCAATTATTGGTCAAAAGGAGAATGTTGCTCTAGATGGTAAAATTCAGAACATAAATTAGAAAATTGACGATGGAGCACATTATTGTAATCATTAGAATTAAGCCTTGCATCCACAAGAGTATTGGAATTGCAGTTCTGAAGATGGGAATAAAAGGTCCCGAAACGTCAACTAGACTGTAACATGTAATGTTAAAAAATATACTCGTTTGTTAATAATTGGAAGTTATTATTGCCAAGCAACTTATTAAAATATTATATAAATTTAAAAAAAAATGACTGAAAATATTTCGGAATCTAAATTCACATGTTAACTGCATTTACCAATTCTCATCTCGGTAGCTATTCTATCCTCGAATGCTGTTTCTTAATAATTTAGAAAAATAAAGTTTCTATTTTTGTTTATTCTTCAGATATTTTTTGTTTTGTTGTAAACCTATTAGGAGATATGGTATTGATACATACATAGTTGGTGGGTAACTTGGAACATATTTCCATAATAATAATGGTTTAATTGTGAATTGGAAGTTTTTTCAACCTTGTTCCAAATCGTGTAAACATTCTGAGCCTTATCAACTTAATGTTTCAACACTACTTAAATTAAAAAAATTGATCGATTTCTGTTATAATGTGTGAACAAGTCCTGCATCATGTACAATTAAACATTTTTTTATTTTTGTATAATGCTAAGTTTCTTATTTTGATATGATTCGTTGTCAAATTTAGTGGAGATGTTTATAGAATAATGTTTCCCTAGAGATAAGATAAAAAATATTTACATTCGCAGGTGCCCAAAAGACGACTGCTATTAATAAATGGATTATCTCTGAATGACTAATAAATCGGCCGATTACACAATACCGCCTCAGAGCGGAGCGGCAGTTCCCTTTCGTCGCGAAGTGGATCAAGGTGGCAGCGGAACTGGGCTCTGGGTCAGCTCTGTGCAATTACACAAGCGGCTAATGGCCTCATCCTGCCGCCAGGGCGAGCTGCTGCCATCGCTGCCTCTAATCGTCCTCTTTTTAGGGGTTTCTCTTTTGGGAGATCCGCTGCCGCAGCGTTATGCAATGGGGCCTATGGGGAGTTGGGAGCGAGTGGCTGCGGGTACCTCTTCCGATGCCATTGGTCATGGCGATTATCATCTGTGTCTCTCAGCGAACATGTCTTCTGTAGAAACGGCGAGATACTGATGATAGTAACATGTAGTTATTACAAAAACGGGTCATATCTCAAAAATTTCCTGTGTGACGGTAAATGTTTTCGTTATATAGGTCATTTTTATTAACTTGTTCGTTTTAAGCCTTTTAAACTCGATTAACAGGTGGTACCGGACATGTAGGCACAGTACTGCAACGTTCTGGTTTAAGTCAACTATAAAATATTCATCGCTTGCCAAGTAGAATTCTTCCCTTCACCAATTTTTTGAAATTTACTGTCAAGAAATTAACTATAATTATTATTATATTAATACTAGTTGGCCCGTACGAGTAATTCGAAGAAAATTTTGTTTACTGAAAAAATAGCAAAACAATATGGAAATAAGTAGTTCGTACGTATTATTAAGGAAGGAATTAATATTTTTTCCTTGGTCGATTACAGTATTCCATTAAACATAATAGACCAAAGTATTTGTACAAATTGCTTTGCTAGGACCTATTTTTAAACACTGACTGGAAAGATAATAAAAGTAATAAAGGGAAAATAATTCCCCGATCATGGGATTTTCTAAATTATTAAAAAAAGTAAAATGTAAGAACAACCAAATGGCTTTAAGAAATAATAAAATTAATATATCAGCCAGAAAAAAAGTGTATTAGACTATTCTACTCCTAAATACAATATCTTTAAACCGGAAGACATTATTAAGTATACCAAAATTAATGGGCTGCATCTTTGTTAATAATTGTCCGATTTATACGATTTTTTTTTGTTTTGTAGATAATTTAGTAATCTTTCTAATTATCATGGGCACAATACAGGTATGCCCTGTAAAAAATGCATTTATTGGCAAATAAAGGTTCTTTTCCTCCATAACTTTTCCCCCAAAAATTTGGGGGGGATAGGACTATATTTCGCCTGTGAAGGAGAAGAATATCTTCAAAATGAGTAGTCAATCATTGGATTTGATGAAGAATTGACGAAGTTATGGCGTACCGACAAAAAAACACCTTTTAGAAATAATATATAGGATTGTTTATATATTTTTTAATTTTATTATAAAATATATAATGTATTAGATAATTGGGCTTATCTTCAAATGAGTAAATTAATTAGATGAAGGAGCTCAGTTGTATGAGCCCGTGTTTTTTTTTTTTTTTCAAAACTCGAGCAGATGCTCCGATTATATTTGAATAACGAAAAGTTAATCAAGTAAAACTTTTTCGAAATAGAGTGAGGATATTAACTGAGAGTACCTACCTGCTACCTTTTAAATTGATAATATCAGACTAACTTCAAAGCATGAATAGAATGGCAAGAAACTGCCTATTTGTGCTAGTTATCCACTAAATATACTTTTCCAATAAAGTAATAGACTGTACCGGAACACGGAACCGCTCTACGCATTCGCACTTTAGTTCTTTCTTGGAATAATGAATATTATATTTTAAAAAATTATAAAATTAACTGGCTATCGCCATATGTTCACTATGAATAATAACCCATACTGTCTAGTTCCAACTTGTAAATTTTATACAAGAGCGGTTCTTCGTACTAAACTAGTGGACGACTGACTTGCTTCACTCATTGTTATACTTACCATGCACAAATAAAAAGACTCATTACTTCCCTTTAACACGGGACCACTTTTTCTTTCCGTTGCGTTTATGCTTTGCGTATGATTAAATATAATAATTTTATTATTAATATTCATCTTAGCCTATGTTATTCATTATTTCATATTAAGTGTATTCCTAATTGTTCCTAACTTTTAAGGGATTCTGGTTGGTACATTCAATAAATACTCTACTAAAAATAGAAATAATCATCTTCAATTTTGGGGGAAAAAATACAAAAAATCTTTGAGTACTAAAATTCTACAAATATAAAAAATAAAAGTAACGTTATACCAAAAATAAGAAATGCAGCTGCGAGAAAATTAATTACAGAATAAAGGTTAAGTTTTATAAACGAAAAATGCAAAAAATAAAATATCACTTGTCAATTAACAAAGTTGCAACTCCAGCAAAAATAGTACAATACAGCCGACAAAATAGACAATTGTTATGCCGCTAGGTAATAATTTGGCATTTCTCACATTAGCGACTAAACTGCATATTTTTTAAAACAATAGTGGCTCTTTTTAAACCATCTTTTCGTCACGCAGAATCACATAGGTACAGGGGCTCAGCGCAGGATGCACGAATAGTTTCCCGCCACAGAGTAGACATGACATCTCTCAACCACATGGGATGTTCCTGTGGATCTTGCGGACTAGTGGGAGCAACTAGGCGAAGGGTTCTCTAGGAAATCGAAGAGGTTGCCCGTGCTGAGATTCAGCGACACTATTCCTAACCTATCCCTCCCCCGTGCCCGGGAAAATCCCGTATAGCCTAAAAGGGAAGAACGAAAAAGAAAAAAAGTAAGAAAGCTCATGTAAGCTCCTGGTCTTCGGTACAGTACTGAGCTACCGTAACCTCCTATTTATTCCTATAAGGAGGTTAAGATGTAGCTTTATGAACAGGAGATGTAGCTTTATGAAAACCAATCAACGGTCAACTAACGTTTTGTCAGTTAGATGATTTCAATTTATGATCAAATACATTTCTATAATTCAATATAAATTACCTAATTTTAATTATTAATAAATATCCTATTTATAATAATATTGATATTAATTTATAATTATAAATTACCTTGATGTGGGTCCTCCTTTTAGTCCTCTAAATGATTTTCAATTTTCATTAATAATGGATATTTAACTATTTACTTCACCTGAACTTATTTCATTAATAGAAGGAAATTATTAATAATATCGCTCAACACACCCATTGGTTTGGTGGTGGTAAGCAGTGGTCGAGCCTTGGATAACACTGGAAGACCTGTAGTCTCAATTTAGCGCAGGATTGCGCGCTTGGGTTGCCGGATCTCTGAAGATGTTGGATGTATGACTCCAGGGAATTCAGCGAGGACATGAGCGAAAGGCATATCACCAGAAACTGATTGATAGAGCATTCACTCGTAAAAGTTCTTGATATCATGCCCGTCTATTAGCAGCTGACCCTTCAAATAAAAAAAAATGGTTTTCATCTGTGGTAGTTTGATTGATTTTTTCTAGGTGCCAGCAGTTATTTTTCAATCCAGACATTTTCTCCTAGAATACAATATATTATTATATATTATACCTATACATAATATTTTTTATATTATATTGCCATGTAACTATAATTACTATGATATAGAAAAGGAAGCACAATATACATACAATGAACACAATAAATACGTACAATGAACATGTTAGAAATAAAAGGCTCAAATTGATGTTGGGCTTATTTGAAGCTATGCAAGTTGAATATATATATTATGGTTATAATTTGTCAATAAGAATAATTATTGTTATATAATAATGTAATAAAGCGCGATGTGTAATATAGATTTTTAAAGAAATTAAAGATTTGTTCGAACTGTGGTTTCGATCAGTTTATTTTATGTTGATAAAAAATACTACAATAGCAACTACAGAATGTATGTAAATCTCAGATATTCAAATTGAGGAATGAGAAGTACAATTAAATGTATAATTCATAAAATGGGGGTTGGTTCGCCGATAAGCGGACATGAGGTACCCACACTATTAGTGATTATTATTATTATTTGATTATCGAATTGTGATTATTCGAGCTAGCAACTCATAGAATGATATTATCTATCAGAATTATCTTACCGATCATTCTGTTGCATTTTTTTTTTTTTTTAGTGAATTTCCATCTATTATATTATACCTTAAACAATATCTTCGCTAATGATATGAGTTTGGTGTAGATAACTATGTACCTCCAACACGGCTCTCCGAAACGCAGTCGTCCTGTTGCGCAAGTCGCCGATGCCTGCCTTGAGGCGCTATCTCGATCGGCGATACTATTGTGCGACAGGGAGTTACCGCCATCAGGATTCTGGTCTTTTCCCTTTCTAATATCCTTTTCCTAGGCACAATGCGACCTTGGCTCCACCTCCGTAATTCGACGAGTATGTACAACAAAAGGCAAATTGTTACTTGATGATGAAAAAATAATAATTTGAATAAGATTATTCAGTCAAATAAGTCTGATAATTTTAACTAAATTATGAAATAAACGATGTAACTGATTTTCTGTTTTAACATTTAATAGTAATCACTTGTAAGTACTTCATATTTCGAAGTTGTACTTTCAGGTTATACATTACCTCACTTTGAAATTACCAGCTGATGTTTAATCAGTCTTTATAATTAACAATACAACATAGGTAGGTTATATTATAATTAATATTATAAAAATAACATGATATATATATTTATCTCATTTCGTTTTGGACGTTAATGATTAATTTTCTTTATTAAAATTTACTAAAATTTAATTATGTCTAACTAGTTGCCCCTTGCGAATAATTCGCATAGTATATTGGTCAGTGAAGAACTGACAATATAATATAAAAATTTTCTATTAATTCAGTGCAACTATAATCGCTGGAAAGCCAAATTATTGCTTTCCAGAGCCGCATATCTATCTTTTTGATTTAATACCTCCCCAAGGTGCAGATGAATAAAAACTCCTATCACGGTTATATTTTGTATCTCAAGTTATAAAATATTTAGGGGCTCCAGTTGTCGTTCCACTTAGTTTATGTAGCCTTAAATCCCTAGTAAATTTCGTGTGAAAAGATGGAAACATCTTGAAGTGATCATACTTTTTGTAATTTTTAAAAAAATATCCTAGGTAGGGCAGGGGATTGGCTCCGATTAATAGAAAAAAATGTATTTTTCGATCGCTATAAAAATTGGAATTTAAGGTTTTTTTCGAGATGCTGAATACAAATCTCAACTCTAATCCTCCGTAAAAAATTATTTGAACCCACTTTGCTCCTAGGGTCGGTTCGAATTGTTTCTAATTTATAATAGCTCTACGTGATTTTTTTATAAGTTATTTAGTAAATTTTCAAATAATTGTGGGTTTAATCAATTTTAAATAATTTGTAAATCAAGTTTCTTTTCATTCATAACTGTTTCCATGAAATTTAATTCCCTTTCGTTCAATACCAGAGACGGAAAAGGGATCGTTACGAAGAAAAACTGTCGTATTATATTATAAAGATTATAATGATATTATTATATTTCATATTATGTTATTATATTTATTATTATATATCATATCGAAATAATCCGTTTTTATGGTCGCCTATAAAAAAAACAAACTCAAATTTGACATGCGGCCTATTGCACTAACATGTGCAAATGTATGTATTGAATAGGTGCCAACTTGAAATATTTACATTCATTAACAAAATACGACTTATTGTATTGAAAGCTTTGAAAATACTGAATGCCGATTGATAGTGATTTCGAAACGTGAGGTCACATCCCTTGTTAAGAGATACCACATCACAGATTGTTTAAACCCTGCGGTTGATTGTATTTGCGGGACAGTAGAGATGCAACCAGATGGACTGACTTACTCAACTGAGGCGAAGGCTATTGTGGGCCCTGACTCTTTATGTAACTCAGAGGGTCGGGTGTGAACCATCATATCTGCCTTGCTTTAATTAATTTGCCTTCTCTTCAAGTTATGTTTTCGCTATCCATTGCGCAACAGGACTCCTTCTGCGGTTACGTCCTTTTCGACTCCATTAACATACATATGTTTTAGATAGCGCGGGAATTACTGCAGGTTTAAGGTAGCATCTTTTTGAAATATGCCTGTGTTGGGCAGGGCAACATTTCTTATATTTATCACTTACATAACTGTCTTTAATTTTTAAATATACGGTATATGTGACTCCGGGCAATTATGTAGCCTATATAAAACAGGTCAACATATTCCTCGGAAAAAAATGTTGTGAAAGAAATGATTTACAATGTAAAAATATTGTTACAACTTCACAACTTGTTCATGAAGAACACCTTGCTATATTAAAAAGAATACCGGGCACTTTTCTATCTTTTGATCTTTCAGACTTATCATTGTCTTATTTCATGTAAAAAAAAATAGTCAATAAATCTAAAAAATTTGTAGTTATCTAATTTAGTTATCAATTATTCATTTTCCACTTTACATTTCCTATTATTACTGTAAAATACCATTACTGTTTTCAGTAATGAAGTGTTGTGAGTAGCAACTCACTACTTCAAGTATAACATTATACAAGTTTCTATTCAATGGTCGAGTTTCTACATATCAATGTGTGTAATAAAATCTCATATTTTATTATATATATTAAATTGCATTACGACCCACTTGTTGAGTCAAATCCTGCCCCTTATTTTATTGATCTCATTTATCTTTCTCCAGATTGATTATTGGCCCTCCAGAAAATCATATTAATAGTATACCATCATCTTTGGTCCAAAAGACGAAAAAAACACTTCATGTGTAAATGCAATCTAGAAAGAAAAGAGGAATTGCTACTTATTTTCTGCAAACTCCAATACGTAGCGATTAATAGACGACTATGATTCTTCTTGTCTATAGATATAGTACATCAAATCTTTTTTCATATGTTGTACCAAAGTTGCTTCAGTTGACTTTTAAGTGGTAATCAGATGGTCTCCGTAAATATGAATAAATTATTGAATCAGTAGATATCTTTGCAGAACATCCATCACGTGGGTGATTCTTCAGACACATCTAATAAGTCAGACAAACTAATTAGAATGCGCGTTAATATTTAATTGTCTTCATAATGATATATAGATTGAAGTTTTGGTTTTTGTTTCGGACATACGAGGGACAGTTTTCTTTTTTGGCCTGACTTGTCAGACCATCAACGTTATCGTCATAGTCACGACGCTTTTTGGCTTAAAAATTAACAACTTCTAACCAGATCTACTACTTTAACTTATGCTGATCTACATGATATGTGCTTGTGTAAATGACCAGTTTTAAATTTGTTGATCAATTAATTTTCGTTCTAAACTGAAATAAATGTTTGAGATGCCTAAGGCTCTTTAAAAAAATATATTTTACTTAATGCGAAAGTAAACATCCAGGGTCAGAGGAAGTGACGATATGTCGATTTGACATTCGAAGCATGGCCTTTAGATATAAAAAAAATTATTAACTGTTTGGCAATACGAAGAACTGGTTTTTGGCTGATATTATAAAGTCGTATGAAATATGACCAGTCCGAAATCTTACAGAAAAAGATTTGTACATACATTTTTTCGCAATTGATGAAAATACTGTTTGTGAAGGGTTAATTTTCATTGGCTAATTACTAATAAACACAATTTTAAACAAACAAACAATATTCCAACATTTATTAGCATTTCGGTTATCGAAGGTGTTATCTCTCTGTTATAATAAAAAAATTGTAGTGACTTTCGTATTTTATTTTATTTTAGCATTAGAAGAGTAGGAGATTAAAGGAGCTCTCCGATTAGCTCTGTAAGTAGCACTAATTATGCAGCTGTTCAGTTAATTACTTATGTGTTAAGCTCCTGTAACCTCCAATAACCGAAGTTATGAGAGATTAAAAAGTATAAGTTCGTGTCCCGGTGCCGGTATGGATTTTGAGTTCTCGCCCTCACCTATCCCTCCCCCCTGCCCAGGAAAATCCCGTATAGCCTAAAAGGCGAGGTAGGGAAGAACGAAAAAAAAAAAGGAAGAAATTTCCTGTAAGCTCCTACTATCCAAATACAAAATTGAGATTTACACCCTTGTGTCTCCGGTACAGTACTTAGCTACCGTAACCTCCTATTTATTCCTATAAGGAGGTTAAGATGTAGCTTTATGAACAGGAGATGTAGCTTTATGAAATCCAATCAACGGTCAACCAACGTTTTGTCAGTTAGAAGATTTCAATTTATGATCAAATACATTTCTATAATTCAATATAAATTATCTAATTTTAATTATTAATAAATATCCTATTTATAATAATATTGATATTAATTTATAATAATAAATTACCTTGATGTGGGTCCTCCTTTTACTCCTCTCAATGATTTTCAATTTTCATTAAGATAATTACATTAAGATACAGGAGATGTAGCTTTATGAAATCCATCTGGTAGCCTCTACACATCACTGAACGCCTCAACAGACAAGTAGAAGACCAAAAGCAGAGTGCCTGGATGGTAAAGCCAGTATCGATATGCTGTTGTGAGACTTGGATCCTAACCCTAGTATATAGAATTATATGATTTGATAAGAATAACCTATGCACGATAACTGAATTGACCATACTCGCCTTTTAGGCTATACGGGATTCTCCCGAGCCGGAGGGTGAGAGCGGAGAATTTAAAATCCCCTCCGTCACCGGGACGCGAACTCGTTCTTTTTTTAACTTCGGTTATCTGATTGCCTGGCAACTTGCAGGGCTGTGCACACGCGTTAGCCCATTCGGCCACCCCGCCCTCCCTCAGACACTAAAACGTATTCACTTGTTATAATTAGCTGTGTACACAGTATAAATATTTATCGGTTAACCGCTGCTCCTCGTTCACATGGCCTACCTGGACCGGGTCCTCTTCTTGCGAGGTTGGAGTCTGCAGACAAATTCTTTGTAGTACGGGTGGTTTCCTGAAATCGTTCTCAGTGAGAAAATAGAAACCCCTTTATCTCAGCAGTTTGGCCTTAGGGACTCAAGACTGTGCAGTTCCGCACCGGTGTTTCGCTACCTCACTACTCCATTCCAAAACTGTTGAGTCTCTTTGTTTTCGGTAGTGTATTTGCGAGCCTGCTGTGCTATAAAGGAGGGTTTTCGCAAGTTCGCTTTAATAAAACATCTATAATTTAAGGCGAAGAGAAACCTTTGATTTTACCAAGCGGTTTGATCTCTTACAGGGGTCTAATAGTGTCAGGTTCCTCTATCCTATTTTTTAAATGTAATCATTTAAAAACTATTTTTTAAAATAACATTGTTAATTTTGTAACTTTTTACTCAGTCAATTGTAACAGACAACCTCTTTCTGGTAATTTTAATTTTTTTATATAACTTATTAGAATCAAGTCCTAACCCACCAAGTTAAAATCATTTATGGATAATAGAAAGTCGGGACCTAGTCAGTTTTTAAGATTTTATTGCCAACGTTCAAGTTCGATGTACTTGAACAACTTCAGTGTTGTTAACATGTCTTAAAAATGATCCACAAGCTTGGGTTTAAACGTTGGTCATAAAAATTGACTAATAACCTTAAAAAAAACCTATCAGCCATAATAATTATAATTTAATCAAGTGTTACAATGACATGGGTCTCATATCATTTATTAAAGATTTTGTATAACCGTATGTTTGTTGACTTTAGAAAGTTCATAAGGTTGCAGTTGTTTTAATAATAATTTAACACTTTCAGAGGGTATTTAAGATTTTTTAATTTTCCCTGTTTGTTTTAATTTCAAATGTTTAAATTTTGTATTCGTTTGTATCTGTGGAAGGTATTTGTAAAAGGCAATATAGGGTATTTAGTATAAAGTGGTTTCCTATTATTAGGATCTGTCCTACCGTTTGTATTACTTATTTTATGAGGAATAAGAAAATACTACCTTACATAACGATTTTATAATGCGTCAGTGGCGAGAACGAAATAAAGAAAAGTTGTAAGCCACTTTCCGAACGGTCGTAAGGATCGTGACAAAGACGCGTCTTTGCGATCCTGGAAGTGAATGAACTGAGCGCCTTGACCCGGAGATGGGTACGTTGGCATTTGGTAGATTGGCCTCGCTCAATGGTGATTTACCTTTTCCGTTCGTCGTCTCTCTTCCTCAGTCACGATAAAATCTTCATAAGTATCGCGGTTCTATTATAGCTTTGCAGTGTAAATTGATCCATTATATGAACTCATAATTATTTTTAACTGCAATCACTGTGTAGGATCACGCTTGTGAACTTGACCTAGTCTCTCTCGCCGGAGTACGCTCTATAGTAATTTCCTTCCGTAAGATGGTGATCCATACTCGATCCGAGGTTTTGGCTGCAGTCGCGGATAATTACCGTTAACTACAGGATCATCAGGGTATACATGAGTTGTTTTCTTTGCGCTTTTATCCGGTTCGATAGCGATCTGCAATGAGTTATTTAACGGGTATCAAAACCGTTCGTTAATTCGCACAGGGTCATCCTCTTTCCTTAAGATTTTAACTATCTCCGTTCTTATTAGCTGACATGGGCCATTGATCAGAAGGTCGAAGAAGCGCGTCCTTTCCTGGTAATGTTAATTTTCAGAATTAAAACTTAAAAGTCCTTTTACAATCATTCATCCTTCTATCCTTTCTTTCTTTTTCTTTTTTTTTTTTTTTTACAATGTTATTTTTCTGGTTTAATTTATTTCAAGATGAGATTCCTTATAATTATTTGTTTTTGTTTCATAACATAGAATAATATAACCTTGGTAATTGATTTATTTGAGTCCTAAATAGTTTTCAATTTGTCTAAATTTCTATTTGTACTATTAGGTATTGAAATATTCGAGAGAAGAATCTTTCGCACGATAACCAGAGCGATCTGGGATCAGAGTACTAACACGTGGACAAGGAAGACCGATAAACAGATGCTTACAAAAACTAGTCAATCGATATCTCTCGATATTAAGGCAAGGAGGTTATGATGGGCGGGGCTTGCAGCTCGGAGCAATCCATTTGGAAATCTTGAAAATGTCACAACAATGTTACGCTTACAGAATAGGTCGAATCAACAAAGATGCAATAGATCTATATGCAGATAAATGGAAAGAAATATCCCAAGATAGGTAGAGATGCAGTAGGCTTGTTAAGACGGCGAAAGATCTGCAATTTTAACAGAAAAAAAAATTAAATATCTTCAATTGTTTTCCATATTGATATGCTATAACATTTGTATTTACAATAGTGGATACATTGTTGATCTTTGATCGAATGTTGAGATTAGTGGGGGTTAAGGGTGCAATCCAATAAACTTTTAAACTTGCATTCCCAACATCCTTACCATGGAAAAAATAATGTAATTACCATGACCAACTGTTTTTCTTGCAATAGATCTGGTCATGTTGCTGTTTCATGTCCAATAAAGAAAACTTTAACTAATTTAGTAAACAGAAAATAACAGGAATTGTTATGTAAGAATAACCACAAATCAGAAAAATGTTGTTTTCTGAAAGAACATGATAAAACAACAACAAGAAAAGACAAACTAACGTGTATTTAATAAAAATCCTGTACATTTTATTAATAAAAAGCTCAAATTTAATGAATCATGAATGAGTGAATCATCATCTCACATGATGAACAAACCATGTCGTCCGACATATTGTAAACATAAGTATGATGAAAACGAAATCGTTAAAAAAGACCAGTTCGTATTTACTAGCATTGTATGAACTACAGATTCTGATGCAGATGTTGAAGAAGATAAAGCTAGACAGGAGAAAAACATGCTGATTAGATTCAAAGGATGGGGAATAGAGCCTGCTACGAAGACTGTAAAGAATAAAGAAGAATTTACTTTAAAGTTATTGTTAATGGAAGAGATGTTGATGAAAATGATGGAGAAGTCACTGACATGGAGTTTAATTCTCAAAAAAATAAAAATAAATTGTCTATATATTTAACTATTAAGTTTCAGAAATGCATAAATGTCCGGCAGCTTTTGAATGCCAGTTAAGGTTCATGCCTAGTACTATGATTGTTTGGAATACAATGACTTAAACTACTACAATTTTTTATGATATGACGTCGTTAAGGAGACATTAAATTACATGTTAGGAAAAATTCTAATATATTTCTTTAAATATTTAAAATTTAAAACAAATGAGGCTAAGAGGTACTTGAGGAATTTCTCGCATAACTTTATTCATCTTATTTGTTTATATAATAATTTGACTTAAAAATCTGGAGCTCGCAACACACAACTTTCACTTACCGATCAAATTTGAATATAAATTATTTTCTGGGCATGTTGGGCTATTATAAAAATTTTTAATTGCATTTTTAATCGAGCTAAAGTTAAAATCTTACAGCTAACAAATTATAAATACCATTAAAATGACACAAGTCCTAGTTATTATATCACCGGTTGATTATGGATTGTACGATCCGTTGATAATGGATTGTACGATCCGTTGATTATGGATTGAACAACGATTAGTCATTAAAGTGTTATTTTCCATTTCAAAGTTTACTGAAATGTAATTAAGAGATTTGCATTGGCTGTCATAGACAGGACAACAGTTGTCACACTAATTGTAAGTGGATACTGGATAGTGGAGTATCACAATGGTCATCAAATTATTGACAAATTTAATTCTCTAAAAGGTTACATGATGATTTTTCGGAATAAACGGACAATAAATACCTAATTATTTAAATATAATATCAGAACTAGAGTTATTATACTACATTAAATATAGTTAAGGTTATGAACATACCCATTAAATCTTTTTATATTTCACTTCTTCTTTAGCATATGTACAATAGTATCTTAAACAGTGCCATTGCCTTGAATCCGTGGATCTCAAAAACTTTTTCAAACTTAAAAACAATTTTAAAAGTTTACATTCAGTAAGAAAATTTCATTTGATTCCCTTGAAAACCACGTGATTTACGTTAACTAATGTTAGTTTTTAGAAATTATTATTTATATTTTTTTCGCCACTCTCCGGTACTTTTTACAATCTCCTGTATTAGATATTGGTTTGTTTTTAAATTATCCGCTTTCCAACAATATGTTATACGTATACCTTCTAACTATTATTTCCGGATATTCATTTTCGGCCTGGATAAGTATTTTTCTCGTTTATTCAATTATCCAATGTTTTCAAAAGTTATATTTAGCCTTTTTGTGCAACTCTTAATCATGAGAAATCAATTATTTAAAATATACCATATTAAAGGTACTTTAATGGAAGGCGTATATGAACATTGGGCATTTAAGCCCTGTAAAGTGACATCAATGTGGATAAGACCTAAATGTATTAAAGACCGCTTAATTATACAGTGATACACCGTGTTTGATCAAAATCGTTAAAGCCGTTTTTGAGAAAATTGTAAAAATGTGTCACCGTTGATATAAAGTGGCACTTCAGGTTAATCGATTTTAAGGAAAAAGACACGCAGACCATGTTGCGGGTTTTTGGACTCTGGGTATTTCCGTTGAAAACGCAGATTCTAATACTTCCCCTTACTATACATTACATATATAGGTAGGTGAAAGTAAAATTTTAAACCATCCCAAATTGTAAAATGGAACCAGGGTCGCTGTGAATGTTTGATGAAGCTAAATATTAACGGTACTCGAAGTACTCGAAGCGAAATGTTCGCGGAATTATTATTGCTACAATTGCGATTAAAGTGCTTGTTGAGTTTAATAGCGTTAACAGGATTGGACTTTTGAATGATGGTTAACAGCAAGGACGGACATTAAAACTGCAAGGTGTTGACTCGGTTAGTTCTCGCTGGAAATTATTAAAGCGGAGTGCTCCATAGAATGGCTAAATAGCGATCAAAAAAGTTGATCTATCTCCTCGAACGATCTTCGGACTAGGTGAAGAAGATTGATCGCAGTCTAAGACTATCTTAGCCAGGAATTTCTAATCAAAATGCTAAAAGTAATTGAGTAATAAAATTGAATCGACATCCAATTACGGGCAGTGACGAGTCACTTGCCAGCTGAGATAAATATGGTACTGTTGTTACAATCCTTAGCGATAAAACCTCTGAGCACCCTCTAAACAAATATCCAATGGAGTTTCACGGGGAATGGATATCAATTGACCTAAAAATGTTTAGTAATTCCATTTATTATTTTCTACAATGAACCATTGTTTTTTGAGGTTTTATGTTACATGATACGTGTTCTTCTTCTTATTGAATAATCTCTTCTACGTTTCGGTGTAGAGATTTCATTTAATCATTTTGATTCGGGGATGTGAGGGTTGGCCCACGATTCCGTGGTGCACTGCCTCCTTGAGGCCTGCTTTGTGGCTTCAGGGATCTAAACATGATTTTTAACTCCTATTTGCTGTGACTGTCAAATGTCACGACCCATTCAGGTTACCACATTGACAGATCGTTTAGTCTGTATAATACTGTCGCCAGGAGACCAGGAGGCACCACGCGAAGGCGCCTTTCATGAAATGTAGAACTCAAAAATAGAATAAAAAAAAATTGTCTGTCCGCCGTTCGCCGTACTCCGTCCTCGGCATTTCTCTGAGGGCGACTGGACTGATTTTATTGAGATTTGTAATCAAAGTCAGAGGTCACCCGAGGATGATCCTCCGACCTCAACATTACCGCCCGCCCTTTATTTCAAGATGTCGGCCGAAAAACCTGTGTTGGTATGGACTGTAGTGCCTATACGAATATTTCTTTTTCAATGAAACTAGCCTTGTCTTATATTCGATGTCTTTTAATTATGTGTATAGTATATACTTCACCAAAATTTACTTCCCTTTCAGAAAGATCTGTATCGTATCGGCTGTAGTTCCTGAACGAATGTACTAATAATATTAATGAAACTTGCATTAATGATTCTTCTAGATGCTCCATAAATTTATTTATGTAATATAATTCAACTAAAAAAAGCTGGAAAAAAAGTTAGGAGGGATGGTAAAATTAGATTTCCGAATAACTCAAAAAGCACTTTTTGGTTGATGTTGTATTATGGTTATTTATAAATTTACAAAAATAAAAAAAAATCTTTGTAATTGGACGATTTGGTGCTAATAATGGCTTTATAAATGTTTTTTATATTTTCTACATCAAAGCTTAAATCATTTATTTTGGCTTTTGATTTTTTGAAATTGATAAATCAACTCAGGTCTCAGAGAAATATTTGGGTTAATATTAGGAATCATCTTTTAGTGATTTTTCTTTATGTTACTTTTGATGTTAATAATTTGCAGCGTTTTAAACATAACAAAAATATATATCTTAAATATATACACATACATTTCTAACATGACTTGAAGCCTCGTTTTTAAGAGGCATGTTGTCGCAGTAATTATGGGGAGCATTATAGGCTGGACAATTTTAAACAAAATATATAAAATAAATATTATAATAAATAATATATAATATGAATATATAATAATATATAATATAAATATAATAAATAAATAAACATAATTTTGTGAAAACTTCGATTAGTCTTGTGAAAAAAGTTTTATATTTTAAAAAGATTTATTATTTGATTTATTGAATATAGTCCCTATTATTTATGAATTTTATTCAATTGATTTATTCCCATCGACTGACGAAATTTTATTTAGCTCTTTGGAAATTATTTATTCCCATTGAATTGAGACTTCAGTTATTAATTTAGATGGAGACAATATTTCAAATGATATATTTTAAAATTCAAAGAAAGAACATACATATTTTTTTTAAATAATCAAAATAAACTATTAAAATGAGTTTGTTCCTTTAGGTTCTGTCCTTAGTATAAGAATTTTATGATTATTTTGTATTTGGTGTAGCTTTTCTTTGTAAACAATATAGACTTTGCAATTAGCGCACCATTATCTTTAAAATGACAAAATACGACATTTCAAATTCTGTATTTTAAATTAATAATAAAAATACTGTTTGCTTAGATCTCTTTTATAAATCCGGCTGTTTATGAGTTTTCATTGAAATTACCAAGCAACCATTACTAAAACTTGATTCTCGTATTCAGAATCAATCTCCACATTGGCTGTTTGGTATAGATAGATAGATGAAAAAAAAAACAACTTTATTCTGGGACTAAGTCCCTTTAGAATAACAATATTGTACAAAATAATAGAATATTACTGGCCTAAAAGTTTGAAACAATAAATAAAATAATATAAAAAGTAAAGAAAATCTTAGGTGCACAAGCTATATACAAAACAGATAAAACTATGTACAGAGCATTTAAAACTATGAACAAAACCATTAAAACTATGAACGAATCACTTGAACTATGAACAAAACTATATATAAGGGTTGAACAACATAAACATACACTTTAAGAAATGAAGAACGAAAAAGAGATAGATTGAATTCATTTCATAAAAAAAAACTTTACTTGAATATATATATATATATATATAAACAGTTAATTATAATTGAATAAAAAAATTCCTATTTATTGAAATTCCTACGTCGATAGTAGAAAATGTATGTACTATCTCTTACCAAGTATTATGATTATATGATTACTACACAATACATATATAGTATTAATGATTAGCTGGTATCTGACTGTTTTTGGAACAGGAATTCGAATAGGAGGTTTTTGAATGTGTATAGGGAAGGGGCATGTCGAATTTTGATTGGGAGGGAATTCCAAAAGTTGACAGAGCGGGCTATAAAGGAGTTTTGGAATGAGGCAGATCTATGAGAAGGGATGTATAGGTCAGAGGGTCGAGATCTTGTTGTGAGGGAATGGATTGAGGACTTAAATTGGAGAAGGTTGTAGGCATAAGAAGGACAATGATCGGTAATCATTTGATAAAGGAAAGTGCCTAGGAAATATTGTCTTCTTAAGGAGGGGAAGAGCCACCCTAACTCAGTATATGTTCACTTTTAACTGACAGTAAATTACAGGAGTCCATTTTTAAAATGAGCATTTAATTTTAAAGCTAAATTAAATATACTTAGTTTTTGTTTTGTTCTTTATAGAAACTGATTCCAGTATTTAAAATAATAAAAATGTGTTGTAAGAATCAATTTCTATTTGGTGGCAGAAGTCCTCCGTTGATACGAGGCCATTCATTTATCTATAAACAGATTTTAAAAAAAAAAAATTAAATTCTGCGTATGTTATTATGATAATGTACGTTTCTTGTTTGTCTAATAGCTACCTCTTCTAAAACGTCACACTGGCTTAGATATACCAACACCAACCGCAAACGAAGGTTCCGCCATTCACGCTAGACCGGAGCGTACTCCGGCGGCCACGATTTACAATTTAGAAAGGAAACGCTACTTATATCGCTCGCCGGGTCACGATACTGGACCAATCGTGTCTATATCTGATCGGGTTACACCAGCCCCTCGGATAGTATAATAAGCTCTCTGGGTCATTACTGAGTTATTAGATATTATTAGTGAAATATACTTAGTAGTATTATATCATCCAGGATTATATAAGAAGTTTTGCGCTCATTGAAAAGTTGATTAGTTCTATAATATTTGGAGATCATTAACATATTAGACCAAGGATCCTCCCGTGGGGAAGGAGATTACCAAATCTATAAATAATCCTTGAATTTTTTAATTATTTTTATACGTTGTTAAAAAAAAAAAAGAAATTTCATTGGGTATGGTTTTTTAGGTATATTGTATATAGAATGAACATAGATTTCACGAACTCAAACATTAAAAATAGGCTCGGTCTAACGATGTGGAACCTATGATTAGACATAGTAAATAAGTTAGGACGTTTCCCAAATGATGAGTTACGGAAAATATTCCTCACCATTGAATCGAACCAATCTCTATAAAAGTTAAACGCTACTGTGCATCTACTGCTGATATTAAAACTATCAAGATAAATTACTTGTAAGTGATAAATGAAGAGCCGCTCAAAGTCAGCATAAGTTATTTATTTTATTGCCTATTTTAAAAAACAAAAAGTATTCTCAATTTTGAAGATATTAAAAAGTGTTTATTATTTTTTTTAGTACTTAAAGACGTACAATAATCATTAACAATTACTTTGTTTCGGTAATTACTAGGGACGCTTGCTTTAGAATATGGGCCAATAAATTTTCAATCGAAAGAAACGCCTCGTCAGCCACGAACTCGTAAGGCGTAGCTGATTCGTTGCCAGGTGATGGCTTATGGACGGGTGAATTGAATGTTCTGTTGACCAAAAGTTTCCCGAATGATGAGTTACGGAAAATATTTCCACCATTGAATCGAACCAATCTCTACAATATCATCTACTGCTGGGATTAAAAGTATGAATAAAAATTAGTTGTAATTGAAAAATGAAGAGCCAATCATAGATGGTTTTCGGATTATTACGTGTTTACCATAAATGGCACCAAAACAGTTATAAAATCGCCACTTACTCTCATACTCCAGTGCAATAGCTTATAGTTCCTTATAGTTCGACATCTGGTTGAGGCATCTAGGCATGTCGTTAGTGCAACCATATTGCTTTCCAAACCTGATACACATTGTTGAAAACTGTTCTTTCTACCATTCTGTAGCTTAGTGCTAAATAACATATCCTCAGTGGCCAAGTACCTAAAAGGAAATAGAAGGACGATTATTGAAATATTTTATTTGTATTTCAATATTTATTAATAAATGACTAAGATATATCTTTATAAAAATATTTTTGTTATTAAAGGAAAGAAGGGATGAGAGAAATGGATAAGTTGAGGGACCACCATAGTGATGCACTAAGCAGATAAAGAAAACTGTGAAGAAAAGTGGAACTTGAGGTACTGCAATTAGACCTCTGACCTATAAAATACAGATGGAGTTCCTTATAAGGAGTTCATGGTTAATAAGTCTACTATTTCAAACATCTGTGACGAAAATGAAAAACAGTCATCAAGGTGTTTTGCACACTGTTTATAATTCATACACCAAAAAGAAAAAAATCTAATTTGGCCGAAAACACTCTATGGAGCCGAAGGCTCTATGGATCGAGGAGGGTTAGTGTCATCATTTAGGTCAATCCATTCTGATTTCCCCATGAAAAGATTTGATCTTTCCACACCGTATCTCTTATCTTGTTTTGGTGATCCTGCAAGATACTCTTGATAGTTTGGAGTCCATGCATGCTCGAGATAGGCCTATGGTATCCTGGCATTGGGTTTTGGTCTTCTCTCTGAATGTTGGATTGGTACTCACTTGTTGGGCGGCATTCTTGTAAAAGATGGATTGATTGAAAGAAGAAGGCTTCGAATACCGTACTAACGACTGCTTTAGCTCTGCAGCTCATCTTAACAAAGTCTTTGCCGATCTCAGCCCTTGTAACCCAGGGTTGGTTTGACTTTGTCATCGAGCATAACACCTACCAAGTCCTTTCCAGTAGAACATCTAATAATTATTAGACGCTCTATTATTTATAATTAGCAAATTATAGTAACTCGGGTAGTTTTAATTACCTTTATAAATATTTTTTCTAATAATCTACTACTATAATCTACTTTAAGCCATTCATTTATATATATTTGTATAATTTGGAAACTGAATGAATTGCTCTATTTTTTCCTTATTTTGTTCAGTATATCACTCATATGGTGCTAAATCTGTCGCTTCCTCGATATCCATATAGAAAGAATCATCGCAGTCATATTTTCATACGCCCAGAAGCCTTGTTTTTTCACTTCAAGCGGATTATGAGACGCATTAAAATAACATGAAATAAATTTTAACACACTTTAATGATAGGTCCAATTTTGAATACATTTTTGAAAATAGAGAGAGGTACAAGTTAAAAAAATAACAATTATCTATTTTCATGAAGTTCAATGTCATTGATCATTACAGCGGAAGAAGGAAGTTAAGATTACACGGCGCAGAGGGAACTTCTAAAAGTCCTAGTGGGAATTCTCAATTTCTTTGCCATTAAAAATAATGAATCGCAAAAAAAAAAAAAAACAACTTAAAGACAGTGATATATCGCATTTAGGTCCATAAGTCATCTTTACCATGGAGAAACCAGGAAGAACATCCGGTTATTACGTCATGGAAGATGGAAATTAATACGTCACTATAAAAAAATATGAAACAAATAATAAAATTCCCGCAGTCTGGATATTATAAGCTAAAAGATACGACCATTATTTAATATATATACACACACATTGTACCCACAAAACAGCGAAGTTGGACCGCCAGATGCAGAAATGTAGGCCTAAACATTCCTTAATAAATATATTAAGCAATATTAAAGGCATAAATGATAAATAACCTTGTTTTTTTTTCTCAAAAAAAAACTGATGATTTCCTGCCGATTCCTCCAGTCCAGTAATAGTTCTGTAATAGTTTTTATTTACTTCTGCATTATAAAGGCTCTAAGTTGTAGATAAGGATTGGAAGAGCAATAACCCAGCTTTTGAACCGTTGTAATAACATTGAATTCGGAGTAAATTATGAATACTTTGGTAAAAGACAGAAAAGGAAAATTCAATAAAAATCAAGTTGTAATATTTATGTTTTTTTATTCATATTAAAATTAGTATATACGAGTATTAAAGAATGTCAAAAATAAATATTTCTTATTGATAAAAGTTTTTGCAATATTAAGTTTTGATTAACAATTGGATTTATCAATACTATCGGCGATATTTTTTTCTCAAAAACTAAAAATAGTGGTAGATGATAAATAGTCAAGATGCATTAATTTTATTATTGTGTGCGAAGTTTCAACCCAAGCAAGGGCCTGGGCATCAGGGCATGATTCCAATACTCAAGGTGCTCAAGTACTCGTTTAAATAAAATATACAAATATTGATTTTTAAAAATCCTCCAGAAAGAATACTGAGACAGATGTGTCTAATATTCTGTTTATTATATCTAGATTTGGTGTCTAGAGGTTTTCATTTGTTTAAATTAAGGCCATATTTAACCATTTTTTTATTTATTTTATCTTTACAATGTTTCGGCCATCACTTGGATCATTTTCAAGTCTTTAAATCTTTAAATTTTTGTACTTATTAGATTCCACATAAATAACATTTATAATTAAAATATATATTTTTTTTTTATTTACTGGAAGAATAATAGTACAATCTGCCTCTATTAAGGGCATTGGGTATTAAGGCTCTATGCGTACATTCATACTATTATATAATAATTGAGAAAAAAGAAATAAGAAGAAAACATGAAAGTAAAAAAATATATACAATAAAACAGTAACAAAAATATATGATATTTGTGAAACATAAAGAAAAAAGCACATTAAAAAGAAAAAAAATACATGTCACACATTTATTCCTATAATTAAAATATTAATTTTCGTTTACATAATTACTTTAAAAAAAAAAAAAACCTGTACCACTACAACCCATTAAGGGGGTCTGGGGTTCAGTACTATTTAGGGAAAGCACTGTTTCTAGGTCAACAGATGTGCAAGGAGGTGATTTGACCGAGATCACATTCAACCGCATCACATTTTCCCCCTTAATTAATTATTTAATTAAAGGTACCCACTTTACATAATTAGCTAAACTACTGATTTTTTCACACATTTACACTTTAAATAAATCATTATACTATTTTAATTGCCTATCAAGTACGTAACATCTACACGTTATATAAACTTCATAGCTACCTTAATTGTGTCCTCCAAATAAATATCTATATTCGATGTCATTTTCTTTATTCTAAGAAGAATTAAACTGTCCTAATATTTTAGGGTTACCCCTTCGTCAACTACCTGACTTAAATAGTCCAGATGGCGATGATGAAGGTAATTAAATTTTAATTTCATTATGACAAACATTTCCAGACTTGATAATGGCCCCAGTGTTGGCAGAAATGTTGTCAAGTAAAATAAGAAATAAATAAAATGTTGCTTAAATATGTGTCTAATACTTTTCGAACTGGAAAAAAAAAAATATATATATATTGGAATTGGTGATCAACTGTAACTTCAATAAAGAGGATTTATTTATGTTGTTACATGTAATTTATCGTTTATCGGAAAAAAAAAATTGTTGTTAGGGACTTGCAACATTGTGTGGACTTAAAGCAGGTATGTGGCACGTAAAAGGTTTGAGCCATTTTGATGTGTACACAATTTGGAGATTTGAGTTAAATACAGAGAAAATATTAGGGTTGGATAAACATTCATTTTTAATTCTTCTTTTTGTTGGGATGCTGATATTCTCTGTTTTTTTTTGGCAATGATAAATTCCAAATAAACAACAATTTATTTACTTGTTGAATTTACATGTTATCGTTTCAGGAAATTTATTCCCATCTTCAGAATTTACAATCCCATGTTTTCTTATCAATTCTTGGATAAAAAGGAGTTTATTACAAAATAATGCCTGTTACCATACTTTGAGTTGATTATTATTATTAATTTTTAAGGAAGCTTCCAATTAATTTTCCAAGGAGAGAATTCAATGAATATATTTCTGTTGAAGCTGAACTTTAAAAAAACCTTTTTGTGAATCTCGACTATATTTGTCGATAAAATAAAAAATACAGTAAGTGTATAAAAATGACACAAACTGTTTTAAATACTAAATATAGTTACAAAATGACAAAAATCGATCAAAGTTCATAGTGATTTAAGGGTGTGAAATGTCACTTAATAACTTTATGCAATAAAACGATATGCTTTTTATTATGGCTTTAACATTTAAGCATTGGAAATTAATGTGAGATGAATACCCTCATTTCTTTTGTGCGATTCACTCAAACTACAAAATTTTGGACATTGGCTCTTTTTGTTCCAAAGTACAGATGTATAATTTTTAGGTACGATATAAAGGTCTGCTAAAATTTATGACATTAGTAACTTGTCAAGCTGTTGAACTTTCACTTTATTCGAGCGACAATGTATCACTAATTTGTTGTGCTTTTAACAGCTTATGTTGTCCAGCCGTTGGCTCCTGATTACATCCTCTTTGATCCTGAGGGCAGTGCAAGGTCTGCGGAGCGTTAGCCAATCCCTCCGGCCTAACGAAGGTGTCGTCACCCTACTTAGCCTACTATTGGCCAAGAGATGACCACGTGACCTGCCCAGTCGTGACTGATGCTGATGCTGGCAGATCCTGCCATTGTGGCGGTATATCTTGGCAGTACAGTGTGTTAGTTGATTTATATCTTCGTCCTCATGAAGGTGATTATCACTGTCGTTGTTTTTCGCCGTTTCCCAAGGGTAACATTGTAACGGAGTGTGGGTGGACCGCGTTCGGTATTCCATTACAAATGGCATGGAAAAAAGAAGAACAATTATTAATTCAGACAATTGCATGCCTAGAGACTGGATTCATATATCACACGGACGCCTAACAAGGCCTCTGATCACTTGGGGTATAGATCATAATGGGTTCCGAATTATTAAGGCATCGCTCAATGGTTGTAAATTAGGGGCTATCGATGGACCTGGGCAAAGATTAAGAAAAATTGTAGTCCCGTGGTTCGTATGTATTTACTCCTCATTGATTTAGTCCTTGGAACTTAATGACACATGTTGTATATTGCTGTCGAATAGAGTTCCGTTTTGTTTCTATTATAGAAGTCAATTACAACATATGGATGATGTATGGTGTCAATGAAGTACTATGACTTTTGATTAGGTATTTTCAGTATTTTATTTTATTTACATAGATTTTATTTATTTACTGTGTCGTTGTTAGTAGGGTGTAGTAATAATGCTAAATTAAGGGCTCAGATGTTTGAAGTTTCCTAGGAAATTAATAATAAACTATTATTTAATTATAGTAGATCGATGCGAAAATTCTGTCAATTTATTAATTTGCAGCGGCGACTAGATTTGTGTTATTTTGTTATTTTTATTGATTAGTCAATTCTTATCGAAATTGAGCTACGCATCGATTACCATGTATACTTTATAACATAGAAGCCATTTATTTTCAAGTGAACTCTAATCATTATTTACAATTTTTCAGGAAACGCGATTTTATCTGTTTAAATTATATAATACATTAAGAAATTATTTATTGAATATATTTCTGGAAGTCACGGATTATTCTAATAGGAATTAATAAACTTTGACATTTGATTTTTTAGGAATAAAAACAGGTTCTTTTGAAAAAAAAAAACTTACAGTAAATAATAAAAAAGAACCATTTTGGACAAAAAAAGGTTGATTCGGGTTTGTTTTGGAGAGAAAAAATATTGTATGACTCGGAGGGAAAGTTATAAAAATTGTAATACAAAAAATTAACCTTTTCTTTACATTAATTATTTTTTAAATTTTCATTTGAATAAAACTAAAAAAAAAGCCTTTGATGAATTATTTTTAAAGAATAATTTAGAAACCAAGTTCCATTGCATTCCTAGAAAAAAAAAGCGGTTAGTTTTGGAAATGAATTATTTTCACAGCACTTGTCTTTGAAATATTTAGGTTCGTTTACAAAAAAATAAAATAAAAATAAAAAAAATGATATTACAGGTACTATCGGATTCATCGGCTGTTTTTTCCTTTTTTGTGTTTTGGTAATCGACACTTATCTCAATTTCGATAAGAATCTTGTAGGGATTACTTTGAAAATAAGCGGTTGAAATGGTCGTTCTGTTTCCTTAATTTAAATAGGATAATAGGAATTATAAAACCCAAGGTCTTTTTTTATTATTATTATTTTTTTTTTTTTTGCAGCCTCTAATTCAGCTTCCTTAAATTTATTTTACATTGAAAATTCTGAATCATATATTAATTTAAGAACGTATCTTACGGAGTTGATTGTATATAAAGGGCCATGACATCATAAGAGAATAAACATTTACCTCCAACGTTATTTCTTCCTTGCTACAGAAGGTACAAAAGGGAAGCATCATTCTTTTAGGAGATAAAAAGAAAATGCTGTGCTCAATATCGATTATTTAAACCGCGTTTTACGTTTAGGACATCAAGGATAAAATTTAGTTCAGTATCTAGCTATTATTATTCAAATCTATGTGACCAGTATATTCACGTGTTACCGTTTATTAATTTTTCATTAAAATGGGATTGTGCGGGTTGCTGCTTAGATTGTCACATATCAATACCAGCAAATACCAACAAGTAATCCCCCCAGCGCATGCGTTAGTGTATTTTCTTAGATATGTCATAAATTGAGCCTTTCAGTTGACTGAATGACTAACTCCAATTTCAACATTTTATGGTGAAGTCATTTCAGGGATATGTCTCGTTGGAAAATTAGTAATATCTGTACAGACAGTGAGTAAGTTAATTCCACAGTAAGTGATTGCAATGTTGCAGTATAGAGCTTTTAATAAAGGTATACACTTTTCCTCCAGAATTATTACTAAAATTAATAATCAAAATTGTTGAAATTGAAGTTAGTCATTCTATCTATTGAAAGGCTTCATTCGGATTGGCTTGAATTCGGAAGGAAGATGGGTATAGGATAAAAAAAAAAATACTTTATCAATTTTATTGAATTCTGTCAACTACTTCTATTAAATATATTCAAACGTATTATCCTTGATCATTGAAGTTGAACGGATGTTAGAGATTGATAAGAAAATGGTCAATTAGGAATCCATTTCATAAAAATTTATCCAATGATAAAAAAAAAAAAAAAATCCTTTCGCTTTGGAATCAGTCTCCCCATCTCTCAACCAAAATAAAAAGTACTCCTATGGTAAGAATAAACTTGGTCAATGATTAAACCCTCAATTTAAAATAATTAATTTTCATTGTCCCTATTGAGGATTGTTGGCAGATGTTTGCCTTAGCTAAAACTATTTAACTTGTTTTTCTTATTGTTTTGGCATTATTGATGTGTCCACTCTTCATCAGTTTTGTTAATAAAGACAAATCTAAAGACTATTTTAAATCTTATTTTATTTATTTCATCCATTACTACTTTTAGCCTTGCTAACGTTTACAGTATGACCTGCCGATTTGAGGATGCACCCTGCCTGTTGCCTAATCAACACGATGTTGCTGACCTGACAGAGCGGAAACTGGGTAACTCGGCTGAGGTTTGTAGAGGTGGTAATGGATTGAGGTAGTTTGCATCTACAGGGGTACTTGAATGCTGGATTAGTGTTTAACGCCCATCTTTAATCGTATCATAAGCGTTACATCCATCGCTCTCTTTCTCTCGAAGAATATTTTTTCACTATTATGGTTTGTAATGATTTTACTTACCGTTTCGTAATAATTTTGCCAGTCGCGATCTGTTACCTAACCGGTCCTTATATTCTCTAAAATATGTTCAAATGATAGCATTGAGATTGCACAATATTTTATTACTAAACATCAACTGAATTCGTTGCACAAGTTCTCGACTTTCTTAATTTACAACATCCTGGCTTTAATAAATTATCTTTTTATTAAACTTGGCCCTAATTTTGATTTGGAAGGAATGTAATTAGATTATAACTATTCCAGGTTAAATAAACCAATGATCGATTAGAATAAAAATAAAAACTGGAAAATCAAATAAAAATAAAATAATAAAATAATAGGACTCTTCAAAATCAACGAAAAAATTCTTCACTTATTGTTCTGCACGCACTTCTTCACTTGTTTTTTTTTCACATAATCATTCTGCGAAGTCATGTTGATCCACTTTTTGAAATTTTATTTCGGCTGCTTGTTTGTGAGATTACATACTTACTTGATTTCATGAATTAAATATTTTTGTTCATTTCGGTGATTAATCATTTCTGCTACACCTGAAAGAACACATTTATTGGCTTGAATAAATTCTTATATTTACTATGTGTTATTCAGTCGTTATGTTATTCAATTTCACCGAACTTTCTTCTGTAAAAAAGAAACTTCTTTTATAATTAAAAAAAAAAAGAAGATGACACAGCGTTTCAATTGATTTTATGGCAGTTTTCAATTTTCTCAGGTAAGCATTAACAGAGTAATTGAATCCGAGGTCATTTGTTTCCTAGAAGAAAATGAGGTGAAAATACGATGTCCTTTGCTGCACACTTTTTTTTTTTTTAACCACCATAAAACATGACATCTTATTAATTTATAGATGACCATGTCCGAATCGGGTTAATTTATGTAGGTCGCAAGGTTCGTCAAAGAATTTTACGGTTAGGGGTCAGCATGATTCTAAGTGCGGGCTCAGTTACAAGGAATAGGAATGAGAATAAACAAACCTGCTGGCAGTACAGATCATGTTTCAGCAAGTTCTGTTATGAAAGCCACGCTCAACTTACATCTTCCAGTCAAACATATACTGTCCTTAATGCTACACGATTCCGATTTTATTCCTTTAGTAATCATATCAATATTATTTTTGGAAGTAGAAACTTCTTTAGTAGGCGCGTTTTGCGCTTAGCATATGGTATTAACATATTTCAAAAACTGAAAATCGTACTTGCGTACTGTCATTAAACTTGCGTATAATGAACTATTATTCAAAATCGTTATTTAACACGTTATATTGATGTCTGTACATTTACTAACGATCCTCTAAAATAATCATCATTATACTATTTCTATTCTTGTCTTCTTATTCTCACTGCATAACTTAATATCCTTTATATACAATTTATGAATTTTAATTTGTGTATGAGGTTCTATTGTATCCCAGTATTTTTCAATTATTTTTATTATATCTTTCAAGTTGATATTGGTAAATAAATTTTCTACATAAAAACAGACCAAACAATACTTACCTGTTGTCTATTTTTTTTAACATTAGCTTCACCTACATTGAGTTTTTTACATTATAACCATTATTTTAGGTTATTGAATGTGGAATTGAGATATTTAGCCAACTTTTTCATGACCCCATTGATATTACTGATGATAGGCCTAAGTGGAGCGCCACGTTTATGTAACTTCACTAATCCATGTTTTCTAAGTATATTGTGGTTAAGATTAATTAGTTTAAACTCGTTTTATAAGTAAGTTTTTAAGTTGAATAACAAAGTTCTATCACATAAAATATAGACATCAAAGTAAGGTCAATCTAAAAATGTCCTTAATGATTAATAATTTATTTATTCAAATTAGTGATACTTACTAATTTATGTTGTATCAAACGACTGTATAATATTTATGTGGAAGTCTCCAGTGGGAAGGTTATATAATGTTATATTATTCCAGTAAAGGTTCTGCTATTATTATCATTCATATTATTTCTCTTATTTTTTTAAATATTGTTAATAATTTAAAAAAAAATTTTTGAATAATATTAGCATATGTAATATATATATATATCCGTATATATTAGCATAACCTCGTTATCATTTGGTTTTCGGAACTATCTTTTTCCCTTTATATATCTCGTTAAAAGAGTATGTTAAACATTTCCCTTGCTTACAGTACGCATGTCCAAGTTATAGTTCCTGAGATCCATTTTAATCCATATCTTCAACTAAATTGGTTATCATTTGGTCTTCGACACTATCTTTCCTCATTTCCAACTCTCTACCACTGTGCCATGTTAAAATACAATTCTGAATAATAGCCCATTACAGAGAGGATGAAATGCTGAACAATTCCCTCGCTTACAGTATAGAGGTCCGATTTTTAGTTTCTGAGATATTTTAATCCATATGCAAAAACACTTCAATTAGTCGACCCTAGCCGACTGAGCCCGACCGTTAGACATTGTAGCCTGACGGCTCAATCTAATTCACTCGCCACAATAAAAGTAGCAAACGAGCCTAAAGAAGTTTTCACTTCAAAAATGACGGAGTTTTTGTTAGATATTTAGTAAATATATTTAAATCAAAAGTATTCATCGCATATTTTAGTTTTCATAAGCCTATTGCACCATGTTTATAATGCAAATGAATGAGCATGATACAAATGAAAATTAGTCACACCAAAGTTTCATAGAGTAATTTATACTGTTATTTATTATTTATTATCATCTTTCCTTGCCTTTTGGCACGATTTTTGGGAGAAGCAGCACAATACTTCTACCACCGTTCTCTTTCTTCATTCTTCCCTCTTCTTGATTAATGGAGGTTAAAATGATCAACTCCAACTGATTCCTTCCACTATACACGAAAGCTTCGTAGTACGGGTAGTTGTCCTTGCTTACTAGCTAAGAGAAATAGTCCTCCGTCATGATATAAAGCCCATTTTACCTCAGTAGTTTGGCCCTTATTCTCTCGAAAGCGGTGCTCAGCAGTTTCCGAAACACCACAACAGGGACATAAGGGGTTAATTTCCTTAACCCATAAAGCTTGGCGCGAATTTCTCCATGACCTGTGAGGAATCGTGACACCCAATAATCAGGGAGAAACCATTTCGCTTCTAACCTTGAAGAGTCGGCAGGAAAGTATTTTCTCAGGACCTTTATGAGTAGTTACCCACCGTCTATTCCACTGCTCAATGGTGTCCTCCCGTACTATTCTCTTCCATTTAGATGGATCTGCCGCAATTCTTTCTTGGAGATTTTCCAGAAGACCTGCTGAGCCTTTAAGAATATACTTAATCCTATCCTCTTGCAGGAGAAGTTCGATAGGTACCTCAACAGCTAAAAATGCACCGCTTCATGAGCAACAGTCCTATAGGATTTAGTTAATCGTAGCAAAGTCGTTCTCCTTTTCTTCTTCTAATCTTCTTTTCTGTAGTTGCGAGAAGTTTCGATTCCAAGCTGGGGACGTGTACCTCAGGATATCCAGTACTACTCCATTATAGATAGTCATCGTTGCTGGGTACCTTAGGCCCCAGAAGACGCCCCCCATACGACTTAGTCCATTGAGGGCTAGGGTCACCGTACTTCTGAGTTAATCCAAGTGAGGAGTGACATTGATTCTTCTATCGAATCTTACTCTAAGAAAGGTCCCTTTCTCACTCGGACTAATCCTTATCCCTTGTATATTCATGACCATAGGGTGAACTCTAGCAATCGTACACTTTAGAAGTATAGTTTGGTTTTTGACGCATCTTTTTGCTTCTTCTTTTAAGCAGGCTCTGCTGCTGGATGACACCACTACGGCTAAGTCGTCGACATTGGCCGTGGCAGGGGATGGCTCCTCTTCGAGTACACACAGAAACTCATCGAAAACTAATTTCCAAAGAGCACGTCCATGGACAGAGCCATGTGGTCATCCCTTTTGAATTCATAGAAGTTACCTCGGATCCTTAGCCTTCAATCCTCCAGATAACTTCTCATTAGTACATACAAGTTGCCGGAGGCCTCATACCTTTGTAACTACCTTAACACATTCAGCCACCACTCGCTATCGAAATCGGAGGATATATCAAACAAAAGTAAGATGACATGCTTCTCCGCCTTCACTTCTACGTCGTGACGCACTTGGATCTTGCCGTGGCTAGCTCTATGTAGTGTCGGTCGCAGACTCGTTAATCCATATGAGGTACTCCAGGATCAGGAGACAGATTGGTCATCCAATCCAAAGCAATCAGTGATAATTGCTCCTAGACTAGATGTTTATATTTCGATAAAGGAAACTGTAACAGGTAAGACACTTACCGCTGCCTCTAAGTAAAGTTGTGAACGGACACGGATACGAATACGTTACCGTTCTCGTTTCTTTTCTTCGGACCGTCGCTTATTCAAATACCATGCTGCAGTGCCTGCGGTGGCAATTGCAAAGGTGGCAAAAAGAAACCTTTTGTTGAACATTTTACGTCTGCTCAATCCAAATTACAAAAGAGAAGTGATTAGTTTATTTTAATTTTCAATCTATGGAAACGTGAAAGCACTTATTCAACAATTAAATTAAAAACATTAAATATATAAAATATAAAAAACAAAAATGAAATGAAATGGGACAATTTTAAAATTTTGATTTTAGCACATGTTCATATATTACATTCTGTCAAAAGACGTTTACAGTTCAGAGAGCATATTTGTACCATATGTACAATAAATAAAACAACCAATAATATAAGTAAAACTAAATGTATATAAACGAGAAATAAAAAAATAAATAAATTAAAATCTGATGCCCGCAACACACAACATTCACTTACCGCTTTGAATAGAATTATTTTCTAGCAATGTTGGACTATTATAAATGTTTATAGGATATTTTAAACAGAACTAAAGCAAATCATTAAGACCATTACAATTACAAATATCTATTATATCGACGGTAGGCAATAAAAATCCAGTTCCTCACCTGATTTTATAAACCACACAACTTCAGGTTATACCTTTATAATACTAGAAACATTTAGCTTTTCACTTTTAAATACTGGACAATTTTTATATTAGAGATGTGGATGGAAAATAGTTTAATTACCAATTTACCTGAAACATATTTGAAAATCTTATTTAAGATTTTTTAAAATAAATAAAGTGTATTTAGGCTATTGCGTTTATATTATGTATCTAAGATCATGGACTATCATAAAATAAAATATTTTCAACAAATAATTGTAGTCGTTTTTGCTGAAAACGTGGATACTTTAAGGAGACAGGATAATATTTTAATATTTTTACTCACTAGAGATGAATCACAATTTAGCCCAAATAAAGCTTCACTTAATTAACATGGACTTGAAGCTAATTAAAGTTAGGTATCTGTAGTATAGTTGGATGGTGATGAGAAAGTCTCGGGTAATTTATTGCTTTTTTAAAAGAGAATCTAGCTTAGTTTAGCTGTATAAAAGTAACCTTTAAATAGCTTCAACAGTGACAAACTTTATCTTCGTTTGAAGTAAATCTTGTCTAGCTTAGAGTGAATCAATCATTTATTATTTAAATTGAATATTTCTTTAGGTGTTGCTTCCTATCCAACAAAAGTATGACTTGCTAAAAAAAACAACACAAAAATTGAATTTTCTACTTTTCTACTAAAAATTGGCCTATTATTTCATGAACTTTTTATAGTTCTTGAGTACTGCGATCACTCCTACAAACATTTCCCTCTACTCACGGTACATCCTGTGTATTTCATATCCATCTAAGTGGAAATAAACAAGTTACACTCAAATATGAATATAGTTTAAAAGTGTATCAATACACAGTACATTTTCTTACATTCATTCCAGACGTTGATGTTTAAAATCCGTCTTTTTTTGACACTGCGGGTAAAAGTATGGTTTATCACAAAATATTAAAAAACTGGTGCAAAGTAACGCCACTTGGACGGTATTCAACATTGGTCTATTGCAAGAATGGTATCCAAAACAGCTCGTCACTGCTGTCGCAATACTACTGTTGTGGGAATCTTGCGGATAACAATATCTTGTAAGCTAAGCGTGAGAGGTTCTCAAGACCTTCCAGGATTGAAGAATTCAGTGTCGTGTCATGGATACACATTGACTAGGCATAGAGTTATATTATGTTCTGGAATAAATATTTTATATATTATTATTTTCTTACAAAAAATCGACTAAATAAATGAAGTAAGAAAAACAAATAAACGTGCTATTTCAGTTGTTTTTTTATTTTTCAAAAACAACCTTCATTGTCTCAAAATTCGTGCCTGATAGAATTTTGGGTTCCAACATGTCATTAACAATTCATGTTTTTGCACTAATCTAGCTACCGGGTGAATTGGTTAAGATAAAGTCATGTTCAGGTGCCCGTAAGTTAGCAAAGAATTCTTAAAGATCATTTCTCTTTATCTATACCGTCATTTTAACATTTATTGTGTTTCATAAATTACGAAAATATTTATTACTTTGGCTAAAGGAACCCTTTCGTATTGCTAATAATAAATACCATTTTAAATATTTATTTAATTTAAAACAAATATTAGAAAGTAAAATTATAAAAAATCTGACGCTTTTTAGAATATTTACTTCAATCGAAAAATGCTGTAAAGATTAAATTAATTTTTAACTCTCCCTTTCTCTAAAATCATCCATTTGCAATTACAAGGATATTTCATACCATTTTACTGTATACAAAAATTTTGTGTAAATAAATTGTTTAATATTTATGTCAATTCATTGTTATCATTTCACATACTGTGGGTTTATTGCAAAATGGCATTAAATAACATTTTAGTGAATTTGAAATAATCTAATTTGAAGTTTATATCTTCCACACCGTTTTCATTGGTTAAACTATGTCTATATTTCAAGGTCTATAATTTTTCGAATGAGAATAAAATATCCAGAAGGAATCTTTTACGGAATACAATATTCCCTAAACATTCGCGGGTTTGATATCCACAGGTTGATTTATTATCCTCCCCCCCCCAATTTGGGAGCTGTTTCAGGTGAACACGGAGAAGGGTTTCATCAAGATATAGACTAAATGAAAAAGCATTATAGTGGTAAATGCAATGAGTAGATGTTTGTTGACAAATGTTGGGCACTGCAACGGGTGACAGTTGATGTGGACCATAAAAGTGACTAGGTGAAATCATATTGACTAGGTATAGAGTTATATTATGTCTTGGATTAAGTATTTTATTCGAAAAAACAAATAAGTAAATGAAGTAATAAAAAAATAAAATAAAAATGCTATTTAATTTTTTTTTGTCAAAAACTTCCTTCATTATGTCAAAATTCGTGCCTGATAAAATTTTCGTGTTTCAGATTCAAACTCAGATTCAAATGAAAATTATGAAAAATTTCTTGTCTCGTTTCTTCTTTTTTTTTTTTTGTGAACATTTAATTTAGTGAGTGAACATTTCTTTTCTTTTTTTTTTGCAGAACAGTGTTTTTGGTGTTGCAATCGGTCTGAAACTTTTCCATCCAAATCGATCCAATATTTCCTTTTTATAGCGTTTTGGCTAACTTTAATGGAATCGTCTTTTCTCTTTTCTGCCTCTTTTCCAGCCTATTTTTCAGACTTAGTGTTACGAAGTTCTCAAGAAGTTTAAACTCATTATCAATAACCCTACTTATTACAAAGCGGCTTTTCCTGAATCTTTTTCCTAATGCGAAGACACAACGATCAAGTTGTTGTCCGTACCACCATGAGGCGCAACGCGACCTTAACACTTGGCGTCGAGCGAGGAAGTCCTCGGCTGTAAGTAATATGCAGAAAAATTGCACCAACAACAAAAAAAAAAGAGGCACTAATTAGGGAGGGTGATGTTTGTGGACATCGCAAGCTGCGGCGACATTGACCCACTTCCCTAGCAGCTTTTTTTCGTTGAGCAACTCTCCTTTCGTCAGCAACTTAATTGTTAATTTCCATTGTTTGATTATGTTTTATTATTTTAATGTTGTAATAAAAAAATAAAAAAAATTAAACTGTCGAACTACATTAATATATTCTTTTACCTCCGTATCTCAACATTTTTTATTCAAGCCCTTGCAATCTGTTAAAAATATAATTTAGTTATATTCGTCATTACGATAGTCATGAAATCGCAGCCATTTCACTCCGATATACAACATAGAACTGAACATTCATATGTTTGAAAAGCGGTGACAAGTTCTTCAAAACCTCAAATATCATCTCTTTCAACAGATTTTTTTTGTATACCAAATTCAAATCACTTCAGAGAACATCCATGCACCGCCTGATTATAATTTCATAGTTAATTTAAACATAAATCACGTGCTCCTTTCCATTTTCTATTCTTCATAATACAAGGTAGTATTCCGTGGTACTATCAAATTATTAACATCTTAAAAATAAGACTCGTTTACGTTTTCCGCGCCTATCGTAAACAGTATCGATTGTCCTCTTATTTCGGTTTCTGACTCTTCATTGAATTCATCACACACAAATACGTATTATTATTCTGAAATATGACAAAAAATTTAGTTTTGGCTGTATTTCGTCATAAAAATTTAGTTCCTAGTACGGTGCCTCACACAACTTTCGCCGAAAGTTAAAACACATAATAGTCCGTATTACAGACCCCTTTTTATCAAATTATGAACATCCGACTGAAACTTCGTAAATAGCTTCATCTCATTGTAACCTACAAATATTTTATTTACGATAATTCTCGGAATTGTGGCGTTTTCAATCTGGAGGTCGGTAAACTTTCTCCATTTAATTAGGTACTAAAAACTAAAATCTAACTAGTTAGTATTCTAGTTAGATTTCATTTTGAATATTAAAGATATGTAAACGATTATTTAAATACAAATATTGCATTTAATTTTTTTTATCTTTATTACCAATTTTAAAATATATGTAAGCTCAAGGCTCATTTCAGAGTTCTAAGATGAGTTAGAATAAACCATTGTGAAATAATTTGCAGCGTTTTTATACATAATGAAGAAATAAAAAGTGAATTAATTTATTATTTTTTCTTCTGCTACATATAATCTACCAGTGGAAACAATAGTGAATCGTTTTTAATTCATTCCTTCATTAATAAAATATTTGTGTTGAATAACTAAAAAATGGATGTCAATAACTTGGCTGCAGCTTTGATACTCTACAGGCACATAAAGAAAAAAAAGAGAAATTGAACATATCGGGTTCATCCTATAGATTGAAGAAGTAACATTTTATTTACAGTTCCAAAATTTGAGGCAGAACGATAAGTTACATGATAAAATTAAAAAATCAAAAGAAACACATCCTTTAGGGAATGTATCCAGCCGATACAGATGGCAGTAACGGTTAGATAAGGGAACATAATTTTTATAGTGAATAAATAAGGTTTATATTATTTAATTTTTTTTTCTCTTTTTCATGCCTCCATCCTAAAGGGTCATTGGCGTTTTCTATAATTCATATTCTATTATAGTAGTTTACAATCTTTAAAAATTTAAACACGATAGAGACTCGCTCTTCATTATCTTGTAGTATATCTTTTAGTGTTTTTCCTAGATCTTGTTGTTTTTTTTCTGTGGCTTTCTAGTTTGGGACATTCTACCAAATGGAGTTTTACAGTTTGAGGTGTATTATTGCATTTTTCGCAAATAGGAGCTCCTAGACCTCTTGAAAGATACCTATGTGTGAACAAAAACAAAACAAAGGTCTGAATGCAGCAATGAGTTGTAACGCATACGCTGCTACTCACTGCTGCATAACACCCGTATTGGCTTACCGGCAGGGTAGGATTTAAATAAAATAATAAAAATCTATGTGTGAACTGGCAGTGTCCAATCCTAAGGTGGAACAGTATAATTTCAATTATATTTACAAGTTCTATCATTTATAATAGTGGTAAATTTGATATGTATAAATCATAACGTTATTTAAAAATTTATTAAAACCAAAACAAAAATATAATCTACATATGTATATATATATATATATATATATATATATATATATATATATATATATATATATATATATATATATATATATATATATATATATATAATCTATAGAAGAATTTCCTGATATTTCCGCTCCTATTTGCGTAACCAGGAATTCTTGATGTGATAAGACAGCAGTAGTAGTTTCAGGAAAGTTTTGAGTTTACCCGAACTGCATGTCAGATTTATATTTGCGGATACATTTTTTTTTTTTTCAATCAGAAATTAATTGTAGTGTTTTCAATTGGAATTCAATAATTTCATCATCGTCGAAAATTTCTAACGATGGAATTATTCCATTGAAAAATGACATATGCCTATCAGGCTTTTTAATTAAAGCATGCATTACTTCAACCTCTACGGTGTCCGGTTTTCGTTTTTTTTTTTTCTATTTTAGGATGCTGTAACTGCCTCCTGCGAGCCGAAACTTTCAATAATGTTTGATCCCTCGCCTTCGCTCTGGCATTGGTGGAGGTGTTGTGCGCCTAGTGTGTCGCAAGCTGAAGAGCTTTATCCTCTGTTTGTCTGCGATCCATGGTTTTTCTCAAAAATTGGAACAGATTGCCATATACATGTGTTTTGGGCGGTTCCTCGTGTTCCCTGACGCTTTCAAAGAATTTTTGTAATTTCTTTCACTTCTATGAAATGAATCTCTCACATTGGACCATTTCTTCATGACAGTTTTGCCTGACAGTTTTATATTCAACTACAAGTATTACTGAAGACATCATTACATGAGGGGGTTGTCAGTTGGTTTAAAAATAATCGTTCCGAATCCCCGCTTTAGTAGAGAAAACAGGAAAACATGGAATTTCAAATTATTATGTGACAGAGGGATCTATTATTGTTTTATTGCGTAAATGAAACAATATTTTTGACAAAATTACTCATGATTTTTTACCAATTTGATATTTAATTCGTTATTTGTTCACACAAAGAAGATAAAATCGACAGCTACATCCCAAAAACCTTAAGTATAGTTTTATTACAAACTGAACTTTTGAACTTTTGTTTAGTGTGTTCCCTATATGTGAGGGTCGTTTACTCAAAAAACTAAAAACCAAAAAACTTAGAACGTTTAGCTTTGTCTTAAGCATGTAGTTAACATTGTGTAGCATGTAGTAAGTAAAACCCTTTTCATTAAATAAAACGAATTCGCAAGGTGGTCGCTACGACAAGAATGTATCCCTCAATTATATTGACGACAGTGGGAAGAAATAGACTATAGAAATAGGGGACGATTTTGAAAAAAATGCTAATCTGCCTCATTGCGTTGGAGCAGTTGATGGAAAGCACCGACGATTCGGGAGCCATCATTTAGAAATATAAAAAAGAATTTTCAACTGCCGCCTTTCTAGAGCAAGGCGGTATATGGAATGTACATTTGGAATGGTCAGCCCCTTAAAGAAGTCTCCTTAAAATTTCTTTAGAAGAAATGCGGTAATACAGCTGTGACATCGTCCACTAGAAAAACTATATTTTACTCATTTTTCACTGTGATATTTGCTAGAAATTTATTTTTATGATTAACTATTTAAAAAAGAATATTAATGAATTAAAGCGAGAATAACATGCTTCAATGTTGTCTAAATGTCGTTGATCCAACAGTCGTGGTAGTGTGAAAGCGATCAAGTTTCGAATCTATGTTGGTCCAGTGCCATAGATTGTCCACCAACGGCAGATGTCGTTTATCCGATTATCGTTTATCGTTTATTTAGGTGTGAAACAAGCATAACGATAAAAAATGTTTAAAAAAGATCTTTTAAGATCGTTGTGTCACATAAATAGTCAACAGTAACCGTTGAATATTCGCATTATTAACAGCTCTAAACAAGTATCACAATGAAGATGGCACCTCCATTGCTATTGTTTTCATGGGTCGTGAAAGCGAAGTTGCTCTGGACATCTTATTTTTTAAATACTTAATCATTCAACACCAATGCATTTACCTACAAAATATATATTTGTAACCAAATAATGATATATTCAGACCTAATAACTTCATTACCTTAAAGCGAATCGGATACTGCACAGCCAGTTACAGAGAGAAGACAGCAGTATTGCTGGTTGCCTAACCAACCCCTACTCCAGCTGTTAGCCCCTCGTACTGGACTGGCTGGCTTCCCAGCCAGCTCTGATTTCGAAATGTGAACAAGTTCCAAATGTCTTCAGGTACCAGGGGGCGTAGCTCAGATGGTAGAGCGCTCGCTTAGCATGCGAGAGGTACCGGGATCGATACCCGGCGCCTCCAATTATTTTGTAATATTATTATTTTTTTTTTTTTGGTTAATTAATTTGTTGCAAATTATACTCTCGTTCACGGGTTAACTGTAATATTTTTATCTGTCCTTTTATTCCGATTTGCTTTATTGTTTATAGATCTAATTTAAATTTCTGAAAAGAAAATAGCTTTTATTGTCTTTTGGTATTGGATGCTGATGATGCTGCTGTTTCTTGCTCAGCTAAAACATAGATGGCTGTCGAGGTTGGCGTGGAGGAATAAGATAAAACCCCACCTCTCATGCGCTAATCCATGCGAGAGAGTAAATTGTTTCCCTTAGTATACCACTCGATCTTGAGATAATTGTCCCAAATATATACTAAACTATTAAACCTGTATTTTCGGTATACATTTTAAGGTCACTCTGATCAATCCTTTATTCTGTTTTAATTTTTATTTTTTGACTGTAAAACAGGATGATAGGGTAACCTCGATCTTGAAATTTCTTCTAAATCCAAGTTAAAATCTATCTGATTATTATATTTTGCTTTCCCTGACAATCCGGCGAGAATGTGAGGGTATTAAATTCTTTAAGTATTGTAAGATATTATAAACTTGTACTGCATAATCTATATATACTTCTGAAAGGGAGTTCTGAAAGCTCTGCACTAACTGTAGCGTACTCTTTTAGAGGTGCCGAACAAGAGGGGCTCCATGGAGCAGCGTAGATTTAATGGTGGTCTTGTATATTTGCAGCTTGAATCTAAAAGCTTTATACATAGTTCTATATTTCAACACTGCAATCACCTATTTTAGGATCTACTTATTCACTGTTTGTACAGATATAACTTTTCCGACTAGAAATTTGACTAAAATGACATTATTGAAAAATGTTGAAATTGGAGTAAGTCATTATGTCAACTGAAAGGCTCACATAGCTTAGAGACTGAATTTATGTGGTTTAAAAAAGCAGATGGAGTAACTAAATGGAGTAATCGATAGCGTATGATGGCCAAGCGTACTCCAGCAGCTGCAGAAATACGAGACTCCTAGCAACTTGTACACTTTGATGAGAAGTTATCTCCAGGATAGAACGCTCCGAATAAGAGGTAATTTCTACGAAGTAGAAGATAGCATGGAGAGAGGCTGTCCACAGGGCTCTCTCTGTCCTTTGCCCCGCTCTGTGGAAACTTGTCTTCGACGAGTTGCTGGGTATGCTCGAAGAAGAGCAGTTCTCCACCACAGCTTTTGTGGATGATTTAGCCGCTGTGGTGGCCTCGAACAGCAGAGCCAGGTTGGAAGAAGAAGCTGAGCGGTGCTCCAACCTGATAGAAAGATGGTGCGAGAGGAAGAAACTGCGGATGGCAGCTGCTAAAACATAGGCCATCCTTTTGAAAGGCAAGACTGGTAGGGCTCACCCTATTACAATGAATATCCAAGGATCGAGAATACGTCCGAGTGGGGTTGTCACCTACCTCGGAGTCAGAATAGGAAGAAATTTCAACGTGTCACCTCACTTGGACTATTTGAGAAGTAGGGTGACCCTAGCGCTTAATGGACTGAGTCGTATCGGGGGTGCATTTTGGGGCCTCAGATACCCAGCGACTAAGACCATTTATAAAGGTGTAGTTCTGGGTATTGGTTTCTGCATCTCTCGCACCACCAGAAGAGGAGGTTGGCTTCGATTCAGCGGACGGCTCTGCTGCGAGTCACCAGAGCTTTCAAGACAGTGTCTCATGAGGCAGTACAGGTCCTGGCAGGAGGTGTTCCTCTCGACCTCCTGTTGCAGGAAGACATGTTAAAGCATCAGCTTTCAAGAGAAGGCTCGGCAGGTCTACCAGAGAATCTCCGTGAGAAGATTAACCAAGAACCAGATTGATGGAAAAAGATAATACAGGAGTACACCCTTGACGAATGGAACCAGTGATGGCTAACAACTCCGAAAGGAAGTACATTTAGAAAATATTTTCCCACCATCGGTTCCCGGTTAGCAGAAAGATGGGTGGAATCTGGTTATTGGGTCTCCCAACTACTCACTGGAGACGGGATCTTCCGAGCAAAGCTTTTCCAATTTGGAAAGAATATCGACCCCTTGTGCCCCAGTTGCGGAGTCCCAGAGACTGCCGAGCAGCGGTCTCTACATTTTGACTGAAAGAGATCTCCCTGAACTTATGAATGAGGAAAACTATCCTCATTTTAATGATTTTATTGCAAAATGGAAAAGCATTATAGGCCCAACTCATTTCTCCTTGGGAAGAAGAGGAGCTGCACCGCCTGGAAGGCCGCCGGACGGGGTAGCAGAAGAAGACCGTGACCAAACTTAGAAGAAATGTAGTCGAAATATGGACCCAGTCTATAAATATTGATTTTCTAGCAGCAGCGTGTTGTTCCGCGGAAACGTTTAACATCTCACTGCTGCTAAAACCCGTATTGCCTATCAGGCACGGCATGGATGTAAATAAATAAAAAATAATAATAAAACAAATGTCAATAATCGACATCAGGTGAACTGATTCTTGCTGTCGAAGGTCCTGACGATTCTCTAGTTCTGGCCATGGTCATCATGAGTCCGCGGTTTATATTAAATTTCATTTTTATTGAAAGGAGACTTGAAAAATTAAAATTATACATAAATAAAGCAAACCTTTATCACATTGATATGTACATGTCACCGGTACTTTAATACTTTATTTGACGAACCTGGGCCCTTTTTAACCTCTTCTGTTAATTCCGTTATCGCCTCTTCTGTCACCGTTATCACCTCGTGCATGCTGTTGTTTTTATAAAATACTCCATATGTATTTATACCTAATAGGTCTATATTTATTTATTATTTTATTTTACACGATCCCCCCCTACCTTGTGGGTAATAAAGTTGTTTGCTGGAGTAAGATACTCATGACTGTTTGAAAACCCATTACTGCATGTTTTCAAAGTTAACGATGCTGTAGGACATGAATTGCTCTCAGTTTGCTTTCCTATGTTTACAATAAGTCTTTCATTCTAATTTAATGTGTAAATTTTAATTTGATGAAATATTCTGAAGTTGCAATGCTCAACACAAGCATCTTTATAAGGAAGAACGATGCGGTTATTTCACCGTCTATTGGAGATTTTTGCATTATTTAGCATTATGAAGTCCGTGGATAAAAATGGCAGATTTTTCGGAGCAGAGAATTTTACATCGCCACCGCTCTAATATTACCAATTCTAATAGCAATACTGAGCTCACATTTATTAATCAGGGTGATTGTTAAAACAGTTCCATGTCGTGCCTGCTCCAGCCTTTATTTAACGCCTTAAGCTCCCTGGCTGACAGATTTGTCAGTCACCTGGTATGCGCGATACTTTGTTGTAACTTAAAATATTGAGGAATCCTGTTCATACTTGATAAACAATGTATACTTAAATCTTTGAGGATTCATTGCCTCAACCCAATGCTTGTAACTGTTTTAGGAATCAAAAGATTTTCTCTACACAACAAACTTACAATACGGATGTTACTCGTTTATGCCTCTTTCTACTTCTACTATGAGGAAGCTGCGGTTACCTCGAGCTGATTGCTAACCATATTTTTCCTCTCCTTTACCTCGCCTTTTAGACTATACAGGTTTTTCTCAGGCCAAGCAGATGGCAGACGATTAATTGTTTGTTGAAAGACCCCAGCAGTAGGATTCGAACTCGTATTCTTCAGTTTATCAGGTTGCCGAAGCTTGTTTAGCACTCGCATTAGCCCGCCTTGCCATCCCGCCCCCCATTCTACACCATCTGAGTACCGTTCTCGCTTCCCGTTGTAACTAAATTATTAAATTAGTGCTAATAGTTGTCTAATAGTTAAATTAACCTATAAAATGTTATACCCATTTCTCTATGCGCTTTAATTAATTACTTTTAATAAATATTACTTTAATAATTATTAAAGTAATCATGTACAATCGCCTTGATTTAAGTTTATGAGCAATAAGAACTGCATCTTAATCAATACGAAAATCTTCATCGAAAAGATGACTAACTTTCTAATAAGACGAGCTTTTACTGGAACAGGCTGATTGCACTAACCATTACGCCGCTCGATGTCAGTATTTATTATTGGAGACCGAAGCCACAATAGCTCTGATACACTTGTCTCTAATCAGCGGCCCCTTCACACGGCCTTGCCTCCAGTTCCAACCTAATCTGGAACTTTCCTGGAGCCGATATATCTCACCGTGTCACGAACCAGTCTACTGGACCATATAAAGACAACTGGAGAGTTGGAGACTTTAACCCACCGTTAAAGTCTCTTTGCACGTAATTGTATGCACCCAATTGAGGATATAACTATGGCGAATAAATATAGTCAAATATTAGCTAATCATAATTTTTTAAAACATATTTTAAAATAAAAAATAAAATTAATGTAATTAATCCTTGGTTGAATTATTGTTGTACCACAAAATATTTCAACTAAAATCTGTGGTATCGCCATCTGAAAAAATATTCTTACAATCAGAATGTTTGTGACGATTTTTGTTATAAATGAGTAACCTGGAAAGATGATGACGAAGAAATTCATACAATTTTCGAATAACATTTCGAATTTTTTGGAATGCAATCGGGACCATGTATTTTTAACCAATTTCAGTTGGTTCGTATAATTGTAAGTGAAATTGTATAACAATAATACTGTAAAATTCAAGATTAGATTATTCGGAATGGAATGGAATTATATTAAAACATAGAACTTTCTCATGTTTCATAAAAAAAAAAATAATAATAATGAAAAAAAAGTAGCTGCAATATTGAGACATATATGGGGAATTATATTAAAAAAAGAAATTAATAAATTATGTTTTATGTTTGCTACACTTTTTCAATGTAAAATCCGATAATATATCCGTTTAGGTCAATGTTTTTATTCTCTTTTTCCTTATCAGCTCGTGTGATCCTAGGATATCGACTAGTTATCTACGTCGTCGAACATTTGATTGTAATCTTTGAACACGTTGATAATAATCAGTGAGAAATAGGTAGAAAAACATAGAAAGCCGTTTCGGAAGGACGTGGGCAGGTAAGATCGCTGGTAAGAGATTGTATCAAAAGAGAGCTGATAATTGCAATTGGTAATGGTGCCACAAGACCTGTCGGCGACTAGAGCTAGCTTCATTTGGATTCCCAACTAGTACTGTTGTTATTTATTTTTTTTTTTTAGCTTATACCTGAAAGTAATTATCAATAGTTTTGTTAGTTACTTAGGCCATTAAATTACATTTCAAATCTTATCTAACATAGATTCATTTAATATTTCCACTTAGTTTTAGCAAAGTATGACGGTAATTGACATTTCTGTTTATAACTGCTGATATACTCGTTTTTGATTAATTTATTCTATTGTAATTTGTTAGAAAGGTATTTTTTTTGTCCATCACTCTTGCCTTTTAGGCTACGCGGGGATTTTTCCAGGCCAGGGAGAGGGTGGGAGGTTAACTCTGGTGTAACAATTAATTAATATATATATATGTATATATATATATATATATATATATATATATATATATATATATATATATAATTGATATGTAAAATGAATCCAATACAGACCTGGGCAAAAATTATTTTAAAGTAGCAAGTATTTTGGGTTTTTAAAATATACTGTATTTTAATCAAAAAGTATTTAAATTGTTTACTGAAAAAACAATTATTAATATAAATTAACCAAAGTATTTTGTATTTTAATTACATTTTTTTAATTAATGACCAATTAATACCATTCAGGGATACAATAATATCTGGACTCTAGCTCTACCGCTGCCTACCTCTTTGGACAATCGATCGTACAGACTCGATTTAACAAATATCGATTCGGTTAGAGACAGATGTATAAAAAACAGCTTGTTCTAAAAAATGATAGATTTTACCTAGTGGTAAAACCAATTGTCTGGAGCCCCGCTGTATAGAAGTATTTTTGCTGGAGTTGCAACTCTTATGTTTTTTTTTTATTTTGGCAAGCATAGTTTATTTTGTAATAATTTTATTTCTGTAATTTTATTACTAAAAGTTTTGTATTTTTGTTTTTCATAATTAAAGATTTCTATTATTACTGGGGCATTTATTGAGAAAATATAAGATACACCTGCAGAGTTTGCGGACCATTGGGAGTTACCAGGAATTCCCCAGGTAGGCGAAGAGGTTGGCCATACACAGACTCGGCGTTAATGGCGCTGGTGTCCTCTCGGATGGTGGAACGGAGGACAAGTAGAACCGAAAGCAAGTGGCCAGAGTAGAGACATGCAGTGAGGGGGTTTTTGAGCGAACGATGCCATCGCTCAATACACCCATTGGGACAGACTCAAATTGCCAAGCTACGGAATCTTGGTCTCAAAGAAATCTCGTGCAACGGTCTCCGCAGTGATGTCAGGTAAGGGTGTGGGTTCATCCCTAGTGTGAGCGACATATGAGTGCAGGACAACAATGATGAACAGGATGAATTTGTGATTGGGACACATTTAGTCAAACCAAAACAAAAACTTTTACCCATTATTTCGAGGAATCGAGGAGGTTACAACTTTTTTTTTTTTTTACTTTCCTAACTATACTAGGTGAGGAAAGTATTGCAATCGGGTCAAATTTCCGACATGCGGTTTTCGACGGATCTATACGTTTCACAGCCCCCTGAGCCCGAAAAACACATTTTTAGCCATTGGTCTGTCTGTGCCAAGATTTTCTCGGGAACTACTGAATCGATTTTGTTGCTTCTTTTTTTATTTTGTAGGATTATGACTACTGATGCCTATGACAGAAATTCGTTGCTCCATGCGCAATAGCTTGCGCGCAATAAATGAAAAACATGTTTTTCTATAGACTGTAGCGCGAAAACGGCTCTAACGATTTTGATGAAACTTTTCTATGATGTTCTAATCATTGTCCATTCAATTTTCGTATATAGACTAAATTCCCGAAAAAAATTCAGGAAAAAAAGTTATAAAGAAAAGAAAAATGTTATGGGGCCTAACTCCCTAAGTATATATTATACGGTGAAATTTATAATAAAACTTTTGAAAGGTAATTAAATTACCAACAAAACAAAAAAAAAAATTCATCGGAATCGAACCAGTATTAGCGATGATACAGCTTATTCTATTTTTTACACATTTTTTAAACTTATTTTATTACTTTCCTACCTATACTAGGTAAGGAAAGTATTGCAATCTGGTTAAATTTCAGACATGCGGTTTTCGACGGATCTATACGTTTCACATCACCCTGAGTCCGAAAAACACATTTTTAGCCATTGGTCTGTCTGTCTGTGCCAAGATTTTCTCGGGAACTACTGATCCAATTTTGTTGCTTCTTTTTTTATTTTGTAGGGTTTTGACTATTGATGCCTGTGACAGAAATTCGTTGCTCCATGCAACAGAAATTACTGTTTGACAATACTAAGCTATGGCAAAAACTTTTTGATCAGCAATATTAGTGAGTATTGAAATTTTTACACTGATCTACCTTAAGCTGGTTTCATTGCCTTAATTTATCAAATAAATCGTACTCAAATCTTTTGTTTGATTAATTTTCAGGAAAATAATTTTAGTTCAATTATTTTTTGTTTCTTCATGAACATATGTAAAGATATAAAAACTTTTCTGAAATAGGTAGGAAAGTCGTGTGAGTGGACACACCAGATTTTAAAAAATTAAATTTATAACAATTACATATTACTTTTATAAACTGCCTTGATTTTTTCATTTAAATTAACTGTTGGTCATAACATAGACTGTTCGATGGTATGCTTATCTTGTACATGTTAGATTGTATATTGGTCTCCATAATCAGGATATGTTGTATGGTCTCTACAATCGAGAATTAAAGACAAAAAAATATAAAACTCAAAAAATAGTATTTCCTGCTTTCTCTTGCAAGCCATTTTCTTTCATTAGTGCTTCATGCTAACACTTTGAGGAAAACGTTTGTTTAAAAATTCATGTGCCCCCACCGCCTCAACTAATTTTTCATCGAAACTCCGTTCCACTATACAAGCAGGCATACAAGACAACTTACACATAACCAGATATATTGGTGGTATATATAACTTTTCTCGAATCTAAACTTATAGAGTTTGAATATACAAAACATGTGCATTTAGTCAGAAAAGGTGATATTGATTGACATTTGCTTAAAAAAGCAGTAGAGATACAAAACTATTTGTAATATATCCGAATGCTTCACAGTAAATACAAAACAGGAAAAACTTATCTTTATTATTTTAGTGACAATTGTTTATCCATCTGCAAAACATATGTCTAAAGACAAAGATGTTGAATACTAAATCGATAAATTGATACTACTGCTTAAGGTTAAGACACTCTAAACTATTGAAACGTATACATTTTTTTTTTTATCAATTCATTTATATCAGAAAGCTTTCCCTGCAACTCGAACTAGACCGACAACGACTTCTGTCCATTTTAATACCGAAGTAGGCAGCAGCTGTGGTTAGATTGGAAGAGCGCGGAGTAGGAAGCCTAGTGCATCGGCTTAACCTGCTCAATCATAGTTACGTCTTTAAGCAGCTCCAAGTGGGCGCTTCGCTCATCTCACACTTGTTGCCGCCTAATTAACTCAAGCTGGTTTTAACATTTTTCTCTTACAACTTCAGTGTTCGTTCTATCTTTAATGTTTTTAAACAAGGTGTCATTGACCATCTCTTCTATCGTCGCATTCTCAATATCACAAATTTGAAAATTTCTATCTTGCCTTCCTATAAGAGTTATAAATTCTATTTCTATGACATATTTTTTCTGTGCTAGCACCCGATTTGGTGATCCGTGTGCGGCTGAACTAATTCGAAAGCTCTTCTCTTTGTTATAAAAAACATCCGGCTTCCTGTTCTGAAAAGTAAAACATAGTCTGTTCCACTACTGTCATGACGTTTCTTCGAAAATTAAATAAGGCCTGTTACGATGGAGTTATGTGCCTTGATGAAATAAAAAAATTATACAAAAACAAGGTAATCTTTAATTTCAAGTTTAAAACATTTACAACAACATATAAATCGGCGTGTAACTATGATTATGTCTCGAAATGTAAGTTAGTTTCATAATAATAATAAAATGCTTCTTTGGGTGTAAGTCACACAAAAAAAGCTCATTTGATTTGATAAAATGACGAAATTCCAAGTTGGCAAACTTGTTCTGTTTTTAAATAGCTTCCTGGTTCAACATTGCCAAGTTGTACTAATAACTCTGAATGCATCATAAAAGTTACAATAAAAAATTACCCTGAAAGAGGATTTTTATACATTAAGAAAAACCTAAATAGTACTGAACTCAAGACACTTCATGGGTTGTACTGGTATTTGAAAGAAGAAAAAAAAAAAGAAAATGTAAGTACTGTATGAAAATGTAAAGCTGTAGACGGTAGTATAAATTTTCTAAAATTATTAAATAAAGATAATCTCATAGATTAGGGCAATTATTAAAGGAGATAAATGTACCTGCATAAATTATTAAAACACAAGTTTAATATAACCATTACGAAATTTATGTGACCATGGATATAGAATTTTAAGATTTTATATAACCATTATTAATTCCACTAAAAATATTTGCGGTTTTATATTAAATTTCACTGGCAAAATTAAGATTTGCTTTGCTGAGTCTCGAGAGCTAAAAAAAAAAAAATGTTTAAGAAAGGATGAAGAAGTACGTTAGATGAGACACTTTTACAGGCTACTGAAACTTCTGTTCTGTAACTTGTTAACAATAACACCTGATTAAATAAACTCCAATAAAAATAAGGTCGACATCACTGAAGTTGACGTAATTAGCACGCCAGTAAAAGAGGTGATTTTGTCATAGGATGTTTACTGTCCTCGCAAGGTATAGAAAATTATCGGTTATAAATCGATATTAAATTGGTTGTAGGTGTCGACACACGAACCGCCGACTGGAGGACATGGACGAAGAGGATGTGTTTGGCAACCGTACGGGATACCAGCTCAACTGTAGCTGGAGGGCTACAGCCAACGGAAAGGAAGTAAGAGGTGCCCCAAGGCAAGGTCCCGCCGCTTCTATTATATCTCCCTGCCTCCTTTATATGCTAATGCATTATCAATACTGCACTTCCTCTTGTCAGCTTGCGTTGAACCCACGGATCTGCAATTAACTATCTTTTACAATTATATAAATTCATTTACTAAACTCGTTAGTCGTAGAATGTTTTTCTAAAATACTATAATATCTTTGTTCAAAAACCATGTTATGATGGTCCTCTTCATTACACATCACAATAAATTTATTTATTGTATTTATTTATTTAAAAAAATACAATAAATTTATTTATTGTATTTTAAATTTTTTATTTTAAAAAAATGTTTGCACTTCAATTTATTTAATTTTTCTTCTACCATATACTAAAAAACCTTCCGGGTTTTCTTTAACCATTTTCTAGTCATAGTTGTTTCTGTCCAGACTCCATAAAAACAATATAAACAGCTACAAAAATTTGTTTTCAATTAAAATTGAATATATTTATATTTATAATATATTTAGAATTACTTTCATTTTTGTTAAGAATTATCGTGGAATTATCAAATCACTACTATCTTAAGACAAAATTCACAAATAACAAAAGTTAAAAAAACAAATTTAATAAATTACAAATGTGTACTACGATTGACAACTAAGAGGTAGTAATTTAACAATATATAAATATTAAAAAGAACCAGTTGGTCCGTGCAAATAATTAATATTTTTTTCTTTATTGAGATATATTACAATCTGTCACATTCAAGGACAATGATAATAGTGATAAAGAGTAGCTCATTCATACTATGCACAATAAATAAAAGTAATAAACAGCAATAAAATAATACTAAATGTAAATGTATATAAACTAAAAGATACTAAACTAAACTAATCAAAAATAAACTAATCTAACAAAATAAATACTTAAAAACATACATTCGTATTTAATAATTAAATGCGTCATAATGGCCAGGTTGTTTACCATCAACTATCTCTTTTTTTTTAAATTATTTTGTTTTGAAAATCTTAAAATTCGCGAAACCTTTGGTGCCCATCCAGCACTTTATTGATCACTACAAGAGTTTTAGCGCACATACTATACTTTGTCGATAAATGAGATCGAAATTTACTAAAACTGTCTTAAAATTTCAGCTCCATCAAAAATTTACTTGGTGATTTTTCGCTATAAACCGACGATATAATTTTTATATTTATCTTAAATAAGTAGTGTCTATTAAAGAGAGCAAAAAAATATGCTAGAAGTTCCAGTAAAAAAATGGTGAAATATGAAAGGGCAATAAGAATGCATATAATAAAAGTGAGCGGGGATGTGATGTGTGCCTCAACTATCGAATGCTATAAGCTTTCAAAAGAGTCCCTATTTGGGCGATTACTGTTTTCGTTTCAAACGGGACTGATTGCCATTTCAACATAAAATCACTAATTATCTAGGCTCGTTAACCTCATGATGCAATATTGGTAATAAACTACATGTAATATTTATATGTTGTAAGTTGGTTAGTTGACCAATAGGTTGATAGTAAGCTATGGTAACAGAGCGATTGAAAGTGATTTTATTTGTTTTAGACAAAAGGCTCTGTGTCTTCTACGTGACCACAGGTGCCTGCTAATATTTTAGCTATATGAGGTGAATTAAATGTAAATAATATTTAATGCTACAGTTTTTGTTGGTGTGGAGTGCCAAATCTCAAGGACTTGTTGTCATATTTGAAAAAGCCTATTTCAATTAGAAAAGTCAAGCTAAAGATGCCTATAAAGGGCGGAACAATTACCAAATAGCAAATTTTACTTTGTATCCTTGTTGTTATACGCCCTTCAAAAAAATCACAGTTCTATTTAGTGATTATTTTTTAACGGAAAATTACAAATTGATCTTTATAAACACTTCATCAAATAAAGGAGAACAAAATAACAAATAAAAACATGAAAAATCATTGCAGACGAAAATATATATATTTTTTTTTTTACCTTTTCATTTAATTCAGGAAAATCTAGCATTAGCATAGAATACTACCTACCCCCGTCTGCCCGGAATACAACCTCACCACGACGAAGCAAGCTCCTTATAAGTTTCTGATGTTCTGCGGCACGGCTAGTCGGTCCGTAACACGACATGAGTGCTCTGTCGTATTGTGGTTGGGACTAAGTGCTGACCATTTCATTACTTCAATTTTATTGTTTTCTAAAAATCGTTATGGGGATCCTGGCTGTATGAGCACGGGCTCCATCTTGCATTAGGACAACCTCTCACCTTGGCTGCCAGGAGAGCGACCTGGCGTCTCTATACCTCATTTATGTAACGTTGAGCTGTTACCATTCAGTAAGGGCACACCTTCAAATACCAAAGGGTTAAGGTAAATCTGACTATCGTTTCATCGCCTGAGTAATGGATTGTTAGAATATAATACTGATTTGATGTTTTTTTGTTTTAGAAGGACCGGGAAAAAAAATATCCCGTAAAAATATTAAATCAGTTTGCCTTCCCAAAATATCATTGACCTACCGGTACAAAACAAGCGTAATTGCATGGTTGGATTTATATACCATTCGTTTTGACTCCTCTGTAAATAAAACCGAGGTCCACTGTCTTATGTCCCATAGTAGATGTTCCCTTGCAAACACATTTTTTTTTTTTAATTTGTATACGGTTAGCTAAAGGTGGAACTATTTTAGGAACTCTTGACATTGACAGCACCTCCCGTAATATATTTCTCACTGTTTGATCGGAAAATTTACTCCAGCACGTGTTAGTTTAGGGAGTGGGGTAGCTCAGTGGTAGGGTACTGGGCTTCCAATGCTAAAGGTCCCGGGTTCGAACCCCGGCTCAAGGCAGAAAATTTATTTAGCTGTTTCATTGGCCGTGGGGCGACCCTGAGTCGGGAGACACTCCTGGGCCATACCCATACTCTATAAAGTGGCTACCCTGAATTAAACAATTGATTAAGGGAGAAAACCTGGCGGTTAAGCGTGCTCTCGGTCAAATCACCTCCTTGCACAACCGTTGACCTAGAAACAGTGCTTTCCCTAAATAGTACTGAACCCCAAACCCTTCATGGGTTGTAGTGGTACAGGCACGTGCTAGTTTACTAACACTAGATTAATTACGAAAATTCAATATCTGAACTATTATAATTATTTTGTATTTTTCATTAATATTTTCAATATTTTATTTTAACATTTTTTAATATAAAACAGTTAAAGAAGAGAAACTAACCAAAGTATGACCGACAATATTAACAAAAAAAAAATGAATTCCTTCGAACAATCTCAATCTCAATGCTAGCTGTGAAATTCCTTAAATTTTCATTTGCCCCGAGTTCAAAATCCGGTCCTTTTTAAACTAAAGTTATGAATAAAAATAAAAAAATCGAATGTAGAAATAAAACAATTTAAAAAAAGTTCAATAGAGATTTAATGTTTGCAATATTTAAGACATGTAGCAATCCAGCCATATTATATAAAGTTAATTAAAAGATTCATTAAAGAAAAAATATCTACTAAATGCAGTTATTTTAATTATATTCCATGTATATTTTTTAAGTGTAAAAGTTACTATAACACCTTTTTATATCAACGAGCAGCTCGTTTATATATATATATATATATATTTTTTTTTCATTGGATAAAATTAAAGCGTTAATTTAGAGTCTCGTGATCTACATGCACACGTAACCTTAATTTTTTTTAATATACTAAACATGGACGACATTATATAAACATTCTGTTTGGAGCTCGCTATTGAACTTACGAAATATTATGTATGTGCATCCTTTAGAGAAGAATCTATATAATTTTCTTGAATCTATATAAAATTCTTGTAATCACTAAAAATTACGTAACGTTTTAGTAGAAAAAGGGCCTTTTCAGTCTCGATAAATGATTGCTTTATTTCAAATTTACCCAAAATTTCGGCTCTTCAGGGATAATCTCATTTTATATGTAATTTAAAATTTTCCTCTGAAAAAAAAAACATATACAAAAATCTTTCAGAGTATTTGCTATTAGACATAAGCCAAATTTTAAAACCATAATAACCACTTTTTTAGTAATACTTGTTATAGTCACTTTCTCAAGGCGCCGAACTAAATTTGATTCTTGATGTCTGAAACGTAAAACGTGAGTGGAATTTTTCGATACTGACTACATAATTGTTTTTAACCTCCCTCACGATTACAAAGCTTCCCTACCTTCGGTAGTGAGAAAACAAAAAAAATCGCAAGTAATTTATGATTTTTTTTTAAACGGAACTTAGCTGAGTTCAACTCCTCAATAGCTCTCTTTGATTATTTTTTTCAACAATGACAAACTCTACTTTCATTTAAAGTAAATTTTATATTGTTTAGCTAGCGATTGTTTATTACTTAAATTTAATATTTTTTAGTTATAACTTTCTATTAAAAAAAACTGCGAATCATTTTAAAAATCACAAATCTTGAATTCCTACTTTTCTTCCGGAAATCGGGCAATTGTTTATATAAACTTTTTTGTAGTTCTTGATGTCTACTATCAACTTGATCCATAGATATAAAGACGTAACACCATGTTGCACCTGTAGTCTATAGTTGCAGTCCCAAGTTGTTAGCCGTAACAAAGGTAATTAATTATTATTTTACCATTAGCTATTTCCATTCATATTCATTATAGGCGAAAGAAATATTTTTTTCCCGAAATAAGTTATATATACTTGCCATCAGGCGTCGTTTGTTGCATCAGATAGTTAAAGTAAAAATCAATTATATAGTAATAAAAAAAGTTGATGTAGTTTTAGAATAAATTACATAGAAGCTTGAGTAATGCCAGTTAATTTAATTGCAGGATCCTTAAAACCCCTTCACTAACAACGGCTAAGGAAGTCATAGGAGTACCATTACTGTCCCCGTTGAGGCAGGCGAGTGTTTTTGCTAGAATCGCATTTCCATCTTGCTGTCTCTATCCAGCGAGCCGGTCGGGCCGGGCGGTTTTTTCACCTGCCCCTTGCTGCCCTCCTCTGAGCCATAAGCTCTTGCTAAGTGGACGCCGAGAGAATGTCCTAGACCAGAGCAATGCGCGGTCCCCGTTTATATAACACTGGGCGGCCGTGCATTATACAATCTGCCTCCATTATAGGATTGGCACACACGGCGAAGTTGAGGCTGTTCCCTACGGGAGCACCCTTGACCCGGTTATCCTGTGATAGTTCCATCTCTGGAGAGGAGTATGTGAGTAATTGTTCTAGTATAGCCTTCAAGGGAGCTCATAAATAGCAATTTAATCTGTGTTTACTCATTTCGTTTTCTTGACTATTTATTTCCTACCTCGCTTATAGACAGTATGGGTTTAGCATTAATGATATATTGTAAATCCCATCCCTGCTAGAATATATATCATTGACTGGTACATCCCAGTGAGAAATCTCACATTAGATAGGTATCCTTTTCCCTAGCTTGTATGACCAGATTAGACAATCAATGTTTATATATCTCTGAGTCATACGTTATTTATTGCAAAAGAGAAACTAAGATACCCGAACCAAAAAAATGTTACTTTAATTTATACTTATATATAAACAGAATATGTATATTGATATAGATATAACTTAGGAGTATTAAATAAAACAATAAAAAAATGATGTCTCACCGGTACGATAGAAATCTTCTCTTTTCACTTCTCAGGCGATTTTTGTATGCAAAAATCGCTTTTAATCCCAATCCATCGCAAAAATACTTTTAATCCCTATCGTATTACGGCATTAATAATTTTATTTTTTTTAATATTTACAACTATTTTTCAATGTATGTTTTCTATTTCTCATAATTTCCTAAATCTGCGTTTTTTTTTTTTATCTATTTATTGTATAAAATCAAAACTCACTTTCCTATTATTATTTTCTCTACAGTTATTATTTATTTATAATGTTCTCTGGGTTCATTTCAACTCAACCCACTATAAAAATATTCCTACCTCGAACTTTTCCCATCTGTGTACCAAGCCAACCTCCCTCCTTCCATGAATAACACCCTTTTAGTCTGCCGTGTCAACGCTCGGTCGCTCCTGGCCCATTTCGATGGATTTTATGATTTTTTTTCGTTTGCAGTCTGAAACCTGGCTAAAGTCCTCAATCCCGACGTCTCAGACTTCTCTACCCAACAATACTCTCCTTCGTCATGACGGAGTGGACCGAACAGGTGGGGGCGTGGGTCTCTTTTTTCATGACAGTCTTAAATCCAAAATCCTCAGTTGCTCTTCTCTTACCGATTTTCCTCACCTCGAATATCTGTTTGTTGAAACCCTCACAACCCTTCTCTTTGCTGTCATCTACCGCCCTCCCAGAGTTCCTTTTGACCAAGTATTTGATGCTGCTATTTACAACCTAATCCCGTCCTACTCCAACGTTATCCTAACCGGAGACTTCAATACCAATTTACTAATTCAATCCTCTAGTTATTCTTACCTAACAACCCTCCTTCATTCCCTTGGCCTCTACATAATGCCCTATAATCCAACTCACCATATCCAGATCTCGGAGTCCTGGCTCGATCTGTTTATCCTAGATTCCTCATACAAACTTCTTGCCGCATCTCAGCGCCCGGTTCCATTCATATCTTCCCATTATCTTATCCAGGTTACCTACAATATACCGGTTCCAATTTTCCGAACATATATTTCCGAAATAAATCAAAACCCTAACATATGAAATCCTCTCGCATGATCTATCCCCCTCCTCACCAAACTGCTGCTTTTAACAAATACAATTCTAGCCGTATCCTTTTGGAATTCTATCCCTTCGGAATAGAATTCTTCCTATATTTTTATTTTTAATTAGATATTATTTTGTAAATATTTAATTTAATGTATGGCCACACAGGCATTTTCTCAGTATTTATGCTTTGTACTAAAGGGAAAACAGTCCCAGGATAATAAAAATATTTTCATTAAAAATAATTCCATTTCACTACAACTTCTACAAACGCGAGAACAAAAAAGAAGTAATTAGTGAAAATTACATGTTTAATTAACAGTATTCTTAATAAATGATGTTTGTCCCACTGGAAAACATAGTCTCCAGTTTAATTGCTTAGCAATTTCTCAGCTATCTCTGAATTTATACTAATCAATTATTTTACTCGCTGAAGTCCTTTAGTTTGGTGTAGAAGAGCCTTGGTTATTAACCTTGGTTGGTAGTTCCCTGACTTACCGAGATCATAGAAGTCAATGACTGAGGGTATGTAATACAAGCCATACCTGAATTTTTTTTTTTATTTATTAAAAATATCAAAAACTTTTTTTCTATATTATCCGACGTGCCCAAGAGATCATATACTTCATTACCTTTTCAGTAGATTTTCTGTTCGTCAAGGACTACTATAAAGCATGATATTTTAATTTTAAAAACCTATACTGGATCTAGTCAGCGTCGAATTTTTTAAAGCAAAATTTGTCTCTCTCCGATTTGTTGAATTTAGAAATAATCTTTAATACAGAGTATGAAAACTTCCAATATTTTCTACGACTTATATATGAAATCCCTCTCACTTGAATCTTGGATGAAGAGCGATAAATTTTGATAAACGAAGTATCATCAAAATCCATACTTCCTGAGATCCGTAAACTACCTTATTATATATAGTTTTTTTTTAACGTCAACTCCAGACCATTCACCAAGTATGATTTTCTTGACATTCCTCGCCGTCATTGTTTATAACAACTCTTCCATTGTCGGGAACTGTTAATCTTCGTCCTAGATAGAAATATGTTGGTTCATTTAGTCAGTTAAGTACGGTGGGACGATTTTCTGGCTGTTTTCTTTCCTCAACTTGTTTTCTGCTTGAAACTTTCTGGCATACCAAGGGAAGGGAATCATCCTACAAGCATTCAACCTATTATAACCGGAATGGGAAGGTCGAGATTCATTACATGGCTGGCCCCACCGCCAAATGAATTTAAGCTTTCAATTTCCATAATGACGTCTACTCTGCCTCCTCCTCCCCCATCTTTCTTAGCATACTATCATATTTTCTGTGCCTTTAGTCATTTCGGAAAATCAATAGTTTAAATTACAACTACAATTACAAATAATTACAAGTTTAATTGCAATTATTTTGGGGACTTCGGGAAAATTAATTGTATATATTATAAGGAATATATAATTACTTTTTGAGCCTAAGAAAAGTAATTAGATACATATCCAATGAAAATGGGTAAAAAACATATATTAGAAATTATTTTAATTGAAATTAAACATGTGTTACTTGAATTACTTGTAATTACAATTATGTAGCGTCCAGAAATAATTGTAATTGAAAGACTTAAATACTCTCATAGTAATTTTAAGAAGAAATTACAGTTATTTAATCGAATTACTGTAATTTTTATTAAAGAGGTAATTGGTTAACGCCTTCATTAAAATGTGCGAAGAATGGCACACCGCATATTAGACGAATGTAATTTTTTTTCTCATACAGTCTTACTGTTAGTGTCGGAATATTTCAGATATAAATTATATCTGACAGTTGTTCGAATTTTTATTTGTTTTAATATAATAAATGAATGGTCACACTGATTAAAGGCATCGTCATTGGGAGATTTTTTTTAAAGCTTTTTCTTTTAATAATCCTTCGTCTTATTGAAACCTTATGAGTTAAGACATCGCATTCGTTTTTAAGAGATAAATTGGACAACGGCTACAAGATGTGCTGAAATTCTCCAATTTTCCCATCTTTCTTCGGTCTAAATATTCTAGAGAATACATCATGTATGTTTTTTGTTTTAAGTGAAATTATGTTTTAATTGTGTAGCCGCTTTTAAGTAAACCAAAATATGTACATGTGTTTGCGTATTAAAAAAAAAAAAAATCCATTTCCAATGCTCTATTGAAAGATATCCTGCTGGATTGAAAACACAACAAAAACAAATAACATATTTACTACTACAAAAAATATCTGTAAAAATATTACTACTTTATTAAATATCTGTTAATTCATAAGCAATGTTAAAAGTCATTTATAAAATTAAACAAGTTCGTTTTTGTTTGTGAAGGCTTTTAACGAACAATAGAAAAATAGGGAATGTATTTTTCTTTAATATACAACAAATATCTTTAAAAGATATTTGCTTTATCGTGTTCGCAAAATTGTTTTGGATATCATGGATCATTTTCAAAAGTGTTGACTGATATGTGACATACACGAACAGATAAAGTTACTTTATAAACTGATATTTGTTGGTTTCTATGTTGAGGATCAAGGTATGAGGAAGAATAGCATTTCGAAAGGTTCCCAGAAGAGAATTCTGGAAACTAGTCGACATCAGGTTCCATTGGGGGGACCTATTAAGCGGCGAGGTGATATTAATCGCGGGAGCTGGCTGTGATGCAACCTCCTGCCTAATAAATTTATATATAGCGTATTATATAATTGCAGATTCCCGAGGCGGTGGCAAACGGGGCTGAGGATTGTCCGTTCTCAGTCACTTAGCAGGCTGGTGAAAGCAAAAGAACTCTCCTGTTGCACAAGTGCTCGCGGTCACTTTATGTCTATTTGATTTGGACCGATATTGGGATCATTACATGTTTATTTTGACATCTGATCCTTGAGGATTTGTCGGTATACTGTCACTTATAGCAGGGGAGGAGCTATTACAAAACTGAATTGCTGAATGCTTCCATCATGTAAATTGATCTATATTGAAACTAACATGAAATGTTATTATGTTAATGACTTTTTCCAAGCATATCTATTAGTAGAAAATTGGATTGAAACTATTTATATACTGAATGTATATTGGATCTGGTATAGATAGAAAACTTTATGAATATGTTTCTTAAATTACATTAGTCACAAAGCAAATAAAAATAATGATACAATCTTCCTGTATCTTCCTGTCTTTTGTTTGGCAAGGATTCAAGATAACGTTATATTTGTTCTCTAGGTTCGAAAAAAGAATTTGAGTTCTCTTTGTGAAAATGAATTCACTTTTTATTCCAGCACAAATTTTACAAAGATTTTCAGACATTTTAGACTGAATTTTTATTAATATAAAATAATTTAAATATTTATTTATTTTGTAACAATTCAGGGTGGGTGCTATCTATGTACAACACAAAATGTAAGAAGCACCGTGCTCTTGTTACATAATTTAAATTAGTTTATAAAGGTTATTGTTCTTCAAATATTGGAATAAGTTCTTCTGATTTCCCTGTTACAAGGCTTAGCGAAATTCTTGAAAGTTGAATAAGCGCTGACAATTTTAAATTATGTGCTCGTATGTGTCTTGGAGAAGGAAGGATTCTCCTCAAGGAGATGCCCATGATGGGTCAGTCTAGTGTGTCGTATCTTCAGTCTAGAAATTACTGTCTGTTCCCGACGGTTCCCTAAATTCTGAGGCAGTGGTTGTTATATTAAGTTATGAGTTGTCTTAGGCGATCAACAACTTGGATACTACACCCTTGAGCTATGATGCCATTTTTAATTTATCTTATGAATGTATAAATTTACAATCACGGAGTCCAGAAAAAATATATACTTTTATTAAGGTTGTTTATAATTTCGAGGTATTGGTGGATTCTGTTTATTGTAGGTCCGGTTTTAGTTAGTGAAGTTTGCTATACTCTGAAGGGCGGGGATTGAATCAGAATATATTACTATTTTCGAGCTTGAGAAATATCCTGGAATTCTGCTGTATACAGGGTGTTTCGTAATTGGACGGCACTATTTCAGGTATGTATTCACTAACACAAAATAAACAAAAAAGTTCATAGCATATGTCTCAAAATCATTTATTAAACATATATCAAAGGTTAAAGATTTATTATTTATTTACTTCATTAAGACTGACTGTACAAAATTTAACGTGTTTAATACTAAATAACAAATTTTAATCACCTGATAAACAAATGAACGATAAGCAATAACAGTAGTTGCTCATCTGTTTGTCTAGTTTTGTGTGTTTTGGTGTGAGTGAATACTGTGACACAGTTCAATTTGTGATTATCATGGGAGACTCCATAAATGTATCCACTTTTGCAGATCAAACAGACATGCTTTTAACTTATGGCGAGGTTCATAGAAACTCTGCTGCTGCTTTTCGAAGATATCTTGAAAAATTTTATAAGCGAAGAATACCAAATCGTAAAAAGTAGGCAATTGAATGCCGTCTTAGGAATAATGACACGCTAAAACCTATACGAATAAACACCAGTCGACAAAGATTTCGACGATCTGCAAACATTGAAGAAGTAATACTTGATGCTGTTCAGTAATCTCCTACTACTAGTACCAGAAGATTGACACGTCGTTTCGATGTTTCCTCTACCTGGGTATGGCGAACTTTGCGCGAACCACAACTGTTTCCATTTCACGTATCGAGTAGGCAAGAAATTTCTCCCAGTGGTTAATTCGACAATGCACACGATATCCTAACTTCCTAAACTGCATTTTGGTTACTGATGAATCTTGCTATACAAGAAACGGGATTCTTAATTATCGGAATATCCATATTTAGGCTGAAGAAACCCCTCATACGACTGATGTTGGCATTACCAACCTTGGCATTACCTTTTCTTTAAATGTCTTGTGTTGTCCGATCCGATCTCCGGATTTAACCCCTTTAGGTTATTTTGTGTGGGGTTGGATGAAATCTATGGTTTATTCTGCGGCAGTTGGCAAGCAAGAATAGCTAAGAAATCGGATCGTGGAAGCCGCAGTAACTATACAGCACCATTGTTTTGCTATATGAAGAGCCAGAGAAGCATGGATTCGTCTCGCTGAATGTTCAAATGCATTCAACAAAACGGAGGCCCCTTTGAACAGTTACTCTAAATGTTTTAATAATAATAAATAAATAGTAATAATAAATCTTTAACCTTTTATATCTGTTTAATAAATGAGTTTGAGAAATATGTTAATATCAACTTTTTTGTTTATTTTGTGTTAGTGAACACATACCTAAAATAGTGCCGTGTAATTACGAAACACAATGTATATTGTTGAGGTAGGAAGTAAATTATACCTGTTGGTTATCCCATTTATAATTATTCCAAAACCATTATGCAATCATTCTGTTTGGATCCATCAGTGTATATTATGTCGTGATCTGAATATTTTTGAATAGTATTGAGGAATTTAAGTTTATTGGAACCTGATTTTTTTTTTTTAAAGTGATGTCTACTTTAGCTGGTTGGTATTTTCAGAGCGGAGATCTAAAAATAGGGTCAGATTGGTCATCAGGCATGCTGTATATTTCTCCAATGACTTATCTTTGCCTTATACCTAATGGTGTACTTCTTGTAGGATTCAGTTCATAATCTCTAACGCTTTTTGGTGGCATAGGCAGTGGTAGTTTGTCTTAATACATTTTCTTCATTTTGTCAATCTTTGGAACATCGGACCAAAAGTAGCTGGTACTGGCTTCTTTAGTACCTGTGTCAACCAGTTTGTTACCGGGTATACCAACGTAACTGGGGACCCAAATCAATTTTATTAATTTTTTTTGTTTTGTGAATTAAATTTGTTAAGGGAAAAGGCATTGTGCTTATTATAGAGTTGAAAATTTTGAATTTTTTTGTTGGGCGAATATGAATCAGTTAAATTAAAATATATGAGTGCTTTTTATTTCATTAATGAGACTTATGGATAGATAAATAGTATACAGCTCAGATGGGAGAACGGAATAAATGGAAGGAAAACTGAACCAGATGGCAGGAAGCACAACCAAACACCCCAAATGATCTAGATGTTCTGATCCATCTGTTTAAGTACAAGTAAATTCTTGGTTTTGGTTAAGAAAAGTTAAAAAAATTTGTTTTATAACTTCGGTAGAAATACATTATTTAAAACATATTTTAGAGAGAAATCGAAACTGGGTTTGTTATTCGTCCAAGGTGGTAATGCGTGGGGTGGAGATATGTAAAACTTTGGTAGTGAATATGAGTCGGAAAGGGGTAGGAAGCTGGTGAGGCGATTAGGTAATTGGTGACGTGAAAAATCAAAGAGGTCCGGAGTATTTTTTAGGCTGCCTAGAAACTTCAGCAGAAGTTCAGGCGGAAGGCCGCTCCATTACGATGGCCATTCTTAGGTCTCCCAGAGTGAGCTGCTGATAGGACTAGTCCTCAACGTCTCGGTCTGTGAGCGTATCATTGCATGATGTATTGGGTCTAATCAGCTCAATATCCGCTTTGAGGCATCTTCGTAAAGTTAACAACCATAATTAAACAGTGGTCTTATGAGGGGCCTATATAGTTTCAGCAAAGAGATTCTATCGCTGCTATAAAAGTTGAACTGGAGAGTACTTTCAAAGTAATACAAAATTCATTTTTTAATCATTTATTGCCAGCAAATTTGATATATTTATCTGGCTTTTTAGTTGTATAAAATTATGATTAATAAACATCAGTTTTCTAAATCCGAACAACGTATATCTATTTTCATGATTTCACAGTTAGTAATTTGCATTTTCATTAAAAATATGTTTTTTCTGCATAGAAAGGATATTAATATTTATAACAGAAGGCGGAGAGATCTTTTAAAAATATACAATATTCAGATTACTGAAAAAAATGGAACAAATTGTATATTAGATATTATATAGAAAACAAACCTCTACCCAGTAAGGTCAGTATAGCTCCCTCACAATTGTTATTAGTTACAAAATTACTTGTATTTCAAAGTCTATTATTTAAAAAAAAAAATACTTCGATATTATTAAAATATCGCAAGTCAATTAATTTTAATTATTAATGGCATTGAACTTAGGCGTTTGGTGTACACTATTCTCTCGATTTCCTCTAACTTTGGATCAAATGAGCGAACTATTTCCAAACTATAGGCGTATCAATCCGCGGATATGCCATTGAAGAAAGTGGAAATATATTTTTATTCTTCTTTGTTCTCCCCATCCAAGCTGTAACTATGCCATATTTGGGAAGAATTGCGCGATAATTCGTTTTTTAATAAACCATCATGAAAGATGTTTGGAGACTATTTTGCATCTTTAGGTCAGTTCTCTTTTGAGTTAAGCAGCTTTTTTAAGAGTTTGTTCCCTTTCAGTTCTTCACCTGAAAGGGTTCACTCCCAGCTATCTAGTACCGCTTTTGGCTCCTTGGCTCCCAGGAGTCTTGGGTTTATAGCGTCCTCAAGATCAACACTACAAGGGTGCTACCTCTTCCCAACCCCTCGACCCCAATTTAAAAAGTAGGAGATAGAATTTGACTATTGATCTCTTAAGTCCCCTCCGAATTTGGGCCAAATCGAACTTGCGATTTTTAAGATATAGACGTTTCTAGAAAACCTAGAGTAATAAAGACACGGAATCGACTTAATTAACCTTCCGGACGAATACAAAGCTTTGGTTGTGAGGAAGCAATGTGTACATGAATTTATGGACAGAGACCAAGTTTTTATGTTATTTATTTTATTCTCTTGCGTGTATAAACTTTAAACTTAATTATCTATCCTTTTCAGGATAGATAAAGGTGTAAGACAGAAAGGGGGGAGATTTTTTTAAATGTTTTATTACTGATTGGGAAAGTCGTTGTAATGAGAGCAATAGAACAAAGGATGACTTCTTAGAAGTGTTTATTTTTTTTCGAAAAATGCCAAATAGTAGGTTAAAACAACGTGTAACAAAATTTTCACGTTTTTCATCGAATCACCCAAATGTTTTTATAATTTTAATTATATTCTGTTTAATATTTGTTGGCCACAACGATTAAAACTGGTATATTTGGTTAGGTAGGAAGAAGTTTATTAGAGGTAGAGTTATCCATTTAATATGATCGGAATTCGAGGAGGAGATTTCAACTTAGCCTTTTAAGGATATGGGCGTTCGCGGTCGAGAATAGTGCGTTATGGCACAGTTCTGACCAATGAGTGGACGCGTAACAAGATGACGGCCAATGATGCCCGACCTTTAACCCGTCTCGTTAATCAGATCTCTTCCGTTCCCCCTGCCGTTCACAATCTGATGCTGCTCTAATCTCGCTTTCTCCCAAAGCCTCGCAGATTTAGGTATCATATTATCATAATTTTAAATTCATGGGTCTCGTAACTGTGTTTATCGCTTCATCGATAAAAGAGCATGGTTATGTAAAATTAGATAAAAATAGATGTAGGAGGTCGAATAATGGATTCATAAGGAATTAACTTCCAAGATAAGTTGCATAATTGATACAATGTACGACAAATCTATAAAACGTTTCGATATTTAGATATGTAATCCTTAGTTATTAATTCTTAAAACCTTTTCATGATATGTGATAACTAAATCTCATTATTTCTAAAAAGATGTTCTCACAAGTTAGTATAATTCTGATTCTCGTACGTCTGACCTCTATCCTCCTCCTCATCGAACTGCTGCGTTTGACAAATCCTTTGTAATTCAAGCCGTCTCTCCTTTTGAAATTATATAGCTTCCTATGTTCGACACGCCAAATCTGTTTCTTTATTTAAATCTCTCCTTTTTAAGCACCCACTCATTTCCAAATCCGATTGATTACGAAATGTACTTAAGAGAACTTCCCTTATTAACCATGTTGTTTACTTATGTTCTTTTATTTTTCTTTGTTTATTATATTTATTTTATGTCTTTGTTTTGTTATTTTTTCTTCCTATATTTTTATTTTTATATTATTTTGCAAATATTTAATTTAATGTATGGCGACGCAGGCATTTTCTCAGTATTTATACGTTGTTTTAAAGGGAACCAGCTCCAGAATAATAAAATTATTTTCATTTCATATAATCCTATTTCGTTTTAAACGATTAAATTTGTTCTGGAACAGAATATGTGTTGGAAATTTGTATTTCAAATTCAAGTATTCTACTGTTCCTTCAATCCGGAAAGTTTAAAAACTATTTTAAAATATGCAATTTAGCAAATTATTCATAAACGAGATAACCGCAACATTTATTGCATTTTTTTTTATTTCTCTTTGCTCATTTCGCAGCTGAAGTGTCATTTATAAAACAAGATTTTATTTTCATCAAAATCCGTGACACGCGGGACTTATGTGTAGTTCTCAACGCTGCCCACATTTTTTTTTTTTTTTGCTACAAAAACATTGAAAGATCTAGACGTTTTCTCACACCACAATATTAATCATATATATAAGCCAGGTTTTGATAAAATCGGTTATCATCATTTTGTTGTTGGTACATCGCCTTGCACGCAGGAAGCTATTCTTTTATTTAAGGTTAGATAGGAGAATAATTAAGATAATTTATTGTCTGAATTATGCCAAGATATGCGCGGATACTGAAATAATAGGGCTCGACAGGTTTTCCAGATATATTCGACCCAATATTATAATTAATTGTGAACCAACATATTCTGGCTTAGTATACAAACAATTTTAGTTTATTAACGAATGCGCCGTTCCCTTTTGTAATTTTTAGGTGATTTACCAACTCGGCTCGGTAAAATGCTGTTTGCTTTGTATTATTATGTTACATTGGCTCTATCAGTTAATATGTGAAAACTAATGCAAAAAAAAAAAAAAAAAAAGAATTACATAATAAAAATAATGGACTGAGTAATGAACAAAACGAAACCTGGAATACTGTTGTTTTTCTATAGTAACAAATTAAAAAATCGTGTGCGGTGCGCGCATTACCCAACCTAAGTAAAGGTCCTACTACTATTATCCTTTTAGGAGAAATAGGTATTTTCAGACAAAGGGAAGAAACATTAAAAATCACAGACGGAACGGAATCCATGCAATTTAATATTAAATAATATAAACGATAAAATTTATAAAAATTGCACATACTTCATATGCATAGAAGCCTGTTCTAACCTTCGGCTAAGCTCGGTTTCGCGCTCGGTTTTCGTCTATTCCCAATGAATAACGCATTATATTAGGTTATTTCTCCTTTAGGTAATTATAGAATTCTTCCGTGTTTCATATTAAACCTTGTGAAATTCTGCACCGCTGTTTCTCAGACAATTAACTAACTTTCGGTAGTCGTTTGAGGTTTCAGGGTAAACTGTCACTCCCTTAAATGTTGATCGTAATAAAAAACTGTTGGGGCCTGTATTTGCTTGCAGATATGAAACTAACGCAGCGTAGTTTTCTACTCCTGTGATATAGATTGGAGGTGGTTTAGAGGTTGCGTTAGATGGTGCATTATCAGGTGGGGTTTGGCGTTGATCATTAGAATCAGCAAGGGCTTGAAAGCTATTACTAATAGTTACCTCTGTTTCCGTTTCTGTTTTGTTTTCTCGGGTCCCTGTCTCCAACTATATTTCTTTTCCTGCCCGTTACTAGTTCCCAGGCACCGCTTTCCCTGTCCGTGCATTGAGAGTTGTCATTGCAGTCCATGCAACCTTCCCCAGGCTGGGGTGATAGGGCCGCGTTCATAGTAGCGGCTAATTCCGCCTCGCTCATTAGTGCTACTCCAAACCTATCCGTTAACGTTTGGATTCGTTAATTATTTTCAAAATAATAACTTCCAAACACCAAGTTATTTACAAAAATGTTTAGAGCAATTACAAATTCAACTTTTCTATAAGGTTAGCACCATATGTTATCTGTTATCTTAAATCTTTTTTATATATCAGAAAAGATTAATTGTTTCAAATAAAAAAAAAGTGAAAAGTACTTTAGAGGAATAGATATTAAAAATTAAGCATTGAAGCCCTGATAGAGAACATCAATAAGAATTAGACCTACATAGGGATGAGTCGCTACAGATTTTTAGTGGACCTGTTCCAAACCGTTTCGATGCCGCTACTCCATGATTCATTATTGCTAAATGTAATATACAGATTAAATGGGGAAAAGAAAATTAAAATTTGTGGACATATGGTCAGGATAAAAAAAGACTAAATAGAATTTTTTTTAATAAATTGCTTCTTCTCAGGAATTTAAAGTGGTATCCGGAACAACTTAAGAACGAAATAACAAAACTAGAGATAACAATCAAGAGGATTGTTGAATAGGGCAGAAAACAGATATATATATATATTTGTTATCATTAGTTTATGCTTCTCACATTTTTTTAAATGGTCGGTATGAGTCCTGGTAGAAACTCATACGACATCAATTTAAATTAATTTTGTGTTACCTCATCCTCCGATATTATTTACAAATATTACTATAAGATATTGTAGTACCTATATGTATGTCATTAATAAGAAATCAATATACGTCAATTAACAATTACTTCAAAATAACAGCAGAATTTTCTATATATAGTTTAAAAAAATATATTTTATTCTAGAACCGAACATACCCCAAGGCTTACAGGATAATTTATAGTCACTGGAACTGTTCCGTTCCGTTCCACAGTGAGATTAGGTTCCCGTTCCCGATCCAGTTCCATTGACCCATCCATACACCTATATTATATAAAAAAAGTTTTAATTTTGTCTGATTTTATCAATTTAATCAAAATTGTTAAAGTCATTTTTCAGAAAATCTTGAAATCTATGATGTAAAATGACACTTCCAGTCAGCCAATTTTCCAATTTTCAAGAAAAAGTTGGTGTAACATCTGTGGCATATACCTATCATATATACCTAATACCAGTTTGGTACGGCTTTTCGTTTTTGATCTAGGCTGATTACACACACCCACACACAGAGACCATTTTGCCGGAATTGTTTATTTGGACTCAGGGGACCTTAAAACGTGGTGTACTTCCGTTAAAAACTCAGATTCGAAAATTATCATTATCAATAAATTAATCGCTTTATTTTAACTGATTTGGGATTTTCTTCAGTATTTAGATTTAGATTAGTTGCCGATTTTCCTTTCTTCTATGTTTCAGTCTTCATGCCTCTTCTCTCTTCCCTTCATGGCCCCTTATCTTACCTTTATGTGTTTACTACTCCATATTTATGAAAATCAGGAAAGATATTAAGGTTCTTGCTGCCCAATCAAGTCAATTTTACTCATTGTGAGCATCGACGCTTAATAGTAATGGCGGAATCTGCCTCACATCTGAGATCTGAGATCAGTATGGCTCGAGATCGCAGCTGTGTTGCTTGACTCTTCATTTAATTTAATTTATATTAAATTAAATTGGTACTTTTCTGTATTCCCTAAACAATTATATTAAAAATTTAGTATTCAAACTTTAAAAATAAATGAAAATAGAAAGGAATTGACGATGTGAGCTACAACACTATCTAACAATATTTTTTTTCTATATCATTACAACTCATGGAGGTGCTCCTGTAGAGCTCATGACTCTTAAATTCAACCCATGGCTGGTGGTAAATATTTATTCATATTTATGTTAAATTGTATTAATATTTATGGTACGGAATAAATAATTACCTGCCAGAGGCGGACTTGAACCTGAAAAGAACTACATAGGAGTACATTGCCTTAGTGACGAAGCTAACCACCTCCTTAATTCCCTTGTTTTATTGATAGAAGTATAAGATTTTGGATCGTTGAAATTGCATTTCCAGATTTTTTTCTTATTATGTTTCTGTTAAATTAGGTGAACATTTCTTAATCGAGGCATTTATTTACAGGAATATTGTTTTTCCCCATTAAATCAAGTTGATAAGTCCGATTTGGCCTCTTATTATAAGACAAATCTTTCACTGATGGCAACTCTGAGCTCTTCCGAAAATTATATTTTTACAGAAGTTCCTCAAAGATATCTATATCATAAAAATACCTCCCTAGTACCAATGCCCTTCATTATGAGAGACTGTATTAATAATTAATTGAAAAAATGAAAAATACCTAATTAATTATTCGTGGAGGTCGATGGAGCTTTAGATAGATTAGACAATTTTTTTTATTGTTATTTCAGAACAACAATACCTCAAATCTTCTTAACATCATAACGGATTGAACATGTTATTAATGTTTTATTTTTCCCATAAGTAATGTAAATATTGACAGATTCAAACAGACTTCAATTCGTTTTTATTGCAAATAAAGGCACTCAAACACACCCTGCAGCCAAATCAGCTAAATTCACTGTTGAATTTTCAGAAGATTACTTGTTTATTCAGCTGCGACAAAAATAAACTCACCCATTGCTAAATTTTTCAGCTTTTTAACAGTTTTTTTTTCCATTTTATTAACTGCATTATTTTTAATCAATGGGGTATAACCCATAAGTATAAGTAGATCAATCATGTTATGTGTACGATCTTTTGCCGTGGTTTTTTGTATTGTAGGTAGAGGCAGTGAGTGATATTCCACAGGTATTTTCCTTTGAGAATTAATGTTATTTAGATATGATGTTTTCGATAGACCCACTACATGAAGGGTATGAGTCCATGTTGGCCGAAGTAATACGTTCTACATCAAAATTTTGTGTTTAAGGAATTATCTATTTTTATGATGTAGCCATCATCTCTGATAGTCCATCATTCAGTGTCTCCTTTTTAAATCACCACATAAGATTTCTTGGTGTGTCCATCGTGGCGAGTATGTCGTTCCTGTTATGAGTATGATCTTTTTTTTATAATAAAATTCCCTGGTGTGTTAAGGAATAGTATGTTAAGGAAATCCACTCTGACTATCCTACTATACCTTTCATATTTATTGAGCTGTCTTTTATGAATAATGGAGGGTTAAGTCTTAAATTTTTTAATTCATCATTAAATGTCGTGCAAATAGTTCTTGCCCTAATCGAGGTTCATGGTCTTGGTCGCCATATCCTCCTATATTCAATCAGTAGAGTAATATATAGTCATAAATATATGATCCCTCTGTTGCACACTGACCGATGTGGTAACTTTCCTAAATCATTAATGACTAATTATAATTCTGGGAGATCTCGAGCAGGTATGACATTTAGACCTGACCTCAGGTGCAATTATATTGGATGGCCACTAATTACCCGCGGCAGCTGACCCAGATACCTGATAGGTACGGGCCTCCAGGTTTAGGTAACATGTTCCCCGGTCTTTCAGGTCTGGATTCCATGTTACCTTATTTCAATGCTAATCGAAAATTTGGCATTTCAAATGATACATCTAGAGATACCAATAAATATAAAATATGAAAATATCGACCAATATCGACGTACAAAACGTTTTATTTTTTCTCCGATTGACGATGAAAGATCTATTAGTGAGTTATGTTATGTTTATATTGCTGTTACCGGTTACCCAGCTAGGGATCAGGTAAGATTTATTCCAGTGTTACATAGTATCGCTTCCTATCGATGATATAATGTTATACCGATCATGTTTATCTGTTTGTGTAAAGCTCAATTATAAACCATCTCTCCGCTGTTGTGGATGATAAGTGATTATTGCACGATTCGCGGAGGATACAGGTGGCTCTCTGTTTATTAATATCGTCGGGTGTGGCTCAGCTGTGTGACATAACGTCCTGGAATCTGCTCAATGGCCGTAGTACTAACTGCGGTCCTTCTCCTTCCTGTGAGATGCGTTGATTAATATTTTAATAATATGATTGAACATGATTAAATTACAATAATGTACAATTTAGAATAAAAATAAACTACCAATAAAACTATAAACTGTTTAACTATGTAGGAGATGTTTACATTATTAAATAAGAAAATAAATCAGGGCCCAACTCTTCGATATACCGAAAAATCATTTAATCAATATCCTTAATGAAAGCAGGAAGACAATCAAAGTGAATATCTGGGTGAAAAATCCATGTCCAGGGAATCCACCGTTTCGTCTTTATCTGAGTCGGGTCAGTGTTAAAGGGGCCTTATACTGCCATAAAATTTCTGATCATATCAACACCCACAACAAGAAATAATATATATGACATCTGTGCATAGTCTGTTAAGTTTAAAATTTCTATTTATGGAAAAAACGCAATTGAAAGTTAGGAATTTTAAAATCATTTAAAACCAAAAAATCATTTAATCAATATCTTTAATGAAAGCAGGAAGACAATCAAAGTGAATATCTGGGTGAAAAATCCATGTCCAGGGAATCCACCGTTTCGTCTTTATCTGAATCGGGTCAGTGTTAAAGGGGCCTTATACTGCCATAAAATTTCTGATCATATCAACACCCACAACAAGAAATAATATATATGACATCTGTGCATAGTGTGTTAAGTTTAAAATTTCTATTTATGGAAAAAACGCAATTGAAAGTTAGGAATTTTAAAATCATTTAAAACCAAAAAATCATTTAATCAATATCTTTAATGAAAGCAGGAAGACAATCAAAGTGAATATCTGGGTGAAAAATCCATGTCCAGGGAATCCACCGTTTCGTCTTTATCTGAATCGGGTCAGTGTTAAAGGGGCCTTATACTGCCATAAAATTTCTGATCATATCAACACCCACAACAAGAAATAATATATATGACATCTGTGCATAGTCTGTTAAGTTTAAAATTTCTATTTATGGAAAAAACGCAATTGAAAGTTAGGAATTTTAAAATCATTTAAAACCAAAAAATCATTTAATCAATATCTTTAATGAAAGCAGGAAGACAATCAAAGTGAATATCTGGGTGAAAAATCCATGTCCAGGGAATCCACCGTTTCGTCTTTATCTGAATCGGGTCAGTGTTAAAGGGGCCTTATACTGCCATAAAATTTCTGATCATATCAACACCCACAACAAGAAATAATATATATGACATCTGTGCATAGTCTGTTAAGTTTAAAATTTCTATTTATGGAAAAAACGCAATTGAAAGTTAGGAATTTTAAAATCATTTAAAACCAAAAAATCATTTAATCAATATCTTTAATGAAAGCAGGAAGACAATCAAAGTGAATATCTGGGTGAAAAATCCATGTCCAGGGAATCCACCGTTTCGTCTTTATCTGAATCGGGTCAGTGTTAAAGGGGCCTTATACTGCCATAAAATTTCTGATCATATCAACACCCACAACAAGAAATAATATATATGACATCTGTGCATAGTGTGTTAAGTTTAAAATTTCTATTTATGGAAAAAACGCAATTGAAAGTTAGGAATTTTAACAGGTGTAAATTCTACAATGGATGTTCATCTATACAATAGCTGCACAACTTAGTCTATTAGAAACATAGAAACAGAGAACAATTAGCTTTCTGGCGATACCCATAAAAATTCACAAAATTGCACTTAATACACTTTTCACAGGTGCCACACATTTATATAATATCAAACGTAATTATTAACATTCCTTATTAATAATTGTCAGGGATTTGTGTCATTCTTTGAAAGTATCCTTATTATATATACTAACATAATTATCTAAATGTTTTAATGCATTTTTGACTGTGGATATTGTTAATATTGGTGAAAGGACATGGGATTACAAATATGAATATCACATAATATAATAATGTAATAATCAGTCTTCCCTGTGTGATAAATAATGTGCCAATGGCAGATCAGTATAAACTCAGATATAGAAATAGAAACTATATCTTGTTGGGAAAACCTCTAGTATATCAAGTCATTAAATTATCTTGTATCTGAAAGCATTGTTGAAAAATGGCATCCTGTCTTTTGGACTGCTATAACATGGTTAGGTTATTCCTGGACTTGCTGGTTTATTCAAACCTTAATGTTTGAGTGATCGTGGTTCTTATTAAATATTAGATGGCTCTCGACGAAAATTTTATAATATAATCAACCTGTATCAAAGTATCAACCTGGTTCTTGTATCAACAAGTTCAAAGTTTATAATTGATTTTGTTTATTTACCTTAGATAACTTAATTTAAAGAGGTTACATTAAATGAAAGCAACTGATCCTGTTTTCACGGCCACCTCTAGCGGACATGGTACCTGTTAGTGGTTGCGTCAACGTTAATTGTTGAATTTATTGGCTTCAATACGGACTAGCTTTGACTATTTTAGGTATGTCGTTATTCCATAGGTGTTTTAACAAGAATTTAGTGATAAAAAATGTTTACCAGTTTCCTGGTTTCCTCTAGTTCTAGGTATAGTTGTTGTTGCGCATTCTTGTTCAGTAACTGTGTCTTATTGCCCTATGAGGTATGTGTCATCTGTGACGGGTCAAGGTCCGCTGCATTTTGATGTTTTGTTTTCTCGATCGTTCATAACATTCGTAAGATCTAATGTTTTAATTTAATAAAATTTGTAAAAAAAAAATAAAAAAAAATGCAATATTATTTTTAACTTTGGAAGTTTCAAGGAATGAATCTATAAGGACTAAAATATTAATTACCAGACAAAGGCAAAGCCTGACGAAGGGTTGTGTCTTTGGTTGTCCGCTAAAAGGTATGAAACGATTTTTTAAGCATACGGCAGGGTCAATTTTTAAATTCGATAATTCAAAATTACATAAAACAAACGAATAGGATTCAAAACAGAAACAAATTATCTTCTAAAATTTGTTTTAATCAATCCGCTTAAGAGTATGTTGCGATTTATTCACTTTTGCGTTTTGTTATGACGTATTTATTTGTGAATACAATATTAAAACAAAGTTCTTGTTTTGTTTTTTTAATGTAAAAAAGGTTTATCATGCTCCCGGAACACGGTACTAATGTAGACATGAAACCGTTTGTATTAGCCTTTCATTCATGGAAGTGTCTACATACATCAATTCCAAATAAATAAGACAATAGGCAAGCGTGGATCGATTTTTATGAAAGGGTTCTAATCTTCTGTTTTCGAATTGCCTGGGGCCGTTCCGTAAGGGTACGTTTTCGTAAGCGTACTTGGTTTCAATGTTTCCTGTAGAGGTCGCACTCCAAGTTAATTCCCATTTCCTATTACCCCACTGTTGGGCGACTCTAGCTTTTATCTTCTTGAACATTTCATTATACTGCATCTTCAGGGTCTGAACCACTGTAGAAAGTAACCAACCCCAACCACTGCTGTGTTAGTTGTTTCGGAAGTCTCTTCTATGTATTTTATCAGACTTCTGGGTTCAGTCTAATAAAATCCAGAGAAGATTGGGATTGAGCAAAATTGTTGAGAAGTGTTTTTGAAGAATTCAGACTGGTTAGCTGAAGAAATTTTGTAGTACTTTATGATTTTGATTGGTTGCACCGTGCTTTCCCTTTACCCAGCGTCCCAGTGAAAGCCTTCCACATTCCAATTCTATTTACCGATTGAGCAGAGTGGTTAGTCATCCAATACAGAAGGTTCAATTTTTCTTTATAAGTCCCGAAGACTCAATGAAAGAAGATTTTTGCTGTCAAATCTCCATTTCCAATCTTTGGGAGAATTAAATTGCTTAGGTTGTTGTATGCAAACGTGCCTTCTTCCCAGATATTCCTAACGTGGTGGGATATGACATCGGGTTGTACTGGTGTTTCTCTATTTTTGCAGATATAAGCTCTCTAGTTGTTGCATCTCTTTCTAGAATGGCCTCAATTGACAAAGCAACTTTCTGCTGCCGGTGAAGAGCAACACGTTCCCTACTGCCCTCATGAGTTGTCCAAAGTCTGAGTCACTAACTGAAGTAACTAGCTTTGATTAACTCTTCACGTTGAGGAAGGTGTGCTATGGAGTCTCTTAATGCAGCCTGCCACTTTCTGGTGAAATCAATGTTGGAAATTCCTACAGGCTTTTCATCTATAGTGATGAAGTTAAATGCTTCTCCTGCCACGATGAGGGCCACATAAGAGTAAACTGAGCAAATGAGAAAATCCTATGAGAACATAATAACTCAAGACCACGAAGAGGCAATTTAAAGAAAAAGTTTTTTTTTCTTAACTTGTTTATTGAAAATATTACAATCTGTCTTAAAGGACATAACCGAAAAAAGAAAAAGCTTCTTTTTACCGCTTCGACGGTACATGTACTAAAATTGGAACGAAAGAAAAAGTAGAAAGCACTTAATTCACAAGTAACATAGATAAAAATATCTCTCAACATTCCACTTCAGTAGGAACGGCGTTAGCGGCTAAAATAATTCAGTTTCATAGCATTGACCCCTCCTAGGTGGTGTAAAATCTTTTTAGTAAGTCTTTCTCGTGTAATTCGTTTAAGGGGTTTTGTTTTGAAGTAGTATGATGTGTAACATGAATGTCTTGAGGCGAAAGTTCAACTGAATCGGGATTGATAATTGGAATCCCCAGAACACGAGTGTTTTACTCAAGAGTTTGTTTTGTTGATAAAGTTGAAGTTGGCTGGCCTGTAACATACATCTCTGGAGATAGCATTTCAGCTAATCCTAAATCTTTTGTTTTTGTTTGAAGTATTTCTGTCTCTCCTACAGGAGCTAGATGTCTACTTGACACTGTAGTCTCTCTTCTGAGTTCTAACTGCTCACCTCCTCCAGAGCTTGTCCTCTCTGACTACCAGAGCAACCCAACGATGAATATCTTAAAAACATACAAAAATTCTTCTGTGAGACCTGACGGTATACCATCTATCTTTCTTAATAAGCTGCCTCTTTTGGGCAAAACATATCTTGTTTCTCTTTACAACATAATCTGGTCTCAAAATATTTTTCACCGCTAGGGCGAGAATCTATTGTAATAAAATTATTAAATAAAAATAACTCACAAAGCTATGGATCAATATCTTTGACAAGCTGATGGAGTCGATAATCAATAAAAGACTCATTTGGTATCTAGAACATAAGAAATACTTTTATGAAAATCAAGCAAATTTTAGGTATAATTATGCAACAATTGATAACCTAGTGAATATTACTTATGAAATACTTTACGCATTTTCGGAAAACATGAACCTAATATCAATCAGCCTTGACATACAAAAGGCATACGATATGGTTTACCGACAACGAATTTAAAAAAATTTCACATCAAGGCTGGGGAGTAGACCGAAAATTTATTTAACATTCCAGCTACATACAAGACTCTATAGTAAGATGAAAACTAGACTATGGCTGCATCATATATTACTCAGCTAGCAAAAGCCTCTTAAATAAATAAGATTGTATACAAAACATAGTTTTAAGACCAGCAATTGGAGCACATAGAAGAAGCCCAGCGTCTGCCTTACTATGTGAAACGAGAGAAGTGCCATTGAATCATAGAAAAAACTTCTTGTTCTTCAGTATGCAGCAAAATTTCATAGTATGGAATATGAAATGAATTTACAAAATAAGAACATGTACAAAATATAGTTTATTTTATTTGTCTAAGGAAATTCCTGTACAAATAAATATAATGGTATAATTAGCAATATTAGATCTTGAGTCTAGTACTGCATTCAAACATAACATTAACAATGTCCATAGCATTAAGTATGACTAATATAATAACAGATTAGTAAACGATATATAAATATAAATACATAACAATTAGTAAAACATTTTTTTTTCAATAATACATTTTTTTTTTAAATATTCGAGAGGTATAAGACAAATGACAATATAAATAAGAATTAATATATGTTATATGATTTACTTTACCACTTAACAGTTCAATGAACAGCTCTGTATGAAATAATACAGTTGGTTTATTTTTTTCGTAGTGTCTATTTTCAGTATCTCCTCCACACTAGCATCTTCTCTGGATTCAGTGATAAATGCCTTATTTCTTGGCTCGTTGAACTTGATACATTGGATCAGAAAATGAGTTACCGGGTCAGTTACAAGGCAATTGCATGCATCACATACCTCACTGGATTTAATAGTCAAAGTAGTAGTCAAAGTCTTTTAAGTATATTTTCATAAATGCAAAAATTCATAGTATGCCACACCACAATAATTTTAAATAAGGGATATAAGGATAATGACAAAAATATTGAGCTTGATAGATGAGAGATACTTTAAAGTTGAATCATATAATATTTCAATGAGTACGAAATTACTAGGCCTGCTGATATTATAACTCAGGCTATTAGAGATTACACACCCTGGGCGGATCACATTAATTACAACTGAAATAGGATTTAAAAAATACCGTATAATATCCCTCCAGAAGAAATTAAATTTATATCCAATGAAATTGTCGAAAATTTATTTTCTAAACATGAAAAAATTGTCAGGTATAAGTCAGAAAAAGGAGTGGAATATTGTATAATGGCACAAATTAGTGTAAATAAATAATATTTAAATAACGATAATTTTATTTTCACAATCGAAACGTGGGCGATGTTGAGAGCGTTTGAATACGTAATCCATAACATAATTAAACAATCAGTAATTGTGACAGATTTATTATCAGTTATTAAAGAACTTCAGAATTTGTGGACAAACTACAAATAAGATAAAACCATTCAACTCATGGACTTAAAAATACATATAAACGATCAAGAAATAACATAACTGTGGGTCCCTTCGCACGAAGGCATGAGTGGCAATGAAAGAGCCGATGAAGTAATAAAGGAAGCAATGAGAACAACCTCATTTAAGATCAAAATTTCTCGCTAATGGACGCAATAAATTACTAATAAAATAAAGTTACTAATAAAATAAAGTGAATAAAATTTAGAAAGAACAGTTGGAACGGCTTCCATTCCATCACCTCCGTTTCTAAAGCGAGAAAAATATTGCTTGGATAATTCCGAAAAACCTCACGTCAAAGGAATGATCCATAATTAGCAGACTGAGAATTGGACAGACCAAACTAATCCGTCTACATCATCTGCTCTAGGATTGCACAGACCAACTTGCTAAACATGTGATAATGAACATCTCAAGAGTTAACACTTTTTCCCGATGTTAAAACTGTCAAAAAGAACAAATTGAATTCAAAATTGGATACAGCAAAGTTCAAAGAAAGAAGTTGCATTGATACAATCCTTTAATACTTCAAATTAACAAAATTCGTTCATCAAATTTAAGAATAGTTGTAGCTAATGGCTTAAGTTGAAGCGACGAGAACAAAAGAAATAAAAAGATTTATATTTCGTTATTCAATTAACTTTTCTTCAAGCTTCCTTGTGAATAATAATCAACTTTAATGATAATGTAAAGTATTTTTGCAACTTCTCCCTGGGAATTAGTCATCAATGAAATTATCTTGATGATTAAGATTCATTGTGACAATGGGTGATGACATGGGTTGTTTCTATTAAAGAACGTCTTGAGCTTTGCCTCCTTTACTAAATATGTATATACTATTAAATTAAAGAAATATTATTTTATATTTTGTATCGATGAAAAAAGTATCACGGTTCTTTTGCATAATATGATTTATATCGTTACTTTGGCTCTTCTTGTACAGTTGTATCCTGTCGGATAAGGAAAGAGAAGAGCTCCCGAAGGATGTTAACAGGATGTTACGTCATTTGCCTGAAGCAGATGCCGTTTTCACCGACCGAAACTGGTTGCCACTTCACCACCATTGACAATGTCCTACTTGCATAAAAAAATAGTTTGATTTCTTAAGTTTGTCGATAAAACATCAAATATTATATGGGTTTAATTAATCAATGATTGAAAGTAACGAGATGTGCTTTTGTCTAATTAACGTCCTTTTTAATTACTATCAGTTACTAATTGCGTCGTGTTTGCTTGATTTTCGATAGTTGTTTTCTGCTCACCTTCGCGATTGTACCTGAGATAACGATGTATATTCATATTGAATACGACCCTGAGGCATTGCATCCGATGTTCCTCGTTCTAGTATCTAGGTAGGTCATAGACGGTTGTATTTGCAGTGTGGAAATGGAAAAGTGGGGGATGACTTGGGGGTATATATATATATATGGACTCCTTATTCTTCTGAGGCTCATTCATACATAGTTCCTCCAAGGATTGTAATAGGGTCTTTAGCCTGTCAATATTTATTATCTAAACTGTGATCAACGTCACCATATTACAATTAGTTCATTGTCATTTATTTGAGTGCTTGATACCGAGAATAGACATTGAGAATAACAAATTACATTCAGTGCTATAATTATCCATGGCTGGGAAAACAAAACACAGTTTTTTTTATATATTACATGTATGTTTATTCAAAGTTTCGGCTTCAGGAGCCATTTTCAAGAACCTGCAGCATGCACCGCGCCATAATTTTTTTTAAAAATTTGTCATTACGATATGACTCGTCCTAATTCATTCTTTTATTTCAAAGAATGTCGTTTTCCGTTTCTCTATTTGCAGACAGTATCAAGAAAGTATTGTTCTTCAATAGGGCATTTATACAGGACTCTATTTCGACATTCTTTGAAATAAAAGAATGAATTAGGAAGAGTCATATCGTAATGACAAATTTAAAAAAAAAATTTATGGCGCGGTGCATGTTGCAGGTTCTTGAAAATGGCTCCTGAAGCCGAAACGTTGAATAAACATACATGTAATATATAAAAAAAACTGTGTTTTTTTGGTGACCAATGGCCTATAATAGACATATGTTAGATTATGAGAAAATGGCACCAAACCCGAAGGATGGGACTGGAAAACTATAATCTTATGTTGTTTATCAGTGTTGAAAAAAACTGTTAATCATGAAAAGCTGTTGCTACAGTTTCTGTTACTTTTAAATAACAATTTAGAACGACAGACACAACTGTATCAAACCTTGTGTAAATAACCTGTTAAAAGTTAAGCGTAAATAATTTGTTTTTGGCAGGAATTGGTGAATAACCTTCCGCTTTTATCAGGGATCAAGGTTATTTACACTCGTGAATATTAAAACAAAACCTTGGCACTGGATAAAGACTTTTTGAAGGTTTTAATTTTTGTTGGGAATTCGGGAACCTAATACTTTTGTGATACTGTGTGAGAAGAAACAATAAGAATATATGTATGAAATGTGGCACTTAGTAAATACACTTTGAATGAATTGACTCTCCTGGTTTATTATTCTTTAATTGTGAAGCCTATGGGACAACTAAATAAATAAATGACTTTTCAATCCTGTCTAACAAAACAATTTATTTTACAACTGTAATAAGTGAATCTATTAAAGTCTTATAACTGTAGGCTTGATATTCTTAGTTCACTGTCCTGCCTCTCTTCTCTCCGGCGTCCTTCTCCAGCTGTTGCTATCTGCTCTGTCCTTTTCCTTCTTTCTTCTTTATGAGACTTTTCAATGAATAATTTGTCCACTGCATAATTGAGTACAATTCATTGAGTACAAATCATGCAACCTTACATTCCTGCATATTCCTTTTCATTCCCTCACACAATGTCACATAAAGGAGTAAATACAGGGGGATGTCTAACTACACTTGTATACTTTAGCAAACAAAACCAACCTCTATCAGTTGCAGAAATCTATTAATATTAAATAGGTTCATTCAGCGTTTCCCTGTTTTTCGGTCGGTATATGATTATGTTAGTGATATTAAGTGACGCATCTAGGATTTAATTGTGGGCGCCTTGGAAAAATAAGATATAAAACGATGTTTACTAGTACTTTAAGACCAAAGAATGGGGTTACTGCAGGCTAAAAGGTATGCAAAATACTTGCTGCCAGCTGGCCAGCTGCCTTGATGACCTGATAAACGGTACATCACATGATAAAAAAATGACTAATTCGTGCCCCAGTGCCAGGAGATATCAAGTTATCTAATCCTGTCGTCCTTCGAAAATTGTCCTTAATTATTACATCTATTAAGTGAGCAAAATAAAATCATGTAACCACAAATATAGTTTTCATAGTATTAATAATTCATAGTGATAAATAATTATTCATAATTGGTAATTACAATGTAGCGTTATTTTTTGCCCTTCTTAAATAATGATTTTATTCACATTTGCCACTTAAACATAGTTATGATTTTTTTTTTCAAGTCATTCTATATTATGGGATGTGCTAGCTGTTGGAATTCAAAATTGAATTATTGTCAAAAAATCCTCCCCATTCCATGGGCTAACCAAGTAAGCAAGTAAATTAAAACTACTTATAAAAAATATTGCAAATAAATGCGTTGTATACGAAGTCAGAGATGGGAAAATGCTACTATGAGTAACGAGTATTAAGTATTTTACTCAAATTGAATCACTATTGACAATTCCAATCACTATTGTCCGTGGCGCAGGCTCCTTTTTTATCAAATTATTAACATCCGCCTGAAACTTCGTAAATAGCTTTATCTCATCGCAACCTACAAATATTTTATTTACGAAAATTCTCGGAATTTGGGCGTTTTCAATCTGGAGGTCGGCAATCTTTTTCCATTTAATTAGGTGCTAAAACTCGTGAATATCCATTTATTATTATTATTATTTATTTGAACCATATTCTGCCTGTAAGGAAATACGGGTGTTATGGAACATTGAGTAGCAGCGCATGCGTTACAACTCACTGCTGCATTCAGACCAATTACATTTTTTTTGCATTTTGCAACATTTGCCCATCTCTGTACGAAGTCAACTCCAAATAATATATTGAACGCAAAGCTTTAATTTTTTTTTTGTACTTTCTTTATTGTAAAGTTTGGTGTCTTTACAATATTGGTGCCTCGACTACAAAGGCTTGCATTGACACATTCTTCGTCATATATTTTTAAAGTCACAAAGCAACCGGGCAAAGTTTAAATATTTGTCCTGGTTCCTATGAATTGTCATTTTATAAAATGTTTTAATAGTAGGAAGCTCGGTAATACTGCTGATAACCAACGCAGTGTGGCGAAATTGACAAAATGTGTCATGTTTTTGTACAAATTTCAGTATTTCTTTGCGATTTCGATCTCTCAACGTTGGTATTTAAAATATTGTAACATGGGATTCATTAAAACCAGTGTAACACAGAGAAAGATATTATTCTTATTGTTGTTGTTTTATAGTTTTCTAATTTTAAAGGTTTATTTTCTTTTTGTGGCCTCCTGAATTAATCAATGTATTTACTATATTCACATTCACTCCTTGAACATGGTTTTGACGCCATTTTTTTTTATAATGAAAACACAATAGAAAAGGGACAATTGTGGTGATAAATAAACGTCTTCCGAATAAATTATGATAGATTCTTCTACATTTTTATTGGATACTTAACAAAATACGCATACACTTCAATATGATAATAGTAAATAGAATAAATCTATGAATAATTTCTTTATACTTGTAAATCACATCATGTTTAAAAACATAAGTAACTCCACACTGCCACATGTTTATTGCTTACCACATTTCACAGCCATTATGTTACTATCAGTTACATTAATTTGTATTAATTTATTATTGTTCAATAAAAATTCTTAAAATTAATACATGTCCCTTTGTATATTATTACTCAAATTTCTTTCGAATCTGGAATAAACCTAATTAGACATTTTGTAAGAATATGCCTATCGAATAAATACGTTGGCGCATTCGTAAGCGAAAATATTTATTGGAAGTTAATAAACTGGATAATTGTTTTAATTAGTCTTTAAATTACTTGAAACTTTGAGCAGAATTAAACGAGCTAATTTTGATATTGGTCTATCAGAATAGGTTCGCACATTCGCAGGGAATGAATGAAATTAATACCGGAACATTATGATAAAAATTCGCATAATCTCTAAAACTTTTATTAAAATCGGTTTAATAATTGTCGGTCATGGCATTAACGGGGTGAGGTGGCCTTCTGGGTAACGTCTGTTTTATTATTTTATTTTTTATTACAGTATTTTTACGAATGATAAAATAATAATGGGAGTTCGCGACCCGGTGCCAGAGATACTTTTAACTCTTGCATTAATCCCTCGCTCCACTCCCTGGCCCAGGAATACCCGTACAGCATAAAGGGAGAGGAAGTGAAAAAAAGATCTCGGCATTAAGTAAGTCCGTCACATGAAATTAGAATGAAATAGATCGCCATACCCGGACCAAATTTGCTTAGTATATGAGCAAAATAAAGTCGACAGCATCTCTCAATGTTGAGGCTTGCATCAATTTTTGCAAAATAATTCTTAAAAGGAGGAATGCTGGTAGATGGCTTCTCCATAAAATATGATCTTATGAAACCATATTCGAAAGATAACTTGACTAAACAGGAAAAAACCTGTAGAGTACAGTGGATCTTTGGGAGTGTAGTTGTTCAGTTTGTCTGTCGATTTCGTTCTTTCAGTCAGCCCGAGGCTTTACATTGTGGGATAATAAATATATCACTAGCTGCAAGTGCCATTTACAACTGGTTTTTCTCACCAACACTTTCCACTTCCACACCACCCGGATGTTGTGACTCCGAGGATATTGTGAATGCTTCAGTGGTACAAGAACAGTGAGGATCTTAGAGAGGGTAAGGAAAAAATGAAAAAGAAATTGGAATAATAAATCACGATTTCAGACCTTGAAGTAATATTTTATATGTAAACGTAATTAATTATTAAATGATGACGATATTAATAACAGGCTAAATGTCATAAACGCCAACAATCCAAAAATATTGTAATAGTCATTGATTATTTGGTATTTTCTTTTGCATTTTCAGTTCTAACTTTTTTTTTTTTTCATACTGATTTCTTAAATTAGCCAATACGGTCTCTTTAGGTATTTATCAAATTTGTTACTTAACTATTAGTGTTATATATCTATCCTATTTGGGTTTGATGTATTTTATTACGACGTGATGTAGCCTTCATTGGAAACCGGTTGTATAATAATACGCAAAAGCTGCCCCAGAAGTAATTGGAATATTTGTTACCACATGAAAAGGCATCCTTTCAACAGGTCAACGGTGTCTGATATGGAAGTGGGAATAGTGAAGAAATCTCCCACCGTGTTTGCAAATTTGCTCGGGTGTTTTGAATCCATCATGTCTTCAAGTAACAATACGTGTATTATATAAATCAGAATTTACATGTTCAAAAGTATACATTACGAATGAATTGGCTACTATCCTTCCATAATGCTACATGAGTCATTTTCAAAATAAATCTACCAACTATGTATTTAATAGTTGGTTGCCGCTCCAATATTGAATGGGAATAGAACTGCAGTGATAAAGCTCTTCTGCTCATGCGTTTTTTATTTTTTTATTCAGTTATATTACATTCTGTCACGATTAAAGACATTACCAACAGTTATAAAAGAGTTCATTCACTCCATATTTACAATAAATTAAATGGACTAACAGCGAAGTAATAATTACTCGCTTAACTTAAAACTTTTTCTTTAATTTTTTTTTTTTTTTACATTAACACAAATTAAACCTAAGTAAATCAGTAAAGCTAGGTGTAAATATAAATTAGTCTATAACTACTAAAATATGTAACTATTTCAGGATACTGATAAATACCAAAACACTTTATTTATTAATCTCCGTTTATAACATCATTTTTAGGATTTATTTGTTGTAGTGTAAAGTAATCGTACAATTAACTTATATTAAAACTAATTAACCTAACCGTTCATGAAATTACACTTTCATTTGTTGCTGTAATTTTCTGGCAAGCTCTAGTCGGCATGGTGAAATCGCTTTCTTGCTTTATTAATATTTATAACTCTTTTACTAGCTCGAGACTGACGCAGTATCACATTAATCCTCTGAGTTAATCCCGGTAAAGTATTCTGGCGCTTCTGTAATCGACCTGTTTGTAGCGTTAAATTAGAAGTTAACAGTCCGTTTAATTTTGCTTGTTAACATAATGTGTTATTAACCGTTTTCCTCAACAAATTATACTGATTGACCGACATCGATGGTCATCGAAAGTTGCGAAAATGCATTCTATTACCATCATAGGATTTCGTGCGCCTTCTGACGCTTGGCAGCCATAATGCATGAATCAAGACCGATTTGTCAGTGTCCTTGAACTCAATTGAGTATGTGCGAAGAACAATGTCAGATTAGGCCCGAAAGGATGTATCATGGAGTATTAAACATGTTACTTTATATCTTAGAAAACCGCTACAGAATAGGCACATTAAGTTTTGTAGAATGGAAGAGTTGTAGAGTAAAGACTATATATACAGTATCACAAATTATTTAAATAAAAAATTTCGTTTTACATACTTTTTTTTTTCAATTTTAAATATGTTCATTAAAAATATCATAATTGAATTAGACTGATTATTCCGATAACCGATCGTAGAAATCATTAAAGTACAATTTCTTTGATGGACTAAAGCAATGTAAACAGGCGAGGGAACAATTAAAATCAATACACTGTAACGTTGCCAAAATTGATCCGATTTTGCGGGGTTTTTTTCCCAGTCTTGGTCTTGGTCTTGCAACAGTTAGGCAACAGTAGTTTACAATCATCAGATGGTTTGATGAACGAATTAAAACAGACATGGGGAAGGTAGCACCCAGCAGTAGCATTTTCCTGGCTTTGTTAGGGAAGAAGTTCTCTCATCCATCGCCTTTTTAGTCTCTTCCTCGTATTTTTGGAGTTGTCAGCTGAAGCCATATATCTTATTAGTACGTTAGTTAGTCGGCGTATATTAGTATGAAATCGTTTTTAAAGAGTCCTTGTGTTGTTCAACGGTTGGCAGGTGGCAGGTAGTATGTAAGGTTTTGTTATGTGGGAGTAATAGTTTTGATTGAAAAGTTTCAAGTTTTTCTTTTTAGTTCTACCGTGTACATGTGAGGAGTATGGCCATATAGGTTTCAGTAATTATGTATTTAGTTATTTTCATTCTCAGTCCTAGTTTTGAAGATTTGGAAAACAATTAGTAAAGTAGTTTATTAGAGTGGTCTATTGAGTGTCTAACGTTTTATTTTAACATGTGGGCCCTATGCCATCCTGCTGTCAAAGATAAGTTCAAGATACTGTACGGTATCCGTCTGAGGAATTTGGTTATTTTCTATATAAATTGGAGAGTATGCGTTTCTTCTTAGTTTAAATGTAATGCGTTTCAATTTATTGTGGTTTAATTGAATTTTCCGTGATTTATACCAGTCTTGTAATTTATCTAATTGTAAATGATGTTGGAACGTTAGTGAGTCTTGTATAGTGTTATCTCATTGTTATTAGGTATCTCGTAAGTATATACAATATTATTTAGTAGTGGAGCCTCTAGCGAATCTAGTGGTTCCCGCGAAGACTGGACAAATATAGGAAATTTCTGAGCCCTGCCAAACTGAAAAATCTCTCAAAATGGAGAGATTGAAGAATCAAGAATTATGTGTGTGGTTGTATGGACTCTCAAGTCCCTTTAAACTCATTAAAGGGAAGACCCTGGCTCCAGATTTTGCCAAACGAGTGAGATACAAAAATGCACCAGTTACATATAGTTTTTGTTCTAAAGCTCCATCAATGTAGTCTGTAACTCTGTGTATTTTGATTTGTTGTTGGATGGAATGTGCGAAAGCCAAATTGATGGTCAGGTCTGTTGGTCAACTAGTCTTTTCAAAATTAATTTTTCAAATATTTTAGAACATATTGGGAGGAGGCAAATTAATCTGTGAGAAGGATTGTACATGTTTTTACCTGGTTTGTGAGTCATTCTAATGAGTGAGGGGTGCTGAAAACTCTCAATGTTTTAGCAGCTTTATGATACGGAGACCATGCAGCTGCTTAAATAGCTGAAGTGAATATCTCCACTACCTCTTCCAGTTCATTTTCACATTTAATAGAAACTGGGATTGAAAGCGGTGAATCAAAGTATTCTTTATAACCATCGCTGTCAATCGAACCGTTAAAAAGTGATAGCCTTCTTTAAGCGTTGATTACCTCATCAAGTATAATGTATAATGTATTGCAGAATGATCAGAACTAGTACAAATGGTATGTGGTATGGTTCACATAGTTCATTTGTAATAAAAAAGTCCAAAAGTTTCAGAGATTTCTTCTCGTAGCAGGCCAGTATGTCGATGTGTCAGCATTTGTTGTGCCTAATTAAAGCTTTGTGAATAGCAGGTTTCAAATTCCTGTGTACTATGTTAATGGTTATGTGGCCATGATGCTTATATAAATATTTCTGTGCCAACGTGTGCTGTGTTGTGGAAGCGATCTGCCCTGTAAGTCAGTCAGCCCGCAATACCGAATTTGGATCTTGGTTTAAAGTGTGTTTCTGTAGGACTACTTCTATAAGTGCTTCTTAGAGATACATGTTCAGTTTCCTCCTGTGTTGTGTCAGTCCGTTAGCATTCTACAGAAGGATGGACAAAAAGCCGGCAATCAGGTGATTAAGGGCCATTGGGTGGACACATGACTTGCGTTACCTGAGCGAGTTGTTGAAGTCCTATAAAAAATGTTACTAACTTTAAAATTCGAATGTTATATGAAATTATAAAGGTTATTTTTATAACCTATAACATATAATATCTCCAAAAACGTAGTCATCTTGTTCTACGGGCTTTAGAACCGAAATAAAATGCACCCTTATTGAGAATCTTTACAGGCTGGATGAGAGAGTTAATATGACTAAGTAATTGAAACAGTTGGGAGGAGGCAAAGTAATACCTGAGGCGACTGCTGCGAGGCTTCCCGCCTCATTCCTCAACATGTTGGTTTATTGTTCAAACCATCGAACCATCTGAGTTTGATTTAATAAATTTCGTCTATTTTGAAACATGTAGATAAATAAGGTGTATGTTAGAAACGATTCGATTCCAGGAACTGTATAAGCTGAGGAAGCTAAAGAACGATCCTTCTCTTCCTCATTAATGTCCTTAATTACGGATGCCGTAAAACACATATATTGTGGAAGACAGGCGAGGCTGCCATTGTGCAACGCCGATATAGGGAAAGCAGCTCCCTCCAGCTTCCCAGAGCAGGTCCCATTCTAGTTCTCGGAATTCAAGGACCACCTCTCGTCCTCTCTTCCTCCCATAATACTACTACATCACTCTTTCGAAAATGTCCACATCTCTCTAAAATACAGCTCTTATAATAAAATGTCAATATCTGGCAACCTAGCATTGTTCAGGGCAAACATAGTTTCAAATGGAAGAGTTTCACACTGACAGAAATGTATACCTAATTTTTTTTTTTTTTTCTTTGATGAAAATCGAAAAAAAAAATAAATTAGGGACGAGCAAAGCATCAAAATTAAGAACACATTCACTTGTTTATTTTGATTGAGAAACAGAAGAAAAAAAATCTGGTGCGCGCAACACACAACTTTCACTTACCGATCTACTTTGAATAGAAATTATTTTCTGGCAATGCTGGGCTACTATAAAAATTTTTGAAGTGCATTTTAAACGGAGTAAAAGCTTAAAGCTTACAGATAACAAGTCATTAAGGCCATTATAATTACAAAACGTCTATTTAATATATCTACGACAGGCAATGAAAATCTAGTCACTACATCTTCTTTTATAAGCCACACAACTTTCTTTGCTTTTATAAACCACAGAATGACTAACTCTAATTTCAACATGTTTGAGTGATGTCATTTTAGTGATATTTTTAGTTGGAAAAATTATCTATGCAGACGTAGTTTGCAGACGTAGTAAGTTGATTCCAGAGGTGGTGATTGCAGTGTTGAAATATAGAACTGAGAATAAAGGTATAAATTTAGGTACTTATTTCTTATGAAAGATGTTCTTAGGAAAGACACTTTATTGAATATCTGTAGAAAAAAGGTTTTTTTAGTCACAACAATTAAAAAAGTATATTTTAAATGTATCCAAATTTTCGCCTCTTCATGAAAAAAAAACTAGAGACTATATCTTTCCTCCTAATTGTCCGATTTTAACGATTTTTTTTTTGTTTTTTTAGGAAATTCCATAAACTTTTAAAAAACCACATACAATATCCCCAAAAAAGTGTATAATTTTTTAGTTATTCGGAATTTAATTTTAACATCCCTCGTATTTTTTTTCCAGTTTCTTTTCGTTGAAGTATGTCATATAGATAAATTTAATGGGTATCGAGAAAATGACTTTCAATGAAGTTTCATTGAAATCTACACTCTATAGCAACGCAGGTTTTTCTACATTTTTATTTTTTTTCTCCTTTATTAACTTATCAAATTCTTTCAAAAGTTATATGTAGCATTTTTTCTTAACTTTTTAAAATAAACCATATTAAAGGTACTTTAGAGGAAGACATATATGAACATTGGGCTTTCCCCTGTAAGCCCTGTAAAGTGACATCAACGGGGATAAGACCTACATGATATTGAAGACCATTTGCTTATACAATGATACACCGAGTTTGATCAAAATCGTTAGAGCCGTTTTTGAGAAAATTGTAAAAATGTGTTTCAGCGTTCATATAAAGTGGCACTACCGGTTAGCCGATTTTAACGAAAAAGTTACTGTCACATCCGGCTCATATGCAAACCTTAAATACTTAATATCAGTTTCGTACTACTTTTCGTTTATGAGCTAGACTGTTAACACATACACACAGACACCCACACGGACACACACAGACCATTTTGCGATACTTGGTTATTTGAACTCAGGGGACCTCAAAACATGTATTTCCGTTGAAAACTGAGATTCGAAAATTTTCACGATCGCAATACTTACCCTTACTATATATTGCATATATACGTAAGTGAAAGTAAAATTAACTTCATTAATGCTTACTTGAGGAACCAGAATATAATTTTAAAACCAATTGAATAGCTTTTTTTTCATGAATTTTTCTTAAATCTTACGAATTTTCATTTCCTAATTTAATTAGTCAAAATAGCAAGAGTAGTGGAAAAAAGTTGAGCCAATTCAACTTACACCCAAATTTTCGACCCTCAAACCCAATTTTGAGCTGTAGAAGTATACATAAACAGGTAAAACTACTCAAAAATTGGTAAGAGTTGGAAAAAGAGTTGTTATTCCCCAAAAGCACTTCTCCAGCTCTATTTAGGATAGTTGTAAAAGTGCACACAGTTTGTATATGCCCAAATTAGTTTAGGATAATTTTTCAAGTATTTGAAATCGGTGAAAACTTAATAATATTTAAGATACAGCCAACCTTTTAAATGTCTTCATTTTTGAACCCAAGCTCTAGAGGTTAACACATTTTCCTTTTCGTTGTAAAATAATACATTTATTTTATGATCTCTTTGACACCTATATTCTGCTGACATCCTGTGCTCCTCTAGGCTGAGGGCGACGCATTGCTTAACCGTGAGTTCTGGACGGCTGCAACGTTCCTCGCGATTGTTGGTTAACGGTTTCCCGTGGATTACGCCAGATGGAGATGAGGGTGAGGGAAGGGAGAATAATGCAAACTGTGAGAGCCTTATTGATCAATTTGGTTGGGAACTGTGTCGACATCTGCGGCCTTCTGCCACCGCCGAATCTTCTGCGGCCGGCTCCAACAATGATGGCTGGATGCCGGCATTTATCCTCCATGATGAAACTTCTGAACTGTGATTGAGATCTCGGTTACATTTTAGTACCTGGATTGTTATAATTAGATCCATTAAAAGATAATAATTTCAAGCATTATACTAAGTATTAAAAACTGTAATATGAATGATTTATGGAGAATTAACTCTTGACAACTTCTTTGGGTTATTGTGTTTTCAAAGAGCCCGAAGATTATATCTATTGACGAACTAATTGAAATTCCCTATGTTCGTTAGTGGGTTGGTTAATTTCATTAGACAGAATTCTTGATAAATTCCATAGACACATAATAGAACAAGATTCTTACCTGTTGACATCTCTGGCTATTCCGTTCAACACTTAATAATTCTTCCTAAACTATTCTTCTAGGTTATGATTATATACCGCAGGGTGTTTTTCAAATTCTTCCACAAATTTTGTATTAAAAATCTCCATGTTCAAAAGTGTTATTAATATCAAAATAAAGCTGAACATCTATAACCGAACTTCAAATGTCAAAAAATCTCTATAAATAATTTTTTTAACATTTCTCTCGCATTAAATATGAAATTTATCATGGAAACGGGAATAAACAGCTATTATGTGTCAATAGACAGTTATTAGTTCTAATTCAGTATTTAGAGTTTTGCTATTTACGTAACAGGCATACTTATCGCATATGCAATCAGTCTTAAAGATTTGGATAGAAAAGAATGTAATTTTTATTACTCCATCTGGTTTGTTGGACCGTATATCCGGGTTTAATTAGGTATGTGCACATATATTTATTTTATACATAATATTCAGTTTTAATGGAAGTACAATCATTTCAAACGTTAATTTAATGTCTGTGTTTTCATTTTAACGTGTAGATCATCTCCCTGTTAAAAGTTAGACCAAGGTAACGTACTATATCCGTGAGGAATTTAGTTTTCGCGGATAAAAACTGCTAAACACGAATCTCGTAGAAGTGTCAACTTACTTAGTAAGTATAGTAATTTTTTCTGTAATTTAATAGGCCTAGAGTAGTTAGTTTTTTTTAAACGAGCTAAAAGTTAAAAAAAAAAGAAAATTGATGTTAAAAATAAGTTAATTTCTGAAACAGGCCTTTTAACCGAGGGATGTAGTAAAACTTATTATTTCTTAAAAAAGAATTCATTAAAAAATTTTAACTGTTTTATCATAAGGTAAATTAATTTTATTGTAAATAAAAAGTTAATTGTTTATAGTTTAGAGTACAATTTTCATAAATACCTTATGAAAACTTTAGTTAAAGGGCGAAAAAAAAATCCTCCTAGAAAACCAACCGTTATTTTCGAATTTTATAAAAATTCATATTTAAGAGTTTTAAAGAACGCTAAAAAGAAATTCAACTCGATTCTTCATAACAGAAATTTATTTAGCCTACTTTACTGGAAGTGCCTTTTGGTTTTTGTAATTTATGGAACATAATATCTCATTTAATGAATTAGGCAATATTTTTTCATTTATTTTGTACAAAACAAAAAAAAAAAGAGATTGGTATATACTAACATGAATATCCGGCCAAAGCAAAGGCTAAAACAAATAACATAAATTTTGTTTGAAATTATATAAAATATTTTTATTTTCCTACTTATACCTAGGTAAGGTAAGATCGGATCTAATTTTCGATTCGTCGGTTTTCGACGGATCTATACGTCCCCCTGAGTACGAAAAACACCTTTTCAGCGATTGGGGTGTCTGCCTGTCTGTGCCTAGATTATCTCGAGAACTAGTAGACCTATTTTGTTGCATCTTTTTTTATTTTTTAGTTTTTTGACAACTGAATCTTGTGACACAAATCATCTATCTAGGTGCTCCCTGCCAACAAGTGAAAAACATATTTTTCTATGGATTAAAGCGCAAAAACGGCTCTAACGATTTTTATGAAATCTTCCTATAATTTTCTAATTATCCTTTCATTTTTCCTAAATGAAAAAAATTAGGGAAAAATGTTATAAAGAAAATAAAAATGTTTTGGGACTGTTTTTGACATTTTAAAATTGAATAGCTGTAACTTTGTTTATAGTTGTCCGAAAAACACTTTTTAAGCTATTTTTTTTTAAGGTAGTGAAATTCCCTACATAACTATATAATAATAGTTCATTTCGAAATTAATCTATTCAACGATTAACGAAATTACAGCTATTCAATGTTCAATGTAAATCTATATCTGGTGCACACATCACACAAGTTTCACTTTCTCCTCTACTTTTAACAGAAATTGTTGCCTCACAAAATCGGGCTATGGAAAAAAGTTTTTGATTGGCAATAATAGAGTTTACGGATTTTTTTACTCTGACCTTTCACGTAGTTGTGGTCAAATCTTTTCTTCAAAAATTTTCAGGAAATTAAATCTAATTAAACTTTTTTTTATTTAATGGATATATTCGTTATTTAGCGGACATATAAAGTTACGGAGATCGGTACTAAAACCTTTTCTGAAATCGGTAGGAAAGTCGTGTTAGTGAACACACCATATTTTTTTTCTCGATTTCATTGGAAGAACCGTGTGTTTAATATTTTTCAATCTATTGCATCGCAAAAATAAACTCAGCTGAAATCGTTGATGCGCTGACTGTAACTCGCCTTTTTAGTGTTTTTAAAAATAGTTTGGGGTTAAGTTCTGTCGTAAGAGACTGGATTGGTGCTTGATGTCCTAGATTATGTAGTTTATACAACCTTATTTATTGTCTCTTTAATAATTAGTTCTAATAAGACTTCCATGATAGATATATGATATTTTAATATTGAACTATAGATTAAAAGATTCTTAAATATATGGATTTTTGTAAAATGAATTTTTAATATTTTATGTTAAAATAAATTGATCCGATTGTCTTCTTTTGTTACAACCTCAAAATGATGCAGTTGCAAAAAATGCTTAGAGCCAGTGTGACAATTAGCTGACTAGGAGTACTAATTAAAAATTTAGGATTTTGACACTTGAAAAAAATGCTCTTAGAGTGTAGTCGTGATTATTTAATTGCTATCAACAGTTGATTATTCCAAATTTTCTGTAATTCAAATATGATGTGGAAAAATCTAGTAAACAAATAAAGTAATTAATAAGTTATGGAATTATTGAATAAAACAGATATTCTAACTTTCCTTGATTAAAAAAACAAAAAAAACAGCGAAATAATTGATTTAATAAATTATGACAAAAAAATATATATACTCAAAATAGTTCCTTCTAGAACAGTGTAAATCAAGTTACAACATCTACTACTTGTAACGGGATGTAAATTGATACTTAATCATTTACATCACTACTGCTTAACTGAGATTTTATGTTTCATTTAGCCGTATCGGTAGTATTTTCAAGCGGACGTAAATCTTCCTAAGTAGATTTTGCAACATTAATTATAATCCATACAGTCTGTTTTAGATAAATCAAAACCTTGTTCATAACCAGTACGGTGATTTTATAGCTCTAGTCGATGTGAACCATTAGACCTTTTAATATCGAATCACCCAAGATCCCGATAAAGATTGATACTAATTAAAGCCAGTTTGCTAACGTTGTTAGAGTTGCTAATTACAGTTTATCAGGTTGAGGATATAATCGCCGCCGATGTCGGGCAGGATGTGGATTATTTTCTGTCCATGGATTCGGGCGCAATTAGTTTGAAGCGTGTCGAAATTGTTTTGGGTCACAATTCCCAAACTGGGTCGTGGGTGTCTTCATGAACCAGGTGTTCCCCTGATTGGAATATTGGAAACGTTTGCCTTTTGTATAATTACATCAATTTGCCCTTAATTATCTTTTATATTTCCTGGAGAGAACATATTGGCATAAGACTTCAATTATTCTTCGGAAATTGTTACAGCTAAATTAGTGGTTATTTCGTTCGGATCTTGGTCCAGAGGTCGGTGGCCTAAAGTTTGGAAATATTTTTCTTAATAGGTAACCCTTCAACCTCAGTTATTGGTCGAAAGCTGATATGCAATATTTCCGAACTGTAGCCTGTTACTATTGTTTCCTAATAATTTCTACTGAGTATTGCATCGTCCTCTCTTATCCCAACACCAGATACAGTATCCTGACCAAATACCTTGTTTAGTTATACTATTCCCTGTCTTTGGCAATCATAAATTTTATGACTGATAACTCATAAAAGAAAAAAATAATCTATTTTTTTTTAAAACAAGTTATTATATTGACAAAAGAAAACTTCTTACGACCAGAATTACAATTTTACTATAAAAGGAACATGTGCCTAATTCAGAGTATACAGATGAAGGTACCGTAAAATTTTGGCTATGTGCTGATCAAGTAAAACAATATGCATAATTTTTGTGACTTATCATGTTTTGGATAAAAAAAATTGATAGTCTCTAGGCAGCTCATTTATTCCCCAAGATTACGAATGAATTAATGGCTTTATCACAAACATATGTTATAAAGCCCTTCTTGATCATTTTAAATTAACAGTGTTGAACAAAGGTTAAACTGGGAGTGGCTCCGCAATATTTTGTAGTATGTATATATTGGAGTTCTGGCAATGGTCATAATGTACACTCAAGACAGTGTGTGTGGTTAAAGCGCTCTCGCTCAATCTTTAGCACGAGTGACACGGTTGAGATAGTAGCACAGGGATCTCCTTCTGAAGTCCTGCCATTCCCTCTATTGTTGAATGGACAATCCTAGTTTGGAGAACCCTGGTATGATTGTAAATAGTATATAGATATGTCTGGGTTTTTATTTTTATTTTTTATTTTACTTATCTTTACGTTATTTTATTTTGTATTTACTTTTTTACCATTATTTTTCATCCGTTTATTTTGTGTTTTCTGTCTATATGGTGTGAAAGTGTTCTTACCTCACTATAATTATTTTCCGTGTGGTAGAAACATTACCGAATGAATAAATAAAAAATCGTAGTCATAAATAAAAAGACATTTTCCTACTGTACACTGAATTTATTTGGGATAACTAAAAAAAGTCTATAATTTGAAATACCACCAAGAAGATGAAATTCTCCCCATAGTTAAAAATTAATTAATGGAGATCCCTTTATTTCAAAGGACGAAGAACTGCGCTTTCTCATCTTGACCACACTAACATTTGCATTGGCTACGTTTTCTACATTTACATTAAATATATATTTTTTTAGAACGATTTATTGTAATGTTACAATTCCATCCGTTATAAAAAAATCCAAAAAAGAGATATATAATTTTAATTTGAACAACAAGTGAAAAATAAAGGCCCGACACTTCAAAAGTTCAAATAACATAAGATTGATACTCATGGGTTTTCTGTTGCTGTGCTGATTATAAAATAATGCATGTTAACTCTTATTCTACATTTAATTATGTGTTTTTGGGATTTAGTTCCTCTGAAATTGTTGTCCTCTGCGATCCTGATTTTGATCAGAATACCACTCACTCACATGTATCATGTATACTTATTCATCCTTTATCCATTGTGTGCAGGGGTGCCTATCCCTCTCCCCTCCTCCCCCCAAGGTCGATTGTGTAAGAATCTACCCCTCTCCCTCCTCCCAAGATATTTCGTTGCTCATGTTACTTAAAACAGAGAAAAATCGTGGATCATATACAATTACACTTGCTGCAGTCTGTTTCATGTTTTCCTCTCGTCCACCCTTAGTCCGAAAACTCATAACCCCGTCAAAATCTGCCTCTCACAAAAATTCAAAAACCCATCAAAATATGCTATCCAAAAAAAATATGATTTCGGAACTTATTTATTTATTCCTCCCTTCTTTGCCTTTCGGCTACACGGGATTTTGCAGTGATGGCATATCACGTGTGTGCCATTCTTACTATTAAACGGCAAGTACTTTAACGATTTCGTTTTGTTTTTCAAAACTGTTCTTTTTCCAACATTTTCTTTTCACAGTATCAGTTTGGCGGCCTTCTATTAGCAGGTCCTCTTCTTCCCAGATTCAAGTATGAGGGCCCAGAGCAGCTTTCCACTCGTACACAAAATCTTTGTAATACGGGTAGTTCTGCTCCGTCACTAACTCGGGAAATTCATCCTCCATGAGGTCATAGACTCCAATTTTTTTCATCATTCAGGGCCTTAGTCCATCAAAGGCGGTGCAGTTAACTATGACATGCTCAGGAGTCTCCGCTACTCCGCAAGTGGGCCATAGGGGATCTATGTCCTTTCCAAAACTATGCAACTTAGCGCGAAAACCACCATGCCATGTAAGGAATTAAGAGGCCCAGTAATCCGGGAGAACCCACTTCGTATCCAAGCGATTTCGGACGATGGGGAAATATTTTCTTAAAGTTGCTCCTTTCGAGGTAGTTAGGAATCTAACCCTCTCCCTCCTCCCAAGATATTTTAATGCTCACGTTACTTAAAAACAGAGAAAAATCGTGGATCATATACAATTACACTTGCTGCAGCCTGTTTCATGTGTTCCTCCTGTCCTCCTTTAGTCCGAAAACTCATAACCCCATCGAAATTTGCCTCCCTCAAAAATTCAAAAACCCATCAAAATATACCATCCTAAAAAACTTTGGTTCCTCTACTTGCGCCATGAAATCCTCTTCTAAGCACTCCTGATTGTTGGAACAAAAAAGCGACAAATATTGAGATCTGGGATCAGTCTTTGTCCTCAATGGACTTGGTGCCGTGCCCTGTGCTAGCTACCATCTTGCCTGCCTTCTAGTTGCTTCAATAGCACAGAGATGGCAACAGCAGTCATAGAATGCTTTTCAACTATTTTGAGGAAAAAAGTATCAAAATAATTTATTAAATCTTTCCTAAACATGGCCTAACTCCCCAAAGTTATATAATTGTGACGATATAATATTAAATGACGAGTATGCAAAATTCTATATTCTATGATAACATCATCATTGTCACAGTAGAATAATGTAGATTTATCACTTTTTCAGGATATCTTAGGATGTCGTCAATATTTATGGATCTAATCTTGGTTAAGTAAATTTTTTATAGAGTTTTAATTGTTCTTTTTTTGTTAATTACTGTTCATAATTCCACTGATATTGGTTTAAAAAATTAATTTGATGGATTGGCTTAACTTAATCTTTCAGCCGTTGTAGAATATTGTGCTTTTATAAAACGAAAATCAAATTAAAATTAAAAAAAAAAAAAGGCAATGTGTTTCTTGTTACCATTATTGATGAACTACAGTTTTATTTCACGATAAATTGCTAATTTTAATTTAAGTAAGCCTTTAATTGGCAATTATGAGTCTTTGGGTAATTACCAGACCGTGGTTTATATAAGTAATAATAATAATAATGAAACTTACTTTTTAATACATCGATAATAATAGTGTGTGAAACTTTGAAAGTGATTCTGACATAATTTTTTAGGCAACAAAAAACTTCAACTTTAACATAGGAATGTTTATCTTCGTTTTGAGCACAAGGAGTATAAATCACCGAAATAACGATTAGAGATAACGATTGTGGATTTATTTTATTGTACAGGTTGCATTTTATGAGTTTTATGAGGCAGAATACATTTGTAAGTAGGACTATGAGATAAAAAATATATTGTTTACAATATTTGGTTTCATTCATTGATTTTTTTTAGCTGATTAGTACTAAAAATTTACTTTTTAAAATTTTTATTGATAAATCAAAAATTATTTTTACTTACTGGAATAATCTATATGAGAAATGTTGATTTTTAAATCACAATTTATTGGGAATTAGAAGCAATTCCGTTACATATAACGGAAATGTGATTTCCGTCAAAATATTCGGTATGAAGTTTCGAAACAGGCTTATCGTCGCTTTGGCTATTCTGTTGAAATATGAAAACGAAATGTCCGATGAAACTATAATTTGATTTATTTAGCCCACAAAGCAAGATTATGTAAGGCACGAGTTTACTTCTCACAATAAAGATACATACCATCATATTGTACCTTAATAGCTTTAAAAGCTTAAATTAATTATTATCGATTAATCTTAATAATATAAAATTATAATTATAGTTATAAAATTATACCATACATTTAGTTTGTAATTTTAGTATATTATAAAACAATAGTTAAGAAAAAAATCTGGTGCGCGCATCACACGAATTTTATTTACTAAAGTAAGAGGAAATAGGGATTTTCATATGTAGATAAGAATTTTCATATGTAGGAAAGTCAAAGTGACAACGATTAATTACCATGTTTTTCCCGTCCATCGAATATGTTAAATTTATACGTTTACATTGCTTTTCATTTCCTTTTACGACTGTATATAGTATCAAACAATAGCAATGGTTGTAAGGAAAAATGGATCTTATGGAAAAATTCTAGTTTTATCGGAAACATTTAACTCGAAATTCGTCGAAAAAATTACATGACGTAAAATATCTTATATATTATATCTCAAATATATATTCCTTTTTTGACTCTCAGGAGTGATGGATTTTGAGGAATGAGGTATCAAAAGAAAGGGAATATCACGTAGAGTGCGCGAATCGTAATTTTAATTACTAATTGTGAGTACTTTAATTAAAGTGAATGTAAAAGTGGAAGGTTTCATACCATCTGATGGTGCAGTCTCAACAAATCGATACGTTACAAATGAATTCATAATTTTGGAATAACTCGAAAAGAACGCAATTTGGGTCCATTATAATCTAATGAAGAAAAAAGCTAATATTTAAATTATAAGTTTAAGGAATTACACTAGTTAAACCATGGCAGAATATAAATCCTTTTATAAAGAGACAACTTATAAAATATATGCAATAAATCTTTGCGTATCAAACATTATTGAATGGAAGTTTTTATCTTAATGTATTAAAATGAGATATAATTATTAGGTTTGTGCGGAGTATTTCCACGGGCCACCTAGTTATATATTATTATTTTATTTTTCCTACCCTCCCTTCTCTGCCTACTTGGCAATCTGTAAGTAAATCTTCACAATTAAATTTCATGCTGCTCAAACAGCTTGCACATTTTATCTGAGAGTTCGTCCTCTTCTGCCGTTCCTGTATCCTTCTGTCGGTTCCAATCAGAAGTGGTCTAGGTATACAACAGTTTCCCACCCATATATAAATTAGTTGATGTGAGGGTAATTTTCTTTGTTAACGAGCTGAGGGAACTTGTTTTCCGTTAAAGCGAAAAAGAAAAGTATTGTTTTTAAATAAAAAATCTTGAATAAAAATAATAACGTTGTAAGTATACGGTAAAAGTTGAACTTTGATTTTTTTTACTTTGATTTGTTTAAGTTATTATAACGTTAAATGAAAAATTAATATTTATTTGGCTTAGATCGGAGTTATAATGTATCTCCGGTGCTTTAATGTCGTTTATTTGAGTAGCTGGGAATAAAAGTCACTTTTTGGCGAAACTTTTATTTATTGTTTCAAGCATAAGTGGTCTAGGCATACAATAGTTTCCCACCCATATATAAATTCTTTGATGTGATGGTAAATCTCTTTGTTAACGAATTGAGGAAACTCGTTTTCCGTTCAAATGAAAAGCATAGTTTCTCTCATCAGCTTGGCTCTTAAGTGTTTCATAGGTAGTGCAGGCTATGACAATGAGTTCGGCTGTCTCCGATACTCATTAATATGGTGAATGAGACTGGCATCTTTTCGACTCATGAATTGGTGCAGTCCGCAAGATTTAATATAATTATTTTATTATTTAAGGACAAACTATAGCAGATGATTTTAATGATTTTATTACTGACACTTGAATCTTTCTAAGCCTAAATTCACTAAAAATTATAGATATTACCAATTAAATGAACATGTTATTTTTTTTCCCTCCCCTCCCCAGGAATTTCTTTATTACAAAATACAATATATATAAATGTTATATATACATAAATTTTTAATTTCCTTTTATTTCCCAATGGCATTTTAAGGTAAAAGGGCTATGCACGCTGTATGCGTACTTTGCATCTGTGGCCAGAGGCCTTTTATTATACCACTGGGCGTGGAGGGACCGCCCTGCATTAATTTATTATTTATATTATAGTTAGTGGGTGTGAACTACAGAGTCCAAACCCCTTCCCTCGGCGAGAACATCTACCAAGGGTACTTTACCTTGCCACCTCTCTGGCCTTGGCGGCGGTACTATTTCCTGGAAAAGCGGGTTAGCACAGACAGACGGGTTAGCCCATCGAAAAATTTGGCGTGCCTTCGGCCTATGAATTCAGGCACCGATGGGAGCTGAAGCTCCTCTCAGATCTTTACATTCTTTGCCCTTTGCAGGGCGGTACCTCTGACTATTCGCCGAAGGATGGAGTTTTGATAACTCTGGAGTTTCTTGAGCTTGGACTTATACAGGTGGCGGAGCAACGGTCCACCATAGAGCAGCGTAGGCCTAATAAGCGCCTTGTAGATTTGCAGTTTTGCTGAAATGACATCATTATGGCATCGGCCTTATCAGGATTTAATTGTATGCCGTTCTTCTCAAGCTCCTTGACGAGCTCCTTCTCTGTGGCATTCCGTGCTTTCATGAGAGCTCTCTCTGCGTTAAGGCTGGATGCATAGACTGCGATATCGTCAGCACAGGCTGCTACCACCGCTTCTGGATGCTTAAGTGCCACTACTGGCGCCGTGAAAACGACGAACAGTAATGGCCCCAACACAGACCCTTGAGGTACTCCACATGTGGTATCGACTGGGTTCGAATAGTCATTACCAACTCGTACGACGAAAGTTCTTCCTCTAAGGTAGCTTCTGACCAGTTGGCATAGCAGAGCTGGGAATTATTACTCTTCCAGTCTTCGGAGTAACAGCGCGTGAGACACGCAGTCAAAGGCCTTGCTGCAGTCCAACGAGATGAGTGCCGTAGCTCTGTTGTGATTCATCTGCTCTATGGTGTGTGCCTGAAGTTTAGCCAGATGATGTTCACAGGCCTTATTTCTTTCAAAGTCGCTAGATTGTTTTAGGTGAGTTTTGTTGGGAATGGATGTTATATATACCTTCTAGCTTTTTCATTTGAATTTATTAATTTGTTATTTTATTTAATCTAACACGTTTTGTAACATATATTTTAGTTATACATATACTTTTTTCTTCCTTGAATATCTGCTAATCAGCTGTTCAATATATCCTTCCTTAGGTGTGTTTATAGAACCTTCTTTTTTCTTCAGTATGTATTTGGATGGCTTCGTGAGATGTCTACAGCAATATATATTTTTTTCTTTCTGCGTATAAGTGTTACTGGTTTTTCTTGTCGGATAATGCCTGGTTAAACGTTGGCATGTTATCTATTCACCTCTACGTTGTAGACTCGTTGTTTGGATTGTTAATTACCTTATGTCTTTTTTTTTAACTTGTTTATTTTAGTTTTAAATAAAGCAATTTTTTTCTTTTGGTAAATTTATTAAATTAATTTTAATAAAAATTCCGTTGAAGTATGTTTTGTTCCACCGTATGTTCCAGTTAGAGGTCTGCGTATGATTGCATCTCTGGAATTTGATCCCTCAATGCATTTGTAAGACTCATATCATTTACAGATGATTTCGTGACACGATGGTTGGGCACATTATTTAAACGCCATAGAAACATAGTAAAACCCTCAATTCACAATTAGTACGAATACTGAATATAAGAATACGTAGTACGAATAATAAACGGTATTCAGGATATCGGTATATTTTTTCTACCTTTTTCTCCTTTTATTTTTCTGAAAAAGTTCTGGTATTTCATTAATACATTTATTTTGTAATAAGCCATCTCTGTTGAAAAATATTCGTTTTCAACCGTTTTTTGACAAAAAATATTTATTAGTCCACTAAACATAGATGATTATTTATTGTAAAACGTGATGTTGAATTGATTTTAAATGTGATTGAAAAATGCAAGGTGTTTTTCCACAGGATATAACTTTTATCTTACCAGTTTCTGGGAATCTTTTAAGAAAAAAGTTTTTTAAATAAAAAATTCTTTTTGTAATAACGTTGAAGGTATATAGTAAAAGTTTAACTTTGATTTATTCAAGTTCTGAGAAATTTCTGGCGAATTACATAATGCTTTAAATATCGTTTGTTTGAGTAGCTGAAAATAAAAGTCATTTTTTGGCTAAACTTTTTTTATAAATAAAAGTTCTGTAAAACCTTCACTTGAAAAACTGCAAGGAAAAAAGTTGTGATTCCTAAATGGCAGAAAAAAAAATTCCTATCATACCTAAACTAATTAAAAATTAGGTTATATTTCATTTCAGGACTAGAGTTTTCATCCAGATTCTATCGTGTATTGACCTACAGATGTCCGATAAGAACTGAACTAGAGGATGTTGACCATTCATTGACGATCCATCGAAGGTAGGATGATAAGCGAGGTCAATGCCTGGGCTGTGGAAGATATATGGAGCTGCCCCAGTTACGTGTGCTCTCCTCGCGGGGCCAGTTTTACTTTCAAATGTAACTTGCTTCAGAGCAGGCTAGAACCACTTCGCTTCCTGCCCAGCCCCCCCGCCCCCCTTCGTCACAATTAACTAGCTCGGCTACTAGTTCCACTTTGTGCTCTTTTTGCTGTTCACTTAAAAGGAATAATGTTTTTTTTTTACTATGTTTACTTGTTTCCTTTAACTACATTCCTTCGCAAATGAGCTCCTTAAGAACGAAAAGATAATGAAGGTTCCATACTCATTCTTCTCTAACAACAGTATGATAAAAAGCAATGGATCTTTTAGCCGATATTATGTTATATTCATAGATGCCTAGGATTTAAAATAAAAAAATTTGGTACAGTGCGCGCTACACACAACTTTCGCTTACCAACCTAAGAGGAGATAGGGATTTTCATAAATAGGGAAGTGAAAATGAAAACGATTAATTATCGTGTTTTCCCCGCCCATCGAATCTGTTAAATTCTTTTAAAATTTTAAATCTGTTAACAGTTTACGTTGCTTTTCATTTCCTTTTACGACAGTGTATAGTATCAAACAATAGCAACGGTTGTGAGGAAAAATGGATCTTATGGAAATATTCTGAGTTTTATCGGAAACATTTATCACGAAACTCTTTGAAAAAATTACTTGACGTAAAATATTGCACATTATTAATTTATTTTCTCTCTAAGAAATGTGTTTGGCGCTCTCCGGTACTCCACGAATGGGGCGTAGATTTATATTAATAGATCCTCAACATGTCGCGTAAAAACATTCCCGCATATCCGCATTCCGCATTACAGTAAGGCTCGAAATCGGTTTTGTACTTAATATAAGCTCCTTTAATAATCAAATACCATGAATGGAAATTCCACACTCTCATTGTCAGAAAGAATCTACTCAGCATCTCAATCCCATAAGAACTTACCTTTATTCAATATAGAAAACCAAAACCCACCTTGGATCCACAAAACTCTCTCTCGATTACTCAAAAGCAATACCTCACACTACGAGTACAAAACCGAATTTCCCCGACTACTACAAAATATTCCGGATCCATTTTTAATTTACACTTATGGTTCGAAATCCGATGATGCTACAGCTTGTTCGTTTGTTACCCAGAGGTCCACACATAAAATAAAATTACATAGACTGAACAGCATATACACAGCGCAACTTCTCGCTATAGTCTCAGCCCTCCACTTCTGTATGTCAATAACTCCAGCTTCGATAGTCTTGATAACCGACTACTTGAGTTCATTAAAAGGTTTAAATGATATGTACTCAAAAAATCCAGTTATCGTTAAAGTACACAAATATCTTCACACTCTGGAAAATTTAGGGAAATCGGTTTGTTTTATATGGGTTCCCAGTCACGCGGGTATAGTTGGTAATGAGCTTGCGGATACGGCAGCCAAACAGGCACTCGCGCTTCCACACCGAGGTACTCCTGACCCCTCCAGAAATGAGTTTTCCTCTCAAAAAAGAAATATTGGATAGTTGGCAGCCTATGTGGAACGAAAGCCTACCTAGCAAATTAAAAGTTGTTAAAAAATCAGTTGAGCCCTGGATCACATCAAACCGCCCTAATCGTAGAGAGGAAGTCGCCGTGACCAGGTTAAGAATAGGACACACGAACCTAACCCATGTACATCTCATCACTAAGCAGCCACCAACAAATTGTCAGCATTGCACAGTCAACCATATTTTCCAAGAATGCACTTATTATACTTCAAGCCTAAATCTATTATCTCTAAAACCGGATATATCAGCAGTACTAAACAACAAGGAATCAAACATAGGAACAGTAATAAAATTTCTTAAAATCCATAGACTATTAAATAAAATATAAAAATAGATATAATCTATATTTTATTGTTCTTTTTTTAATAATTATTTTAATATATTTCATTTTTTATATGTTTTTAAATATCTTTTTCATATACTACTCTAGCTATCTATTATTAATTTTTGATTGTTCATTTTTTTTTTTCTATTTCTCCTCTAAAGAGTTTACAAACATAACTGACTCACAGCCGTTGATGACCTTGGGGTTTTAGGCCTTAAAGCCTAAATAAACAAACAAACAAATCATTTAGTAACCAAATCAGAAAACTGAAACTTACACAACAGTTTAATATATCTAAATAATTAGAAATAAGATATGTGCTACATACCATATTACTTTTCTTACCAGAAAAAGAATAATGCATCATTAAAAGTATTTACCAATATTGATCTACAGAGGAATTTTTTATTTAATTTTCTGTTAAATAAAAAATTCTAACCATACAATTTATAATATCGAGAAAAAAACTTTGTTTTACCCTTATATATTTATATATAGCTTTAATTCATTTAAATGATCCAAGCATAGAATATGTATATCACAATAAAAAAAGAGTTTTACTCAATATTATATATTTTAATATTAATATATAACCTTGAAACTTTTTAAAGATTCAATAAATAAAATTTTACGAAAATATAGTTGATAAAACAATTATTACTTAAATAAGTTTAAAGTTTTTGAGTAATTCAAAACTGAAATAAAACAAAAAATCTTTAAAGTAGATTTAATACTAAATGTTTAGAACGCTATATCTTTGCACCACATAGTCCAATTTCGATAATTTTCTTTACGTTTTGTAGGGAATTTAGTAAGCTTTGAGCCAAAAATGTTGTCCTTTCCGAGTCATTCCCCCATTGTCACCCCATTTGTAACGTCTCGCTTCGTTGAGGCGGCACCATCATACGGTTTGAAACCTCCCACTTTTACATTCACTTTTATTTAAGTCCAGGTAAAAAATTTGAAATCAAAATTGCGATTCGCGCACTCTACGTGATATTCAATTTCTATTGATACCTCATTCGTCAAAATCCATCACTCCTGAGACCCGGGGATATATATTTGAGAAATAATATATAAGATGTTTTCAACTTATCGTTTTTAATTCTTATATCGGTACTTATCCAATAGCGGGTAGTGTCTGACTGCTATCTGCCAATGTTTATAACCTTAACACTGATAAGCTCTTCGTATTCATATTTATTGTATTATATTCATATTATTATATGTTCGTATTATTGAAATTGTGAACAAAAACAGAAACAAATGTAATAATAACAAAATGCTTTTATTTTACAACGTATATATTAAAATAAAGGCTTCAAATAAAGTTGTTGCTTTTCTATCGTTTATTTTAACGATAAAACACTCATCTGTTTCTCGGCAAACTCCGCCAAACATCCATTGCTCAAGGTAGAACTCTCCCCACATGATTTTTTCTTTTCGAAAAAAGACTCTCGTCTACTTCGACGACTTTGCCAGGCCTTCCAATTTTTTTATTCGACCTGTATAACATGTCATGGGTACAAACTTCTCTTAAAAATTTGTTTATTTATTTATTTAAAGCCGTTACAAAAGAAATCCTCGACCCCTCTAACCACGTTCCTTTCCTTATAGAAACGGTTTTGTTACAACTACGAAAGCATCTCCATTTAATCTTCCCGTCGAACTTCATTTTATGACCCTCATCACAATATTTCACCTTATCAAATATACCGGCGTCTTGAAAATATTTGATAGCCTCTTCTTCTGAAGACGGCAATTCCCACAATGTGACAAGATCCATAATTAAATAATCTCACACCTGGCACAAGAAACAAAAACTAAACAAGAGAATAACTTAGGTTAGATGAGATAAGGAAGGTTAGATATCTGAAATGAGATTAGATAAGAAGGGAGGTTTTGATGCTACCCGCTACTGGATAAGTACCCTTTGTATCTTTGTATTCGGCGATTTTTTAGTTTAGAAGAATTATGGTAATAGTCAATAACATACGTAGTTTTTTCGTTCCTCCATTCCATTATGCCCTCACCAAGCCATACCTATTCGAAAGTTGTTGGATAAACGACGACATTGTTCGTTCTATGGAAAGACTGTGTGTAGCATGCGCCGATGCCGCATCCTACATGTTGCCTCAGTGGAATTTCGCCTTAACAACTATTGGTCGTACAATCCATAATCAACCGGTGACATAATAAATAGGATATTTATGATTTGTCAGCTGTAATTTTTGAGCTTTAGCAATTCAAAAATTTTATACTAACTCAACATAAAATAATTTATATTCAAAGTTGGGCAGTAAGTGAAGGTAGTGTGTTGCGCGCAACAGATTTTTTAATTTCGCAAGGGTAGTAACGCAGGATTTGCTATCACAAACATTTTCGATCTTTGTCCTAATGCATTAGACATTCGTAAATGCAGAAGGTTGTTTTTCTAATCTGGAGATCCGGGAAGCTTTATTTTGGGTTCTTCAGCCACTAGGTGGGCTGACTTCGCTATGACTTGGAGTCCCTACTACCCCTGACATGTCATTTCCTACATTTCGAGGTGGCTATACCGCCATGTTTCGGTAATGGCGAACTACACTTAGCTTCCCCATGGAATCAGATCCTATGGGTACTGAGCTCCTCCACCACGGCAAGGTGGTAGTTCGTTGGAGGAGAATACACAGTCGTGAGAAAAAGTTTTCCAACAAATTAATTTTTATAAAAAATTCATATGTTTCAATTTAACAGTGTTTTTATCTTCTTAATCGTAAACTGATCTAACATAGCAGACATCATCGTAGATATATTATATATTTAAGTTAGGAGTATTTTCAATAAACAACTGTTGCTGAACAACAATTAAAATTATTTATGGCGGCAAAACGGCTAAAAATCTAGCAGAGAACAGACTCGGGAAATGGCCTATAATTAAATGACTCATATTAAAGGAAACTCATATTCTTTGGCAATTAATATTATGTACTCAGAAGAAAACTATTTCTTCGGTCTCTTAACCAGCGAAGACGACTTAAGTTTGCAAAATAACATGAAAATTGGATGGAATAAGAATGGAGCAGATTTTTTAAACACGGTGGTGGTTTCTTAATGGTTTGGAGGTTTGTTTCTTGATCTGAAGTTGGAAACATCTAATGAATAGACGGAATAGCGGAAGCATAACGGACTAAGCTGATTGGACAGAACTATATTTTTCAGCAATATTTTTCCATTTTCTGAAATAAGAGTAACAATTAACAGAAAACAAAAATATATTATGAAATATGGAATGTTTAAATAAATATCTGAAAAAATCAACAACGGAGAATACCAATATTATTACAATGTTTGTAGATTTACTCAGAGTTTATACAACTGCTTTTGAAGTTAACAATAAAAAATAAAGATTGAATTGGGTAACAAAGTAGTGAAATTTAAACTATAAGGTAGCAACATCCAGTCCCTGAAAATAACAAAACCACAACAGATTGGTCCCTTGAATTATTATTAATTGAAAACTATGTTAATTTTAATATATTTTGAATCCACAATGTCTGTAAGGCTAGATCAGTTTACAATTAAGAAGATAAAAACATTTTTGAATTGAAACATTTATCATTTTTACGATATTAGTTTTTTTCGAAGAATTATTCACACCACTGTATATATTCAGAGTGAGTCAGTTCTTAATAGACAATTCTGAGAGGTGACTCTGGAATAATTTTCCAAAAAAAGACTTCATTTAATGTATGGGCCAATTTCAAAAAGTGTTGAGTCCAGTTTTGTACTTTATTAAGGTGTTCACGTTTTCTCTGTCATAGAAAGATGCGCAAAAAATTAATTATCACACAAATTATTTAATTTAAGTAAGTAACGGTTACTTTCATAATAAAATAGACACAATTCCGATGGTATTGAAAAATAGGGAGTACTGTTCTAGTATCTAGGAAGCAGGGTTGAAAAAAGTAACATAAATATAATTATCAGAATTAAAGACAAAATTTAAAGTAGTAGACCAAAGAAATTTCATTACAAGTAGGATTTGTTTTTGAAAGGGGCATTTGAGCGGCAAAACTACGGTAAGTTGTGTTTTTCATTAAATCATGGAATATTCCGTTTTTTTTTATTTATTTTTTTTTTTATCATTCCTTAGCTGGACTACAGATTATCCACGTTACTCTAGAGTGCCAGTATTTTAAGCAAAAATAACAACAGAGAATTTATTGTAAACTTCTAATTCCTTCTTTTTATTGCGATCTGAAATCTATATCAGGCAGTTAATTTTGAAAATACACTTTTTATTAATATAAAAAAATACAATTTCCACAATAGATATCTGTGTTGAAAGGAATAGTTCATTACTACCTTAGATGATGTATTTTGAAATTGCAGTATTTTTTAACTGAATATTAAAATTTGGGTTTATAGGGTTAGGCTGTGGGATGATAAAAAATCGCGAATAATCCATGATTTGATGAAAAACGCATCTTAGCGTGAATTAGCCTCTTCAAAAGTTCCCTATAAATCGTTTTGACAAAGTCAAACTCTACCTGTATTTGCAGGATATTATGTCTAATTTATTATAAAGTAATTTTTAATGACTTGAATTAAATAATTTTTGTGATATCGCTTCTTATAAAAAAGATAAAATAAGACCATCTTAATAAACAATTAAATTGGACTTAACTCCTTAAACCTGCATCAAATAAACGATTTGTTGGACATTTTATCCGGAATCACCTAAAAGAGTTTGGCCACTAAATACTGAATCACCCTAATTGGGTAATAGATGAGATTAGATGTATTGTGATAGACTACAATACCTTCTGTGTATAACTTACACATTTTATTCAACGCTTCGTGCACTTCTTCTTCTTATTGTTGTATATGTACTTCTTTAATTTTGATAGTATTAAAATATTCCATACGATGACATCTGTATAAATTTTACTCTTTTGTTACTTAAGTATTAGCAATCTGGATTTAGTTTGAAATATGTATGATTGTTTTTATATTTTTTTTATAAATTTATGATTTATGGAAAATTGGATCGAAACGTTGAATAAAAAGAATAAACACAGAATTTATTGTAGTTTATCAAAATACATCCTAGTGTCCAATTACCCAATCAGAATAATTATCTTAAATTATAATATTTAAGGGTCTATTAAAACATTTGTCATATGTATATATAGAAAGTTGAACGTACTTCATTTAAATTTATTTGAATTTGATCTGTTAAAAGTGTATGTCGGTTTGAAGTTCCAAACCACGGATGGGAAACAACATCATATGGAGTGATGAGAGGACGGTTATGTTAAAATACAGTGCAGTGCATAATTTATATGGAGAGTACTCACTTTACAATAATCCGTTTTGGGTAGTGAGGAAAAAGTCTTTAGAGGGCGAAGAGAAGTACAGGGTAGTAAAAGAATAAAATTAAAATACCTTTATTATTCTGGGACTATTGTCCCTTTAGAATAACTTATAAAGTATGTCCACAACTTAAATTAAATTTTTACAAAATAATTTGTAAAAATACAAATAATAAAGAGAAATAGATAAAATATACATAAATAAATATGAAATAAACAGATAAAGATAAAATAAATCAAATGAATAGTATCTGGAGAACCTTACAACTTAGAATCTCACGTGCATTAATCAATTCACGTTCATAATGAAGTGGATCGGGAATCGAAATGGTGATTAAATTAAAGAGGATACTGAATTTGAGTGCCGAATATAGGGTGGGATAGAATTCCAGAGGGAGACGGCTTGAATTACAAAGGATTTCTCAAACGCAGCAGTTTGGTGTGGAAGAGGATAGAGGTCGAATGTACGGGATCTGGTAGGATGGGATGGAATGGAGCATTTAATTTAAACTGTAGACTCTGCAGAATATAGGAGGGTCGCTAAGCTCTATTAACCTGGTATATTAGAAGGTTGCAAGGAAGTGCTGATGGCGGTGGGGCGGATAGAGCCACTTCAACTCGGTGCAATTATGGGTAATATGCGCATCTCTTGACATCCCGAAAACAAACTGTATTCAGCAATTCATTAGACGTTTAAGTTCTCCCGAGAGTCCACAACACAGACATAGTCAAAGTGGATGACAAGAAGAGAGGAAACAAGGTATAGACGATTTCTGTATGGAAGGAGATAGCATAGACGGTTGAACTGTTTCAGAGTGGAAATAGTACGACGAGAAATTTGGGAGATGTGTAGTTTCCAGAAATGGGTTTGATCATAGATAACACTAATGTTTTTAACGGTAGTATGGAAGGAGATTGGTGAGGTATTCAAGAGGAGGTTGTAAGGTGTGGTAAGGGATTTGAGGAGTTAGGGGACTCCCATCAGGATGGCTTTTGTCTTCTCGGCATTCAAAGTGAGCTCATTGAGATAGGCTTCTTAAATATCTTTAATCTAATCTGAAGAAAAAAAAAATCAATAAATGTTGTGAATGTTAACAAACTAAAATGTTTGGTAACTAAAGACTTACACATAAAACATAATGGAAAGATGACATTTTTATTCAATTCGTTTACTCTAACCAAAGGCAACTCAACAGGTTATTTCATATTCACTTTAGTATTGATTAAATTACAAATATATATATATATATATATATATATATATATATATATATATATATATATATATATATATATATATAATATAGTATGAAACAGTATATATATATATATAATCTGTTTCATCCACTGTGTTTGTTTTGACTTAAAATTATCTTATAGTTACAAAAAATTCTCGTGATTTATATGTATCGTTTAACTTCTCTAATCATAATCCATTCTATACCAATGATATTATAAAGGTGCAACAGAAATAATAAAGAAATAATAATTGTTTCTTACAAACAAACTTTTTATAATTAATCAGCTTTCCATATTTTCTGCTTTAAAAGATGACGGTCAAAAGTTGATATTCCACTTCGTTTTTATAAAATAATTTTCTTTCTATCTTAAAATGTTTGCATCCTTCATTTTTTACTTCATTTATTTATTCTCCTTGGTTGTGTTTTATCGTAATAATTACACTCCTCCTTTAGGGTTTCGAAACCTTTCTCTTAGAATAAAACATTATCTTTTAATCGATATTTCATTTTCATAAACTTTCTTCATTCTTTATTGTTTGAACTCCACATTTAGTTTCGTAATTTGTAATTTTATTCTTCAACTGCTATTTCATATTTACAATACTTTAGTTCATCATCCTCTTCTACATTTTTGGAAATATCTTCAGCTTCTCCTCCATATTTTTTATACAAAGCCGTGCAGAATTCTGTTGCTTTCTTTGATATTTCAGCTCTTGCTGTGATCAAGACTTTATTTATATCTTGAAGGTTACCAATAATCCATTTATACCAATGAAATTATAAAGGTGATTACAACTGAAATAATAAAGACAATTGTTTCTTACAAACAAACTTTGTTTATAATTAATCAGCTTTCCATATTTTCTGTTTTAAAAGATGACGGTCAGAAGTTGATGAAGCCAGCAAGATAATTGATATTCCACTATGTTTTTATAAAATAATTTTCTTTCTATCTTAAAATGTTTGCATCTCATTTGCATTTTTTAGTTCATTTATTTATTCTTCTTGATTGTGTTTTATCGTAATAATTACACTCCTCCTTTAGGGTTTCGAAACCTTTCTCTTAGAATAAAACATTATCTTTAATCGATATTTCATTTTCATAAACTTTCTTCATTCTTTATTGTTTGAACTCTACATTTAGTTTCGTAATTTGTAATTTTATTCTTCAACTGCTATTTCATATTTACAATACTTTAGTTCATCATCCTCTTCTACATTTTTGGAATATATCTTCAGCTTCTCCTCCATATTTTTTATACAAAGCCGTGAAGAATTCTGTTGCTTCCTTTGATATGTCAGCTCTTGCTGTGACCAAGACTTTATTTATATCTTGAAGGTTACCAATAATCCATTTATACCAATGAAATTATAAAGATGATTACAACTGAAATAATAAAGACAATTGTTTCTTACAAACAAACTTTATTTATAATTAATCAGCTTTCCATATTTTCGGTTTTAAAAGATGACGGTCAGAAGTTGATGAAGCCAAACATAATAGATATTCCACTATGTTTTTATAAAATAATTTTCTTTCTATCTTAAAATGTTTGCATCATTCATTTTTTACTTCATTTATTTATTCTTCTTGATTGTGTTTCATCGTAATAATTACACACCTCCTTTAGGGTTTCGAAACCTTTCTCTTAGAATAAAACATTATCTTTTAATCGAGATTTTATTTTCATAAACTTTCTACATTCTTTATTGTTTGAACTCCACATTTAGTTTCGTAATTTGTAATTTTATTCTTCAACTGCTATTTAATGTTTACAATACCTTAGTTCATCATCCTCTTCTACATTTTTGGAAATATCTTCAGCTTCTCCTCCATATTTTTTATACAAAGCCTTGAAGAATTGTGTTGCTTCCTTTGATATGTCAGCTCTTGCTGTGACCAAGACTTTATTTATATCTTGAAGGTTACCAATAATCCATTTATACCAATGAAATTATAAAGGTGATTACAACTGAAATAATAAAGACAATTGTTTCTTACAAACAAAGTTTGTTTATAATTAATCAGCTTTCCATATTTTCGGTTTTAAAAGATGACGGTCAGAAGTTGATGAAGCCAAACATAATAGATATTCCACTATGTTTTTATAAAATAATTTTCTTTCTATCTTAAAATGTTTGCATCATTCATTTGCATTTTTTAGTTCATTTATTTATTCTCCTTGGTTATGTTTTATCGTAATAATTACACTCCTCCTTTAGGGTTTCGAAACATTTCTCTTAGAATAAAACATTATCTCTTAATCGATATTTCATTTTCATAAACTTTCTTCATTCTTTATTGTTTGAACTCCACATTTAGTTTCGTAATTTGTGATTTTATTCTTCGACTGCTATTTCATATTTCCAATCTTTAATTTTTAATATAATATTTTTCATTTTTTTTTAACATACAATATCTTTTTTTACTTCTCGTTCTTAAATATCCCTCTTTTTTTCTAGCGCAATGTTTAGGCTTTTTTTTTTAATATCTTTAATTCTTCTTTACTCCTAAAATTCCAATACTAGATACTGGATTAAATTATTTTACTTTCGTTATAATCTATTAGTGGGACTAATAGTTTATAAAAAAAATTTGTTTTATAGATCATTTCCTGTTTTCAAATTGATGAAGAGATGCTTTCAGATTCCAAAAAAAACAAATATGTGCCTCCTAATCTCCACTGCTACAAGATTTTTACAGGGTTGACTATTGCTTAGATATCTTTATATGTATCTGAAGGACAAGAAAAATTAATAAATGTTAATATTTCTTACAAACTATAATATTTCGTAACTAGAGACTTACCTATGAAAATGTATCTCATGACTTCTTTATTAAGCATCTCTTCTTTTTATCTCTGCATGTTATAGTTTGGTTAACATTAAACCTACTTTTTTACATTCTGGTATTAATTCATTTAGCATAGTGATATGTTCTAAGCATGAGGACCATGAGGACCAAAATTAAGAGAAATGGGAAGAGTGAGTCGCCCTGTCGCAAACTTTTTTCCACAGGAAAACATTTTTCTTTTCTATTTATTTCAATGTATGCTAACATATCCTTGAATAGCTGGTCTATAATCTGTATATATCTGTATTCCTGTAGTTCTGAGGGCTTTGAATATGCTTGTATGATAGATTGAGGCTAAGGCTTTCCTGAAGTCATGAAAACAGAAATACATTGGAAAATTATATTCTGCAGATTTTTCTATAGATTGATTTATTGTCTGGACATGTTCCATTACTAAAAACCCCTTTCGGAATCCAGTCTGTTCAATCGCTATATTCTCTTTAGCCTGTTTGGTTAGGCATATTCTTACAGGATAGCAGTTTTTGCCAATTTCTATTGTTCTGGTATTTCTTTTCTCATCAAAATTAATTTAAATAGTTCGAACAATTTGTTTGCCAATACCTGTCCACTTGCTGGTGAAAACTCATTCTTCGCACTATCAAGTCTTGTGATTTTCACAGTCTTTAAATTGTTTATTGCTTTTATTGTTGTACTTCAAATTTTATTTGTGGCACCGGTTCATCATCCTCTTCTACATTTTTGGAAATATCTTCAGCTTCTCCTCCATATTTTTTATACAAAGCCGTGAAGAAATCTGTTGCTTCCTTCGATATGTCACTTCTTGCTGTGACCAAGACTTAATTTATATCTTGAAGGTTACCAATCCAATACATTCAAAATGAGAGATTTCTTTTAAGCTGCTTAATGGACTTGATTTTTGACTACTAAAGACAAATAAAAAAGATCTTTTTAAATATTTTTCATTAAATGTCTATATATTTTGAGTGCTTGTTGTTGCATCTTTTTTTTTCCTTGCAATATATCATTTCTTATAGCCTTAATCTAAGGAGTTTTACTGTGTTTGGTGAGAGCTCATTCAATCTTGATTTTATTGAAAGTGTCTGAGGATTGTTGGCATATTCTTTAATAGTTTCTATCAGTCGGTTGTATTTTTCTTGTGTCGCAAGGGTTAGGTAGGTGCCCTCATCCTTTGATTCTGCGATGAATCATCTTCTTCTTCTTCTTTCTCTACCACCTTTGAGCCTTTCAGCGTGGAGGTGCCTCGATCCATGCATCCCAAGCATTTCGTCCCGAACTCGAGCCCTCATATCTCCTATCCTCATACCTCTGTTCTGCCCGATCTGGGAGATGTACTCCATCCACGACAATCTGGGTCTTCCTCTTGGGCGCTTTCCTACAGGTCTCGCCTCCATGAATTTTCGTGGGTCCCGGTCTTCATTCATTCGGCATACATACACCATCTCAGCTGCCTCTTTTCTATAGAATTCTTTAGTGAGACAGTGCCTAGGTCGTCTCTTGTTTTTTCATTCCTGATCCGGTCTCTCCTGGTTCTTCCGGCTACCCTTCGAAGATATTTCATTTCACTAGCAGTAACTCTGCTAAGGTGTTTGGTTAATGGGACCCGACTTTCATTCCCATATATAAGTGTTGGTAGATATTCGCTTTAAAAATATGCATTTTTACATTCCTCTCTACCTTCCTTTTCCCAATGACTGTATTGCATAAGCTGTAATACACATCATTGGCCTTTTTAATCCTGTTGGAAATTTCATGGTCAACCCTTCCGTTCTTGTTTAATACTGCGCTTAGATATGTGAAGTCCTCCACCATTTCGAGTACCTCTTATTTGAATTAAATTTCAACAACCTCCTGATCCCGTCCAATCTGCATTACTTTGCTCTTTCCGACATTAATTGCCATACCATTTCTTGCTAATTCAGTCTCCCATTCGATCACCGCTTGCTGCAGATTTTCCTTTGAGTCTGATATGAGAACGATGTCATCTGCAAAGACCATTACTTGCGTCAATATCGTCCTCATGTTCCATTTTCCTACAACTGTTCGCGCTGTTCGTCGTTTACAAATCTTTAAGATTTCGTCCATAATGAACAGAAGGGGGCTCAAGCTGTCTCCTTGCTTGAAATCTTTACTCATGGCAAAGATATCGGACTCTATTCCATTTATTCTAACTATGCGGTTTGAGTCCTGACACGTGGACCTTATAGCATCTATCAAATCTCTTGGGATAGTTTTGTCCATCAGGGCCTTCCATAGTTCTTGTCTAGGGACGGAATCGAATGCAGCCTTTATGTCTAAGAATGTGAGGAATACATTTCAGTTCCGTTCCCAAGCCTTATCGATTATTGTTCTTAAAGAATATATGTGGTCTTGGGTTGACCGCTCCTCTTCTAAATGTTCCTCCACCATTGCTCTAAGTTTCTTCTCCAGTATTGAAGTATATATCTTATATACAACCTGTGAAAGACAAATAGGTCTGTAATTTCCACATTCGCTAGTATTTCCTTTCTTATGTACTGGAACAATAGCATTATATTTCCAATCCTCTGGAATAACTTTTTTAGTCAGTACTTCTTGAAAGAGACACTGTAGGGCTTACATCAGTTCAGGTCCCCCGTATTTAATAAATTCTGGCACAATACCATCCCTACCAGATGCCATTCCATTCTTTAGTTTTTCTACTGCACTTTCCACCTCTTCCTCCCAGATTATCTCGTCAAATTCTTGCAGAGGAGTTTCAAACATATCCAAATTATTGTCAGCATCATTGCTTGAGAAAATGTCATCAGAGTGGCGTTTCCATCTATCCAGAATTTCTGTATCTCTGGTGATTAATTCGCATCTTTCATCCTTTATATTTCTTATGGGCTTACTTTTCTTTGTTTTTATTGCTTTAATTTTTTTCCAGAAGATCTTAACATTGTCATGGTAGTTGCTCTGTAGCATTCTCCCAAATTCCTCCCAACTCTTCTTTTTTGCCACTCTAACAACTAACTTCGCCTCATTTCTTCTGCGTACATAGAGTTCCCAGTTTACTGGAGTCTTATCTCTAATGTAGTCTTTCCAAGCAGTTTTCATTCTTTTGACTGCTGCCTTCACTCTTTCATTCCACCATTCTGATCTTTTGCTTTTTGGTGAGATTTTTGTGATCCCGCAAGTCGTGGTTGCTGAGTCTATTATTGCATTTTTTATTTTTTTCCCACAGAACGTTCACATTTCCATCTACCCTGACCTCCTGGATATTGTGATTAAGAAGTTCTTTATATTTCTCTTTGTTTTCAGGTGTCTGAAGTTAATTTTAATTTTCATATGAATCATGTCAACGATGAATCATCTATATTCTTAATCATCTCTAAGTCTTCTTCTTGGCCAGTTCTTCTCTAAATATTTTTTTTATTCTTTTTGACTTTCTATTCTTTTTTTAATAATCTGTTGAAAAATTCTAACGGGGCGCTTTTCTTTAAATTTTTTAAATGTATTTCTCCTCTGATAATTCTGTTCCGAGATGAAATTTAAGCTCATGATTTTGTCATTCGCATATTTCTGCCCTTTTGCCCGCATATCCTTCTTCATTTGTTACAGTTTTTATTTTTTTTTTTTTGTAAAATAAGTATTTCTAACATGGAGGCTCTGGCTAAATAATAAGTTGATTATTCCGAATGTATTTTTTTCCATTAAGCCTTCTTCTCCTTCAAATCTTTCTCTTACACGTCCATTAATCTCCCATAAATACAGTTATTTTTCCTTTTCAAACTTGACGGACTTCTGTCGAGCTCCAAATAAAAATTGTCCTATTTCGCTCCAAGACAGACATAACAGATGAATGCAATGGAATGATTGATAAAGTTTTGTTGTGGGTGACTTTCAGAACCAGATTAGCTATTCTATTATTTATTTTCTTAAGGTCTAATACATATTTTTGTTGCTATGGACCTTTCTCATTTTTAGGTTTCGTTGGTTGTCTATGTTCTTCAATTGATACTGCCTTGCTTTAATCTTCATTGTTGTTTATATTAATGGAATGATACATCCTCAGAAAGTTGCTCCAATGAATTTTTTAAACCTTCGTTTTTTTCCTCCATAGTGCTTTCGTCTTTGTAAAATATTTTTGTGATTCCAACACTTCTGGTGAGTTAGTTTCCAACTCCTCAGTCTTTAGCTTGTGCTTATATTTACTAAGCCTGCAAAATCGACCAATCAGAAATATTTTCTATAAACTAGAAGCTTATCTACTCTTAATTATACTCTCTTACCTTGTATTTTCAGGTCATCTAAATATGGAAAGGGTACACCTCTAATTTTTCTTACTTCGAAATACTGGTCTTCTTTGATTCTGATGTGAATAAATTAGTTCCTAGTTGATAATTTTCTTTTATTTCATATTATATCATTTTTTAACAATATGGAAGAGAGTTTAATTCTGATTGGACCTTCTCTTAATTTCCTGTTAATTATCTGAACTTTTTTTATATCATATTTCATTCATATGAAGAAAGTGTTCAATGATGACAGTATATTCGGTTCATTCCTGTAATCTTGTTTCCTAATTGATTTTTTTTTTCATTTCTTACAGAATTTCTTTGATTGTAACTTCAATTATTTCCATTTTTGCCAATTAGTCAGTAAGCTCCTCCTGATCTGTACTGCAGCAAACTCCTTACAGGTGAAGTTTGATCACAGGTAGGCAATCTTTAAGCCTTCTTAAGAGAGTTGGGACACAGAGTAAATCTCAATCTTGATGGTTGACCCGAAGAAAGTACTAGGATCTGGCTCAGAGATCCTTATTGCTTTCTCTAATGCCATATTAAAAAGTAAGCATACATACAAGTAGAGGTGCCAATTCGATGGTCTACAATCTTGTATCTGAATCACACATACATCTTCCATTGTAAGCTTTGGGAGTGGAATGGTCTTTTCCGTGAAAGCTATCATATGTCGGCTGCAAGTCAATGAAGATGTGATGGGTGGCCACCCTGTACTCCCTTCCTCTCTCCAGTACAGTTGGGCAGCTGAATGTGTGGTCTGTAGTAGATCTGCTCTGCCGGAACCACATTGCTAATGACCAGTCTCGTTCAACGATTGCAGAATAGAAAGAAGCTTGCAAAATAAGATGTTGGAAAGGAATTTAACTTAACAAGAAAGCAGAGATATTCCTGTATGGTTAGTGCATCTAAATATGTCTCCATTTTTCTCTGTGATAATCGGTGGTCCAGTAGTTCATCAGTATATCGTGTAAGATCTTCACTCGTTCCGTGTTGTGGTTCCTTAGTTCCGGCAGAGCAGACCTCAGCGTCCCGACTGTACTGGAGAGAGGAAGGGAGTACAGGGTGCCCATGAACGCTTGTTGCATAGTTTCCTTCTTAAGCAGTTTTGGGTGTTAAGTTGCCAGTAACCTTATGATTTTTCAACCGACAAATCCCATCAACAACTCCCTCCTCATCAAGCAGTTGTATCTAATTCGCCTTTGGAAATAATATATTCTGGAGGACCTTTGACTACTATGCGGACTGCTTCAAGGTTTGATTTATACCGTCTTCTTGAGTTTACTCTCAGCAAGTAAATCATCAAATCAACTGCATTCAGCTCATCTATAGTTCCGTATATCTTGAATATTGTTATGGAGTTTTATCTTTGATATAATTGAACTGCCATTTGACTATTTATTGTCATTTGTGTGGTCGTGTAGCCTACGTCTGCCCACTGATCTTCCTAGATTAGACACTTTTCCAATTTTGCTATTATATTCTCATTAGCATCATTCTCGGGATCAAAAGTCCTTTCTATTATATCGAATAGCTTTTTCTGATTTTTTTCTAATTTTTAATCAGTTGGTGCATATACTGGGTGTGTAAATTAAGTAATGAGATCGATTTTCTAGTGTTCAATCTGGCAACACTAGGGACGCGCACGTGGAGGGGTAGGCATGTAAGCAATTGATACCCGTCCAGTACAAGTTTGAACACGTTAGAGTTGTTGCTACGTCCATACTGAATTTTTTCGGGATACCAATTTCGAACAGCATTATACTATAATGTTCTCCTTCAATCTTACACAAGTGCAACGGAAATATTTGCCAAATGAGTTAGGCCTATGGAGACAGTATTTGGTGTAGCCCTGGTTTTTAAGCGATTTAAGATGAAAAAGGATCAATTGAAGATGAACCTCGCAGTGGAAGCACTGCACCTTCAAGAACAGAATGTTGACAGATCCACGATATTTTGGGATCTGATCGTCGTTTGACGTTCCGAATGATCGATGAAGAGTTAAATTTAACTCACACAACTCTTCATCAAATAACCAATGAATAGGTGAGAAAAATATGTGCAAAAATGGTTGATTTCACGAGAGCAAATAGAATAGGTGTCTTGACTTTTTCGGAGCAATAGAAAATGATCTTGGGTGTTTGAATATGATTCGAAAACCTTAATTTGCTTATATGAAAGCCAAAGAATCAGAATCATTTACAAAGTGTTTTTGCCTCCAGGCAAATGGTTAGTCAACATTTTTACCGTGAAATTTGGGTGTGTGACAAACTATCAAAAACATGCAGGTCTTACATCACGACAATTCTCCTGCTCAGACTGCGATTTCTATCAATGAGTTTTTGACCAGTAAAAACATTCCTGTGACTCCTCGTTCTCCTAATTCACCAGGGCTGTGTCGATATAACTTACCTCCGTTTCCAAGATTGAAAAATCACCTCAAGGGACGACATTTTCCGAAATTGGATAATATGCAGCCGTAGCAACTGGAAGCTATTCCAGTATCCGAGTTCTAGCACGGCTATGAGGAATGGAAGAGTCGTCCCCAGCACTGTGTGGCTTCCTAAGGTAGTTCCTTCGAAGGAGACAATGCGGATTTCTATTTTATTTTATTTTTAAATTAGAAACAATCAGTCTTTACTTAATTTACACACCTTGTACTCTTATTAGAGAAACATTGAAGAGTTTTTAATTTAAACCCAACGTGAATATCTTCTCATTTGTACTATGCAGGATTAAATACTTGAGTTCCTTTTTTTACGATTCTCTCCTAACAATATTAACCTTACGTCAAAAAATTAGAAAGGATAAAGTTATCGAGTTCTACTATCCCAATATCCTTATATATCGTCCCCTATTGTGCAACTACATATCCATGGATACAATATCCGGCACCGACTCTTACCCACCTCCATTAGGCTGTGTTAATTTTATGTCAGTTAGAAAATTCATAGACCGTTTCTCGCCAAGTTGTTCATCATATATCTGTCCAGTTTTGAGACTTATAAGATGTTTCTCAAACTGATTTCTTATAATAGGTAGACAGAATCATTACATGCCTAGGATAAGTCAGATTTGGAATATAGAGAGCGATCTGATCTCAGATAAGATTGGTATTTTTTATGGGATTGATGGCCTGCTGGCCCATATTCTCAGATATGTATGACCTTAAAATATATAAAGATTGCATAATCTTATAATGCAGGCTTGGGTAGAGGAAGTTATGCCAGAAGAATGAAGAACTGGTATTATATGCTCCATACTAAAACAGGGTGTTCCCTATAACTGTAACAACTATAAGGCCATCACACTCCTCTCTACAATTTATAAGATATTTTCTTACACTCTCATTAACAAGTTACGCCCTCTAGCGGACTTTTTGAGCAGTATCAGAGTGTCTTTACTAGGAGAAAGTCCATCGCCGACCAGTTGTTTACTTTAAGACAGATCTAGGTGAATACATCTCCAATATACAAATGCTTTTTGTAGACTTTATGATGGCGTATGATAGTGAAAAGCAAAAAAAAATATAGCAGACGGACACCAGCTGCCATGTAAGAGTTCAAGAATAATGACAAGTGATTAAGGAATGTTTTGTTGTCACAAAAAGATGTCATTATGGCCTCTTAAAGTATACGGGTGTGAAACATGGACTTTAACGACCCTGGGGGAATACCAGTACGGATGAACTAGACCTCAACTCCAAAAAAGAATCTTCTCAGCATAGATCAGAGTAATATAAGAAAAGTGGATAGACCGAAATTGAGATGGATAGGTGTAGTAAGTGTCGATGCCAGAATTCTTGGAATCATAAACTGGTTGACGACAGCTGAGGACAGAGAAAGGTGGAGGGCAACTCTTGAGGCAGCCAAGGAAGATGATAATGATGAGGTAGACTAAATAACTAATTGTTAAAGAGAAGTTGGTTGGGGATTGCAATAATTACAAATAGAAAGTAAAAATAAATAAATTATATTGTTGAAATTTATATTAAATTTATTTATTTATTAAAATGTATATAATTTACATATTTTTACTTCCCACTTCCAATGACAATAATCTCCGACCAACTTCTCTTCAACAATATCTTCTAACAGGCAACAGTTATCTACTGCCATGAATAATTGATTCTTCAATGATAGTAAATTGCCATTCAAATCAACATCAAGTTTATTATATCACTTCGAGAAGCTTTTATTGCTTTGCACCATATTCTGCTATTCTAATCTGTATATACCCACCTAGATGCCGTTCGTCTTTTTTGTCTCTTTCCAATAATTGATTGTCGCACTGTTTTGTAAATAAATATGTGGCAAAGCATTGAAATCTTCTTCAAGTGATACAATAAAATTGAGACTGATTTGGAGGATCATTCACTATCATTAATGTAATGTCTTAAGAGGAGTGGGTTATCGACCCACTGCCCCCGAGTCAGGTGAAGAGGCTGTCTTCTCAGAGCATCCTGACCTGCTCCCCCGTCCGGGGCGGCCACCAAGGGGAGGTGACCCTTGGGTGTGTACTGATGATGACCTTTGTCTGTGGCTGTTGGGTGTGCTGGATCTTGTGTACTGTCTGGGTGTCAGTGTACTGTACCATTCTTCCAACCTGGAGGACCAGTGTCTAATTGTAGCCTCGCGACTGGGCGATGGGATCGCCACTTCTCTACGACAGAAATTTGACTCCTCCTATTAAATTTGTACCTTATTTAAGTATGAATGAAGAAAAAAAGATAATCTAAGCCACCACACTATTTTTTTTTAATTTATTAAGAATCGGTACAAGGTTCCCAAATAAAATAACATTTAATCTTTTAACATTCAAGATACCAGATTCTTCACCCCCACTCTACAAATTTCCCCCACTCTACGGACATTACCCTAAAATAACAAGGATGACTACAAAACTCGTCTCTAGCCTACCACCTCCCACGCTATTTTTCAACCCCCCCCCCCCCTCTCGATTGCCCTTGAAAAGTCTTTAGTACTCTACTTTTTCTCTACTTTCAATCTACGAATTTCTTAAAATCCCTCAATGACTTCTCTAATATCAAAATACTACTCAAGGAACCTATGTCTCCAATACACACCTAAACTAACCTATTTCTCTCACATACGTCTTAACTAAACTCTACTAACCTTAAATAAAAAATCTACCTCAATACCCCCAACGACGACTCAAGTCTTCCCTCGATTGCCGTTAATATGCGTTCTCCGCGCCACTAAATAGGCTAACTAAATATGCTACCTTACTTCCGCCGCCACCTCTAACTGCAATTACAAAGGATTTGGTAGAGAAACAAAAAGGATGTAAAACAATGATTGATTATTCATCAATTTAGGAAATCGGTGAATCAACTGAAGAAATTTTATCATTAGCTGAAACAAAAATACTTCAATTAATGATTTTTTCCTGCGCCATAATATTAAGGTATATTTATAGAAATGGAAATATACTAACATTTGGAAAAATATTTCAATATTATAAACTTGAAATTTAGAAAATTTTGAAAAACTTCGATAATAAAAATATGATATTTAACATAATTGATTTGGTTTCCTTGACGAATTTCTACACAAACTCACCATTCCTGTGTTGTTTCTCTCGATGAACTCAATCTAAAAAAATAAATAGATCATGATAATGATAACGATTACTTTTACATTTCATTGATAGGTATTAAATATATAACATAAAATATAATGTTTATATTCATTAGCTTTATATTTTCCAAGAATTACTTAATATTGCCTACGAGACAGATTATTATATGTTTAGATAAATAAATAAAATTATATTTTAAATTATAAAATAAGAAGTTTATAATTACCATTCTTTTTACACTCGGTTTTGTTTCACGTTGAACTGCGATGTTCCTTTGTTCTACCAATTCCTGAGCTTCGTCTTCTGATGAAGGAGGCTTTTAAGAAAACAAAAGTATTAAATAAATAAATTAGTGTGTGTATGCGTGCGCGCGCGCACGTGTGTTTGTTAATGATATTGTTGGGCAATATTTCAAAACATTTTTATTTAAATTACAAATAACTAATAAATCTTTGTTCGTTTTCAACCACATTTAAGAATTGAGGCACGGTATCAGATGAGTGAAATAAAATTTAACAAATAGACTGTCTTTCTGCATATAATAGTGATTCTTTATCGCAATCGAGGGAGATACAGATAGAGTGGGAGATTACGATAGATGGAGAGTGGGAGAGGGAGAGAGAAAGAGTGAGAGAGAGGCACCACCGTTGCCTGGCTACCTGATATATGACAAATGTTATAAAAATAGTCACGAGTTCGCGTCCCGATGGCGGTCTTTTAAATCTACGCCCACACCCCCTGGCCTGGGAACGCCCTGTATAGTCTTAAAGGCGAGGAATGGGAGGATCTAAAAAATATATATATATATATATATATTATATGATGTCCCAAGTGACCAGGAGCAAGAAAAGATAGTCGAACTGTTTTGGACTATAAATGCAAAAAAGATAGATCCTAACAAGCAGTACTTGAGCCTGGTTTTCAAGACAGGTCCGAGGCGAGAGAGTTCATTGAGTGGCGGAAGTGTCCCCGGCGGTGAGAAATGAAATATTGGCTGAGGGAAGAGTTTTCCTGGATTGGGCATCTTGCAATGTGAGAGGCTGGGTGGCAGTGACACGATGCAATAAATGCTAAAGTTTTTCAAGTATAGAAAAATTTTGGAGAAGGTTATCTACCTATGATAAAGGCTGGTTGTAGTTTATGGTGTTCATTAATTCAGTTTGTTCCGTTGCAACCAAAAGTAAATTGAAAAACTCGCTAAGACAAGAGAGCCAAAACAAATTGCCCAACAAGTAAATGAAGACAGAATGTACGAAAATACCTAAAATTGTTTTAGACCAGTGTATAACTAGCGCAAACATAGGTTTCTTCTCCGTTTCAAAGGTATTGAAATCCCGAAACCTCTCAAATTAAAGGTGTACAATGCTATGATAAACCCAGTTATAATATATGGCTCTGAGACCTGGACACTAACCAGCACTCTAGAAAAGAGTATTGAAAGATATACGGAACGTATCTAGCATTAGATTAGTAACACATGGACAATAAAGAACTGTTTACAGAAACTGGCCAATTAATATCCCATGATATGAAAGCATGGAGGTTAAGAAGGGTGTGGCATGAAGTTTGTAGATATCCACTTGGAATCATCTATGTAACAACGAATGCATCAAAAGACCACGAGCTACGTGCAGCTAACTGGAAAGAAATAGTCCAAGACGGGCTGAGATGGAGTATGCTCATAAAGGCGGCAAAAGATTACACAATCTGTATATATATATATATATATATATATGAAAATAAAATATATTTTTCTTCTTACTGAATTTTGTCGAGCTCCAAAAGGAAAGTTATATGACAACATATGTGAATTGATAACATTTTAAAATTGTTCTAACATATTGTAATATTTATTGTTAAAAAAGATGAACTCATGGATTGTAAGAAAAACTGTAATTGTTTTTTTCTTTCGGTACAAAGCAACGTTTTTGTTTACGAAATTTATTCTTTTGGTTTTACGTGATTTTCTGAAAGTGATGAAAAGTCAAATGTGTATTCCATAACCTCTATATCCACTAGTGAATATAACGTATATGCGATACCAAAAGAACTGCGACCAGCTAATGATCACAAGGAAATAATTAAAATGGCTGTTTATGGTCGAATTTAAAAAAAAGTTTTTAAAAGAGGTACCAAATTAGAAGAGTTTCAATACCAGTAACAGAACTTTAAGAAAGCTTTCATGGAGGAGATGGAAATTTCAAGTTTGAGGATCAATTTCGAGAAGAAACGAATCAACAAAAACATGGGGCTTCACCTAGTCCGTGGCACAGACCTTTTTTTTTTTTATAAAATTATTAACATCCGCCTGAAACTTAGTAAATAGCTTCATCTCATCGAAATCTACAAATATTTTGTTTACGAAAATTCTCAGAATTTGGGCGTTTTCAATCTGCAGATCGGCAAACTTTATTTATTTAATTAGGTAATAAAAACTCGTGAAGATAATGCGATCACAAAATTGTGGCCAACAAAAATATTGAGTTTTCTCTATATAGCTTCCTTATTTTAACTTTTTTGGAGTGGAGGTCGCTCCAAACGGATCCATATTTTTATAGGCCACCTTTTTTTTCGACTTTGATATCATATTATGGTAAGTAAATTGGTATTCCTCCGTTTTTAGTACCTAATTAAATTAAAAAAATTTGCAGATCTCCAGATTGGTAACGCATCAATTCTGAAAATTTTCGTAAACAAAATATTTGTAGGTTACCATGAGATGAAGCTATTTACGAAGTTTCAGGTGGATGTTGATAATGATTGTTTTTGGTGAGATTCGTAATCGAAAATTTACAAGCCATCGCTTGTAGACTCTAATGCAAACCAATGGAAGGTTTATTTTGAAAAGATATATGCTTATCTGTTCAAAATTATCCTTCTTTTAAAACTTTTATTGGATATGAGAAAATCAATTGCTGGAGGTACTCAGTGAAAGTGCTTGATGTCCGTGCTGAGGCTCTAGGCATGCCCCTGGCTTGGAGTGTTGATGCTAGGTGTCAAAAAGATGCCATTGTTCGTATAAAAAAAGAAGGGATCGAAATGTTATCGAAAAAAAGAATAAACTAAAATTAGTGTAGTTTATTTTAAAATATAATAATTAAGGTTGGATTAAAAAAAATTGTATTATATTTATATTTATCTTTATTTAAAACTCAAATATACATTACTAAACAGTTTTAGGAAAATATAGCTGTAACAGATAAGGCACTTACTTGCGGCTCGAGACCTAATTCTTCCTTCTCTTTGGAGCTGCTCCTCTTGTAGAGGAACCAGAGGGCAGTCCCAGCCCCAGCAATCGCGATGGTGGAAAGGATGACCTTTTTTAGCATTTTCACACGTCTATATAAGGCAAATTTAAGAGGAAGAGTGATAATTTTTATTAATAATCAGAAATTTTTAATTTAAAAATCTATGGAAACGTGGAAACACTTTGACAACAATTAAATTAAAATTGTATTTAAAATATATAATAACAATTTTTTAAATAAAATGTAGGAATAATTAACTGAATAAGTATTTGAATGTTCTTTCTATTATATAAAAAAGTTTTTAGCGAACGTGTAATATTTTATTTTACATATAAAAAATCATTTTGTTACATTGTTACAAGCTCTCGCAGAAAAACATCACATTTATCAGTTAAATATTAATTATTAATTCCAGTCGGATATTCATCTAGAGGTGGTAATTTAATTTTCATCTAGGTGACAGCAGTTATTACTTTTATTTACCTTTATAGGTAATATATAGTAAGAGAAAGTTATTGCGATTATGAAAATTTTCGAATCTGAGTTTTCAATGGAAATACGCGTTTTGTGGTACCCATAGTCCAAATAAATAAGTCCCGCAAAATTCTCTGTGTGTTAGTGTTTCTGTATATATCTAACAGTCTAGCTCAAAAACGAAAAGTTGTACGAAACTGATATTATGTAGATAGGTATATAGCTTATATCACCTTAGATCTGACAGCAACTTTTCCCTTAAATTCAGCTAACGGGAAGTGCCACTTTATATCAATAGTGAAACACATTTTTCTCAAAAACGGCTCCAACGATTTTCATTAAACTCAGTGTATCATTATATAATTAAGTGGTATTTAACATCAATTAGGTCTTATCACTTTACAGGACTTAAATTCCCAATGTTCATATACGTCTTTCTCTAAAGTACCTGTAATATGGTTTATTTTAAATAATTAATCATCTCACATTATTAAAAGTTACTAAATATAACATTTGAAAGAATTTGGTAATTGAATAAAGGAGAAAAAAATAAAAATAATAATTTGAAAACTAATATTATTTAAAATTAATCACATGTTTTCATGCAACTGAAATGAAAATTACCGTAATGTAAACTTTAAAAATATTTTAAGTTTGAAAAATTAAATACTTTTGAATCCACGGATTCAAGGCATTTGCATAGACAACTTTTCTAATTATGGCAAAATAACTCTTATGAGTTTCAATAATGAATATCTAAATTGTGGGAAATTGGGCAATAAATAACTTCAAGCCGCATTCACCACTTAAAAGAAATAATGTATTTATAATTAATATATTATAATAATTACAAATGAATAAAGTAATAACAAATAATCCAAAACAATATTCATAAATTATTAGTAGATTACCTTTAAAGAAAAATCCGTTTTAAACGTTATTGCAAATTTATTTTAAAACGGCTGATGTACTCACCGTTGATGGGTGTATAGTTTAAATTTAAGAATCTTTTTTGAGATGTATTTTGTATTACGGGGAGGAGAGGAGCCAAATTTAATTTCATTAAATTTGGTAGGGGAGGTTATGGAAGTCAATGTGTCGCAGAAGTCATAATAAAACATTATGATATATAATTTATATAATATAATTATTATTATATCGAAACAGTAAATCAGTAATTCTAGTCAATATCAATAATCAAAGCCTATTCAAATCCAAAAGTTCCAAATATTCTTGGCAATATAATAATATATTATATATTATAATTACAATTATATTTTATAAAGGCATTTTTATCAATCCCTAGAAAATATTTTAAAACCTACAAAATTTGGTTCAATGAAAAGCGGCTGATACCTTTATTGCAATAGTTAAATATGAAATGACAAAGCCGGGTCAAGTAACAAGTAACCGTAGAAAAAAATTTATAAAACCCAGAGAAATTCGTACCAAATGTTATTCCAATAATTCATTATCAAAATACGAAGCCGGGTCAAATTCTAAGTAAACTGCAGAGAAAAAATCAAAATAAATCCCAACGATCCGTCTGGTTAATCCTAAAAATGTATACTACAACATTTGTGAGGCTTAGGAAGTTGAATCGGATGACACCTTGAACGGGAAGATCGGACAAAGTTGAAAACTGAGTGTGTTATACCCGTTTTATGCGACAACGCTTTACAGATGTTCAGGATTTCGGATTTTTCCGTTGAGTTGTGATAATTTTTAGTATCAGTTGAATAGTAAACTTTTAAATGTGGCTCACGGTAGAGTAGGTTGGGTTGGGAATCGAAGTAAGTAACTGCCTAACCGGGATCTCTAGACAAATTACTCAAGAATTCGTAACTTTAGTTCTGATCAATATTTTGTTTTTATTTAAAGCCTGTGTTATAAGTCAAGCAAACTTGAATATAATGTCAAAATATCTGAAGTCTACCATTAGCCATTGCTGAGCTTACCTCTGACAAAATTTCATTGGACATACAGACGGACAACAATTTTTTTAAAAGTGGATTTGATGTCGGTAATGTATGAAACGGAAAGATATCATGAAACGGGTTGATTCTATTCAATGTATCGACAAAACATTTATTTTATTTATTTTATTATAGATTATATTTATTACTGTCATATGATCCTATGACTACATGCCCTTATTGGCACATGAGCCATACGATCTTATGGCTAAATGTATTTTTTTTTTTCATTGACCGTATTTTATTAATATTTAATCTTGATTATTCCTGGTGTTAAAAAGTAAGGAGCCATATCAGTGAACATTTGTGGGATGATTTAACTCGAACGTTTACTGTCTGGTGGACTGCTTCCAAAGAGCCACCATAGCCCAATTTTTATAGAGTCCTGGGCAGAGATGGGTAAAATTAAACTGAAACAAAAACAACTGAAAATAAAACTTAATGTAATGAAAATGAAAGCTGTATAAATGTATCAAAAATGTGACACGATGATTATGACCATCCTTGGTCCTGGGTAGTTATTAAAGAAAACTACTGGAATAAAAAATCATTTAAATTTATTAGTTTTGCTAATAATTATTCCGGTTGAGCGAGATCCTTGCACAACCGTTGATCTTGAAGCAGTACTTTCTAACAAAGTACTGAAACGAAAAACCTTCATGAGCTGTAGTAGTACAGGTTTTTTTTATAATTAATACATTCTAATATATTTGCTGTGATAATGTGAGCGTTTTGTGTTGTATACATATATATATATATATATATATATATATATATATATATATATATATATATATATATATATATATATATATATATATATATATATAAATAAATAAAATAATTTTGGAGGTTCAACTCAATTTCTTCAGAATTGTGTTTTTTCACATTCATTTTTTTTTCAGTATCCACATAAAAGAAAATTAATATAGATGTTGATGACCATAGTGTTTAAAGTCTCAAAGCCCCGGCTGAGAACAAGAAGAAGTAGACAATGGCATTGGCTAATGAATGCACTAATAGATGTGGCAATACCGCCCAGCTGTTGTAGACCATACCTTAGCTAGCTAGTAGCTACTGCGCTGCACTGCCTGCTCAGTCCTAACACCGTCCTTTCGAAACCAGTCTAGATCTATGGTTGTTCCAATTAGGAAGGGTGGGTTAATTAATTAAAATATCGCTGTAATTGGCTATATTATCTATTATTTATTGCGACCCATTTCATTGTTACTTAGTTCACGCTAATCATTATTATTTTGTTTTATTTAAGGGGCTTTTCTCACTTAGTCGCCTCATCCCTGCTCATCGCTTCCTCTTCGGCTCACCATACTCTCAGCCACATCTGTCCATCTGACCCGAGGAGGTTTTCCTCTCCTTCTCCTACCCTCGGCCTTTCACTCAAATGCCGGTTTTGGGGAGTTCTATTAACACAATCATACCATTTCAGTATTCCTTCTTCTATTGCCTCCATTATATTCTTTCTTACATCCATTCCTTCTCTAATACTACCATTTCTGACCAGCTTCGTCCTTGAACCACTAGCAGACCTCTTCCGATTATTATTGTTTTAAATCATTATTCTAATAATAGTTAGACTACAAAATCCTGTACAATAGTTTTCTGTATCTTCTTATTATCAATTTAGGGTAATAGTTTGATCTTCATATCTTCATATAACCTACTATCGTTTATCCGATTTTCATGAAATTTTCAGAGGTTGTGTGGATTGGTATCTAGATGGTCCTATATAAATTTTATTAAAGTATAACCAGCACGCATTAAAGTATAACGCATTTTTGTAGATATGCCAATATTTCAGAAACGACTCGTTCGATTTGGCTCAAAGTTATATAAAAGGTAGGTTTTTTTTAAGAAATAATGCAGGGTCAATTTGATTGAATTCTGTCCATTTCTTTCTTTCATATATGAGCAAACGTGTTTTCCTTGATAAGTCTATATCTCAAAAACCACAAGTTCGATTTGACTCAAATTTGGAGGGAATTTAGGGATTGGTCAAGGTAATGGTGAAATAGGCATCAATTTTATCAAATTCTGTCTAACACTCCAAAAAAAACTTTCGCTTTCAGATCAGGAAATGTGTTATTTGATATGCCTATAGTTTGAAAACGTCTCATTTGATCCAAATTTGGAGGAGATTTGGAGAACATTATAGAAATTACTTAGTATCAATTTCACTGAATTCCAATTAACAATTAAAATTAATATAAATAATTGTTAACAATTAATGGCTGTGAAATGTGGAAGGCACTGATTATATGGAGTGGGAGTTAAGTTATAACAATATTGTTATGGGGTTATAAAATTTTAGATTTTATTCAAAAAGTGAATTTATTCTTTATTGTTTAGTCTGTGCCAAACGTTACTGTTATGACACTTATTGCCGTTACATAGATTTCATGGAATTTTCAGTAAATTTAAAGTATTTTTCACTGTCAATTTATAAAAAAAAAAAGTCTTTAAGTGATTGTGTTTATTTCTATTGAAGTTTAACCAGCTCGTCATGGTCTCGATTTTTTTCTTAAATATCACAATTGTGTCAACCACTCATATTTTTATATTCCAGCTTAATTAGTTTTGTTCTGATTGAAGAAAAGTATTAGTCTCATTAACTCCGAACAAACAAAAAGTTGAATTTTTCCTATGGATTTTTTGTTCCATCCATTTTACGAGTGAAAATATACCTATTAAGTATATATCACTACTGTTAGTGCTAAGGTCGTATATAAAATATTTCAATTTTTATTCTATATTTGAAATTATGCAGTCTGAAATTGATATAAGCAGTCTACTATAATGAAAAATAGCAGATGGCAATAAAATATAAAATTATACTTATAAATCATAAAGGAATAATTAGTTTTTATGCTCTCCTGTAAAACACTCAATTTTTACATACTCATACGAGATACATTCTCAGTATGCACCGGATTTTTTTTTTAATTACGACCACGGGCGGATCTACGGGGGGGGGGGCTTTCGGGCTCAAGCCCCCTCCCCCCCCAAAATGGAAAAATATAACCATGTTTTATGGAGAAAAAAATTTAAAAAATACCTCTTAAAGTATTATTGTTCGTGTAATTACATTTAAAAGTACTTAAGGAATAACTTAAACACCATTTCATATAGGTAGTTAGTTTCTTTCTGTTTTTGCAAAGTAATTATCGTTATTTTTATGAAAAAAAAAAGGTTTCGGGCTGAAGCCCCCCCCCCAAAATTAAATCCTGGATCCGCTAGCGATTACGACTTATCATATATGCAATCTGCAAATGCGGACCTTTTTTGCATTTTAATATTTGCTGATAAACAAAATAAACAAAAATCAAGCCTGTATATGTTGAGGAATCGTTGAATTTCCGAAAATGGCTTTTTCAATAGATTTTATTCTCATAAGAAATTTTTAGATCTTTCAATATAGATATTTTTTAGCAAATGAAAACGGCGAGGAAGCTATTCTGACCTTACTTGGCAGACTTTTTAAATAGTTGAAAAATTTTACGAAATTGGAGACCCCAGATTAAGACCATGAAAAACATCGAAAATGTAAATAATGGGGGAAAAGAAGGGATTACGTGGAACAGGATTGTTTTGCTTTCTCCGTTGGCGTTTATAGATGCTACATGGACAGCTCATTGACTGAATAGCCTCTGTAATATCTACTACTACTACTATCACTACTGGCCATGTAGAGATTACTATTGGACATTAGTTGTATTGGCTAGTACGGTTACACTCTTCCTTAGAACTACTTCCGTAAACAGACGGAGCAATGCAGCCAGTCCGGTGCCGCTAGTGGGTCACTCCCGGCGGGATTACTTAACATGGACAATTTATTATCTTCTATTTGCCTCTCTACTCTTCTCATTGAATATTAACCAGTTTAGGCTAATCGTAGACTGTATAAAAAAATTAAACTGATATGAAACTATATCTTCCTAGGACGGCGTAGAATTTTTTTTTGTTTTTTTACCTGAGTATTTATTTAATTGCATAGTGTATTATATGCTTCCTCTTCAAATAATGTAGTGCTTATTAACCTACTCTAACACTAGCTAACACTTAACCAACTTTACTTCATATCCAAACTTTTATTTATTTATTTTTTTAGCTTGTTATTTTTGATATTATCGGCCCATCCTCTCTGGCTTAAGTGTCTTACTGCTTTGAATAAAAATGTCCATTACAAGATATTTTTAATATTATTGTGATCGATCCATGTCCTAGAGAATTTTTTTTTTATTGAATATTAATATATTTTGCAACATTAAAGGGCATTATTATTAAGGCTACATGATTCATTCACACAATATGTACATACAATTAATATTTCAATAATAAAGAAAAAGAAATATAAAAAAATAAAATAAGTAAATTGATATGCCTGTGTACAAAATGAAATAATAGATAAAAGCTAAATGAAATTAAAGTTAATAAATCACATTCATACCTATGTAAAATATTTACATTCACCCAGGGAACTCTGAGTCATACCTTATCCACGATGTGGATGCCAAGGCAGGAGATCCCAGTGCTTCTCTCTCAGCCACGTCACTGTTCGAGAAATATTACAACAGGCAAACCAGAAAGAAAGACACAAAAAATAAAAAATATATATATAATATTTTCTAGATTTTGAAGGTAGTGGAAATATCAAAATTTAGCATCGAATACCAACACTAGGTCTGAGTTCAGGCTAATTTATGTGTTATTTCCACCATCTTCAAAATCATTATTGGCTGCATTGTATTTTTTTTTCGCGGTTTCCTGGTTTGTCTGTTGTTTTCATAAATGCTATCGTTGGTATTATTTAATATCTAATTGTATAGATTACTATATAAAATTAAAATTTTATATACCGGTACTTGTGAAGGGAACTAGTCCGAAAAGTGGGCAACTTGGAACTTTTTGCCAAAAAAAATTGTATATATTGTAAGTACGTTATCTTAAACAAATAAAAATACCCACAATGATATATAAATCAATATAGCAGCGTTCTTTATCAGTGGCACTATTTTTGGACTAAATATATTTCGTGACACTTTTTTATTATTTTTCATAGTCAAATAAATAATTGAAGTATACAGTTGTAAAAGAAAATAGCTCGTGTCAAACAAAACAAATATAATACATTAGACGACTATGAAAACTATATTGTAATTAATTGTATTAATTAATGTTTTGTACCGTCTATAATTTTTACTTTCACTTCCCTTTTTCTGAAAATATTTATTTCTGCTACGAAGGGAGGTGGTAAGTGAAAGTTGTGGTGGTAAGTGAATGATCCTCTCACCGCACCAAACATTTGAGAATTGAACTGGACTTTCGAGAATTTCTGTTAACATAGAATTTAATTATAAAAATGTTACCGTGGTTGTATTATTATCCAAGGTATTTTACATACAAAATTCAGTGATGAGTTTTGTACTTTTCGAGATATATAGGATAAAACAAACTTCATCTTTCTCGAAATGTAACTTCGAAAATTCTATTAAGATTTTACTCCACTTGAGCTCATTTTTGTGCATAATAAGCTGTAATTCATAGCGAAGTACTGTTCCTTATTTTGTGATATCTTGATTAAAAGATTCATCATCCAATAATTTACTTGTTACAAGTTTAACGTGGTATATTTATATACTAGTTGTATTTTTTTTATAATACAGTTGTAAATATCAATGAATACAAAAAAAAATATATATATATATATTTATATAATTGTATTTATATTTATATAATGGAAAATTTGTCATTTTGCCTTCAAATGATACCGAGGATCTATATCATACTATTTCTCTGATAATGTTTTAATATTGTTTGTGTTGTTCCCACCTGGTTCATCGTAATGAAAAAGTTATGTGAATTCATCGGAATTATTTCCCATCTTGCATTGAACTATTTACTAGGAGTTTGTTTCACCAAGTTTTAGTATAGCTTTTTTAATTAGTTCGATTTTATTTAATTGGGTTTCCATATGAAGAATGATTCAGTTGAACTTCGAAGCTGGGGTGATGGAAGGAATATTAATCGATGGGAGAATGTTAGCCGAGAATCGTCCATTTATCAGATCAATCAGGGCAGATCTGGTTGGTGGTTGAAGGAATGTTGGAAATGCGATACAGCTGCTCCGGTGGATTGACTTGTATCCAAACATGATTTAATAAATTCAGTTTCACAATACAACGTATATATTTGTAAGCCTGTATATCGCATATCATGCCTAATTCTGTTAGTTAAGTACAAATGTTTTATTCATAACCTTTGATTTCTAATATATATTTTTTTCAAGATGCCAAAATATGTTAAGGAGAAAAAGGAGTATGATTTTATTGTATGTTATTATAAAATTTTATTTATTCATTTATATTTTAATCAATTGCGAATTTACATCACCGATATTGTTTAAAGCAAATTTAAGTACCTAATTAAAATATTAAAATAATTAAAACTTAAATAAATTTCTGTTACGGTAGGAATTACTTTACATATATCTAATATGTTATTAGTTTACATATTTTAAGCATCCAATATGGATAGTTCATCATTATTAATATTAGAATGTCGTTTTATCTAGTATTTGTCTTCTATTCCTGAATTATATGAAATATTTGTCTTCTATTCCTGAATTATATGAAAGATAACTGTATTCAATGCTATAAATTGTTGAGTAAAATAACTTTAACCGTTTCATGGGTGATAAATGTTCAGGACGCAGTCTTTTTTTATTTTTTTTTTATTAGTGCCAACGTTTCAACCCAAACATGTGGGTCATCTTCGGGGGGTGGTTTGAGCACTGAGGGTGTTCATAGTACAGTCCAGTACTTGAACACCTTCAGTGCTCAAACCACGCCCCGAAGATGACCCACATGTTTGGGTTGAAACGTTGGCAAAAATAAAAAAAATTAAAAAGACTGCGTCCTGAACATTTATCACCCATGATATGTAGAACAGTCGACTAACTACCTTCAAGAATTTAATCGTTTCTTATTAAAAAAAAAATAAAATTAACGTCAATTGTAGTTACCACCAATAATATTTAAAAACTTGTATTTTACCTTAAAAAGAAAATTGATTTTTAAAGTTATTAAAGTAAATAAAATGAAATGATGTAATAAATGATACATTTATTAACTACCGAACTCTTTTCAAACTTTCTTGTATATTAAATAAAAACAAGTGACCTTAAGGCGTAACATAAATTAACACATTTTATAGTGACGGATTTTTTTTTACTGTTGTTATACTATCCTTAATTTATAACACAAATTCGCAAAAGTAATTAATTCGTGAAATACAGTTATTTTCCAGCACCGCTTTGAAGAAATAAATCAATAACTGAAAAAAAAATCTAAAACTTTTGACGGAGAGCCATTTTGAAATGCCGTGGATTGTTTTCGCTTGATATGACTTCACTTGACTTTTAAGAACTTTAAGAAGAAGAAGAAAAAAATAATCAGCGTTTTGGAAAGAAAAATATATTCTCCAGATGGTTTATTTCAGCACGTTTTGCGTTATTGTAGGCCGTTTAATTACAAATGACGCTTGATTTTTAACTTGAAAATTTTTTTGTTAAAAAAATTGACTTTAGTGGTGTTTTTCATAGCCTAAGCCAATTATTTTTTAATATTTCTTCATGGTTTATTATTCTATGACTATTCAGCTTTAATAAAAGAGCAACTATGAGGAAATTAAGCCAAATGCTGATTCGCAGTGACCAAAAAACTAACTAAAGTCAAAGTCATCAATCCGCCATCTTTGGACGCCATTTTGGGGCAGTGCGTTCACTTTTTTTGTGGGAACATTGGCTTTTTTTTAATAAATAGCTACAAGGAACACAACGATATGCAATTTATGGGGATGTGGGGGGGAGGGGGTTGCACGGTAAGGGGGTCTGGCCCACCGTGTATTAGTTTTAGCCTTAAATTACAACCAAGACTTATGGAGATATCGATGTACCGATTGAGCTATGTACCAAAAGAGCTATCAAGCTATCCGCTAGTGGTATGAAGTATGAGAGCAGATTTTTCCTTGTTGTAAACATCCTTTCTTTTTTTTCTGGATGGCACTACATTCCGTGCAGTTTTAAGATCTTCCGTTGTTGGAGCCAATCTTCCAATCCGTCCGGCATTTCTTCCTTTGGCTTCGCAATAACTTTTTTTAATATAGCCCAGAATGTTATCCTCGGGTGTGCCCTAATTTACATCGGCCTGTGTGATGTGTACATATGAAAAAAAAAGTAAAAATAAAATAAATGGTTCAGTAATTGACCTACATTTTAAAGGAACGATGAAATGATGAAATTGGGGTAACATAAACGACATAACCCGATTTATGAAAACGAGATTGAGAGGATCAGGGATCTCTGAAGCAAGTTAATATTTTTATTTATTACCATACTTTCTCTATATTTCGCAATTAAGGAAGTAAAATGTATGTAGCAGTTTTCTCCACAAAACAAGATGCAATGCAACATATTATCCAATATTGTTTTAAAGATCTTTACATGTAACGATTGGTATTATAAAATATAATAAATTAACAATAAACTGTAAATTAGACTAAAGAGCTTAATGTTTAGATATTTATGTTTTATCAATCTAATAAATTGTTTTATTAGATTCATCTTTCAGAGCCCTCCGGCGATCCCAAGTTCCCAGTTGATGTGTCGGGTTAGCTGTAGGGATTGGGGTAGCTGAGCGGTAGGGCACTGGAATTCCATTGCTCATGATCCCAGGTTCGAATCCCATCTTATGTCAGATTAATTATTTATTCTGTTTTATAGGCCGGAGACCGTCTAGAGCACACCCAGGCTCTGTAAAGTGGGTACCCTTAATTAGATAATTGATTAATGTAGAGGAACTGGCAGTTGAGCGTGATCTAGGTCAAATCACCTCCCTGCACAACCGTTGACCATGAAACAGTACGGTCCCTAAATAGTACTGAACCCAAGGCCTTTCATGGGTTGTAGTAGTTGGTACAGGACTTTTTTTCGAGTTGAAGTTGCTCTATCCAGTTTTCCGATGGAAATATTTCTTAGGTTCATTTTTTTTTTCGAGCCTTTAAAACCATAAAACTTTCTTTATTTGTTTGCCCCTTGCTCTTCTGTTTGTTCTTTAAATACCATCTTTCAGTCCTTCAACCTATATATTCCTTCTCATAGAACTGTTTCCTTAAAAATCCTTTACTACTTTTTAAGAATTCCTTACCTAAAATACCCCCATCTTTAAATACCATTTATATCTCAGGTAATTTTAGACTGTTTTAGTGGATTAGGATATTTGTTTACTAATGACAGTTTCTATATTTATTTTAAAATTACTTTATTTCTAGAGAAGCTTTTGGCGACCTACACCGTATTCATCTTCATAATATAATACATTTCAATCAATAATTTTAATAATTAACTGTAAATGATGTTGCATATTTAAAAAAAATGCAATTATTTTGATTCTCACGCGGTTCTTAATTAACAACTAATATTAATTCAAAAAACAATTTAGGCAATATATGAGACGAAGAACAAACACTGTTGCAATCTACTATGGTTTTAAATAGAAAAATAAGAATAAGACATTTTTTTAAAAAGGTATGTAACACTGTTAATTGTTAAAATTATTGATTTAAATGTATTCTATTAAACTATTAATGGGACTTGAAAATGATATGTGTTGAAATCATTATTTATGATATTATTATGCAAGCATTTCATTAGTTGATCAATTTTTTTACTTAGTTTTTCATAATCTTAAATTTATTTAAATAAAATTAATAGCATTCGATGTGATTCCTGTTTTTATAGTTAAATAAAGAATTTTGAAGTTTTCTGAAATGTGTCCATTACTGGTACAGAACCCGTGTCCATTACTATAAAATTAGAATTTTAGATAACCCATCATTCATTAGTACAAAAAGTGGTTTTGATAAATCGTATATTACACCTGCAAAACATTTCTTTCAATTTTAAAAGTTCCGCATAAAAAATGAGGATCCATGAAATTCCAATAGAGGCGTTGACAATGAAAAGGCAATATGTGCTAAAATCAACTTTTACAGGGGACTCCAAAATCACTACCTTATCAATACAAAATCCCCTTAAGTTAAAACCAGCGCTATCTTTGCCATCAAAGGAGAACTAAACTAAGGTCGACTGACGGTTACTTTCTTTTCAGAGTCACTGGTGACGGAACATAGTTTCATTTTATCAACAAAAAAAAAATTTCGCTTTTTTGTCACTTACAATATTTTCACTGTCAACGCCTCAATTATCCAATATTGAGGTTAATAACTATTTTGGCTGCAAAGAGGCAAAACTTTTCTTAGCAACTGGATTCTATACCGAATTCTATAATTTTGAAAAATAAAACACTTATATAAATATTTACATTATAGATTGAACTATAATATGTAAGAACTATAACGGGCTGTTCGTTCGGGTTGGAGGGGGGAGGCCGCAGCGCGGTGATTAGGCAGTGACATTGAGGGCTACAGTTTGCACCGACCTTTAGCTCTCAGATTGGCTACGTAATTTGTATTGGCTATTGCCCGCTTGGATTGGTTTAAATTTCACAATAAGTTTGTTCCATAAACTGTGTGGGAAATAGCGTTGGCGATCGGGATCGAGGAAAAGTAACTGGACCTTGAAGGAAAAATGTTATTTATAACCAGTTATTTATTTTAAAAAAATAACTTATCGACGACTATGGGGGTGTATGTGGTATCTGCAAATTGACTATTTTTCAGTAGGAACTCACAATTGTTTTAAAAACCCAATGTTTGTTGGGTTATAAATATTCAGGACGCAGTCATTATAAAGTTTTTATTGGTGCCGACGTTTCAACCCAAACATGTGGGTCATCATCAGGGTGTGTTTCGAGCACTGAAAGTATTCCAGTACTCTATGCACCAGCACTTGATTACCTTCAGCGGTCGAAACACGCCTTGATGATGACTCACATCTTTGGGTTGAAACGTCGGCACCAATAAAAACTTTTTAATGACTGCATCCTGAATATTTGTCACTCATGATATGTAAAACAGTCGACTAACTTCTTTCAGTTATGTTTGTTGTTTTTTTATTTTATTTTTTTAATGTAAGCAGGTTTATCAAAATAATAAGTGCATCAATTTGCTCTTTTGTTTAGTATCCATGTCGTCTTTATTTGCTTGCTTGTAGCGTATAGAGAGATATCAACACTTCAGGGTTGTTGTTATCTTCATTGCAATATTACAGACGCCTTTTAATCAAATTATTAACGTTCGCCTAAAACGTGAATAGTCTTGTAATGATGAAAGAGATCTGTGACATCTTATCGCTGGAGTCTCCAAACTACGGCCCGCGTGCCGAATCGGACCCACACACACCTTCAATCCGGCCCACGAGAGATTCTTCGATGAGGTTGTGAAATTTGGAATACTATTTAAAAACCTGAAATTTAGCAAATTACTCACACGCCAGTCTACTACAACATTTATTGCGTGGCTTTTTTTCTCTTAGAAAGCTCATTTCACAGTTGAAGTGACATTTCTAAAACAAGATATTTTTTTTCATCTCTAGCCATGGCCCGCGAGACCTATGACGCGAGAGGACTTAGTCGAGGTCTCAATGTGGCAAAAACGTTTGGAGACCCCTGTCTTATCGTAATCTACATCGTATCTATCTGCGAACATTCTCAGAAACGGGGCGTTTTCCCATATTAATTAATTTAATAAAGTAATAAAACTCATGGCTTTAAACCCATTCGCTTTTCTCTTGATTGGTGAAAAAAGTTGCATCAACAAAATTATGAGGAAGCACATTTTTACTGGATTTTTGAAGATTGCAATTATTTTCAGAACTAGTAGGCCCGAGCGAAAATTTCGCGCAGCATATTGTTATCAAATGCCAAATTAATAAGAAAATAAAATTATGCAACGTATCATAAGATATATAATCTATTGTTACTTTATCTATAAATGTAATCGACAAAGGAAACAAAAATTAATTTAAATCTAAATTAATGTTTGGAACCAACATGTTTACAAATTTCAATAAGCTGTATCTTTGCTAAAAATTGTCCGATTTCGATGATTTTTTTTCCCTTTTGCAGGGAATTTAGTAATCTTTCATATAATTATGGACTTAACCAAGGGAAACGTGTGCCATTTTTTAGTTATTCGCAAATAAAGTTTGTTTTCTTTCACAACTTGTTTGACTGAATTTTCGGGATGATTGGACTATTTTTCCCGCCTGAAGGAGAAGGAAGCCTTCGAAATTGGTGGCTCAATCTTGAGATTTGGTGAAGAATTAACGATTATATGGTTTGCCGATCAAAAACACCATCGATAAATAATAGAAATTCCTCCTCTCTCGATCATAGAGACCTCAAAGTCCACGAAATGAGACATGTATTCAATGACAGTACTACAATTAACGTAAGTTTGTATGGATGCGAACCCTATGCCTTGCGTTATCTCGAAAATAGAACGTTTTTGGGCTTAAAAACGCAGGATCCGATAGTTCCGGAGGATCTTCAAGGTCCAATTTGTCCCATATCGATCTACACAGCTACTACCGTTCCAGTATTGAAACCTAGCAAAATGTTTGTATCGACTTTATTTATTTTAGAAAGAAAAAAAAAAGTGGAGAATTCAATTCGCTAACCCTCCGTGAAATTCTGAATCCAACGGTACCCCATTCATGGTATTTGAGCCTGACAGAAGCTTATATTTGGCACAAAACCGATTTCGAGCCTTACTGTAATAATATATGTGTGGATGAGGATGGGTAGACAAGGAAAGAAAAAAACTACGGAAATTTAAATTTCAGAGATTATGAGGGATTTCAGCCAGAGAGTCATATTGGCCAATACTACCATACTGGTTTTCTTCGTACTAATATTGTTGTTAGTTTTTTATTAATTCTTCGGAATTATGATTTTTAATTTTAATTTTCTTAACAATTAAATTTAAGTTATGTTGACTAAATTACGACTATAAAAGTTTTATTTGTGACGAATGCGCGATTTACAATTGACACTTACATGGAAAACCTTTAAAATATTTATTATACGTTTCTGGTAAATTTTAAATTGTAATGCCATTTCTATTATTGTACAACAATATTTATTTATTGTACAAAACTTATAAGGCAGTTGTGCTAAATACAAGATTTCTAGCACTTATTGGTTTAACACATACCCATTTCTTATCTAATGACTAACGTGGAATTTATCGCGAACTAAGGATTTCAATTTCTAGGGAAAAGTTAGGATTAAGGTTAATTGCTAAAGCTTGTCTTGCCTTCAGGGACGCAAATATGGACGTGGAGGCAAAAAAATGTCGTTAGAAAAGTAAAATCGTTTATCAAATGGCCTTCCGGCCTCTTTAAAGCCTTAAGCTGTTAAATAGATTTCGTTGAAAATTCAGGTGTTTTCAAATGTAGGCCGTTCCATACCGATCATCCAGCAAACGTTGCAACTTGACACCTATCCCCTCATAACTTAATAAAAATTTGTAAATATACCGAATTTCAGAATTATGGACAGTTAATCTTTGTTGGGAAGTTGGATGACATTTTGACCTCAAAGCAAGCATGCACCTGTTTGATATTCCTTTGTAAAACCAATATTTATTGAATGAAAGCTTTCAAAATTTAATCATTTATCATAAATTTAATGCAGAATCTACTGGTGCCATACATTTTCGAAAACTACCTTTAGCTAAAACTCCGAATACCACAATACAATAATATATATATGATAACAGCAATTTTAACAAATTTCTACCAAATGAAAAAATAATATTAGTGATTTATTTGGTTTAAATAGTTTCATTACAATTTACTGTTAATTAACTGTAAAATTAAATTTACTAGTTATAAATACAAGTGACAATTGTTTCTCTCTCCTAATATCCCAATACAGCCTTATGTTACTTGATATGGCATACATACAATACTCTCCAAAATGATGAAATAGCTATTTAACTTAATGAGATTTATTGTAATGTAATATAATATAAACCAACAAATTCAGAAGATACTTAAGAAGGTCTTATAAACAAAGAATATGAACTTTTTTTTTTTTGTTCTTCCCTACCTCGCGTTTTAGGCTATACGGGATTTTCCCGGGCCAGGGGGTGAGGGAGGGGAATTTAAAATCCCCTTCGGCACCGGGACACGAACTCGTACTTTTTAAATCTTCTCAAATCTATAATCCGGTTGCCAGACAACTCGCGGTGCTGTGCATACGCTCTAGCCCATTGTAAATTTTTGTTTTCCCATTATTGTTTTTATTGACGGTTGCGGCTGCGCCAGATGTTGCTGGTGTACAGGTAAAGTTTTCGTTCATTTTCTGATTCTTTCTTTTTCTATTTCCTATGGTCTCTGTTTTCGGTGGGAAAATTCCTTTTCAATCCCGTGACTAAAGCCCAGACATCACCACAGTCGGCTTCAATCAAGTCCATAATTTTCCCAGTTTCCCTCTGCATTTGGCGTTGGGGTGGGGTCCATGTATTCGATTGATTTCATCTTTCATTTAAGAACTGTATGATTTCACACTATTAATTGATAGTTTCTCACCCAACTCCTTGAATTTAAAGCTCTGATAAATCTCGATTCTACTGTAAAATCCTAATGGCCTTTTTTCGTTAAAAAATATTTGTTTTATATATTTAAGTACCATATATTTCCTCCTTTAACCGTTGAAAGCAGAATTTAATAGTCCTTAGGGATTCATTTGCCTGCAGCCAAGTGATCTACTATACCCGCATATCAGTAACGTGTTGCGGGATAGTATCTCTGTTTTTACCTGGCGTTTCATGAGACAATACAATATACAGTCTGATACGAGGAACTATGTAAAAAATAAGAACATGATCTCTACCCCATTTCAAAGGTTACCTGTCATTTGTAAATAAATAGAAAAGGAACAAAAAGACAAAAGTAATTAAAAATGGAAATATACAGGCTAATATATTATTTTAATTATAAATCCAGAGATTACAACATAAACTGTACCTAAATTATACTGATATATATGAAAATAAATAATAAAGAAATATTTCTCAGGAAGAAAATTAATCATAATAGCAAAGAAAACGAAATCAATTATTTGAATAAAAAAATTAAATTTCTGTCGATCCTTATTTATCACAAAACATCTGCTTATTGTCAATACCATGACAAGTGTGGATATATATTTGAAGAAAAAAAAATCTTGCTTTAGAGTAAATGTGATGTGTTGTGACTTTTGATAATTTATTTGAGTTTTCCAGATTTTACACCAATCGTTTATTTTTTGTAAGTGGTGTTGTAGGTTGTGATGCCTGTGTAGGATTATCGTGTCTAGTAATGATAGCAGCAGTGTCGTCTGCGTAGGTTACTGTAAGGGTGTGGATACTTTGAGGAATGTCATGTGTGTTTGTGATGTACAGTAATGGTGCTAAGATTGACCCCAGTCAATCTTAGCACCATTATACACTGTGTAATGGTATTATACAAACGGTGTTATACACCAGCTGAAATAGGTCGAATTGAGGATAGAGCCGAACCATGTCGAACGGAGAAAAATCTGAGATGAGAAAGGAATGAAGAATTAAGTATTAGGTTGGTGGAAGTATCGTCTTAAGTTTGAAGAGAAGCCCCTGAAATGTCATAGTTTGTCGAATGCTTGGGCGACATCCAGAAATACTGCGGTTGCTAGCTAGTGCTGTCGATATGTAGTCAGTTACCCTGTTGTTGTAAGTTGTTGTGTTCACGATGTAATTTTCGAAACCCGAATTGATGGTCAGGAATAATCTTTTTGTCTGTTAGTACATGCAATAGTCGTGAGTATAATATTTTTTCAAATAATTTAGAACACACTGGAAGCAAACTAATCAGTCTATATGAAGAAGGATTGTTAGTTTTTTTATCTGGCTTTTTAATCATCCACTTCCATTTAGTCTCTGATCGTTACATTCTTTCCTTTTAATAACATCTTTAATGATTTCATAAAATTATTGGCGATTTATTCTAAATGTTCCTTTAAATATATTATCCGGAATTGCTCTTGATACAGTAAACTCGCCATGAGTTTCTCTTTTTCTCAAAAATTCTCGAGTTTTCCCTCTCTTTTGTTTTTCTTTCCTCACTACCGAAGGAATATCGCGTCTTTAAATATTTTTCTATACGTACGAGACTCTCTGTATGTATATTTACTATATTTATGAAAATATTTACTACAGTAAAACAATTGTTTTATTGGAAAACAATATAATAATATTACAATGAATTGTTTTAACATCAATAATTTTTTTTCTCTCTTTAATTATTTATCCGCACCTGTCATGGTGTTGACAATCAGCAGATGTGTTCTGATGATGAGGATAGCCATTAAAGGCATGAGGAAGGATAGTACCCAGCAGCATCTCTTCCTGGTCATTATTTTTTTATTTTATTTAGGTGAGAAGATCTCTCATCCAGCTCCTTTTTAGTCTCCTCCTGATGGGCATGTCAGTCGTAGCCATGTCGGTTATAAATATGTTTGTGTGTCCGTGTAGTTTGAGATGAAAACGAGAGTAGAGAGTACGAATGTGTTGGTCTACAGTATTTTCAGTCGCTTGTTTATGGTCTGTCGTTTCATTTTGACGTGTGGGCCACAGGTCATCCTTGTGTCGAATATTAGTTCTGCGTAACGTACTATGTTAGTCTGAGGAATTTGTTTCTCTCCTATATAAACTGGTGGGCACGTTTCTCGTCGAAGTGTAAATGTTATATGCTGTGACTTGTCATGATTTAATCTTATTTTCCAAAGTGAGTACCAATTTTGTAAAGTCAGTAAATGTTTTTGTAAATTTATTGAGGCTAGTCTAGGATTATGGTGTTTTGTTGAAATTGTTGTATCATCAGCGTAGGTGGCGGTCAATGTTTCGGAGTTGATAGTGAAATTTAGATCGTGGTGTAAAGTGTGTTTCTGTTATCAATGCGATGTCTATGCGTTTTTCTTGTAAATATATGTCCAATTCTGTGCCATGTTGCATTAGTCCGTTTGCATTCCAGAGAAGGATGGACAAGGAGCCTACAGTAAGCTGGTTAATGGCCATTAGGAAGATTCATGTGTAGTTTGTAGACGTGAGTTCCTTTCCGACTGTTTTTGAGCTGTTTGTTGCTGGTGAACAAGATGTTGTTGGTGTGCGGCCTTCTGCTGATACGCGGGAAGTTACTGCTGATATTGCTTCTGATTCTGCACTTTATAGTTCCTAGATGGTTGTGGTAGAGACGGAAAATTTTGAAGGTTCGTAGGAGGAGGTGGAATCCTTTGATTAACGTTATTTCACGTCTTCTTCTTTTCCCTTACATCTCGAAGTGTCTGGCACCCACGATAATTTGCCGGATGCTCACCTTGACAATTTGCGCACTTTGCCTGAGTGTCTCGTGTTTTCTTACACGTGGAGCTTTCGTGTCCCTGTTCACATCTGACGCACCACGGTGAGTAATTGCAATAGCACCTGGTGTGGCCGTAATTCTGGCATCTTACACATTGAGGAATGTTTTTCTTCTTCCTAAGTTCCTATATGTAACTTTTGTATAATATATTTTATTGAGGTCAAAGATCTTTTCGTTGAAAGTAGATTTATTAACATCAACGAAAAACATCGGTAATGGCCGTTTCAAGCGAGAGATAGCGTTGGTTATGCCTACTATCTGATATCCGTATTCTTCTGAATCTCTCTTAATTTCCTCTATTGGGGTGTTGTGATGAAGACCTTTGATGACCACTCGACGATTTCTATCTTCTGGGAGCTGATATTTAAGAAATTCAGCTCCGCTATTTCTTAAACAACTTTATTTTTTTGTAATCGTTTAGGGTCTGAGGGTAAACAGTGTTACTCCCTTAGAAGTCGTTCTTAGTAAAAAGGAGTTTGTTCCTGAATTTGTTTGTAAGTATAAAACCAGAGCTGCCTAGTTTTCTACGTCGGTAATAAAGATTGGAGGTGGAGGTGGTTTAGTGACGTTGGGTGATGGATTATTAGCTGAGGTTTGCAATTGTTCATTTTGATTAGCTAGAGCCTGAAAACTATTACTAATAGTTACCTCTACTTCATTTTTTTTTTTTTTTTTTTCTAGGATCTCTATCACCAACCATGTTCCGCTTTCTGCCAGTAACTTGTTCCCACCTCTTTCATTGGCCGTGTCTTGAACACTGTCCTGACAGTTCATGATGCTAGCCACAGCACGAGTCCCAAGGGCTTCACTTGTGACAGCAGCTTTTTCCGCCTCATCCATTGATTCTTCTGCAAATTTATAGGTTAATTTTTTTTTTTTTTTTTTGCTTTGTTATTTAGGTAAAATAACTCTTCGATCAACAGTTATTTAAAATTTAAATTTAAACTTTTATATTTGGCATACACCATATGATTCCTACATCAATAATAAGATATTTAAAAAAAGTAGCTAACTGTACTAATAAAAAAATAAAATTTGAAATGCTTCACTTCACATCAGAATCAAGCTAAAAAAATAATTTAAAAAATTACATAAGTAGTATTCTGTATAACATAGATGAAAACAATATAAATTAAAAGGTTAAATCTTCAACTTTTCATATTCATGTTGGCTTTCAAGACCACTCTTTTTTCAAAATTATTGTCTGTTACGCAACTACATCTTGGCAAATTTTGCTTCATCGCATAGGAAAATAGGCGTTCAACCAGTGCCTTGGAGGCTAAGGATGTGTTGTACATAAAAGATATAGATTTTATGGAGTCATACTTATTTAAAATTGTGCACTCTCTTCCTCGGTCACAAAAATAAGTATTCATAATTAATTCGGCCTGTTGGGATCAATCTGAATCTACTGAATCCTCTTCTCGTTCTCCGAAATCAAATTCTTGAGTGAATCTTCAAGGTTATCCTCAGATGGAAGCAGGCGCGATAATGTTATTTTCGATTAAAACTATAAATGATCTAGGTAGTTTAGCTTTAATTTTCCTGATAATGCATGGAAACTATTTTTTCTTAAAATTTACGATATGCGAGAGCGGCAAATGCCTGCCTCTTTTGCTTCCTGAGTGTCGAAATTTAAAAAAAATTGAAAAACTACTTGTGACACTTTGTATGTAGCCTGTCGCTTTTCCAAAGTTTGTAGCTTTCTTCTCATCGCCAGTAACGTGGGGATCAGCAAACTATAGAAAACGTTTTCTTCCCCTTGTAGAATGTCCAATGCTTCTTCAGCTATTGAACATGCGATGAACTCCCTAATATATATGAAGTCATCAAGTCGAAGTCAATAGTCCTTTTACTCCTAAAGCACGAAAAAGTTTCATTGCATTTGATCCTGGATATATCCTTTAAATAATCGTACACGCTTTTCCATCTTGTCTGCACAGGTCTAACAATCGTTTTTGATACTAAGGAATCTATCGTTTCTGATTGTTTTTGTTTTCTCGAAGCCTTCCAAATAGTGTTACATATTTTTATGATTCTGCTATGAAAATCTGATAATGCCTGATTAGTGGAAATCGTTTTAACTAAATCACTAGATGCAAGTTAAGCAAGAGTTTGAGCAACACACCTCAGGTGAGTTGGCATGGTGACCTCTTGTTCAGTATCGCTATCTTCTGTATCACTTTAATTATTATCACTTCCGTTTGATCCGATTGCTAATCAAATTGGCTGTCTAAAATGTCTTGTTTTAGATCTGCAAAATTAAATCTTTTGACTTTAAAAATTTTGAATGCCTTGACAAAATTTCTTCCATTGTCTGTTACGGTGGCAGTTATTTTATTCAAACTTAACCCATACTCTATATTAACCTCTTGTAAGAATGAAGCAACTCGGTCATGGGTATATCAATGGGTATATTTTTGAAGCTCCTGCAAGCTAACGCAGCCGATTTTCTTCTGAAGTCATGAGAAATCCAGTGGTCCGTGACACCCAGAGAAAAATTTTTTTCCTCCTTTCCAGATGTCTGCAGTGGTGCATACCAATGAAACATTCTTTAATAAGTCTACTAAATCAAGGACATGGCGTTCAAAATACTTGTTTATATTTTTATAAGAGAATTTCTTTAAAATAAGGATCATCAACAGCACGGTAGGGGACCATGGTTTTGCCAACAAATTGGGTCATAAGTTCATCCAATCTTGATTGCTTAATGCTATTCTTAGCTGTAACTTTCTTTACGTTATCACTTTTATTTCGGCTAAAATCGTATTCATAACGCTTCCTTTTCATATATTCTTTAAATTCGTCGGCATCCCTTTTGGTATGATTTCGCCGAAGGTATGTTATAAAATTGAAAGAAGAAAAATGACTTTCCTTAACTTTGATCTCCTTCGACTCACATAGTACACACAAACCAACCGTACTCGAATTTAATTCAATCATATTCCTTGTAGTAGTTACCATAAAAAATTGCTGAGATTGTTGTTCTTCTGTTTGACTTTTTTCTACTAGATCCTTCACTATTTGACGGTGAAGTATTGGGATAATAATCGTCATCCGTGTCACTTTCTTCAGAGCTATAACTGTCCCTCTCAATGCTAACCCTCTCAAGGTTAACCTTAGCTCCTTTTTTCTCCACGAATAGAAATAAAACTCAACTATTTAGAAAATACTAAAAACAATATATCCTATAACTGTTTCAGTGAAAAGAAATCAACTGATATAAATTAAACAATAATATGAATGCAAGATACTTTTATAAAACGATCTATTGTATCAGATATTTCTCAAACAATTATCCAGAAAAAACAAAGTAGATTGTTAATAATAAGACAATTAACCATAAACTTGTTTTTTCCAACATTGTAATTTCAATCAATTTTTTATCAGTCATAATAAACAAATGTTCCTACATCCATAGACAAGTTCTTATAGGAACAAACTGGGGCATTATTACATTTAATATCTTATTTATAAAATACTAACCATTGTAATTTTATTAAATCATTTAACTTAAAAAAGTAATTTGACTGAAAAAAAAGACAAGAGAAATAACTCTATCCGTACAGGTGTGGTCATAGGCACAGCATCTCACTCAAACCACGGTGGGATGAGCGGGGCAAAACTCAGGACATTTTCCTAACTTCGAAATATCTATAATAAATTCAATTTCTGTTAATAAAATTATTTTTTAAATCTAACGAATATTAAATAACTTATCTTTTTTATATACTCTTATTTTAAATAGATTTATTTAAGTTACGTATTTCAATAAAAGTTCTTATTTAGAGGTATAAATAAATATTATAAAAACGTAGAAAGAACTAATATATGATATAAAAAGAAGAGAAAATAAAAATAATCATTAACTCAAATAAATTAGTTATGATTATGTCGTTTTACACTAAAACCGACTTGGGTATAACTTGAAGTTTTCATATAACTGGGCGTACTTATCAGGTGATATAATGTTAGTTTTGAAAGTTCGTTTTATTAAAAACGTAAAATGTATTTAGAGAAGTTTATATAACAATCGGTGTCGAATTCTAAAGAAAATTATAAATTGAAAACAAAATCTAAAAATAAGGATAAAGTATATCCACGAAAAATAAATTGGTAGCATTACCTATATAGATAGATAGATAGATAGATAGATAGAAAAATAACTTTATTCTGGGACACAGTCCCTTGAGAATAACAAAATAGAACAAAATTAAAATATTACAACTGGCCAAAATAAAATCAATCGAAAAAAAGAAATAATGTAAAAAAAATATAGGCAAAAATTCTATATACAAAACAAACTAAACTATATACAAAACCATTAATACTATGACAAGACACTTAAAGCTATTTGCTCTTATAAACCAGTATACACTTTTCCGAAAAAAATAAAGAATTAAAAAAAAAATGTATCAAATTCTCTATTAAAATCCGATCGAATGGTTAGCAAGTATCTTACTGTTTTTGTGATAGGAATTGGAATAGGAGGGATTTGAATGTGGATATTGAGGGGGAATGTCGATTTTTGATAGGGAGGGAATTCCTGAAATTGACAGAGCGAACAATAAAGGAATTTTGGAATGAGGCAGATCTGTGAGAAGGCATGTAAAGGTCAGAAGGTCGAGATCTTGTGGACAGGGAATGGACTGAGGATTTGAACTGGAGAAGGTTGTAGGCGTAAGAAGGACGATGGTTGTTGATGATTTGGTAGAGGAACGTACCTAGAAAGTATTGTCTTCGGAAGGAGGGGTAGAGCCACCTTAACTCAGTGTAGTGGTGAGAGAAATTGGAGTACCTCGGGGCACCAATAACAAATCTTACGTAGCTATTCATTAATCTTTTCATCTTTTCAGTCTTTATATATATATATATATATATATATATATATATATATATATATATATAATATATATATATATATATATATATATATATACATATACATATATACATATATATATATATATACATATATACATATATATGTGCTTATAAATATATATATATATAAGTTATGGTTAGATTTAAGACAATATAATATTTAATCCTATCTGTAAAAGTATAAACAAACCGTAATGCTATATATATAGCATTACGGAGAGAATAAAGGCAGTCTTTACCGAGCAACCGAGTGTGTTATTTGCTATCCTTTCTTTCTTTTTTTTATTCTTTCCTGTTCAGACGATCGTAAGTTATATATATATATATATATATATATATATATATATATATCAGTTATATATATATATATATATATATATATATATATATATATATATATATATATATATATATATATATACCAGTTAGCTTCTGGAGATGTTAAAATTAAATATATCAAAAAACACTTATTTTTAGAATCCAAAATTTTTTTTATTACTAACCTTTTTTAGAACATGTGTTTTCTTATCAAGCTATCTAAATGACACCTGTATAATATCGCTAGTTGTTTTGGATTAAGTTTAATACTATCATGCTTCCTTAGGCCTTAACTCCCCCCCCCCCGCCAGTTTATCGCCATTCCGCATAAACTTTGTACTTACGTACGGTCCGGGAATTAATGGATCCATTGATCCACTAATTTCCTTTGATTGAAATCTGAAGCAGATAGGAATAATACCATCACAAAGTGTACCCTAGCATTAACAAAAGTATGTACTACTTATAATTCCTATAAAGAACTTTTTTTTTATTCACAATAAAAAAGTTCCTAACACTAACTTATTTTTAGAACTTCTTTTTCTGTACACCACTGTCCCAATTGTGATTTTTCTCATAATATTTCGGACTTTAAGGTTAGCTTTCGGGACACGATTTCCCTTTTTACCCTCAATTTTCCTTGGCGCTTTATCCCATAGTTTTCCTGATGAAACTCGGTTATTAAGCATATAATTCGTGACTTCCTCGTTTGCTACCGTAGCCCTGATATCTCTATGTCGTTCCCTTAGCCGAAGAGAATTTCGAACGGAGAAAACCCCGTCCAAGATGTTTGAAACGGCAGTTTAAGGCAGACCTTTTGTAGAATGTATAGATTGGAGTTCTGGTAATGGCCTGATTTTCCACTCAAGACGTTAGTGTTTGTGGCTAAAGTGCTCTCGATCAATCTCCGCTGGCTTTAATACCAGTGATGGGGCAGCGCAGAGTTCTCCTGGAGTCGAGCTTTCCCCTCCATATTTCGAGGAACAAACCTGCTTCGGAAATCCCTTGCCTAATTGTAAATAGTGTGTTTTTATGCAGTATAGTATACATGTGTTTTTTTCTTTGTTTTAATTTTCTTATTTTTAAGTTATTTTATTATATTTATTGTATATACTTTTTGATTATTATGTATAGTTATTTTGAATACTTGATAGTTGACCGTTGTATTATTAAGGAAGGAAATGGTCCGAGGTGGTGGTCATAAATAGACAAAATAGTGGCAAAACTCTTTTATTAAAAGCCGAAGTTTCGACCTGACTTTGCAGGTATTCTTCTAGGAAGTGTGTTCAGCAAGGAGTTTCACTTAGAACTGAGTGAAAACTCCCGCTGAACACACGTCCCTGAAGAAGACCTGCAAAGTTGGGTCGAAACGTTGGCTTTTAATAAAATAGTTTTGCCACTATTTATGACGCACCCGATCTCCTTCCTTATAGTTATTTTGCTGCTATTTATTTTATATTTTTTTATACATATATTGTGATTGTTATCCTACCTCATTATTACTACTGTCCAAGTGACAGGTTGTTGTAATACTCAATAAATGAATTTTTTTTTTAATTGGGCAGAACAGAAAAAATATGCAATTTATGGTGGATTAAATCCATGAATAATTAAAAGTTTACAAAATTTCCTACTAAAACAAAAATATATCGAAATCGGACCATTATGAGCAAAGATATAGGCTACAGTAAACTGTAGAAAAGTTTTGGTTTATTACTTTAAACTAACTATTTTAATTCGAGCAAGCAAAGAAAAAAAATTACTCCTCCGCCTGGTGATAGATTTCATTAACATATTGCCACAATATTTTTTCAGTCGTTCTCTGACCAACATTGTATGCAAATTATTCGCAACGCTAGTTTATAATTTAAAACTATTATTATCTGTGACTGCTGTTATTTTTATCCTTGAATTGTTTTCATACAATCTGGAGCCTCAACATTTATACACTTTAAGAGTAGACTAACCAGCAACACACCAGAGTTGTGCGGAAAGGATGCCCTGAATTATTCCAGGCATTATATATATATATATATATATATATATATATAGTTTGATGATTGATTACTTGAAAAAAAAAAAACTTTAAGCCATTTTATCTCTGAAGAAACATTTTATTTAAATTTGATTCATGAGCTATTTTAAAATTTTTTTTTTTTTATTCAAGATTTGTTGATTTATTCAAAAGAAAATTTTAACTTACCTTTTTGACGGGGCGCGGCATGATGCAGTACAGCAGGTTCTAAAATTTTTTTTCGTAACAAACAAAAAAATGAATTGAACTTCCTTTACTTTTCTTGGTGCTTCTTGATATTCCTAAAATTCTTTTAGCTGTGAATTCATTACATCTTTCGGTTTTCATTTTGAACTTAGTTTTAGTTTGTTAATTATTATTGTTTTCTGTAATTCCTCTTGTCTTACCACTCATGAGATAATGCTATATAAACATTGTTTGTAAATAATAAACATTTTTTTGTTAAGATAAATATAAAATTATTTTTTTCTTCCAGTGATAATCTCGAATGATTTGAAATTTGAAGTTATCGACCCGTTTTTATCAAATTATTAATATTCGTCGAAAACTTCCTTAATAACTTCATCTCATCGTAACCTACAACTATTTTATTTATTAAAACTCTTGGAATTGGAGCTTTTCAATCTGATGATCGGCAAACTTTGTCTGTTTAATTTGATACTAAAAACTCGTATGTAACCATTTGCGTTCCCTCGGATCGTTTTTACTGTTCAATAAAAACAAAATCGTTCCACCCGTTCAACAGGCATACGGTGTCCGTATTCAGTTGTAGTAGCAAGAAACTTCTTCTTTTTCTTCCTTCGTTTTTCTCAAAAGTTTCTTTTAGCAATTATTGTTACTTTATATGGTCCTATCTTTGTTATTGGCAGAATAGCGGCGTACATAATCTAATCAGTCTTCATTTTGAAACAGAATTATTAATGGTAATGTTGAGTTGCGAGAATCATTCTTGGGTAATCTCTGGCTTTACGAAACCTCAAAACAATGTAAATCCATTAACGGCGAACTGTTTTAAGAGCAAGTTCTCCTCACTCATCTCTCGAGAAAACTTCTCCGCGGTGAGGCCAAAAATTTTGTAGGTATTCAGTATCTTGGCTCTTGGTCCTTCGGGTGCACTGTAGGTCGTGACCGCACCTATTGAAGTTTCTAAAACTAGTTGGGCCATTGGGGGGGGGGAGGGTTTAGTTTCTTCATTTTTCAATCTGTTTAGAGATTCAATCTAAAACTCTTTGAATTTTTTTTTTATTATTGAAATTTACAACTGTATTAAATGTTAAACAAGTAAATATGAAACAAGTAGCATGACATGTACAACATGAAGAGAAACTACCCATTGATAGCACTCCAATTACATTTCTTTATTAGAAGGTCCCGAGGTCATCTTATTTTCAGACGCCTCGGAGGGTTATCAGGGATAGAAGAAGAAGCAAGGTTGGAAACAAGAGGGTTCGGATGGTTTAGAAGTTTATTATAAAAGGATAGGTATCTGGATTGACCTAAATCGAAAACATATGGAACATTAAAGTGTTTATGGATGATTTTATTTGTGACAAAGTATGGAGCATTGAGGATTTTACGAAGGATTTTTAACTGTAGGGATGGGATACGAGAGGAATTTTATGGTTTACTAGAGCTCCAAAACTCGATCCAGTAAGTTCAACTAGGCCTTATTATAGTAAAATATATGAGTCTTTTGTAAATAGTAGGAAGTTTAGAGTGTTTGTCCAGTAAGTGCGGCAGCAGTCGAAAACGTCGGGCGGTTTCTAGTCTTTTCAGTCTGGTTTGAGGGTTCAAAGTGAGTATTTTTGAATTTAAGTGATATATTATAAATCTAGTTAAGAGAACTTGATTCCTGTGTTCTTGTTTTTTTATCCCCACATATATTATTACAGTAATGCTCGAAATCGGTTTCCTGCCAAATATATACTCCTGTCATGCTCAAATACCTTTTTTTTCTTCTTTTTTTTTTTTTATATTAAACGCCTCTGCCGTTGGTTATTAGGCCATTCGGTTCGGTTATTGGGTTCCTGGCAGCCCAATACAACTCCGCCATGAATCGTTTGTTTAAATTTGTTCCGATCGCATCAGAAGTACTGCGGACATCTGACAGAGCGGGGCTTCATGCTCAAATACCGCCTATTCAAATGCTGATATACTCGATTCAGAATTTCACAAGGGATTACCAAATCGTACTCTCCGCTTTTCTTTTTCTTTCTAAAATAAATAAAGTCGATATAAACATTTTGCTAGCCTTCAATACAGAAACGGTTTTAAGTCTGTAGATCGATACGGGACAAATTGGGCTTTGAACATTTCGATGCGTACGCCATGCCCTGAATTTTTAAACCTAAAAACGTACACTTTTCGAGATAATGCTAAGAGTTCGCATCCACACAACCTTACGTTAATTGTACTACCTTCATGGAATACAATTCTCATTTCGTCGACTTGAGGACCTTATCATCGAAAGAGGAGTTTATATTGTTTATCAAATGTTTTGTTATTTTTGCCGGTAAGACATATCATTGTTAATTCTTCATCAAGTCCACAAGATTTAGTCACCAATTTCGAAGGTTACTAATTACTAAATTCCCTACAAAAGGAAAACAAAAATCATCGAAATCGGACAATTATTAGCAAATATACTGCTTATTGAAATTTGTAAACATGTTGGTTTCAAACATTTTTTTTTCATATCCCCTTTTTATTTATTTTTCACTTGGATCCTTTTCATTGTTTTCATAGTAGTCCTTTTACTACTTAAAAACATTGCAAGGTGTATTTTTTTGTCGTTGTTGAGTACTTTGTTCTTCATCTGTAATATAACAGGTGATGGGGCTCACCTCAGGCTTGAGTTGACCTCATACTCTAGAGCTTACAACTAAATTAATAAAACATCTATCTCATGTGATTTGTTGCCAACGTTTTGGAATTTGGGGTGGTGATAAGTTGTTGAAAAGAGGGTTTGCCAATGTTTGGGATTTTTTGAAAAATGATTTTTTTCGTTTTGCCAGAAATTCGTTCATAGTTGATAAATTTAGTGTTGCTTGAATATCCAATGTCTTCTTTCTCTGCAGTGTAGTTCCTCTTACAATTTTTCTAATTATTCTGTTTTTAAAATATTATAATCTTTTCAGAGTTGTTTTGCTGATGTGTTCGAACAGAGGTGCACCATACAATAGATCCGGCCGTATTATACTTGTATAGACTAGAAGCTTTAGGCGTAAAGATAGGTTTGTTGTCCGAATTAAATTGTGGAGTCTACACGTCTTAGATCTTACTGTTTTAATTTTTTTGTCAAAATGTCTAGTAAATTTTAAATGTCTATCGAAGTAAATACCGAGATATGTTAAGTCAATCGATGATTTAATACTGTTATTGTTAATTTTGAATTCGTTTGGTATTTTCTTTTTTCCTTTTGATATGAAAATATAATTCCTTTCGTCTTTTCAGGATTAACATCTATGTTTAGGATTTTTAGCGGTTCTGCAAGTTTTTCACAAGCTATTTCCGCCTGCTACATTGCTTTTTTGGCATTCATACTGCTACTTGAGAGACCAATGTCATCAGCAAATGCTGTCACGGAAGAATTTTGGTGTTTAGTTTACACTGTTTCCGGAGTATATAATAGGAAAAGAACGGGAGATAAAACAGCTCCTTGGGGTAGCCCACAAGTGAGATCGGCATTATTTGATTTCTCATTGCCAACTTTTACTGATAAGGTACGATGGCTTAGAAATGATTTTAACACTAAGTATAATTTTTCAGGACAATCTAGATAGATAAGACGTTGACAGAGCTGATTATGGCACACCGAATCAAATGCCTTCGAGCAGTCCATTGATATTAAAGCAGTGGCCTTATTTTGATTTAAGTTTTTTTGTAATCTCCGTCTGTAGTTTTGCTAGTGAATGTTCAGTGCACATTTGAGCTTGAAAACCACTATGCACTATGCACAAATCAAATCATTTTGTGTGCGAAACCTTTCAAGTAGTTCAAAATGATTTTTTCGAATATTTTGGCAATATGAGGTAACAAACTGACCGGCCGGTAATGAGCTAGGTTATCACCATTTTTCGCTGGTTTTAGCAGTGGAAATAAAACAGTATGTTTCTATGAATCCGGGAAGTAGCGAAGCCGTAGACAAGAGTTGTAAAGGTTCACCAGGTACATTATACCTATCCTTGGATACTGTTTGAGTAACATACTCTGCATTCCATCAACGCCTGTTGCCCGGTTTCCTTTAGTCCTGCGGAGAATTGTTTTTAATTGTTTAAAAGAAATAAACATGTAATTGTTTTCCTTCTCTAAAATTGGAGACGAAATCAAGTTCCCTATTCTCTTTTTGATTTCTTCACTGTAGTGTTGTGCTAAAATTACAGCTTGTTCTTTAGGGTTAAATAGTCTGTCATTCTGATAGTGTTTGATTATATTAGACTCCCTATTAACATTCTCTACTATTTTCCAAAACTTACGATAGTCGTCGTGTGTAGCACCTATTTTTTCTTGCCAAATACTGGTTTTCCAATTTTTTTATGAAATTACGTATTTGATTAGTTAAGGAATTCATAACCAACTTAGCCTTTTGATCCCTCGTGCGGTACCATTTATTTTTCCACATATTTCTTAGTGAAATAAGTTGCAGAATGTGGTGCGGTGATACGCGAAGAGAAGGTGGAAGAGGAGTGAATTTGGATATAGCGATGTTCGCTACATCTAATAAGGTGTTACATAAAGAGGCTACATGAGTGTCAATGTCATCCTTTGTACGAAGATTTGGCACTGATTGTAACTGCAGTTTTATTTGACTGCGTATAAATTCAATCACCATTTTTATAGTCATATCGTGTGGGACAGCTTTCTGCGTTTCACCCATTATGTATAAAGGACTGGCCTTTAGTCCGATGTTACAGTCAAGTGCTGAACATTCTGTGATTTTGTGCTCTTGCCTGATCAGAAGAAGGTCAATGGTGGAGGTGTTCGATGAACTTCGTCAATGCCTAAATGTGTGAGTATCAGGGTGGATGACCGTGAATGGTGTTTTAACAACGCATTGTCCCGCTTTGTTACTTCTCAAATTGTGCTAAAGTGTATGCCGGGCGTTTAAGTCACCAATGACCCAGTGATTTCTTTGCTTAGAGCATTCCAATAGTAGTTTGTGGAACTCTTGCAGGGAACCACTCGGCTGTCTGTAAAGCGCTGTTATCCGTGTAGGTTGATGCAATTGAACTTGGATAGTTACCGAATGGATTCTCGTGCAAGTGATATCCACAGGTGAAGACAATCTTTTCCATAATATACCATGTTGAATGGCTAAAAGAACACCTCCGTATGAATCCTTTGAATTTTTCTGGACAATTGAGCAACCACTAAGTACTAGATTGTGATGCTTTGTCTTCGTGTCTGTGATAACCACAATACTGGGTTTAACTAGAGCAAGAAGACTTTCAACTTCTCCAATTTTGTTGTAAAGACCATCAGTGTTGAAATTCAGGATCTTTAAATTGCTGATCATTTTGTATGAATGAGGTTTATTACTGTTTGCATTAGTTGCGTGATTTGATTCATAAACCCTACCATCATGTCAGTAAATGTAGGTGGTTCTTGATTTTTATTATTTATTGAGTTCGCATAAGTTCTTTGATTGTGACTAACATTCTTCTGAACATGGGGATTGTGGGACATTCTCTTGGGGATCGTGATTGTACCTGATTGTGTCCTTCTCTGTTTATATTTAGTTTCTAGGTCTAACCTTTTCTTGCACAGTCTATACGATGCTACATGAGGTCCATTACAATTGTTGCATTTCGGACTTTCTTGTCTCGGGCACTGAGATATTTCATGTGGGCCTCAACAACGAACGCACACGAATTTTTTGCCAGATTGATTTTTTTGTGTGTCCAAATTCTTGGCACCGGTAGCACTGGGGAATACCTCTGTTCTCCTTATACTCTACAGCCGTAAATATACCTCTGTTTACTGCACGGACTCTTTTGAGGTCTTCAATTTTGGTTTCTGGTGTTGTTGTGACAAGGATTGGGGATATGTCCTTTTTTGTTCCATCTGGTGAAGATTTTTTTAGGCGTTACATGTCCAAATACCACTCACTTCCTTAAAATCATGTTGGATATTTTGCATGTTCTCTGTCAAATCAATGTTCAGTAGTAAATATTTGTTGGTATTGCGAACGCTTCGTTTTAGAGCAAAAATTAAAAAAAAAACTTTAAATTATTTTTTGTTTGCTTTGTTGATTATATTAAGCATTAATGTATCAATCGATTTATTTTATTGCAGTATTTTATTTTCTTATTATTTATTATTTGATCACTGAATAAATTATACTGTTCGAATTTTCACAAGGGCCTACTAGTTAATTTTTATTATTCATACTTCACCATTTCTGGCAAAGGGAAGGTTTTTTAGTAGTGCAAACAAATCAGTGTTAACCAGAGAATTTATTCCATGAGTTTATCAGGAAAAAAAATTAACCCGGCCAGGCCGGATTCGAACCGGTGTCGCTTGACTCAAGAATGTTTAAGGTTATGCTTTTATACGCTTAGCTGAGATTGATGTTGGTGCACTTTCTTAGAATACTTTCTTGCTGTCACTTATTCGACTCCATTCCTCAATCGTATCATCTCGGATTTTCAAGAGCTTGTTGAACCTTCCCTCTTCCTAATGTACCTGATACTCGCAGTGGGATGTCGAATGGCTTGACCTTGCCTCTCCACCTGTACAGGACGTGCCTTATTAATTTCGCTCGCTATATGCTATAGTAGGGCAAGTCGTCTACACAGGCAGTGGCAGGGGAATCACTTGCATTAACTCATCGAAAACGAACTTCGACTGTATTCATTACCAAGTGTAGTATTATTCTCGTCTTTCTGCACTTCTTATATGACCTCCTTCTATATGGCGTTTTAAGAGAGCTCTCTTCTGAGCAGTTAAGGAGAGCTAGGCTTCCGGTGCCTTAGGAACTTTTTTGGGTATATCAGTGCGATCATGACAACTCATCCTTATTGCTCCAAAACGGTAGAGATGGCAGATGGTTCTTTAATTAATACAAGGTGATTTATGGCTCTAAGATCATAAAATACAAATCAGAATATTAATGTTAATTTTATTTTTGCTGTATTGCTATTTTCGGTACAATATAAGTCATCATAGGTCAACTATTGAATTTTCAATACCTCAAAAAATGTATGGTTGATACGAATACTCAAACTCATAAAACTATACAACAAGTTATTCAATACAAAATAAAATTATTTTCAACATTCATTTAAGATATCGTAAATTATTTAATATCTTAATTAATATAATTGTAATTTTAGCAGTGCCTTGAGAGGGAGCAGTCCCGCAGGCTTTAAGGTTATTGTAGGCTGTCGAAATGTAATTATATCCAGGTCGCTGTTGGCCGATGAAGGTCATATTTTTTTTTCCTCTTCGAAAATGTGGACCCTTCTCTGGCTCCGGCCTTTCCTTTCTCCTCCGAAGAGGGCGTGGCTGATGACAAAGCTACTTCTCAGATCTCGGTTGGAGCTGAATGAAGTCCCTTATTGAATGACATTTTCTGGATAGGCAATAGCAAACGTAATTACGTAATCTGTAATGTAAGTTTCAGAAATAAAATCAACAACAAGTTATTCGCCAATCCAGACATTGTCAGGGAGGAGACAGAACTAGATATCAGATATGTGCAGGTGAAATAAGGAACATCTCACATCAACAGTAAAAAAAAATTAAATTAAATAAAAAGCACCATCTGAAGACATTATACCATTCCAACATATGTAGGACACATACTATTTATTTTTTTTCAAGCGTTAAGATATTAATTTATTTTATTAAAATTCATTTATTTATTTTTATTTTGTTGCCTCTACTCTGCAGTCATTGACAATACCATTACCTTAAATTTGTAAAAGTTATTTATTTCGTCAAAAAATTTATAAGTTAATATATAAGTTTTCCACAGTTGTTTTGAATTTTGGAAATTCTTTATTTACATGCCTGATTGTTCCTCGAACATTGCAACTTCCCATGCAGGGAGTTAATAAGTGTCCATGTGAAATAATACAAAATTATAGTAAAAGTTAAATAAAACTGTATTTTAATTTTTCAATTTTAATTGTCTTATTAGCAATAGTTATCCTAGAACTTCTTTAAATCCTGTCCCGATCAAATCTCTGCGCAACCGCTGTCCTCGAAACAGTAATTCCTAGCTAAATATGAAATCGTTTTATTAGCCCCTCTTCTCATTAATTTTATGAACAAATTTTGAGCTACACTGGCCGTTTTTTATTTCTAGAATATTACTTTAATATATTAAGATCAGGGATTATTTTTTTTTTACTTTGAAAAGACATAGTTTACATATATTTCAAGGAAACATTATAATAGAAAACGAAAAGTACTAAATATGAATTACAATGACTACATGTTCCATAGGCTTGGAACGCTGGCCTGTCGTTTCCCAACACTTAAGAATAAGATACTTTTGATCAGGCCGCGAAAGCTACCCAGTTAAAAGAAATATCACCATTAGGTCCAAACGCGCTCCTGTAGATCCTCGTAAATATTATTTGATATTTGCACACTGACCCGCTTTTTAAGCAATTCCGTTGATTGCAACAAGCAACGACACGCAAGCATGCATAATAAATCTAAAGCTTAATATATAATAATTTACAATGTTATGAAGAAGCTGTGTACATTACCTTGCATATCAAAGATCTATGTGCTCTTTTAGGTTCATAAGCACGTAAAAAGTGTACAAGTCTCCTCATTTCAAATGATAATTAATTCCCGCCGCCTACTAACTTCCCACTAAATATTAAAAATTTATTTGAATCCAAAAAACGCAGGATCCGATTGTTCTGAAGGAACTATCTAGGTCTGGCTGTACGAATAAAAATCTTCAAGGGCCAATTTGTCCCATATCGATCTACACAGCTACCACCGTTCCAGTATTGAAACCTAGCAAAATGTTTGTATCGAATTTATTTATTTTAGAAAGAAAAACAAAAGTGGGGAATAAGATTCGCTGATCCCCCGTGAAATTTGAATCCAACGGTACCCTATTTATGGTATTTGAGCATGACAGGAGCTTATATTTGGTACAAAAGCGATTTTGAGAATTACTGTAATAATATATGTGGGGATATAAATATATGTTTTTCATCAATGCTTGGTATTATTATGAATATAATAATAATATATATATATATATATATATATATATATATATATATATATATATATATATATATATTTAATGTTCTAAATGAATATTGGTGAGAGAATAAACTAATCATAAACATTAAAAAAGCTAAAATTTAGAATTTTGCCAGGAGGAGCCCAAAGAAATATAATAATATATAGTTGGAAGGAGAAATGATTTATATAGTCAGAACTTATAATTATTTAGGTGTCCATTTGTAGATTTGGTTTGTTTTTGCTAGCAGTTAAGAAAGCAACCTCAATGTCAAATTCGACAATAGGCACTGTACTAACCATTTGTTCAAAAGTCAAAACGAGGCGAGGGAAAGGTTGAAAAAAGTCATCATTTTTTGGATTTTTTTTTTGGAAAACTTTGCTATATTGTGCTCAGGTATCGAGTCTCCGATACATAGATAGGTCAACATAAAGTTTATAAACAGACATTTTCTCTTTGTAAATTTACTCAATACTTTTTTATACGTTTAAAAGCAGATTCTATTCATATTGGTTTCGATGTTAAGAAGTATTCCTTGAATTGGTTGGTTGGGTTTGTGGAAATGGAGGAAAGCCCATGAACCATCCTCTTTTCGCAGAGGTACTGATACCTCTCGATTTTTTAACAAATTCTTGGTATGCTTCCACAAACTTCCATCGTCAGGCGATAGACTGTTCATGTAGGCATCATAGTTTGTCGCAATGAATTTTCGTATTAGTCTTTTAAGTTCATTATTCATTCTGTTAAATGTTGTTCATTACAACAGTTTAACTATATAATGGTAATGTAATAGTAGAGTTGTGCGAAGATTTGGACATTGAAGGTTTGATAAACTTATTTAAAATAATAGGTAAAAAGAATAATAATTTTGTTCAATAATAGGTATAATAAATACATAAATGTGCAAAAAAAAAAGAGGCGAAATATAAAACTGTAAAGAATGAATTTATGGAACAACTTATAGAACCTCTTTGAACACGACATTTGATGTAATGATTCTGTTCTTTGTTATTTTCTGCGTATGTGATTCTACAAAATCCATTTGTTGCGTTTTTGAAAGACCTTACTTCTCGAGAATGCAACATATAGCTGTCCATGAAAAAAACAGGATTGTTGAAAATTGTATGCGGCTTAATGTAAAAGGCATACTGGTATCAGACGGACTGAGAATAATTTGAGGGATTATGACAAATTGACTCGTATCAATAGTTTTTGCAATGATAGTGTGTTCTGTTAAACGATGAACAATCAATCTAGTGCCATTGACGATACTCTGACGTGAATTTAAATTTCTAATTAGTATAATAATGGTATTATTTTTTAGAACTAATGTATGGGGTGGTAGTCCTGAAGAGTTTATACTGTTTAGAAATTCAGTAGGGTACGTTGTTCATTCATCGAAACTTCACCGAGAACACAATCTAAACTATAATACGTCTTGCTTTCACCTTCCACCAGTTTTTATATAATATTTTATTATTATTTTTTGACAGTCCTCGTTCTTTGGACACAGAATTACCCTTTTAACAAATTTGTGGGTATTCTTATCATCTATTACATCAGTGCCAAACGTGTAATTAATTAATTGATCAAATTTACGATGACACTGTTTAGAAATATTAATACTAAGCTCGCCAGTCACTCAATGCCAGGGACTGGGAACGTGTAAACGGTTCATGCCAGTCACTGGAGAGGCCAGCGAGGCACTGGCAAGAAAATTTTGATTGACTGGCGCACTGGCAAGCGCCTACTTTTTTTTTTTTAGTTTAATAAAAATTTATACAAACTTATTGTTCCTTGCACAGACCCCTTTTTATCAAATTATTAACATCCGCCTGTAACTTTGTGAATAGCTTGATCTCATCATAACCTAGAACTATTTTATTTGCGGAAACTCTTGGGATTGGGGCTTTTTCAAACAGGAGGTCTGTAAACTTTGCCTATTTCATTAGTAACTAAATGTATTCAGGATCTTTTAAAATAACAACAAATGAAATCAGGATAACAAGTCTTATCACGTAATTTATTTTTGGATTTAAAATTATCATTTTTATACATTTTTTATAAATTCAACAATTACAAAATTTTATTTGAATTTATTGAAAAGTTGTAGTAAGGTGTTTAATATATATATATATATATATATATATATATATATATATATATATATATATATATATATATATATATAATGTACATATTTCAAATGTATATTATTTGAATGTGAATATAACAAATGTCATCCCATCTCAGCCCAGTTTAGAAGTTATTAATATTTTTATATAAATATTTAAGTAATCGTAAAACATATAATATTAGATTTTGGCTCTAGTTGTAGTAATATTGTGTTATAATAACAACTATAATTATTATTGAAATATTAAGTAGAAAGAAACCAAATGATTTTTTTATTAAAACGAGATATCTGCTTGTTAAGAAAAACTGTAATTAAAGGTATAGAAAAAAATACACGTTAATGTCTTAATAATTTAGTATGATTTCATTTCATTCAAGTGCTTTAAGTAAGTAAATTATGCTTTAAGTAAGTAATTATGCTTTAAGTAAGTGATAAAACGTAATTGGAAAGTCATTAGGCGTTTAAGTTTGGCTTTGAAATCTCCCGAGAGTCCACCGTACACCATACAGCCTTAGTCGAAGTGGGGAAAAACAAGGGAGGTAACTAGGAGAGTTGATGCGACTTATATGGAAGGAAGGAGATAACATAAGCGATTGAACTGTTTTAGGGAGCAGATTGCGAAGAGAAATTTGGGAGATGTGCAGTTTCCAGGAGAGGGTTTGATCAAAAGTAACACCTAGGTATTTAACGGTAGTATGGAATAAGATAGGGTAGTTGTTCAGGAGAAGATTGGGGAATACCTCTGGACAAGGGTGGAGATTCTGATAGGAGGCTATTAGGATTTACAAAAAAAAATCAGGACCATAATCGTTTGTATGGGACTTCTGAATGGAGCTAAGAAGATCATCAGTGATAATGTGGGGAAAAAATCAGTATTAAAAGAGGAAAACATAGGAGCCGGACTGGACGTGATGTGGTTGCTAAATGGCAGGAGACAAAGTGAGCGTAGAAGCTATCAGCAGAAACGGAAATGGACTGGGACTGAGGTCTATTACCAATGGTCAGTTTCCTAAGAATAGCCCAAGTGGCATTGGTATTAGGGGAGTTCAATAAGGAATGATAGTATTAACTGGATTTGGTACGGCGTACTGCTGACTATTGAGTACTGTTTCGAAGCTGTTCGAAGAATAGAAAATCTTCAGGAACTCGAGTTCGTTTAAACCGTCGGCTTGCAGCATCTCTTTCTCTCATACACTCTCTCAAAGCAGGCGTCAGCCAAGGAGCGGAAGGATTTTGTTTGTGATAATAGGAGCATGTCGGTCGAGGATAGAGTGAAGATGAGTGGTTAAGGTTTCTACCATGGTGTCGATGGATTTTGAGGAGTAAATACGACTAAAAATAAATTCATTCTTGATATAGATTAACTTTGAAGTATGTTTTCGTGAATTTCGACTTTATTGATAAAAATACACTGCAAGTACGTTCAAACAACACCAAATCTGTTGCATATCGAATATCGACATGCGTACAATTTTCTGATTACGTTAAGAAAAATTCTTCAGATTTTATGCAATAATCCAACGATATACTTAATTTTAATATCAATTAATAAACTTTAATGTAATACTTACTTTGATGTAATCATTTAAAACGAAGAAGATGGCTTCGCATACTTCCGGAATTATATTTGTAATGGAAGATTTCGAAACCCTGAACATTACTGATAAGATAGGAAAATTTGTTCCTGAGGCTAGGAACGCTGAAGTTATCTCTAGCTTTAGTCTAGCCGGGAGAGCTTTTCGCATCAAAGTGTCCTTTCGTGATACCTGGGGCGTTATCAGAACCAATAACTCTTCGAATTGGTTTACGGTCAGCCTCATAATTGATCTGAATTGTTGGCGATCATTTTCCTATAGATCTCTGAAAAGAGTTTCAGACTCCCCTATATATTTTTTATTCATCCAATCTCTTACCCATACTTTCCGTTTTTTTTTTTTTTTGCAACTCCTGTTCACACTCTTCTAAGACTTCTTCAGTTAACATTCTGGAAAGGGATGTGACAACTTTCTTCATAACTACTTTATATTGCTTTGCAGTCATTTCAATCTGAATGAATAAAAAAGTGTTTTTCAATTTCCGTATACTTCGATTGTTCAATACTAACTGGCAATATGTAAACGGTTATACGCCAGTCAGTTGGAATGCAAACTGTCTCAGCTACTCTTAAATGCTTATTATTGATCTAAGATCTAAACCATGATTTCGTTTTTTCTTCTGCTCTGAAGCTCCTGGTCACTTACTTCTAAATTCTCTTCATATACAGTGATCAGAAAAAAATTCATACAAGGGATGATACGAGATATAAAAATCAGTAAGATTCCTTTATATAGATTTTTTTAATTTAAACGCATATTAATAACTTCTATAGCAATCGTATGAATTTACTCAAAAATGTTTGCCTAACAGTAAGTACGTATATTTTTAATATAAATTAAAGTATAAAATAAGAATTTTAATGCAGTAAAACTTTTTGTACATAGCTGTGTTATACAATAATTTATTTTACAAACAAATTTTAAATTATTAATATTTTTGATACATTTCTTCGTTTTAGAGTACCAATTGGGCATTGATTAGATCTTGTTTGAAGTCGAATAGGATTTTCCATATATTTTGATTTCTGAGCTATTAATCGACATAAGTCCATAAACGTTCGATGGGATTCAAATCTAGACTCTGAAGAGGAGTTCTAGTTTCATTTGGATAATAACCGCTCGGGCTAAGGATTGCTATCCTGGTAAAATGAAAACTCTTGCTACATTAAAATTATTATTTTATACTTTAATTTGTTTAAAAAAGTATGTTTTTGTTGTTATGCTAACAATTTTTAAAATATTGATTTGTGAGAAGATTTGTGTTGAATTTATAATTGAGTGTGCAAATAAAAAAATATGTTGGAAAGAATTGTTGTTTTTTTTTTGCCACCTATCCTTTCATGTTTGAAAACTTTTGCTGGACGGGTTTCTGAATTGCGAATATGTACTGTTTTTCGGCCATTTCTAGAAACTAAATAAATAAATACTTATTTTAAAGACCCGCAAGATAAAAGACAATAGCATTTGTAAATACAATTCTTGGAATATTGCGGTAGCCTTGGTTCCAGTCACATCTTTTTCCAATTAAGCACACTCGCTTTGACCACTGAGTTATAATATCCTGTGACCCTTGTCCGTGGGAATAAGTCCGTTTGGAAGTAGGAATCTTGACCATGTGGTATATTTATGTGACGTGCATCCGCCCTAATTCTAACAGCTGTCAAGGCTTCCGCCCTTAGAGATGTTTTATTACTTTACTTCTGAATATCCTTTGTCCAGCATCCTACCCTTAGGTTGCCGCCCTCAACGTTCCTAAAAATAAGTTTCAACGCCTATCACCCCCTCTCCTACCCCGGTCAATCTTATCCCCATCCCAGAGTTGGGGTATATTACCGCCCTTAATATTAGAGAAATTCATTCCATCTGTAAATATGTCAATAGATGTAACTTTGTAAGAATAAAGTCTTTTTAAGTCTTTACTGTTGTGAGTTCGTTAATTCGCGTAACACTCGAATCGTTCTACATTAACGGGAATGTGTAAACTTTATGCGCCTGTCTACTGGAATGTGACTGGCACAGTGTAAATGAGCCTTAATTGATGAAACATCTTGGTGGATTGGTAAGATTCCTTCTTCTAATTTTAAAAGCAATTTGCTGAAAAATTCCCAGCTGCTCTCATGTTTTGTTCGAGTTTTCTACTGACAATGTTGTCCCAAAGTGACGATTTCTTAATATTTGCTTCAACAATAGTTGTTCTATTTCCTTTCCTTACCACTGGTAGTATTAGAAGTCCCTACCAAACACTATAATTTTCCTTCCGAACAGTTGTTCCGAATTCATAATGTCTTTCAGTAGTTTGTTTAATACGGTGAATGCATCTTTTTGCACCATCGAAACTTCATCCCAAACAATCATTGCAGCTGTTTTAATGATATCTTCCTCTTTGGAATTCAGCCCTACCGATGATGTAGAGGTCTGGTAGTAAAGGAACAGGGAATTTGAAAACTGAATGCGCAGTCCTGCCTTCGTCATGAAGTACAGCAGCAATACCCGTCCATGCCACAGACACAACGCTCTTGTTTAGTCCTCGAAGTATGTGTATTAAAGTTTGGTAAATGAATGTTTTACCCGTTCACCCAGGCCCGTCTATGAAAAAGTATCGACTTCTGTTTCGTTGTAGCGTATCTAGAACCTCATTAACGATATTGTTTTGTTCATTATTTAATTGCTGAAACATGATGTATCCTTGGTCATATTTCTTCTACCCAATTAGTTGAACTTTCATGCTAAGGCTGTTCGAATATGGGTGGTAAGCCAAAATCCCGTATGTTCTTACCATGTCCCTTAAGAATGTTGTCTACTTGGCATAATGCCTTGTTATATCTTTCAGATTCATTGTAAGTGGAAAGGTTATACTCGGAAAGGGAATCTTTAAAATCGTTTCACAGTTGCATCGCGTCGTTTATTGAGAAAATACATAAGATTGCAAAAAGTTGTCTTAATTGTTTAGGCATTTCAAAACTACTTGCTTCTTGAAGGCAATAAAATAAATAAATAAAATAAATATCCGTCATTTTGTAGCAAGTTCAAAGATTGTGCTGCCTCTGTGAAATAATCACACGTCTTCCCATGAACAGTTTTCAACTTCTTAAAACTAATAGGTCCCCTTTTGTGAAGCAGTAGTAACCTCAGGCTGAAGAGTTCTGTAGCGATTGGGTTAACAGTTTAATTTCTGCCAAAAGTGTTAGTATTCCTTTTACGTTGTTGCCACATTCCATTTCTCCACGTATAATGTTGAGAAAGTTCAACATATAATAACGTCTTGTCGTTTTCATCTTCACAACAAAGTTTAAAATAAGCCATTAATTTTGTTTCTTTTTCATATTCAGGTTGTATAGATTTGTCAGGTTGGAAGTATATGAATTGTTCGTTAGGCAAGTGAATGGGTAATCGCTCAACAGTATGGGATTTCTGGTACATAGGCCTTTCATGTAACCTCCACATCGCTTCTGGTGGACTAACATATCTGCAGTTTAGGAATTGCTGCACCTCGTCAGAAAAATGTCCATTATTTGATTCTATTTGAATAGTTGAACAGTCGTGCCTTTTGTACACATACTTGTACAGGTGATTAACGGACTTAATAGAGGAGCAAATTCCAACATTAATATGTGCGTTATACCTTAACGACATATATGGATTGTAGGATACAACCCATGAATTATCGACAATGTTGTTTTTTTATTATTATCATAGTTCCATTATTTCTTCGCCTAAATACCGGATACCCATTGACGTTCAATGATATTTCATCAGCAAATTCCTTTGGAAAACGCCCAGTACAATGTTCGTCTTCCATAAAAGGCGATTTTGGGTTGATAGTCCCGCATTGCCCATGTATCATATAATTGTTGACAATGTTATATAGCCTACAGTTAGTTTGTGGATCAGGGATTTCCGCACTCACGAAAGAATCTACGTCTTCTATTTCTCTGAGTTTATCAATGTTTCGAAGAATTAACAACATATGTGCATGAGGTAACCTCCTTTTCTGAAATTCAATAACTTGAACGTATGCTGAAATTACTCCCACAATATGACATTCAAAATTTTGTTTAAAAAAAAATTAATTTGCAGTAACGCAATCTCTTTACTAAGTAAGGCCTATTGTATATTTCTTCAAACGGCTTTAAATTTGAAGTGATTTCTTCCCATCGTGGATTTCATGTAAATGTGATGAATAAATGGGGTTCGCCAAATTTATTAACTATGGACATTGCATCTTGATAATTTTGAACCATATTTCTGGGACTGGCAATGAAAGTGGAAGGCACTATTACACGTATTTCTGGCTGGAAGTTTTGTTCTTCGTTTTGCATATAATCCATTAAGCCTCTATATGTCTGGGCCCGTAATTCTTTTTGATGCATCCTCACATATACAATCCTTGCTCCTTCTACTTTCACGTAACTATCTACTATATATTGATGAAACAATTTCCCTGCGGAATGTATTAAGCTAAAATCGTCTCGTTGAGCTAATGGCAATAATTGGCAATAAGTTGGATTGTGGTATTTCAGACATTGGTCCTATGTATATCAACATACCCATTCTAGGTTCCCGACCTGATTCTCCGCATGGAAATAAAATTGGATAGCACATTGGGTCACAATGCGGATTAAGATAATTTATATCAGTCAAATCCTTGGTAGATTTGTAATGAACAGCAAACTCGTATTTGCCAGATGGTGCTCCATCAGTTGTCGTGAAGACTGCAGCAATCTCACTTTGATCAGCTGGTAAATTATATCTCCTTTTGTCGAAAGCATTATCTATTGTAAAATGTAATTTCTAATCTTGAACATGTGAAGGAGCATCCTTAATTGAGCGGAATAGTTGAGCATATGGGTTAACAACATTTAAGAGATCTTGCAACAACTTCATGATTTCTTTTGAACATTGGACATTAGCAGAATGGGTCATTCTTAATTTTAATGCCTCGCTTGAATTGATAAAAAATATATATGAATATGAAGGAATCTAAGGAATAAAACATTTAAACTACCTGATGCCGGGGGAGTCTTTTAAATCCCCGCCCATATCCCCTGGCCCGGGAAAACCCCGTATATCCTTAAAGGCAAGGAAGGGGAGAACAAAAAAAAAAAAAAAGAGCTTTGGTTTCTTTCTTAGTGCCAGCTTGACATGTAACCCATTCTCCCGTAGCCCTTTCCTTCCAATGACCTTTGTAGCATGGGAAATAACCGTTGAGCGGACCTGTTTTGGGACAGGAGTCCACTTGGCTTTTATCAGACCCGCTGATTGTTAAGCTTTAGACGTTAAGGCTTAGCCGTCACGGAAAGCTTTGTAGGCGATAATTTTACAATATCCGCCAATGTTTTTTGTTTGTATTTTATTGGTCGTGAAGAAATCTCAATAATATTTTCGTCCATTTTATTCTGGTTTTGCTCTGTTCGTCTTTTTTTTTTTTTAGCAGCTTAGCCTTCCTCCTACTTCGCTTGCTCCTTACAATTTCAAAACCTTTTATTTCTTTGGAGGTTCCAGATTTGGAATTGAGACATTTTAGCGCTTGATATCACTTGAGTTACCTTTGGCATCGGCGTCTACATTATTTTTCGGGATATCATGTCCACTGCGCTAGAAGAATCTAAGTTTCTTTTACGACCTTCTGAACTAGAGGAAACACTGAATACCGTACTACAAATACTGGATTTGTATTCTTCGCCATTTTCTTTACAAAATGCAGTTTCTAGGATGCCGTAATGACCGACTTGAATTTATTATTAACTTGCTATTTATGGGATTGAGGGGTTTTTTTGTTTTGTTTTTTTGACAATTTCTTTTAAGATTTTGTAGAAAAGTTCTTTCGTCCAATAAACTGTCGTTACGTGGATCATCTTCGGTATCAGACGTTCTCTTCCTTGGTCTTTTGGCTGAAGGTTGATGTTCCTTAAGGCTTTCAATGATCTCCTCTTCCATTCTTACACCATTGTTATTTACCGTGGTTTAGTAATCCCCACATATATTATTACAGTAAGGCTCGAAATCCATTGTACCAAATATAAGCTCCTGTCATGCTCAAATACCATGAATGGGGTACTGTTGGATTCAGAATTTCACGGAGGGTTAGCGAATCGTATTCTCCACTTTTGTTTTTCTTTCTAAAATAAATAAAGTCGATACAAACATTTTGCTAGGCTTCAATACTGGAACGGCGGTAGGTCTGTAGATCGATACGGGATAAATTGGATCTTGAAGATTTTGATGTGTGCAGCAAGATCCGAATAGTTCCCTCGGAACTATCGGATCCTGCCTTTTTTAAGGCATAATTTCTCTTATCAAGCAATGTAACCGCCTCCAATGATATTTCTCTCTTCAAACGAATCTCTGATGCCAATAGGTGGCATTTCGGGTATTGGAGAGTTCCAAGGAGCTTATTCTTATCTAGGTAAACAAAAATTATATAATTCAAAGTTCTGACTTCCTAAGCTATGGCCACATCGAAGATCAATGAAAAAAGTATTCATTTTTGAAAGAACATAACTGCCTGTGGGAGTATTGCCACGTAAACAAGAATAAAAAATAATGTTCTTTATTTTGGACATTTAACTTTTTTTTTTCCTACCCTCCAGGAATTTCTTTTTCCAAAGTACAATATATTAATGTTATATATACATTTTTTTTTTATTTTCTTCCTTTTTATTGGAAATTTAACATAACTAGATTACACTTTTATATCTTTATAAAACAGTTGTATGAAATTAAATCAAGCACACATATTAAAGATTATTTTTTCATATACTTTTATCTGATAACAGTGTTGCCGTCACATCGTCAATTGACAATTTAAGCCAACAGCGAGGTGTAGATGATTCTGGATGAATCTGGAATCATTATTTGCATAAAAAATAATTCATTGATGTGCCAGATCTGCAACCAGTCATGTGCCGTGATTGGATGTGCAAGATTCTAGTAAAACTCTGGTAGAAGGAAATTTGAACCGTACCGAAGGGAAAAAGCTAACCGTGATCCACTAGGGTAGATCCACTAGCGCAAAGCGGCAGGCGTTCCCATAACTTTATATGAGTAACAGTTTGGGGACGAATAAAGCAATAAAAACGAGTAATATGTTAGGAAGCTAGTGATCTGTAAAGTGTTAGCGCTTAACGAATGCAAATCTTAAATTAATACATTTATCACCAGCATATCAGTCACTAAAGTCATTAATAATTTATATCAGCTTAATCTATTATCACCCGCCAGTGCAATGTTTTCTTTCTGCTGTAGCTCAGTTACAGCTTTACGATTAATTATGTCAAATAGTTAACGACTATCCTCCTGCAAATTATTATAGATAACTTTTATATTGAGATTATAATTTTTGTTTTTTATTTTTAAAAAATTAATACTAATATGACTATGAAAATATGAACTTCAATTGATTATATTGATTTTTTTTCCATTAGGTAGTTTATATTTTTTGGCTGTGATTTTTACTTCGAGAATGGAAAAATAAATGCCTACAGTTGAGTGATTTACTTACGTTTGCAATAACTACTAGTTAAACATAAAACCAATATTCTCAGATATCCATTTCATTGTATACATTAATAAATTCTATATTTTCATTTATTTACTTACGCTGTATTTTATTTTACAATTTTAAATTATAATAATTTGATGATTACTTTTTTCTCTAATCCCCTATGTAAATTAAATTTTACATTTTTATTACTCGGCAACAGGGGTCCAACAACGAAGTTTACTGACGTTTACTTGGAACATATGAAATATTGTTATACCAAAATGGAAACGAGGGAGAACTGTTAAGAACGGGAATGAGTGTTACACTTAAGATAACTGAGTTGTGACAAAAATAACGTTTGTGTTATTAAAATAAAAATTGTTTCCTATTTATATCTCTTTGCTAATTTGTTTACTTAATTTGTAATTGTTTATTTAACAAATGCTTCTGCTCATGCGGGGTCATTAGCATATCGACTTTTGTCTTTGTAATCTTATTAGTGATTGTGTTTATTTCTATTGAAGTTCAACTAGCTCGTCGTGGTATCGAGTTTCTGTGTGATTTTTACATGTATTTTTAAATTCCAGCTTAAATAGTTTTGTTCAGACTGAAGAAAAGTATTGTTTTTTTTTACTCTGAAAAAACAAAATGTCTAGTTTTTCTTATGGATGTTTTATACCATCCATTTTTGGAGTGAGAATGTTCCGATTAAGTACCTATTACTACTGTTAGAGCAAAAGGTCGTATGTAAACATTTTCAACTTTTAATTCTATTACTGCTGAAGGTGACATATTGTATTCTGTAACTGATATAAGCATTCTATCCCGAATAAAAAATTAAAAGAGTTAAATGCAAAAGTATATTGGTTATACCAATTCTTTACATATAGTAACTATAATCGTCAAGTATTAGTAACTATTTTGCTTTAATTTTTATTTAAAAAATCGATTTTTTTTATTAGTCTGGGTCTAATAAATACTGCGTATGGGTCTTGCAACAGTTAGGCGGTATTGGTGTTGGTCTTGCAAAGTGCAAGACCAAGACCGATTTTGGGCAACACTAACTACAATGAATTTGATTGTTTTTACCTAACTATAATTGTTTTTCAAATTAGTATTGTTTTTCAAATTTTTAATAATTAATTGTTTTTCTTGTACGGAATGGTAAACGTCCGAGGTGCAGACCGAAGCGAAGGTGGGAAGATTGCGTTAAAGCCGATCTGAAGAGAGTGGATTTGGACGGCGAAATGTGGAGGGAGGTGTGTAATAAGAGATTAGTGGTTTCGCTATTAAACCTTCGGGTTAGCTAAGCCTTTTATCATAATTGTTTTCCAAAGTAAATAAAAAGTATTAAGTTAGAAGTAAATTCCTGTAAGTTATGAAAATGCCATATTAGAAGATAAGTTGACAGAAATATAATCAAAAAAGTTACATTTAATGTCCTACATTACAGTCCTACATAAAAGAAAAAAAAAATTAACACAAAAATATAATGTTCATAGAACAAAAAATAAGCAGTTTTTCTTCTTCTCAAAAATTTTAGTTTTTGTTCTTACAGGCTTTTGCAGTGTGATATGTTCTATTATTAAATTGTTTTTTGGGGACTGGGGGACATTCTATTGATTTGTGATTTTTGATTACCAGAGTCTAGAAATAATTTTTTATCACATCATCTTTAATTATTGAAATATTTGCTAAATAGAAACAATTTTGTTCAAATAGGCAAAATATTTTTTACTAAAAAAAAATTAATTAAATCAATTAATGCATTCACTTTAGTCCTGCTAGATTGTATTAACATCCCATTGTGCAATAGGTGAATGGAAATTGAAAAAGAACTAGAATTATTGCAAATATAATATTAGATGTATTATTCTACTTTTTTTTAGAAGGGTACATTATATATATATATATATATATATATATATATATATATATATATATATATATATATATATATATATGAATGGAAATTGAAAAAGAACTAGAATTATTGCAAATATAATATTAGATGTATTATTCTATATTTTTGAGAAGGCTACATGTATATATATATTAGAAATGCGCGTTGATTTAAACTTGATGGAAGTCGGACGGTGATATTTGGATGACCTAGTTGACTAAGAGCACCGAGTCCCTCAGATACTGCTATATGGAGTGTGGCCTGGAGGATATATAATATCATGTTGCCGCTCGGTGGGAAGGGGTCGCTCATGTCCTTGGAGTCTTTCTCCAGGCTGAGGCAATTATATCGGCTGCTGGACAACGCCCATCGCGAGATCCGCATTGTTGTGCATCTGCCTCTAGCCGAGGGGTTGTAATGTTATCTCATCTGGAGCATTCGTTAAGCCGGTCTAATAGTGAGTCATTTCGCTTTTCTTATTGGTATAACTAATGATTGTAATACCGAGATGAAGGATAAAGAGAATTTCTTTAAAAAATCGATTTTATTGAAAGGCGAACAAGGAAAAATAAAAATATGTAAATAAATTTGGACATTGGTAAAAAAAAAAATATTTTGGAATTTATGAAAATTAATTGGTCCTCTGATTTAACAGTATCAACAGGTGAGAACAAACCTTATCCATATCGGTTTACACTTTTAAAATTTTGGTGTCATGTGTTAACTAGTTTGTTGAAATAAAATACATCCTAACCAATATTAATTTTAAAAAATACTAGCAACGAAATGAATTCTATTTGGGCCTTCGACTTATTCGCATAGTGTATTGGTCGGTGAATAAATGGCAATAGAATATGTAAACAATTAAGTTCAATGTATTACGAGGGAGCAGTTAATTTTGTTTATCCTTCCGAAAATCATGGCTCATTCATAACAACAGACTAAAACATCTACACAAATTACTGTTAACCCAGTCAATGAATGATTTTAGAAGGAAATGGCGAGAGACAATTTTTGACTTTGGGACATTGTTTGGACTGGTAAGGAGGTAAACTAAAGGTCCCCACTCCTAGGTGGTAAGACCTAGAAGGTAAGGTAACTTTTTACGGGTTTTCGCTTATATCAGGAAAAATATCCATCGCAGCAATAAAGACGTTCTATACGAAATTGCATATATGGCTAATTTTGAAAAAAAAATATTGCCTCATGTTTATTACTGTATTTCGTGTTTTTGTTTATATCAGAAAAACTACCTATCGCATTGACAAAGACATTGTATATAAAATTCAAGGTGATAAAATTTCCAATATGAATAATTATATATCCTTTTTCGCTAAATCGCCTAATTTCTCAGATATCCGTCCTCAACTACGCCAGTTTGGAAAAAAATATATATATTTAGCTCATGTTTATTACTGCATTTGACTAGCTAACTCTTGATTACTTCGTTCTACGATTAAGCCATGCAGAAGAAAGTTTTTAATAATTACATTTTTTTCAAGAATGTGTATTATTTTATTAGTTTATATCTAATCGTTCCAAAGTTAAAACAATTTTAACTTCATATGTCAATTCCAAGAATTTTAGAAAACAATAATTGTTATAATATTTGTTGTTTTGTATATATATACGTAGAGATGTATAGAAAGTTAGAGCAATGTAATAACGTTGAAATGGGATATACCATCATTTTTTGTATGATATGGTACAGATGATTGGGTCTTGAAAGAAACTTAGTGGACTGTATTGAAATGAACTATAATTATATTTAAACAGTATATAGAGATTAGGGTTTGGCGTATAAATGTTTTACACATCGTACTTGATGTGGCTGGATGCTAACTGAGGTACGGTGGTGGTATCAGTGGTCGGCCGGCTGCAGTAATTCGTCACCTCCATTGGTCCGGTAAGTCTCAGGTTCTACTCCATGTCTCTTCCCATGGTAGAACAGCATGAAAGGTAGTCTTGAAGAGGCTAGAGTATTCGTCTACTTCGTGAGGTTTTAGTCGCCCATTTTCTCCCCACTAGTAATAATAGTTTTAGTGCAGACAGCGCCACCATCGCTGCAATGTTACCTACTGCTGGCCTTTTACATGTACCCCATGAAAGGGGGGGGGGGAGTAACCTCAATTTAGGGTGATCAACCCTAAACAAACATATATCATAAATTTTTTTTTCTAATATATTTGTGCCATGTACAAAAATAAATAAAGTTATAATAGAATAGTACTCGTCAATTAACTTTTGAAAAGCTATTGTAGTATTTTTTTTTTAAACTTATTTATTGAAAAATATTACAATCTGTCTCAAAGGACATTTATAGTAGTGTTCAGAGATCACATTCACACTCTATGTACAATAAATAAAATAAAATATAAAAATTCATAAGTGGTTGGTTGTAGTTGTTTGAATACGAAGTAGGTGGTGCAATAGAAGTTGTTTGAAGAAATTTGTGGATGAGGATTGATGGAGGGCGATATGTAAGGAGTTTCAAAAAGGATCTATAGGTCGAAATTTAGTACTTAGTGGCTGTTTAGGGGAATGTAGAGTAAGGAGTTCTAAAATGTAGAGAGGATTTTTGGTTCTGAGTATTTCATGAATGAAGCAATCAAGCAATTCATGAGTCTCTTTAGTCTTATCTTCAGCCTTGCAGAGAGCAGGTCACAAGGAGCTGTATGAGTTGTTTAAGGATAGTTATAGATTTTCGGGTAAATCGAGAATTATGGTTATTACAGGAGAGGTTTTTATTGAGGTAAGGTAGGCGAAAGTAAGAAAGGAGACTGATGAGGTGCCTGGAGCCGATGAGGATAGCCTTAGTTTTATCTGCGTCCAGCTTCAATCTATTTATTTCTGCCTGTCTTTAGACACATCAGGTATCCTCTTGTAGCTTTCCAGTAGCCTCGGGCATCTTCGAGGGTTGAAACGATTGGCAAATTTGGAAATCATCGGCATAAGAGTGAACGGGAGTGATAAATGGAGTCAGGAAAGACGCTAATGTAAATACAGAGAAAGGTAGAAGAGAAGGAGGAGCGCTGATGAACACCTCTATTAATTGAAGGGACGAAGAAAGAGATTTATTAGGAATGACAACTCTGTGAGCAGTGGGATGAGAAGGAGCGGAACTATTTTAGAATGCTGATTGACATGGGCAGACTTTGCAGTTGGGAAAGGATATAATGATTGACGGAATCGAAGACTTTGGTAAAGTCGAAAAGTATTAAGATGAAATATTTTCTTTATATCTATGGAGGATTGAAGGTCTTGAGTAATCTTTAACAAAGCAGATTGTACGGAATATTGCGAATGAAAACCGGATTGTAAAAACACGACGGTTTTTCTCGAGAAAGTTATTCAGCTGAGAATCAACTTATCTTTCCAATGACTTGAATAAAATGGAAATGGGTTCGAAGTCGAAAGTTGATGAAGGAGCAGGAACGTTTGTTCGACGACTTCACGATTTTCGTCCACGCTTTCTGGAAATGGAACTCTGGAGAGAAAAATTATATACCATAGTCGTTGGTTTTGGATCTAAGGATGGTACAGATTAGATCAACAGGAGAAATAGCATTAAAATAAAACTTATATGGATCAAAGGAGGTTTCATTAATGGAAAAAAGTGAGAGGTCAGACGAAATCGCAGAAGGGAGATGGTCAGAAAAACGGAATTTAGTTCGTCCGGATTAACTGGATAATAGGTAGATACTGCGATGCTCCAATAAAAAACAGTATAATTTTTATGAAAATAAAAACTATAAATCTTTTGGAATCTTACAATTGTTAATTAAAAGAGTACTTAAATTGTCTAATAGAGCTCAGCTGAAAAATGTAAACTGAAAATAGAGTTTAAAAGAAAAAATATAACCCGAGATGGCCTTCGTACCTCAGAACTAATCTCCTTTGTTTTCCTTTTGTGTGAGTTTTTAGTCTGTCGGCGACTCCAATAAATAATAATATTTTAATTTTTAAAACTTAAACAAACAAGTATCTCGTGGCAATCGAATCACGTAGAATGTTTTCGGAACAAACTACGGATTATCTCAAAAACAGTACATTTTTGGACTTTAAACCATAGGACCCGGTATTAGATTTTTAATAAAGTTTTAGTAGAATTTTTGTTAGTCGACGCTTCTTCACGGACTTTCTTTTTCGTTTGATAGCTCTTATTTTATCAAAATCCATTGCTCCTAAGAGTCGGAAAAGAGATCTACTAATACTACTGTACTGTATGTAGTGTACATTTTCTTATTAAGAAAAGATGAATAGTAATACATGCAAAGCATATCACTTGTAAACAAGTGTTGCATAAATAATTGGAACATAAATGTTGCAAAAATGGAGTTCCAGAAATGAATTTTGCAAAAGTTATTTCACATGCTATTAATTGGATGGAAGTGATCAAATATACGACCAATATTTTTTTTTTTTCCAACCTAAAGAATTTTAATCACTTTTTGTTTTATTTCCTTTATTTTACGAGGGGACAGAAAATAATACAGGATCATTATAATACGGAACGTAACAATACCACAACCCTGTCTAAACCTTCCCGAAGACATTATATCCGTTTATCAGATTAGACTGGCAATGCGGTTCAAACTGCTTTTGGATATTTTTAAATTTTCGAATATATTTTTTCGTGTCTTTTACTCCTCTTTAAGCCGATTCGTAAGGCAGTTTTGCTGACCTCCCTCTCCTCATTTAGCCATTATTGATTTATATTCACTTGAATTTCCAGCTTGTTTCAGAGAGAAGGAAAGTTATTCCCGATAAAAAATAAAATAAACTGGTTTGTTCTGCTAATTTTCAAGGACATTGGTTCAGTATTGCCATGTAAGTACAGAATAATTAATTCTAAAGTTTTCTCTTTTTTCCAATTATTTTATTTTATACTCCTATAAGATAAGAGGGGATCAGCGATCAGGGACATTTAGGCATTTGGTTAGATTGATAAGGAATTTCTACTTAACGGTTTCTGAGTTTTAATTTCCAATGGCTTGTAAGAAGTGAGTATAATAGTAATAACTCAACTTCAGGTTTTGTTTTTTTCCTGTGAGAGCACCTTGTCATCGATCTGTCTAATGCCGGGCTAAAATTCATTATTGTATCTTCCTACGTAATGCAAACAGTCAAGGAAAATTAATGGAAAAGCTTTATTTCTAAGCAGTAATTTGTTAAGCTTTTTCACAGATATTACCTAAATTATAAAAAATTACTATAAATATTTTGGAATATTACAATTGTTAATTAAATAACATGTGAATTACCTATATGTTTGAAAGATTGCACCTGTGGATATTGCAGGACGTTTCTTGTGCTAGAAACGAATAATGACAGATCTTGGTGGAATTTTCCAGTTTTGTTAAATTAAAAAAAATACATAAAAGCTTAGTTACTAAAATAATCTGGGTTTTACGAATTTTTCGAAACCTTTTATATTGTCACAACGTTTCGGTTTTCTACGCCATCTTCAAGCCATCAAAAATGATTGGGTCTTGTTTGGATTTGGCCCGCCAGTTAATTTATCTAGTAACAGTTACTTATTGATAACTTAAAAATATAGGTTAAAGAAACATATGATTTATTTAATAACAACTTTTTATACATAACCAAAAACAATAACATACTTTTAAGGAGTTACTTCAGGTACCTCTGGAGGCCAAAATTCTACTATGTTCTTAAGGATTTTATCAAAAACGTCTTCATTTGAGTTTTTATGCCTCCACATTAACTCACATAAATACGAGTCTAACATAGAGCGATGAGTCCCACATTCCTTTTTGTTTCTCCTTTTGGCCTTCGTCCACAAGACTCAACTCTTTGAGTGTGACCACCAGTCTCTTGATCGGCGAAAGTTTTGGAGTGATTTACAGTAAAATGCCTGTAATCCTTTCCAATCATTCCTTCTATCCCACTATAGGACTTCCACAGGTCAAACATTATAATGGAACTCGGTCTAATTGATGTTGTTATGCACTCCTCCATAGTTTCTCTTCTCCTATGGGGAATTAGAACATTGCGTCTTTAGTTTCAGAGATCCAGCCAAACAGCCATTGCTGTGGATAGGTGCTTCCTACATTATAGTGATAGGAATTTTTAGGAGTCAACAAATTAGTAGGAATTTTCTCATGAAGTGCTGAAAACATTCAAAAATTTGCTTTTTGTTGCCCAGTGTCCCGTTCCCGGATAACATTATTGCATTTTTTATTGTACTTAACTATAGCGAACTAAAATAACACATACCATTTCATATGTTACATGTAATTACAATAATAGGCTCAAGTTTAAGTATAAAAAGATACAGGATACTTTCAATAGATTCTATCAGATATTATTTTTCTGCTTACTATTGTTTCAAATAAATTGGATATAGGTCTGTCTACTTCGATGTCTAGACGATGGAGGAGGTTGAAAATGTGGAGGTTATCCACGGAAAATTCTAGTCACTGAGGTGACGACTCGGATGTAGTTCCTACATTTCTGCTATATGAGATATTTGCAGTTAGATATATTTATTAGAATTATTGCTTGTAATGGTAACGCTAGATTATATGTGCTCTTTCGAAAAAAAAATCTGTTACATTTGATATTTTATTTGTCTTTCTTTTCTTATGCCTCTTGACTTTTCGGCTTCTGCCGTGAGTATAGGCGACAGCTGTGGTTCTCTTTAAGCGTTTAGTTCACTTGACGATATCTAGGGAACACGTGGTCACCTCCTCCTCATCAAGCACTTTTCCATGAGTCATTTATTACTTTATAGATAGATGCCCTTTTGGAAGCAAGTTCCTAGTATATTCAAAAATTGTTTTTTTTTTTTAATTTATACTATTTTAAAAACGTCTGCCAAGTAAGTCAGTATAGCTTCCTCGCCGTTTTCATTGGCTAAAATATATCTTTATTACAAGGGCTAACATTTTTCGTATGAGAATAAAATTTCTAGGAAAAGCCGTTTTCGGAAATTTAGTAAACTCTCAACATATTAGGGTTTGATATTCACGAGTTTTGTTTATTGAATACTGAAATGTGAAAGAGTTCTGCATTTGTATGTTGCATATTTGTTTATTCGTAGTTTAAAAAAAAAACAGTGCATACTGAACGTTAATATCACTATTGTTAATGCAAAAGACCATACGTAAAAATTTAATGTTTACAAGAGAGCGAAAGAACTAATTGTTTCTTTATGATTTATTGGTATAATTTCATATTTTATTGCTCTCTGCTATTTTCCATCGTAGCAGACTGCTTATATCAGTTGTAGACTACAAAATGTCACTTTTAGCATAAATAGAATGAATGTTGAAAATATTTACATACGACCTTTCACACTAACAGAAGTGATATATACTTAATAGGAAAATCCAACTTTTTTTTTGTTCGGAATTAACTGTGATATAAAACTATGTGTGGAGTTCACACAACTTTGATATTTAAGGATGGAATCGAGACCACGGCGAGCTAGTTGAAATTCCATAGAAATAAACACAATCACAAATAAGTCTTTTTTTTATACAGAGTAAAAATTAATTTAAATTTCTCAAAAATTACACGAAATCTAAGTAACGGTAGTAAGTGCCATGCCAGTAACGTTTGAAATCGACCAAACAATACATTATAAATTAACTTTTTGAATAAAACCTAAAATTTTAAGCGAGTTAACCTAACCCCCACTCCAGATAATCAATGCCTTCCACATTTCACAACCAATTGATAACAACTATTTATATTTTTTTTTATCATTACATGAAATTCAATGAAATTGATACCATTTAATTACTATACTACACTTCAAGTTTGGATCAAATCGAACGCGCAATTTTCAAACTATAGGTGTATCAAATAACAAATTTCCTGATCCGAAAGCGAAAGTGTCATTTTTTGGAGTAATGGGCGGAATTTTATCAAATTCATACTTGTTTATCTGTTTACCGTTCCTTAACTTCCCTCCAAGTTTTAGTCAAATAGAACACGCGGTTTTAGGAATATAGACGTGTCAAGGAAAACACGTTTGCTCATATATAAGAGAAAGTAGTGGATAGAATCCAATAAAATTGACACTACATTATTTTTGCACCAATATCTACCTTTATCAACATTGAGCCAAATCAAACGAGCATCCTTTCTGAAATATTGGCATATCTAAAAAAATACGTTTGCGTAAGCAGAAGTGCTGGATGGAATTTGATAAAATTGATATGAGACCATCTAGGCACCAATCAGCATAATCCCTGAAAATTTCATGAAAATCGGATGAACGGTACTAGGTGATATGCCCGTCACATCGATTTGAATACAAACAGACAGGTTTGATCCTTGATGTCTGAAACGTAAAACGCAAGTGGAAATTTTCGATTCTGAGCACAAATTTTTTTTTAACCTCTCGTACGAACACAATGCTTCCCCACCTTGGGTAGCGAGGAAATAAAATAATTATTAAACGTGTCTGGGTGAGACTGCGAGGTATAGGTAGTTCGATAAGAAATATTTTTCAAAAGATGTATTTATCTGTTTAAACAATAAAATATTCAATAAGGTGTTAAATATATTCCGCTATATGTCAAAGTTTTTCCGATCACATATAAATTGAAAAAATATATTAAGATGAATTAGCAACAAACGAACCAAGAGACAGAACATAAACCCCACAGCCTTATGTCTCCAAAATGCAGACAAAGAAAAAAAACCCGTCAATGTTTCGTCAATTCAGGCATCATCAGGACAGAAAAAGGACAGCTAATTTAACATCACTCCGTGACACATGACATCCCATACTCTATAGGAGTTCAAAAGTTTCCAATTATAATTTTACTATGGCGCAAAGAATGTCTGTGTTTTCAATCGAGTATTTATCCTCACAAGTAAATGTTCTATATTTTCAAGAATTTCGCCACTTAATCATACCAGGGTTATGCTACTGAATTCGTTTGATCTATCTCAATTATATAATATAATAGTGTGTTTAAATAGGTTATTCTAAATATGCCTAAATAACTTTTTCAATCTTTTTTACACTTCTTTCTGTGTTTTCGAAATTTTCGTACCTCTCTAAATGCAATAATGAATCTTCGATACGGTCACAACCAGGAGTGATTCTCTGAAGGAACATGCGTAAGTAACTTCTCCGGTACAATTTGTTTGTTTCGAGCAAATACTCTGATTTCAAAAATCTTTGCGGGTGTACTTTTTATGAGTCAAACTGCACGAATATAATCAATTCATTTTATTTTTCCTGTTAACGTGTTAAAGCTTTTATGAAATTCAGTCGATGGAGAAAACACAATATTTGCTTAATCTTCTCGATTAGAGCTGTTCAAATCATCTAAACACAATGGCTAACACATACATATTTTTTTGTCAATTTAACATTTATTACACTGACTTCCACTGAATGTAAACCAAACATCACTTTAGAAAGCTATTTCTGTTATCAATTTATTTTATATTACACACAATTTATGTTATGTTAATAACAGGTATGTGAATATTTTATTATAAAGTTGCAAGGATGCAAGAGAAAGGATTTTTATCATTCATTAAAAATTAGGATACAAAATTTATTTACAAAATATTTTATATAAATCATTTTTCTAAAATATAATATGTCACTGTTTTCTATTTTCTAAAAGATAATATTTCACTGTTTTCAATTTTATTTAATAATGAATTGGTAACATTACGAGGTCGTACATATTTCACGATTTACATAACTCAGGTAACATGACCTCCATTATTACACGGACAGGGCTGTTTCGATTGTATTTATTTTAGCACCGGAAACAAATCTTGTTTCTCTTCCAGCATCTGGAAGGCAGTGAAGGTGCACGAGTACAGTAAATGTCTCTTGTTATTGTGGATGGAGGGGAGCCTAATGTAAAGGAAGACTTAGTGATGAAGGTAGTTGTGTTCCTTCAGGTAGTAGGTAGGGTGTTCCTTGACGTATACTGGTTCCTTGACGATGTAGGGCTGTGGCACGGCGACTGGCACGTGACGTTCGACGGTGACAGGAACTGGGTGAGGTACAGCAACTGGTACATGACGATCGACTGGCACTGGCACTGGGCGGTCAACGTGGACTGGGTAAGGCTGAGGAACAGGGACGTGCACTGGCCTGTCGACATGGACTGGGTAGGGCTGAGGTACTGGGTAGGGGACTGGGCGGTCGACGGGGACCTCAACCCTCACGGGCACTGGCACCTTCTTCTCGATGTGGACTGGGTAGGGCTGTGGTACTGGGTACGGGACTGGCACCTCACGGTGGATGGTGATGGCCGTGATTTTTCCTTCGGACACGTAGGATCTTGGGGCCGGGGCGAGGGCTACGGATCCTGCGAGTGGAGCGGCGGCGGCGTAACGGGAAGCAAAGACTGCACCGGCACCGTGGCCTGCAGACAGGTAGGGCCTAGCGGTGACAGATACTGGACCTGCGGAGAGGATTGGGCCAGGGGAGTGAAGTCTGGCAACTGGAGCGGCCGTGACATGGATAGGAGAATCCAAGTACGAAGGAGAGGCAGTGACGTGGACAGAGCCGGAATGAAGCAGTGGAGCGGCGGTCACAGAGACTGGAGAGGCATGTACGACTGGAGCAGCAGTAACGGCTACTGGAGCAGAATGGACGACTGGAGCAGCAGTGACAGCAATGGAGGCTGAGTGGATGGCTGGAGCTGGGGTGACAGCGATGTGAGAGCCGTGGGAGGATATGGCTACTCCTTCGTGGTGGAAGGACGGCACATCATGGTCAAAGTAGTCGTCGTCGTAGCCAATGCCGTAGCCGACGATGCCTCTCTTCTCCTGCTTGTTGGTCTTCTCGGCGGGGGCTGCGGCCTCCTCAGCTAGGGCTGAGGCCACCAACAGAAACGCTAAGCACACCTGTAACCAAACGAGGCAGGATTAGTGAATCGTTTTGGACCTCTACATCCTGCAAACCCTAAAGTAAAATAAGGTCTGAAGCAGTTCTAGATAAGAAGTTCTGATAAATGATAAATTTATTGGAAGGATTTTTTTTTTTTGCCCTCCCCTTCCTCGCCTTAGGTTATACGAGGCTTTTTTTCCGAATGCGAACTCGTAATTCTGGTATAGTAGTCTATACTAGTCTATTACTGGTATAGACCCTATTACTGGCACATTTACCTTATAGATCTCAGTATTTTTATGTTAACAAATAATTTCGTTATTTTTCATCAAATTGATTATCTCCACTAGTAAAAATAAATAATTAAATTACAGCTGAACTTAAATTAGTTGGGAGTTTTACGGCTCTAGCAAACATTTAGTTATTTTATATACGACATTACTTAGTTTAAAATTCTATTTACAAACATGTACAGATGTCAGTAATATCAAGGGATTAAGGAAACATCAAAATGTATTTCAACTTATAATTCGCCCTCGGTTGAATAGTTTGACAACTATAATTCAAGTTTACACGTAAAACAAATGAATGTCTGTAGAGATTAAAAAGTTGGAACTGCCTAATTTACAATTTATTGTAATTAAGTATTACTGTTAGTTTTGTTTTATCAATTTATTCATCTCTAATAATTTATTATCATTAATATTTTTTTTTATTACTTCTCTTTTTTTACATAAGATTTTCTTTGTTATTTTATTTCACTTGAAGTTATATTTCTTTGTTTATATTAAAGTTTCTCACTTTGTTATATATATATTATTATTTTTATAGTATTGTAAATATGGTATGAATGTGCCTTACAGCTTTAATACTCAATACCATTAAATGTGTTAAAATAAAATAATTTGTTTACGGAAAAAAAGTTTACAATCATCTAAGTCGAAAAAAAAAAAACATTTTACGAATAAGGCACCTTTTTCTGCGGATCTAAATCAATATCAATTGATGGAATAAACCTAAGTTTCAAATTAATAATTTACTTTTGAGCCATGAATAAGTGACTTAACCAAATCTGAATTTATGTTGATTTTTAGATCCTGTTTACGTATCTAAGAAAGAATTTGTGTTTAATAAAATACCACAGAAATACCAAGGTTAAATGAAAAAAAAAAAAAACAATCATAAAAACACGAACTCGTAACAAAAATACGTAGGCATTGAAAGTGACAATGACTCGTTTCTGAAACCGGTCTGTGGATCACGTTGGAAGGTCGTCGACCAATGGCGTAGTCAACTTAATAAGTTGACCTCCTTCCTGTTATTCTTTAAGATAATTAAAATCAAATTGATTAAAATTCTCGATCAACATAATATTGGCGAAGATCAGGAAGTAAAATTTTATGAATGAATCTCTCAAGACAAAATAAAGAGGTAAGAAAATTTCAATTCAAAAACAAAACTTCACGATTTCAATTGAAGAAATAAAATGTTTGGGAGAAGTGGGGACATGTTTAGATACGGATCGACTTGATCGTGCTGCCACACTCAAACCTCCTCCCCTCCCCCCCCCCCATTTAATATTCATGAACTGTATCATCAGACGAAATCGTCCTGTTTGGAAACACTTCTTTCCGACTGAACTAGTTTGGGGATGTTCCTTTCGTTCCAATTCTTGGGGTCCTTTTGGACAGACTGGTACTGGCTTCTCGTTGACCATGATCCTTTTCAATAAACATGCATTTGCAACATCTGGCCTTTGAGTTTGGTGTCAGGATCAACGAGTATCTAATCATATATATGTATTATTATTAAATGTTAATAATCTCGATTTAGATCAGTCATATCAAATATTTTAGTATATTATTTCTACATTTCGAAAAGCTTAAATAATATTCAAGATATTTTGTATTAATTATCTAACTCTTCGAATAAGAAAATATTAGTTATATATATATTTATTTCTTATAAATCTTGTATATATTTTTTCTCTGTGCTCTCGAAAATGAACTTGAACTCTATTATTAATTATTATTTTTATATTAATAACAAATTATTATTATTTAAGATATTTCAAGTTTCATGACCGGTTAAGATCAAACTGTATCGCTTTGTACTTAAAGAATTTAGAAATTTTAACTTCAGTGAGTACAGAAACTGTTTCTTAATCAAAATAAAAGCTTTTTATCATACCATACCATATCATATCAGTACTTATTTGCGAAAACAAGTATGAGTTTTAATACAGATTAAAAAAAAAATAGCATAACCCATTATAGTAGTTTTTTTTCTCCAGAAAACAGATGAAAATTGATTAAATTTTTCTTTAGATGTGTTTAATTAGCGTAGAAAATTTAATAGAATTTTAAAATCGGTTTTACTGCAATATTTATTTTCCATGTTTTGTTTTTTAACATTTTATAATTTGTTTCCACTTAACTTTGACAAAATTGGTGGTAGAAAAAAAATATTGACTCCAAAAGACATATGTCTTACAACGGGCTCTAACTGAATTAACGAGGGCTGTAGAGAATCGCGTGATATCACGAAAAATACTAGGAATATAAAGAAAAGGCTGAGACCTTCAAAAAAAAAAGGTTCTTTTCCGATATCAATCCGATTCGTACATATTTTTAACCCTCCAATTTAATTTGGAAGGGCGGTAGAGGTACGCATAACTTTGAAAACTTAAGAAAACGCAAAAAATCTGATTTAGCCAAGCTTTTATAGTATAGTCGAGTGTAAAATAGACTGCTAAAATCTTTCCATATTTTAAAAGAAAAGGCGACTAGAAAGGAGAAAATTAATTCATTAATATGAAGAAAGTGACAGTGCAGCTGCTACAGGATGATAGCTAGAAAGAAAGATGAATATACTCGTATATTTCCTTGCGATTTCATGATGATTACATTACCAAGTGCACCTGATTAACTATAAATCATCGTAAATTTCCATCAAAAACAAAGGAAACAATCACAAAAAATAAATAAATAAAGGTCGTGACAGAAATCGTTTTAACTTCAGTGCAAAGCAGGTTTTAATTATAAGTATAAACTGATTGTTCCTCTATCTGATATTAATGAAGGCAACATATTGTCTGATGTAAAAATGGTCTTCTCTTAATTTGGCTTCAATGTGCTTTTAGAGTCTGTCACTTCGTTTTGTCCATTCTGATTGCAAGTGACACTCTATTAAAGAGAAACTGTGTTTATGTCAGGTTACGTCAGTTTTTCTGATTGGTTGAAGCTTGTTGATTTATAATTATTTGATATGTTATTTGTTATTGTATAGATGTGAATACACAATAACAAATACACCCGTTGGTCGTTGTAAGCCGTGTTGTAGAAAATTGTTGTAGAAAATTGTACTTGTAGTTCTTGAAATTTACGTTTAAAAAAAAAAAAACTCTTCAGTTATCGATATCTCGAATTTGTTCGACTTATCGAAATTTAATAAGTGTATGTAATCATCGATTTACAAAAGTCCTTAAAAAAAATTCGTGGAAACGAAAGTTGCATCGAACTTTTTTACATAGTTACTTAAGTAGTGAATTAGTATCTAAAAATCGTTGGTCTTAAAGTAAAACGTTTTGATTCAGATAATATCTCTGAAGTGGCGAAAATTCGCACGATAAATTATTTTAGTAAATGAGCCTATAAAGGTCTGATTCCCAACTAAAATAATCTATGAATATGAGGAAGAACTAAGAACATAAACGAGTACCTATGGTCCATCTGAAACTTAATAATGAGTTAAAATTTATTTTTGATCAGAAGATTGGTACAAAACGAGGTAAAGAAATCAAGGCTTGAAACGGAAGATAAACTTAAAAGTTTTTTTAACTGAATTGTTTTTAATAAGTTTCCAACTTAACACTCTGAGTAACAAGTTCAGAGTTTATTATTTTTAGGGTTTGTAAAAAGTAAGGGGTTTTGATTGTTTCTATATTATAGCTGTACATTTTGTATTTCAGACACTGTTTCGATTGATATAGTCAGTACTCAAAACCTGAATAAAGTTTTAGTTTTGTTAAAATACTTTGGTAACTATCACATACTCCATAGGAAATTTAATGGTTAGATATACGACGCACTCGTGTAGCGGTAACCTTGTATTAACATTCCAATATTATTGGTATTAGCGACTTTCCAAGGCCATCGAAAGGGAAAAAACGAAAGGAAAAAAAAAAGAAGATAAATAATACTGCTATAATAATCTAGCTGTTATTCATGCATGTGAAACAATTTCTTCAACTGGTGCCTACAATATTACAGAATAAATTAATATTGAAAGAAAAAATAACAAACTGGTTCAAAGTCTTGCAGAGCAGCTTTTATACTTTTCTTTAAGTACCCACCTTATTAATTGCTACCTAGCCACCATGTTGATATCCTTCGGTAGCTCAATTGGATTTTACAGTTTCTTACCACGTATGTAATAATTATCTCATTAAAAATCTTATCTAGGTCGCATTTATTAATCAGAAGGAAACCTTTTTAAATACTTTTAAAAAAAAATCCAAATCGTTCTTCAATATTACTTAAAATTTACGAAATCAAATTTTATTTACTATAATGTGTTATCATATTTCAAATAATACAACTATAAAATTCTATGTATGATCATATCAGGTGTATTTATTAACACTTCTTAAACTCAAAGTTTAATCTATAAAATAATTTTTATTCTTCCATAATTTTGAATCGTTATTATTTGAATATTATTCGTTATAGCTTTTATTTCCATCTATAACCAACTACCTTTTAATTTCCCCTAATTTATCACTTCAATACTGATTTATATATTAAAAACATTAAAGTTTTTTTTTTTATAAGATAATACTTTTTATTGATGAAAAAATACATTTTGCCTCAATTAAGGGCATTGAGTATTTGAGATGTATGAAACAATCATACCATAACATAATACTGGAAACGTAAAGAAAAAAATGTGATGTGGTGAGCACAACACACTACTTTCACTTACCACCATTCTTTTAGCAGAAATAGATATTTTCAGATAAAGGGGAGTGAAATACAGACGGTATAATGTATTATATTTATCATTGTTTGTCACTAACTATGTCATTTTGCAACTCTATATTTTAATTATATATTTAATTATAATAAATTATAAAGTGCCACGAAATAATTTCAATCCGCCTAGAGTACTGCTGATAAAGAAGGCTGCAATATTTATTTATATTACATTATAGCTATTTTCTGTTGTTTGTGCACAGGTGTATATTTAAGTATTAATTGTTGTATTGCTACAATCTATACAATTAAATATTAAATAATACCAACACATTCATGGATAATAATAACAAGCATGTATGAAAACAAAGCCCGTATTTATATTAAGTACGTGTTACGTATGGAAGCCTATTCGAACCTTTCTGCAAACTTCGGGTGCGCGCTTGATTTTCTTCGTTCCTTTATCAAGATCCCATACTTTTCTTTGGTTAATTATCAATTCTTTTATAATTCATATTTAATCGTTTTTATTCCAATTTATAAGATTAAGTGGTTAATTATTTCAAATAAACCAAATCAGAGTTACTTAAAAGGAATAAATTTTGACTATTCGCTATTTTTTTCATCCTATATATACGAGGATTAAGCCTACCTTTAATTAAAAACCACTTAAAAATACATTAGCCTAATGAGTTTACTCAAAATTTTTAAAGCCATTTTTGAAAAAAATAAATTGTAAAAATATTTAACATCAAATATATATATAGAGGCAGTTCCAGTTAGCCGATTTTTAAATGTTGCTGTATCATCCCAGCCGTATAGAAACCTTAAATACGCAATTTCAGTTACGTACGATTATTCATTTTTGAGCCAGACTGTTCACACACATGTTTGCAAGACATTTTTTGAACACGAGGGAGCTCAAAACGTTTAATGTCGTTGAAAATTTTCAGTATCACAATACTTTACCTTACTATATACTTCGTATACAGGCAAACGAAAGGGAAAATATAAAAGAATTAAACTAGTATTTTTGAATTTCTAGAGCAAATTAATTGTAATAAATACTTTTGACGAATTATTATTTTAGTTAGTCGATTAAAGTAAATTTTAATAGCTTAAGTATAAATTCTGCTGCAATCCAAAAAATTATTATTTTATCTTGAAATAACTGAAAGCTAAATGTGAAAACTTGAAAGTAAAAAAAATAAATAAAAAAAGTTTGAAGATGAAGACATAGTATTTTTGGAAAATTGGACCAATACATCAGGACTGCTAGTTATTAAAATCGTTTATAAAACGAAATATGGCTGATAAATAGTGTAATTAATTTTTCAATATGTTTCGATTAAGGTTTAATTTTCGAAACACGGCAGGTATGTATGATTTCACTAGTGATATCATTATTGATTAACCCGACCTGCATCTCACTACATTTCGTTACATTAAAAATTACTAACGGTGACTAGTAACTTTAGTATTAGTATCATTACGTTGAGTATGAATCGATATTATCAGCTCTTGGAGGAACTATTTCTTTCTGTTTGTCATGGAATAACCGGAGCTACCTAATAGTTTGTGCCCTTTTTGTTTGTTTATCATTATCTATGCCTTACTTCACAGATGATGTTAGTACAAATTTGAAAAATGTTGGGAAATGTCTAATCTGAGTTAGCAATAATGTTTTAAGTGAACATCAAATCGTTATAAAAAATATTAAATTTATATAAAACCAAATAGAATTAATAAATATGGAATTACAAGATACATTTGATACATTTATTTTGAAAATGAGCCATATGATAATCACATCACTTCAGTAAATATTCATGAAACGTTGAAGAAAATGATGTTGTGAGGGTTTAGGATAACCGAAGCGCCTCACCTTCTCCAATACCTGGTTCAAAGTTTTGAAAGTTTTTTTTTTCTTAAGTTAGAATTTAAATATTAATTAAGCTATTGCAACATTTGAAATCGGCACATCTGCAATTCTGATAAGATGTGTCCTGATTCCTTATACTTCACAACTATTTAACGATCTAATTATTAGACTACGAATTGATAAATTATGATTAATAGATTATCTTCTACTGATTTCCTCAATTTAATGCCTATTTGACATTTCGTTTCAGCTTTTTTAGCTTTAGAAAAAGTTTGATCAACACTATGCAAACAATGGGACTATGTGTTTGTAACATTCAAATAATATATAAATTAATTTAAATATTTTTTTAAACTTTCTTATTTAATCTGACGTAACCTTCATTCTGATTTTTCGGTTTATTTTCTCTATTTCATTTTTTGGTTATTTTTTCAATGATTAAAAAATTGATTATTCATTCTTATTTTAGTCATTAAAATTGTAGGTTTTATAAAATGTATTTAATTACCTGTTATCACTAAAAACAAAAATAAATTTCACCTACTTGTAATTTTGAATAATCTATAAATTATTAAAATATTTAAATTATACAACAAAATATCATGAAAAGGTAAACTAAATTACATTATATATTTGATATTTAATTTTAAAGTGTTAAAAATAAATTGATTATTTAAATTGATGAACTGTGGGTTAAAAAAAAATTGATTATGATTCAAGTATTTTTTTCTTGACAGAGCATGAAATATTTTCTTGGAATGAAAATATATGTTTACTTTATAGAAATATTATAAATAAATTAAAATGAAATAAAACAATATCATTCTTTCAATTAATAATAGCATTATTTTTTTAATTATGGGTTGATGGTTGACTGTGGTGAATAATGAAGTGAAGGATGGTTGGAGCGATAAGTCAAAATAAAAATGGCAAAAATAATAATATTTATTTTAACATTTGCCGTCGTTTCGACCTGAAGTTCAGGCCTTCGTCAGGGCTGATCGAAAAGATCGTTTGAATAGAATCAAACGATTAAATTATATTCAAACGATCTCTTCGATCAGACAGGATGAAGACCTGAACTTCAGGTAGAAATGGCGGCAAATGTTAAAATAAATATTATCATTTATTTTTGCTATTTTTATTTTGACTGATCACCCCAACCATCCTCTTCTTCATTATTTTTTTATATTTTTTAAAATTTTTTACTAAGCCTAACGTATTTAGTTTTATTATTAGCAAAACAAAATCAATTATTTATTGGATTAATAAATTTATTTTAAAATATTTATTTAACGATTTTAAATACATTTTTTATTTATTTCATAGTATTTTTTTAATAAATCTAACTATTTATATATTTTTTAGTACACTTTCAATGAGCTTTTCCTTTTATCAAGGAGAAAAAGTATTTCAACTGAAATTTTTTTTAAATTATTTTTTATAAGTCTAATATTTATCGCTAATTATAGGAATTCTGGTACATAATAAAAGCAATTTTTTACTAAATAGTAAAAAAAAATTAAAGAATAAGCCTATTATAAACTTGGTCTTTTAAATCGTAGCTCTCTCGAATTCGTTAACACTTTCCCGAAACACTATATCATTATCAGAAATACACACCTCTTTTCTAAATATAATTTTTATGAAGTTAACTTACTTGTATTTTCATGACACTAGGTGACAAAACTAAGTCCTGCGAAGAGGGCGTTGGTCCTGAGTCCTTTATAGAGGTTCCCCTTCCCTCCCAGTCCTCCCAAGGATACCCTACTCGAGGAGTGCACCCCTCCCCCCTCCACCTTCGGATTGGGCTTACGTAAATCGAGGAAGTCTTAGCCCTCATTGTCTCAATCTCTTAGTCCCTCATCTGGAGCACCAGCGAAATACACGAGGGTAGGAGTCAACGATCTGATATCTCTAAGGAGTCCCCCGATAAAGTTAGTTGTTCTTCCGAGTAATATACCAAAGTTTTTACACAAAAATATATATCGTCAGCCATCGTAAGGTTATGTTTGTTTTAAATTATAGTTGTTTTGTAGAGAGGTGCAGGCAAACTATGACGGGGGTGGCACAGGCTTGGGGCGGCAGAACTATAGGATTGCAAATTTCGCGCGTAATTTCATTTTTCGGTGTGAATGTGTTCATATCTCACAATAATCATTGTCCAAATGACAGATTGTTATATTTCTAAATAAATAAATAAGAATTTCATTTATAGATTTTTTTTTTTTAATTTATTTACCTTCCTATTGAAATTCAGACAATATTATGTTAATGTTATAAGATTATATTCCTTTCGAAATATATCATCTGAAACTAGACTTCTAATACGGTGTTTAAAAAAAAAATATGTTTTTCAGCGTTGATATAAAGTGGCACATCCGGTTAGCCGATTTTAAGGAAGAAGTTGCTGTCACATCTAAGGCATATACCTATCTTAAATACGTAATATCACTTTCGTAAGACTTTTCGTTTTTGAGCTAGACTGCTAACATACAAACACACAGACACAGACCATTTTTCGGGACTTGGTCATTTCGATTCAGGGTACCTCAAAACGTGTATTTCCGTTTAAAACTCAGATTCAAAAATTTTCTCGATCGCAATACTTACCCTTACTATATATTACATATATGCGTAAGTGAAAGTAAAAACGATCGTTTTTTCAACCAAATATTTGTATTATTATTTCTTTGATATAAAATACAATTACTGCTCAAAGTATAGTCCGTTGTTGTCTCCCGTCATTAGCCATCTGCTAGGCAATTGCTCGATCTCACGATGATACCATTCTTTAGGATGGCTGTCAAAGAACTCTTGGACCGCTATTTCAACTTCTGCAAAATTATTAATTTTTTTTCCTTGAAGAAAATGGGCCGTGGATCTAAATAAGTAGTGATCCGATGGTGCTAGGTCTGGACTATATGGTGGATGAGGCAGGAGTATCAGAAGGGGTTTTCAATAAATTTTCACAAATTGCTAACCTCTTAGCTGACTGCTGAGGAGTAAGTTCGTGAGGGACCAGTCTACTGATGTTTTTCTCCTTCCCCATGGAGAGTAGATGACGACTAACAGTATCGTTCGATACACCACACTCCCTGGAAAATTCGCGAGTTCTTGTGGACGGATTTGACTCAACAGCTTCCTGCAGAACCTCATCAATGTCCATTAATTATCGCTCTTCAAGCCTCTCTTCCTTTCCAATCTCGTATCTCAACTGAAAATTTTTTTAAACCAACGCCGCGTAACGCGATGGTCAAAAACATCTTTCCCTTCATATTTAATTACTTCACGAGTCACTTCAATTAAATAGGATTGAAACATTTAAAGTCCTTTGAAATCTTTAATTTGACAAAACGGTCTTTTTTTTATACATCATATTATTAAAATATTAAGATTATTAAAGATGTTGGGTGATGAAATAAAGGGAGGCAAAATTAAGCTGTCCTTCTTGGCAAAAATCCTGAATGTAAGGGTGGTTCGTTTTTTGGTTGATGTTCGCTTACGTTTGATATCCTCTTTGATACTGACCTGTATAAGGTTGAACGTAGATTACCAGGAGGAACCAACTGTGCAGATTTAACATAATTGTAATTGTTAAACGCAATCATGTTACAAACTAATGAAGATGATTTTTGACAACGAGATTTTCAATGGATTTATGCAGGAGATGTATTGGTCATCCTACTAACTAATTCCGTTTTAACATTCTCCAATTAATAATTTTTATTGCAATGAGGTTAATTCTTTGGGATTTAATTTTCTTTCCTGGCACGCATACCTCCACATCCACAGATATATACCCTCAAAATATCTTCTTAAAGCCTGTGGTTACAACCTCACAGAGATGTGAATTTGGCTGTGACATAATATCGTATTAATTTTATTGTTTTAGTTTATTAAAGTAAATTAGTCGAAAGGTCAGGTCTGATTAATCTATTTATACCGCAATTCAATGAGTGAGAAGGAAAAAAAAGAAACTCATCAATATAAACATCTGGTATAAACTAGCTTGGAGTGGCTCCTCATATCCATTAAGAAGTTTCTGGCAACATCTCACCTGTGGGTTGGCTAAGGTTCACGTAACAATGCAAGGAGATCTTACATCCGACTCCTTTTAAGTCTTCCAGTTGTATTCTATTAGTTATTTGCACGGTATATATTCCTCCTATTAGCTCATTTCAACATCTCTTGTCAATCTTGTTTCTTATGAAGAAATCATCAGAGAACGGTGTCGTTTGACAACAGTTTATATGAATATTTCATCTGAAGGAGTTGATCTTAACTGAAGAATAATTGAGCAGAAATATTAGAGAAAAAAAAAGGAATGAGAGAGAAACAAAAATCTTTTAACTAAATGAAAAAAATGACATTTAAAAAAACATTATTATAAACTCTGTACTATCTATACTTCCTTCAAAAAAACAAAAATAATGTATTACGATGATATGGAAAAGTATCCTTTTAATAAATAAAAAAAATAATTTATTTACTAACCGTTTATTTCTTTTGTATTTATTATTTAACATTTTACGAAATTTTGAAATTGATACCTTCTTTTATATGTTAATTTTTTCTCCTATTTTAGTTTTTTTTTTATTCTTTTATATTTCCATTCGGAAAGAAAAGGAAAAACAAAAGGTGAAAATTTGATTATCCTTTTGATTCTGTTCCTATAAAATGTTCGCAAGAGAATTTACGACATTTTATGGGTTATTATTTTGTGTTAAAGGTGGTTACTATCTAAATATCCGGGAAGCAACAATTTACTGCGGAATCAAGGCCCCCTGAATCAGCTTACGATATGTGCCTGGTTCTTGTCCAACGACCTAATCTAATTTCGTACACCAAAGAAGGCATCGTGTGAGATTCCATTTTGCCGCTGCGTCTTAGGTGTTCCTTTAATTCAAGAAGGATTCTTTCCTAACCTTGGAGGGGTTAGTAACCATTCAAATTTCATCATTTAATCATTTGCGCATTTAATCATTTTTTTACAACTATTATTTGCTGTAATGTGTTCTCTCTCTTTTCTAAAAGAGAACATCATGTAGGGAGAATTCTCCCTTAACAATGGATGTTTGGCGGCGTTTGTCTAGAAACAGATGAGTGTTTCATCCTAAAGATAAAAAACAGAAAGGCTGCAACTTTATTAGAATGTATTAAAAATAATATAGAAGAGAGAAGACCTACATATGATGATTGCTAGCTAAATAAGTATTAATTTAAAAATTTATAAATAAAATATATTTACTTCTTCTATACTACGAAAAAAATTGTAATATGTTGAGATAATATAATCCGTAGGTTTTGCCTTGCTATTGCCATTCCATACATCCTTGTTTGCCAAATTTTATTATCATTTTATTTTCCTCTGAATTGATGTTTTTGAGTGACCAATCCACCGTTTCCCGTCCACCCTGAACTTTGGATTTAGTGATGAACTGATGTTCTTTATGCTAAAAAGATTCGCCAATGAGTCATATAGAATGAGTTTTTTGGTTATGGATTTTTCTTTCACCTCCTCTGTTCAAATAATATACATCCTACTCTACTTATCATAATTGCCTAGCCTAAGAACAGAAAGAGAACACTTTTTACAATACTTCTGTTCCTAATTTAATCCTTCAAATAAAATAAAATATATTATCCTCGTCCACATTAGGATTCAGTAATTTTTTTTAAAATTTATTTATTGAGTATTACAACAATCTATCTCTTGGACATTGGTTATATTGAGGTAGGATAACATCCACACTATATGTACAAAAAATGTAAAATAAATAGAAGCAAAATAATAATTAAAAGTATATACAATAAATAATAAAATAAAATAACCTAAACATAAGAAAATTAAAACTAAGCAAAAAAACACATGCATACCTATATACACTATTTACAATGAGGCGAGGGAACTCCAGGAGAACCCTGCGCTACTCTCTCAACCGCGTCACTGGTACTAAAGCCAGCGGAGATTGATCGAGAGCACTAAAGTTTTTAAACATTAATCTCTTTAAAGGCATCCTTTGCATTAGCGCTCCTCCATAATAATTCTTTTTGAACCTTTTTTTTTTTTTCGTTGCTGGCAACTTCCTAAACTTCAAGTTGTCCGAATTCTATATGCTTAGTTTTGAAGAACTATTTAATTTAAGAGCACAGTTCTTCTATTTAATATTTTATATGCCAAAGCATGCAATCTGTCAGCCAGATCTTCAGCTCATTAAATATCATATACAATATCCATTTGTTATTGTGTCCTTGTCCATGTTACGATTTCGATAAACTGTCTTAATTGTTAAGTGATACTCATTCTTGAGAATCAATTTGACTATTTGAGTTTTATTTTCTGCCATTTCAGGCTATATTATAAGCTATTACTAAATTCAACTATACTAAAGATATTATAGCTCCGTAGTTGGTTTATAAAATTCAGAGAACATTTTCACATGAAATTCGTTTTGTTATGATAAATTTTTTTTAGATATAAACTTTAAGATGGATTATGCATAGTTGTTCAAATTAATTACAGCTAGACTAACCTGCAGTTAATAGATATCAATTAGCAAAGCATACGTATCCCGATTAGTTAAGTATGCTCTTAGATATCACGTAATGTGTGGCTGGATATAGGGAGCAGGGGGATTCCTTTGGTTTCTCTCTCGACCTTTATGTTTTTCCTTTTCGATATATCGAAGTGGAGCTGTGAGGTAATTCAAGAATTTTTTTTCTTTTAATACAAAACAGAATATATATATATATATTTTTTATGGTCAACGGAAGTCCGAATATAGTTGAAGAAAATGGATTTGTAAATTGAATGAAGGAATAATAAGAATTGGATAATAAAATATTCCACAATGCTAATAAATTATATACCCTGAAAGTGATGTAGGTGAAGGGTACAGTATAATTAATAACAAACATTAAATAAATTCAAACTTACATTGTACAGTTCATCCAAACACTACCAGTTATCCTGAATTATATTAAGCCTCTCATTGTGTGTGTGTGTGTATATATATACACACATATGTAATAATGCAATATATTTAAAAAAGTTTATTACAGGCAGTAGTATAGACAGTATTCTTACCATTTAATTCACTTAATGTATAGCAACTACATCTTATCCTTAAACTTCGGTAAGGTTTTCTATATCTTTAAATGGGCACGCCAAGAAATGTAAACTTCCCCAATGTTTATTTTAAAGGAAGCGAAGAAATAATGACAAACTAAAAGCTCTCTTTAGTTTTCAATTAGGATTGCCAGATTTTTAAAGTTCCAAAGTAGAATAGTACTAAACCGTCAGAGGAGATAATGTTACGTAACAAATTAAAAAATATATAACTAAAAATGTCTGAAAGAGACTTATTCCAGGAATAAACTGTTGGAGGAATATTCCTCTTTTGACGAAGTTTCTTACATTCTTTTTTTTCTCTTCACTTACGGAACGCAAAACTTATTTTCTTATATTTGTCAGGTTCTTATATTTGTTTTATGTTCTACGAATTAGTTGTTAGTCATAATCTTGACGTACTCAAAAACTGCTATCATGAATTTAGAAATTCGGAGCATTTTTGTTCGAAGCCAGTTCACTTCCCGTTATTTTCCAGACAAGGTTTTCAGATTATAAAAATCATTTAATTGTTTTACCTAGTAAGGGTTGGTATCCTTCATTTTCACTTGCTTCTAACAGACCTCATAAAGCTCTAGGTTCAAGGAATTTATTGCAATTAATATAAAAATATTTGCATGATAAATAAAATCGGGACTGCAATGTGATGGTTTCTATTTCTATCTTTTTAGTATCAGAAAACGATGAGAAATTATGCACTGTATTTAGCAACCGATCAATCCATAATATTGTGGGACTGTCTTATTTCACAAAGACGTTTTTCCCACATCCAACTCTGTCAACAAAAACAGAAACAAAACATTGAGTCTCGATTGGTGACTTCAACTCATAAAAAAAAGTTATATTGATTATAATATAAACGATATTACTTGCATGTTTGGCAAATAACATTCAGGAAATGTTATTTTCAAAACATACAAATTGTATATGGTGGATTGCTAGATCCCTATTCGAACTAATTTTGTCCAATCTGGTATTCCGGATGTCTGTGGTATTCCTTATATATGATGTTCAAATTCTTCGGTCATTTTACGTGGCAATGTTTGCTTGTCATATTTTTATTATGAAATGGAAATAAGGAATGCGAATGAAAATATTGCTGTTTTTGTTTCATGCTTGTCATGTGTGTAAATAATCCAGGTCAAAGCTACCAGTATCGATCATCATGTTACTCCTGTAAATACTGGTAAAAATTAGGAACTTTCTAAGCCCTATCGAAAGGGAAAGACTGAAAAATGAGACAGTATGTATACCTCATACTACCTACTACCTCAGTAAAGTTTTGAGTTTAAAAACATGCCTGGTGTCCGGCTTAAATAACGTTCTGTAGACTCTTTGGATTTATATTTTCTACAATAAACTATTTTACATCATTTTTTTTTTAAATATCTCTAGGCATCAAATAGTTAATACCAAGGGTTGAAACTTTTATGATAAATTCCATTTTAAAGAAATAAACTTTCTGAGGAGCTTTAAATAAAGATATTTAATTATGGTTAAATTGTAACTTTTATTTATTTATTTCAAAAATGAGGAATAAACAGTAATTGGGCTTATGTATTGGGCTTTATCTTCACCAACTGTCCTCACGAAGAAGAGAGCTTAAAGGAATGGATTCTGATCTCAGATAGTTCTTCCTCTTAATTTGCTTTAAATTATATTTAAAGGATTATGTGATAGTGTCGCGGTATGGTGTTACGGATTTCGAGATATTTTTATATAATTATTATTGTAACCTTAGCGTAAAATATCTTTTTTATTTCAAAACGTTTCTCCAGATCTCTTTTAATTTCGTCTCTTGGAGTGTTATGGAGAAGATCATTAAAGATTATGCTAGAATCTCCATCCTTGAGAAGCCTGATAGATATGAAATTCAGCTCATCTGTTTCTAGGAGAGCTAACTAGATTTCGGTTGTAAGGTCTGTGGATGAACGGTTAATCCCTTACGGAATAATTTTTAATAAAAATGTGTTAGACTCTACATTTGTTAGTAAATATGCATCATTTTCAAAGCCGTAGCATTAGAATTAGCAAGAATGTGATACATATATATATATATATATATATATATATATATAAGTTATGATTCGACTGAAGAAATAACAACACAGCTTGTGGGAATGAAGTGGTTTTATTTCGAACTCTTACATAAGTTTTCTACACTGTATTCATACAACACTTTTTGTAACCTCACCTTTTGTTTATATCAATTCTCTATATTAACATGTGTTTTAACAACATGTGTTTTAAACAATTATTTAGCTTATCTAAAGAATAATCTTATATACAGTTAACTTATATATATATAGTAGTTACTTCTACTTCCGTTTTATTCTGTTTTCGTGATTCTCTGTTAGCAATATTTCTTTTTTCGGCCACTTACCTTCCCATGCATCTCTTTGGTTGTCCGTACCAAGAGTAGTGTCGTTACAGTCCTTGAGGTCTCAGCCTGGCTTGCTAGGGCTTCTTTCATAACAGCGATTAAAGGACAAATAAATGGTTCTAATAGGTTTGTGTAGACTATTTCAATAAGAATCTATTAAACATATTAATATTTTATTTATTTATTTTTCATTAAATTTGCCACTGCGTTGTAACGCATCAAGCAAATGTGTTGGAGTTTATTCCATCTTCTTGAATTCTTGATATTTTCTTAACTTGTCAACGGAAGATTTCTATTCCTTTTTAGTCGTCTTTGAGGCTCACCAGGTAACAGTGAGGAAGATAGAGATAGAACGAGTGGATTTGGATCATTGAGGGTAGAAGAATAAAATGTTGTGTTCTTCTTGTGTATGTAGGATTTTACTTTTGGTATGTTCATGTCATGTCAGTGTGTATGGTTTGGTTTGAAATAAACCAAGGAGCATTGACGATTTTACGAAGTATTTTGGATTGTGTGGTTTGAATTTTCTTTATGTGTGTGAGTTTTGCGGAACCCCAAAGTTTTGTTCCGTATGTCCAAATAGGTCTTAGTATAGCAGGGTAGATTAGTCGCTTGTTTAGTAAGTTGAGTGGAGATCTGTATTCCAAAAGATGTGACAGTTGTTTGTATCGTCTGGTCAGTTCTTGTTTTTTTATTTTAGTGTGAATGTTCCAGGTGAGTTTTTTGTCCAAGTATAGTTCAAGATACCGTACATGTGTTTTTGAGGGAACTGGTTTATTGTCTATTGTCACAGCAGGACACGATATCTTCCTCAGGGAGAAGCTAATATGGGTTGACTTGCTGGGATGATTTTAATTCTCCATTTGTGAAACCATTTATCAAGGTCTTGCAGGTGAAACCATTTTTCAAGGACGTGCAGGTGATTTTGAAGAGCTATTGAAGCGATAGTGGGATTTTTGGGAGAATAAAGTATTGCCGTATCGTCAGCAAAGCTATAGAGAAAGCTATAGTGCTAGGGTGCTCAGGGATATCAGATGTGTAGATAGAAAATAGAAGATGGCTTAAAACACTACCTTGTGGTACGCCCGCAAGTTGAGGAAAGAAGGGAGAAGTAGAGGAATCAATAGTAATACTGAAGAACCTGTCAAGAAAGAAAGATTGAAAAATCAGAAAGTAAGTTGAAGGAAGGTGTGGTTTTATTTTCCACTGTAAACTTTTGTGCCAGACGCTATCAAACGCTTTCTCGATATCCAGGAATATCGCTGACATATTAATAGAATCAGAAATAATGACGTTTTTTTCCATTGCATTTTTGAAATTTAGTAGAGATTGCTTGGTGTCGATGATGAACTTTTGGATCAATAAATATGATCGGAACCCACAACATACTTTTGCGATGAACCAACTGCGATGGAGGAGAAAACTGTGAATGAAGTCTTATTAAGGAGAGCAAGCGTTGTGGTTGGCCTTGCTATCAATGGCGGAGGTCGCCCTCCTGCAACGGCTCTTGAACCTCGTGCACCAGAAAAATACACATACATAATATATGCTACCATCTCTCCAATAAAGTATCGACATAGCCCAATATATATATATATATATATATATATATATATATATATATATATATATATATATATATATATATATATCGATGATATATTCGTATTAATAATGAATAATTCAAACTATTATAATGGGACCATCGTACGACTATAAACATTGATTTTCTTTGTTATCTCAAGTCGATTAGTTTCTGCTTATTTACCGCCCTCGTACGAAGTAAATGGTTTTTTTAAGGTGTGTATTCATATTGATTAATCTTTGGGAAATAGAGTTCCTTCTGTTCGGCTTGCACGTACATTAACAATTATAAAACAATCTTTTTTTCTTTAAACATTTTTTGCACCTCTCACATTTTTATCGACAATCAAAATACGATATATAACGACATGTCAGTCATGGGAAAGTACTATTGTACCCTTAGCAATTAACTACTGTTAGCAGCACCTCATCTCTGACTTGCTTCAATTACAGTCGGTGGTACAGACCCCTTTTTATCAAATTATTAACGTCCACCTGAAACTTCGTAAATAACTTTATCTCATTGTAACATACAACTATTTTATTTACAATTATTCTCGGAATAGCGTCGTTTTCAATCTGGAGGTCAACAAACTTTATCTATTTAATTAATTACTAAAAACTTGTAAATACCATTTTTTTCCCACTTGGATCGTAAGATAATTTGATCACAAAATCGAGAAAAAATATGACATACAAAAATATTAGGCCGTTTGGCCTATATAACCTCGCTATTTTGACAACTTGGGGATGTAGGTCACGGCAAATGGCACAATATTTTTTAAGCTAATTTTTTTTCTCGTTTTTGTCCTCAAATTATCTTACGATTCAAGTGAAAAGCAGATGGGTATTTACGAGTTTTTAGTACCTAATTCAATATACAAAGTTTGCCGACCTCCATATTGAAAACGTCCAAATTTCAAATTATTGTGATTATTATCGAATTTTCGTTAATAAAATATTTGTTGGTTACGAAGCTATTATCAAAATTTTAGGCGGATGTTAATGATTTGATAAAAGGGGGTATGTCAATTTAATCATTGTCCTCTCCTAATCACGAACTGTTTGGTTGATTAAGGAAGGAGATTTCTTATTAAACGCCTTTTTAGCCTCCTGCTCATATTCAGGAGTATGTTAGCTGTCGCCATGTATCTTCTTGTGTGTTATGATTTCCATCGAATACTTATCACATTTTTTTGTTTTTAAAAATTTTATTGTCCCTGAGACAGATTGTAATATATTTCAATAAATTATTTATTTATTTAAAAAAAAAAATTATATTATTGCTCATTGTGATAATAGTAGTCGACGAAATAATAACCTTGTATTTGTAATTATCTTTTTTTCTGCTTTAGCCTATACCATATATATGGAATGAATTAATGTTCATTTACTCTTAATGTGGCAGCTTGATTAATTATTCTTCATTAAAAAAAAAATTAAAACTGCGAAACCATTGGCTAGTTGCACAAAATAAATTAATTTTTGGAGCTTTAAATCTTTTTGTGAAGCAATCCTTTCATGATTTTATCCCAGAGCTACTGCCGGCATAGCCTACTGAAGTTGCATAAGGTCGCAACGATAGTTCGGGGAATAACTTTAGAATCACGGCTGAATACTTTGAAAATTATTCCAGTATTCACTTAGCGAGAAAGCTTTCACCGCTTTAATTGATTTCGTGAATTTGATAGCACACCGAAAACCGCTCTGAAAAAAAAATCGGGATGAACCCCTTAAAAATGTTAGCTAATACTTTTTTTTTTTTAAGTTTAATTATTTACTTCCAATGTAAACTGACACTATAAAGACCACATTACATAATATCCCAATGATTACCTCATACTATATTTTCATGAGCCTATAAACCATTGTTTATAATTTTTTTTTCATTTGATTTTTAAAGCAATTCGGAATAAAGATGATGTTGGCCGACGTATAACCACAAGTGTTTCTAATAAAATTCTAATAACCGTTTATATTCTTTGGTTCATAGAAAAAATATCAGAACTGAGATTGGCAAAAAGGGAGATTAAATTCAAATAGAAAATTCTTATTCTTTTTCATATTCTTTTTTTTTTTTTAAGAAGTTGATTTTTAATGGATTTAGTATTCTGAATTTTAAATGAAAGTTTAGCTACTGGCTCAAGGTTCTCTAAAATCTCTGACTGAGGCCTTTTAAACGAATCCATTAATTTTAAATTTTATCGCAATATGGAATATTCTGTTTTTAATATCCACCCAAAGTTTTTTGCATTCGATATTTGAAAGTTCTTTGTTTTCTCTTTGTTAGGTACCACACTGGCCATACAATTTTTGACTTACATATTTTATATCAAGCTTTAATTCTGACTGAAGAAGTTTTTGGATTGAAAGAAAAAAAACGCAGCTTATAAATTGTCAAGTTGATAAGTTGTTTTCTCTTTATCCTCAAGTTCTACATCACGTGGCTTCGAACGCACACTTTAAATCTACGGAAATGCTATTTAGATCTCATAGAGACAATTAAGAAGGAACGTTCTTGAGAACCTTGAAAGACTGGAATTCTCTAGCTGTTGATTAGATCACCTCATCTTATCCTGATCACAAATAATTTTAAAGTTTAGGTAAACAATTATATTTGTTGTATCTGTTTGTATGTACTTCATTATATTATTATTATTATGACATGTATCTGGTATTAAGGTTAATGGTGGTATTCAGTGATCACATGTTCTTTATTTTTGCTATTCAAATCCGAAAATAAATAAATACGTAAAAATTTTGCAAAATATCAATAACATCATCTTCTTATTAGAAAATTATAATAGGGAGGATGATATTAGGAATTTTAGATTAATATATCGGTGGATTTATCCTAACGTCTTAACGTGTTCATTAACAAGGACAGACAGGACTATTTATCATATGTACCCGACATATTCGAGGCAGAGTAAAATGCTCGAGATTCGTTCTCTGGTTATTTAAGTGATTATTATTTATTTCAGTAATTATTTATTATAATGTTAAGTGTAATTCTATTGGCGCCTTTATGATTTTACTTGTGTATTGTAAAGTTTAAAGGTCAATGTATCGCAAGATATATCTTTATAAATTTATGGATTGTCGATTGTACCATGTGTTGCCTGGCAATATACTTTAGAGGTGAGCAACAAATGTGAGAGGTCAGCGACCAGTTTCACAACTCAGTCAGAACTTGACAAACATTGTAACAACTTATTGTACTTTAACGAAAAAGAATTTTTTAAAGATTTATCATAAAAATGTTCATAAAAATTTGTTTTTTCTTCATAACTCGTTTTATATATGGTTTCGTTTCTTACATATGTTTAAGATGTTCCTTGTGTTGTATCTTTGATACATTACAAGTCTTGCTGAGCCTTTCTTAGTCCTGTTAATCTTTATTTCTTGAATTCTAACCGGGGTGGTGGGGCTCACCTCTAATTGATAATTTTCTTTTAAGTCTAACTTAAAATCTACCTTACATCTATATTTTGCCATCGTCGAGGAGCCGGCGGAAATGTTATCGTATTGATTCTCTATTGGTTAAATATTTTAACGAATCATAGAATTTTATTATTCTTCTTTTTATAAATTCAGTTAGGCTGGACAAATTTAACAATGCGTGTAATTTATCAGATTTTTCTTTTTTCAATTGATGTGTTTTTGGCTATTCTTTTTTAAATTCCATTTTGGAATCGCTGAAGTCTCCTGCTTGTGTTTTCTGAAATGTGGGACAGTAGCGGAGCACCATAGAAAAGGGAAGGGCGAAGAATTCATTTGTAGATAAGTGATTTTAACCTGAGGCTCAGGTTTGAGGTAGTGAGGTGGTGACTGAATTTAATTTTGAAGTGCAATGGGCGGTAAATTTTAGATGTCTGTCAAATTTAATTCCAAGATTCACCAAATTAGTTGATATTTTGTTATATGAACTCGAAATTTTTCAGGTATTTTTTTTATACGAAAATATTATACAATCGGTTTTTGTTGAATTTACTTGTATATTTAGCAATTTCAGTTCATTTCGTATGAGAGTGGAGGTCTTTTCCGCTTGTTTTAATGTTTTTTTAGCGTTCATACTGCTACTGTATATAGCAATGTCGTCTGCATATTCCATTATAGATGATTTCGCATAATTTTTGCCAATAATATCAGCAGTGTAAATGTCAAACAAATTTGGTGAAAGGACAGCACCCTGAGGTACTCCACATGTCAAAGGTATTGTATTCGAGTTATTATAATCAACAAGCTCAGTCAGATTTCGGCCATTGAAAACTGGGGTACATAATTATGTTTGCATTATTTTAACATACCTCTTCTTCGGGAGGAAACTACGTAATATTATATGATGTTTCATGTTATTTTCTATAAAGCTGAGATAACAATAGGCATAGAGGGGGCGGAGTGGCCGAATGGGCTAAAGCGTGTGCACAGCACCGCGAGTTGCCTGGCAACCGGAGAACAAAGATTCGAGATGATAAAAAAGTACGAGTTCGCGTCCCGGTGCCGGAGGGAATTTTAAATTCCCCGCGCTCACCCCCCGGCCCGGGAAAATCCCGTATAGCCTATAAGGCGAGGTAGGGAAGAACAAAAAAACAAAAAAAAACAATAGGCATAGACTCTGTGGTTTCATCTATTTATTTCTCTCACCTCTTTCTATTCCACTCTGGCAAGCTATTATTCATTGATATCCAAATACTTATTTTTTATAGACGTATCCATTTCCATCGATTTTTTTTATGTTTCTGCCACTTCTAGGTAAGCGAAGTATCGGATAAAATTGCCTGTTTTTATATATACCATAAGATGGGGTAACTTTGTGACTGGGTGGGTAACTTTGGGACGGCGGGTAAAATTTAGTTTGTGGTGATTCCGTGGTGGATACACTGTTCAGTTGCTTCAGTTTGCAAACGTGTGCTTTGAGTAGGAATGCACAGCGATACAAACTCGCAGTACACTACTCTTGAGGCACAACCGAAAGTTTCATGAAACCAAGAATTAAAAAAAAAAGGAATGGAAATAAATAAAACCTAAATGCACAACGATTGTAGTTAACTAGGGTTCTCAAACTGCCGCAAGGTAGTACTGCAGTACATGCCTACACAAAGCACTCTTTGCAGACTGAACCAACACAATGTATCTACCACGGAATTATCACAAACTAAATTTTACCCGCTGTCCGAAAGTTACCCCATCTACGGTATATATATTAGTAGCAATATAGACAATAATAAAATTAGGTTATATTAATGAGTTTTTATCCAAATGACGGTACAATCTTGAAAAGGGGAGTGAGTCGTTGATTTTCTTTTGATTTCTTTGTACATTATTACCTATTCAATACCAACCTCTTTACAAAAATCCTTATCCTTGACCTCATTTAAACACAGTTTATTTTTCCACCTCCTCAGTAATCAATCTTCGGAATATATGTAAAAATAAAGTTATCTCGTACTTTAGAGATGTCAGTTACACTATACCGACATCTCATATTGAACTCATCCGTATGTAATCATCTTTAAATTCATATATCTACTTCAAGTTATATGTTTACTACAGTGTCTTTATTTTTAATATTTAGAATTTTTAATATTATGAAAAATGTTCATGTTTTTTTATTAAGGCTAGACATTTGTCATTTCTTTGGTCATTATATTTATTCTGAGGGGACTTAATGTCCCAGTTGTACTAACCATTTGACTTAGTACATACGATAGAGTGATACATTGTGTTTTTTATTAAGGCGGATTTCGGAAAGAACCGGATAATGTGATTGATCGGTGATGTGATTAATCTTTTCAATTTTATCAAAATGCGATCCCGAAGAATCATTATTTATGACTTTATTTTTAAAATCTTATTGATAGTTGCATCTTCGCGCCATAAAATTATTTCAAGTATTGGCCAATGATCGAAAAATCAAATTTCATAGAAGCCCGCACGCAGTTCGAAATTTAAAAAAATTACGCCTATTTGAGTTTAGTTAATGGTTGATAATTGAAAATCACTCATTATCGACGTAAAAGTTTTATTAGAATATTTCCATAATGATTAGGCTTAAATCGTCAAAGTATAATTCACCAATAGTAGAATAATTTTGTTGATGATACCTGTCAATGAAATTAATAGGTTTGAAAATTTCTGATTGTGCAATTACCTGTGGTAACAAATTTATCTACATCGTTATTAACGACGCTAACTCATTTTTTTATGAAATTTTAGATATTCATGTTATTTAAAAAATAGCCTTCAATCCTTGTTTCATATATACAAATGTAGCCGTTGATTTAGTTCAAAATAATTAAATAAGAAAAAATTGAAAAGCCATTCATCGTAATATCATCTGGTCTACTCAAAGTTTCCGAAAATATCAAGAAAATATTGTTCTAAATATTTCTGTTGAAACAATCGACCTTTTTTCTCAAGGTTGGAAATGTGAAATTTGACTGATCTAATAAATGTTGGAAATGTGAATCCGTTTAATTAGCCGTCCTCAAAGTATACATTACTGGTTACAAATATATTTTATTCATTTGTGTTTTGCACTATATTTTTAATTTGGCTCTATACAGTTTCTGATACTTTACTTGGTATGATGTCTTTACCTTACAAATATAATTGTAGTTGTGAAACTTTTCACAATTCGTTTATTGAATTTTCTGTTCTGATTTTCGACTTTAAAATATTAGTCTCAACGCCTGGAACTTGATTGCTGCGTGGTTTGATCAGACGATTTAGACATTGGACAATATCATTGTATGAAACATGTCGAATATGATACCTACTTATTGTTTAAAATAATAAATTACATGGTGTTATCAGTTTCTTAATAAAATAATGTTAATACATATCACAAAATAATGTTAGACCCAACATGGTCTCACCCAATAGTTCTTCATAAAAACGTTTCTTTATTGATTTTTTTTTTTTTTTTGGAAACCGTTGGTGGACCTGTGATAGAGAACCTTTGCTATTCCAAAACTTCAACACTATCTTCATTTTAATGAACCCATCACAATAGCTTATAGAATAATAAAAAACCTGGTCAAACTTTCACGGGTTCGCATATAAATTGTTGTTTCGGTTTGGTTTTGGGAAAAACAAATAATAATTTTGTTTATTTATTTTTTATCTTTCAAATTAAGAAACCAAAATATTTTTAAGACTGTTGAAGAATTAGTTATTTGATGGATTTAATAATGTTAAATAATCTTATTTATTAAATAATGTTATCAAAGTTGCCAATCTTGGGATTGGTTTCAGAGATCACTTAAGAAATTATGCTTCTCAATTGTAGATTGCTCAAATAATAACAATTCATGGCAAATAACTCAAAAATTCTAATTGGCATTTTGTTGACTTCTCATACTTCAAATAAATTATTTCAGTGCTTTTGAAATTGTTGTACAGTAGATTAAATGACTCGAGTATTAATTTACATTGGTTATTTACTATGTAGCGTAAACTGTAGATTTAAAAAAAAAAAAAAAGTGACAGTGATCTTTTTTCCATACTTAATAATTAATATATTTTCCTTCAGACTATTTATACACTGACGTTGATTTGATTTGACTTTAAATAAACAAACACGATTGAAGTGTTTTGTTGGATAATTGAAATTCAATTGTCTTGTAAGTATTTACTGTTTGATGTAAATGTTCAAACTGTGCTGAAACAAAAAAAAATCACTTTTTTTCAGCCCCTCGAAACAAGCCACGTACCTATAAGTACTTGAAATCTGAGTGTTTGCCTTTATTGCTCATTTGTTTCCATATTTTTTAAATTATTACTAATATTTAGTTAATAAAAAATGCAATTTAAGAAAATACATAACGCCTTTTTAGTCTCCTGCTCATGTTCTGAGTTATGTCAGCTGTGGCCATGTCTCTTATAAGTCTGTTATTATGTCTATTTACATTTGTGTAAAATCGTTGATATAGGGTCGTTATATGTTGGTCAACTGTTGGAAAGTGGAGGTCAGTATGTAGGGTTTTGTTAGTCACGTACCAAGGTGCTTTTGTTATGAGTCGCAATAATTTTGATTGGAACGTTTGAAGTTTTTGTAGGTGGGTCTTTTTAGCGATGCCGTATATTTGTGATGAGTATGTCCATATGGGCTTAAGTAAGTATTGAATAAATTTAAAATATTATAAACATTTTTATATCTCTACAGTTAAACTTGTTCTTAAAAAAACGCATGTGCTGTTAACTGAAAGCAAAATGGCTACTTGGATTAACAGAACTAGAATCACTATAAATTTAGAAGACACTTCTTGTGTAATCCTCATGACGGACTTAGAGGATAAAATAGTACTAATACGACTCTCAATAATACTACGACAGTATGATTATTGACTCTAGAAGCCTTCGAGTAATGGCTTTAATTATTTTGTTTGTTTTTTTAATTTATTACAGTTTTTAGATAGTATTATTTATAATACCAATATATTTTAAATATTAATTAACTCCGAACTTCATATTATTTTCGGTAACAAATTTTCAAGTAAGAATGCACTTTTGTGGAGTAAAGTGAACATGGAAGACGAAGAAGCTACTTTTAGTACTTAAAAAAAAAAATGGGCAGTTTAATTCAGCTCCGAAAGGAAGAAGAGATGAGTCAACCTTATATAACATTCCTACTCAAAATAGTTACTCGCTTTTGTGCGATGAGGAAAGAGATAAAGAGATCTCTGCCCCAACTAATAAAAATCCTGACTTACAACAATTCCTCTTCCCAATAATGGTCAATTCCTCATTTTCAAATCACAATGAGATAATTACAAAACTTATAAATATCAAATATGGTGGAAATTAAACTATATTTTATTTATATAATAATGAAAACTTCATAAAAGTAAAAAATAAAGTTAAATTACTTAATTAATTACAACTTCTATAGCTATGCTCCTAGACATGAAATTAAGCCTGAAGTGGTATTAAAAGGCATTCTCCCGAGCAATCCTACCGAAGACATTCAGTCCGACTTCAATAGGCAGGGCTTGATGTAATATAATGTTTCAAATGATTATAAAAATCTGATGGTGTTGAAAAAAAAATTACTATTACCAATCATCATGAAAAAAAAAAAAACTGTACCACTACAGCTCATATAGGTTCTTTTATTCAGTGATATTTAGGGAAAGCACTGTTTCTTGGTCTACGGTTGTGCAAGGAGATGATTTGACCGAGATCACGCTCAACTGCAAAGTTTTTACCATTTAATTATTTTAATTAAGAGTACCCAATTTATAGAGGCTGGGTGTGCCCCAGGAGGGTCTACCTACTCAGGATCGCCCCACGGCCAATGAAACAGAGTAAATAATTTTTCTGCCATGAGCCGGTAGTTAACAACGTTAATGAAAGCCGGTAAAGAACTAGGACTCGAAATAAACGTGGATAAAACAAAATATATGGTTAGCTGCAAAAATGGCAATACTACTGGTGATATCGATATAGATGGTAATATTTTTGAACAGGTAGATAAGTTTAGGTATCTAGGTTCTACGATAACTAGAAAAAACGAAATTGATGAAGAAATTAAGGTTAGACTGAAGGCGGGAAATGCTTGTTATTTTTCTGTGACAAAACTACTTAGTTCCTGCCTCTTCTCCCGAAACTTAAAAATTAGAATCTATAAAACAATTATCTTGCCTACAGTTCTTTATGGGTGCGAAACTTGGCCGCTTACATTAAGGAATGAGAGGCGTCTTAAGGTTTTTGAAAATAAAGTATTGCGTAGAATATTCGGACCGAAGAAGGATGAGTTAACCGGTGAGTTCAGACGGTTACACAACGCCGAATTGCGTGAACTGTATCCGAATAATATAATTGAGATATGAAAAAGATATAAAAAAGATTTTCTTTCACTTTCTATTAACTTTCGTTCAATATTCCATAATTTTTCTAAATAATATATCTCTCGTACCTATTTAGGCTTCTAGCGCTTTTAGTTCAAACTTCGTCTGATAACCGTTAGAGATGACGCCACCTTCACATCCCTTCTCTCTCCCCCTCCCTTGTAACGACTTTATTCTCCCCTTGACACTTAAGGAGAAAGGTATTACTTCTTTATTTCTTTCTTATTTCAGCTTTCTCAATTTCTTCCCTCCTTCCTTTCATTCCTTTTCTCTGTTTTTAACTCTTTATTATATTATACATTGTCTGTACATCTTGATAGACTTTACAATATCTCAATTTTCTATCCAACTACTCCATTCTCAATGTTTTAATTTTACTATTTATTTTATTTTCATTTCTTATATAACTTTATATATAATGTAACACTCAACCCAATGTAACACTTTTGTCACCCCTTTTTGATTATGCCTACTTCATCATTCCACACTATGCAACAGTTTTTATTATTTATCTCTTAGTTCTTAGTCATTATTCTAACAATTTCATTTTACTTTATATCTATCTACTTTATTTTTCTAATAATTTTTTTCTTTTTTTATTTTATTTTCTCATTTTTTATTATCTTTTTTACCATCATTACTTTTGTTTCTCATAGCTTGTTATCTGGTTATTTTCTTAGTCCTGATGAAGGCCTGAACTTCAGGTCGAAACGTCGGCATATGTAAGAAATAAATATTATAATTTATTTTTTGCCTTCCTTTTTGACTGAGCACCCCAACTATTCTTCTCTTCATTATAATTGAGATAATTTCATCGCGGCGAATCAAATGGGCTTGTAAAGTTGTTGGACTTAGTAACGAGAGAATTCCTAAAAGGTTAATATTTGCTGTGCCGAATGGTAAGCGTCCGAGGGGTAGACCGAAGCGAAGGTGGAAAGATTGCATTAAAGCCGATCTGAAGGGACTGGGTTTGGACGGCGAACGATGGAGGGAGGTGTGCAATAAGCGATTGGTGGTGTCGGCATCGAACCTTCAGGTTCGTTAAGCCTTTTTATTATTTGTTATTATGAGCCGGTAGTACCCTACCACTGAGCTACCCCACTCCCATCAATCATCCTAACTAATAAAGAACAATTCGTTAAACATAACCGTGTAAAATATTGTGACAATGTTTAATATTTTATATCACGGGAAAAATATGTGAGTAAAAAAGTGTTGACACAATGTTATTTATTTCAAGAAATATAATAACTCAGAACTTGCTCAGAAAACCGAAATGCCTGAAGTGCTCCGAGGAACACTTATCCCAGACTTCCTTAATATCATACGCGATCGTCCCAAAGTGCAGTAACTACAATGAAAGTCATTCCTCAAGTCATTTACGACAAATGCTCTATACTTCATACGAAACCAGAAATTGAAGCTTAGAAAACACCGACCAACCATCCACCCTTCACAACGAAAATATTCAAACTAAGACAAAATGATTTTCCTTCCTTACTAAAAAACAGACTCAAAATGATTTCAAAAAACATTCTCAGATAACATTAATGGAAATAACATTTATAATAATGAACCATTTATCACCGAATGTTTTAAAGAAGTTAAAAATATTGTTAAACTTTTTATCTTGAATAATCAACAAATTTAAAAATATAGTTTCTGAAGTAAAAACGGCAGAAGGCAGCGTGTCAAAAATATTTATTGTAATATAAGGATCATTATCATTAATTAACGTTTAAAATGCTTAAAATAGGCTTAAGATGCTATTTATGTAATATTTTCTTATCTATTAGTTTAATATCACATACTGTATACTTTAGCTGCAACAATCCTCTGTGTGCTACAGACTTTAAAGTCAGTACAACCCAATGTAAATAAACAACTACCACGAGAACAATCAACACTTTCACATTAACTTCCGAACCTATGTATACTAAATTGCTATTGTTTACACTAAGTAAACTAAAAAATAAGTATCGTAAACTAAAATATTTTGACGACTTATTAATATTCACGTGTCTTTACCTGTTTTGTTTCTTCTATTCATGTATTATTTATTCTACTTTTGTATGTGTACTATCGATTATATAAATATTTTTTTGTTCATAATGACTAACGAAATGATGTTGAATTCAAGCAATTCCTATATCAAAATCAACCTTACATTGTGCCAGTAAGCGAAACCCGTTTATTTCCTCAGGAAAGATTCTCGGTCCCTGGCAACACTGTTTACCGGAAAGATAGGAATAAAGCCGGCGATGGGGGGAGGGAACGATACTGCTACGTTCTCACTTACCGGCCGATCGATAATTTAAAATACGCGGAAGTGGCTACAATTCTATCTAAGGTTAAAAAAAAAATTATCAACACAGTTGCAGTTTATATCCCTCCAAATGAAACAAATATTATGACAGCCCTTACCAAAAGTATTTCTGATGTTTCTCGCCTCGTCTCGGCACCATATCTCAGCTCGGATCATAACCCGGTGTTCTTCCGATTGGAAAATATTATCATTATTATGTGGTGTATTTGTATATGTAATGTAAATAAATGCTAAATTCTAATAAAAAAAATAAAAAAAGGAGACATTATAACATTATTTTTTACGAGATATTTTGCATTAATCTATTTCAATAGTTCCTCTAGTATTATGTATTATTACAGCATTAATCCTTAAATTAATTCGTTTATTTATACAATAAATAAATATGAGATAATCGCGTTAAGGAAAGGGAAAAAATATTTAAAAACAAACATTATGTATTTATTAAATGCTTAGCTTGAATATTAGAAATTATTTCTCTGATTCTAGTTTCTTCTGATTAATTTTCTTTTATCTTAGAATTTAATCTCATCGCCAAAGAAAACTTAAACTAGTAAAAATAAACTGAAACCTTATAGACTTCAGTGCAGCTTACATTTTGAAAATTAACCAATAAGTAATGTTTATAGATTTGTCAATTAGTCTTTACACTAGGAGTTTTCGAAATGATAATAGCAAAACTAATGAATTAAAATTTTATTTTTGTCTTTAATAATTAGAAAAAATGGCTAGGGCGGCTCTTTGGATGCAATGCATCAGTCAATATATCGTACTATTGATAACATTCTAAAAGATAGAGATTGGGCGTCAAGGAAAAAAATAGCACATTTTCGCATCTGGAATGCTGACGGAGTCAATCGTCACACAAAGCAATATTTTAAAAAGTAATATCTATGATAATTGTAATTTATTCTACCACTGCCAAAAAAAAGATCTTGAAGATTTTTGGAGGCCTGTAGTATTCTTCTCCAACTTTGGCTATCGCTTTTCAGTTTTCAGAACTCAGCCCAGCAGCATCGTTGTTAATTCGATATCTCCAGAAATACTTAACATTCTCAGCAATACTTCCCCATAACTTACTCTTATAATTTCATGTTACTGACTGTAACTGAAATCACTTCTGCTTTCGAAAGAGATAAAGATTTTCATGTATTGATATACGGATTTCGTACATTTAAAACTGAACGAAATCCGTCAAATGCGAAAATATGGAGGATATTAAAAAGGAGGGATATTAAACTACTATATTTTTCTCAGTCGTAGGTACTCAGTCGACTATTTAGCTTTCCTAAAATTTCAGAGCAGATAAAAAATAAGGTTTCTTTATAGCGGAGGTTACATGAATGACTGGAGTTGCCCCGTACAATTTTACATATTTATCAGAGCGATTGTTTAGGTTTGGGAAACCTTGCTGTTAGTTTTTGACACCGTTAGATATGGATATAAATGACACCGTTATGTAAGAGTTTATCCAAACATGATAATGACTATACAACTACGTACACTATTGTTCGGCCCCTTGCGTCAGATCTGCTTTGTTTTGTCACTAATTAATGGACAATGCAAAGTTTATTGGATTCTGTGTTTACAGGCTAAGAAGGTCTTTTGTTATGCTAGCCGACTCAAAATGAAGTCGGAACAGAACCGACTAGGCTACATTATATATATATATATATATTCCTTCATGCTCCATGCCTTAAAGACATACTACATGAATTACATTTGTTTACAATTGTTTCTTTTCTAGTTTTACATGATATACATTTTTAGTTCAAATTTATATACATTAACAAACAAAAATACAAAGAATAAATACACACAAAAAAAAAAAAATTAAATCGGAATATTAAATATTAAACACAGAAAGTCAATCCAACAAAGCCAACAAGAAATCACCCACGCTGCCCAACCCTGGTAAGTCGAAGTCGATAGATCTAATAAATCTAAGAAATTCTGTCTTGAATTCAGTAAATAACTTTTGTTCCGTCTCAGGCCAATTTCCACTTTTGATAACTATACTTTTTATTAACTCAAATCGCTGTCTGTCAAATCATTCACATTCATATATATAATATTCCTCCTCTTTGAGCGACTGAGACTGAGTTCTTAAATTCTTTTGCTGTATTTTCTTTAATTTGACGGACTCCTTATACATATGTGTGTGGGTATATATATATATATTTTTTTTTTTTTTTTTGCGCAATCATGAAGATTTTTGCTCTCACGGTGTGGTGACAGATACCCCGGAGGGAGTCAGCGGCTCCCTCACGTTAAATTTCTTTTATTTCACTATCTCGAATCTTTATATAAAAATGAAAATATGTAATAAATTCAATTTATTTGTTAGGATATTTTCAAAAATACCTACACAAAAAAAACTTGGTGATATACTGAGACTCACAGTCAATTTGATACACCCCGTAGAAAAATAGAAAAAAAACAAGTGTTTACAGTAAACTAATTAACCCAGATAATTAAAATATCCAACTGTGATAATTTAAAGAAATTAATAAAAAAAAAAATCCTGTGCACGCAACACACAACTGTCACTCACCGCTCAACTTCGAATAGAAATTATTTTCTGCCCTTCTGGGCTATTACAAAAATTTTTTAATTGCATTTTTAACCGAGCTAAAGCTAAAAAAATCACAGCTAACAAATCATAAATACCATTAAAATAACAAAAGTCTTATTTATTATATCACCGGTTGATTGTGGATTGTACGATCCGTTGATTATGGATTGTGCTGCTATTAGTTATTAAACTGTTATTTTCCATTGCATAGTTTACTAAAACGGAATTAAGAGATTTGCATTGTATGTCATAGACAGGTCAAAAGTTGCCACACTGATTGTAAGTTGGAATATCACAAAAGGAAATTTCATCAAACTATTCATTGATTTAATTTTCTAAAAGGTTACTTGATGATTTTTTGTAATAAACGGATGATAGATACTTAAATATTTAAGTATAATATCAGATCTAGAGTTATTAAACTACAGTAAATATATTTAAGGTTATAAACGTATCTATGAAATATTTTTATATTTCACTTCTTCTTTCACACAAGTACAATGAAAAAGTATTGCATACTGTTGGAATATCACAAAGGGAAGATTCATGAAATTATTCACTAATTTAATTATCTAAAAAGTTAGATAACAATATTTCGGAATAAACGAACGTTGATACCTAATTATTTAAATATAATATCAGATCTAGCATTATTAAACTACATTAAATGTATTTAAGGTTATATACATATGCTTTATACATCCATGAAATGATTTTATATCTTACTTCTTCTTTCACACAAGTACCATGTAATAGTTTTTTAAACAATGTCATTGCCGTGATTAGGTGGATTTTAAATACTTTTTTCAAACTTATCAAATATTTTAAAATTTTACATTTAACAAGTAAATTTCATTTAATTTCCTTGAAAATATGTGATTTACGTTAAATATTATTAGTTTTCAAAAATTATTATTTATAATATTTTTGTAACTCTCCGTTACCTTCTGCAACTTTCTATATTAGATATTGTTTTTTTCTAAAATTCTCCGCTTTCCAACGATATATTATGCGTATACCTTCTGACTGGTATTTCCGGAGATTCATTTTCGACCTGGATTTTTTTTTTCTCCTTTTTTAATATATCAAATTCTTTTAAAAGTTATATTTAGCATTTTTTTCGTAAATCTGAATAATGTGAGATGACTAACCTTTTAAAATAAACCACATTAAAGGTACTTTAGAGAAAGACATATGAAAATTGGACATTTAGCCCTGTAAATTAATTATACAATGATACACGAATTTAATCAAAATCGTTAGAGCCGTTTTTGAGAAAATTGTAAAAACTGAATAATTATACTCACAGTCAAAATGACACACCTCACTTCTTTTTAACTTTTTAATTCTTTTAAACCACTATTAATTTAGTTCAACACCTTTCAGTTACAACAATTACACTTCTTTCAATCTGTTTGTAATGGACTCCAACAGTTATTTTGTGAATTCAGGGCTTAGCCTAGTTCCATTCTTCGAGGAGTTATTTTTTTAAAATCTTCTTTGCTAGAAATTTAGTTTTCTAATTTATGCCTCCAATTTTGCCCACAGGTGTTCCATCACAAATCTGGTGACTGTGGTGGTGTTTTTATAACTTCGGATTAGTTATAAATTAGTAATTCTCTAAATAACATGTCAGAGTATTTATGTATAAAATCTAAATTTGGTATAAACTAAATTGACTTTTTAGCTCCAGATTTTCCGAACATTTTTCAATTTTCTTCTCTAAATTACTATGTAAACATATTTATATAGTGTTTCATGTGAATATTTACATTATAAAGTGAAGATTTCCTAAACCAAAATCCGCCGTACACCCCACACCAAGAAAGAGATCATTAAAAAAGAACACAAAACATAACCTAATATAACAAAATAACATATTAATTGGATGTTTATTATAAACAATAAATTATTGTTGTCAATGTTATATAAATTGAAAGAGCAGAATTATGAAAATCGATTACAAATTTTTTCTTTTATTTACAAAATATTGATAAAATTTAAAATTCTCACTTACTATATATTTTTTTTGGCGTTGTTACATAATTTAAAATAAACGTTTAGAGTTCATTTTATTTAATTTTTTAATTAATTTATTTAGCTACGACTTGAAATAAAGTAATTTACGGAAAATCTCCTATATAGATAATAATTATATTAACATTTGATAACAGCAAGCACATACAAATATCAAAAAGGCACAGAAGATGTAGAAGGTCACGTACACTGCTCCACTCATCCTCATCTCAATACAAATCAATGTCATTTACCGCAATAATGTCCTTATGTATACGTTTAGGTTTGTCTTTTTAACGAGATAACACAACTGTTCACACAACTCAAGCACTGAGTCTCCAAACTCCACTAATAAAGAACTTGTTACTAGCTTGTAAAATACCATCATCATAATATCCTGAATTACAGTTAAAATGTCCAGTTTTGTTAAGTTTATTATTATATATTTTGCTAATGATTATTATTAAGGATTTGCTTTTTCGACACTATTTTCATCTACGAAAATTTCTTATTAGACCAGTCCAAGAAATTGAGGGATATACTGCCCTAAATAAACTTACATGAAACATTGTCAATTTTATATAGGTGAACGGATAGGAACTGATAATGATATAATATCTCCTTAAAAAAATCTTTAAATTAAAATCTATATTTATTATTTTGAATTACTTACTAGCATACTTTCATTCTAAAATCTACAATTTATTCAAAGTAAACTGTGGCGGGGCGAATGAGTGGTGCTCACTGGAAGACTTTTAACAAATGACTGAAAATACTATACTCCCTTTTTTCCAAATCAAAATTGAATATCAAACTAAAAATAAATACTAAATATCTTCAATACTGCATATCCATATCTTCAAATTTTAAATACTGTAATTTTCCAGGTTCCCCCCCCCATTACCCAAACAGGTCAGCAAATATCCCCAATATCTACCCTTACCCTGATTATTTATCTACCTATTTATTTATTTTTGGTTTTCTTTTCTCTTTTCTGTCTCCACATTCCTTTATGTCTATTATTTCATATTATATCTTTTTTCCTTTTCTTTCAATCTCTTCTGTAGATTTGTAGAATTATATTCACATCTGCATATATTATATATTACACTACAACAATTGTTACCATCTATTTACTTCAGTTTAGGATCTTGTTACTAAGCTTATTCACATTGTTTATAATTTTTTGTCTTAATATTATGTAAATCCTACAATTCTCTATATCTTTTTGTATCTTGTCCGTTCTCTAGTCCTGAAGAAGGCCTGCAATGTCGAGTTGAAACGTTGGCTTTTAATAAAATAGTTTTGCCACTATTTAGCCTTTTTATGATCGCCACTCTGGACCATCTCCTTCCTATAAAAACTAAATACATACACTTATCTGCTCAAACCCATTTGGACATACGCCTCACAGATTTACGGTTCAGCAAAAAAGACACTTACAAAAACTACAATCTTTTCAATCCAAAATTTTAAGACTGATAACTGCAGCCATTTGGAACGTCAACAAAACGTAACCGACTTAAGACAACCAACTAGTGACCATCACATTCGTACTCTCTACTCCCGATTTTATCTTAAACTATACGGACTTATCAACGTCATTGCCATAGCTTACATCAGGAGGCGACTGAAAAGGAGCTGGATGAGAGATTTCCTTTTCTGATCTCCTTCCAGGCCAGGGAAAAAGGTCTTGCTGGGTACTATTCTTCATCATGCCTATCATCCCATTTTGTACCGTAACAACCAATCTGGTAATCGCGACAGGAGCGGATGGAGATTTGAAGATAAACAATTTTTTTTTAGAAATGCATTTTTAAATCAAAATCAAGTTTAAAAACCACTTGCCAAATAGAATCAGTTAACCATTCCTTCTGCGTATAAAGGTCTATAAACATCTACAGTAGACCCCGCTTTTTTGAAGTACGAATAAAGTATGTATCTCAGAAAATACAAGAAAGATTGGATGCTAAATTTTGGGAAAAAATGATGAACGGTAAAAGTACTGTGAGCATATCACTAATACCCTTCACTATGACATTAGCGCCTCAAAAATTTAACTTTCGTACATAGAATAAAAAAAGTAGTATTTTTTAGGCAAAAATTTGTTTGCCTCATTCTGGTCTTAAGTTCAAAAAAAGAACAGAAAGAAGAACAGTAATGCCATTAGGAGTTAATTTACAGATATTAATTTAAAACATCAAAAATTATTAATCAGGCGCAATATGTTATTCTTTCTCTAAATATGTCTTGTTGGGAAAAATACCGAAAATGGCAACCAATAAAAATCTTCAGTTTACAAAAATTCCAAAATCCTTTGCAATATTGTTATCCCTTGAAATACGCATGTTGTACCCGTACATTACTTTCATGCAAATATCTTCACTCATGCCGCAGCTAATAAATGCTCAAAAGTGATCAAAAGGCAGTATCGTAAGAGTTGTTGTAGTAATTAATGAAATGGTTGACGTATCACCGCGTAATTTCTACAGGGGGGCGGTATATGGGCCATACAGAGCACTGTTTATTTGAAACGATAAAAGCCCAGAACGTTCAAAAGGCCCTCAGAGACCTAAGTTCAACTCCTTTGGTTGTAAATAATTAAATAAAAAATTATGTATCATTTATTGAAGATTCGATTATTTCCAATTAAATAGATTTTATCGTTGATCCTGAGGATATAGTTGTTAAATAAAGTTGATGATGAGCGCGGTGGTAGGATAAGGTACTTCTCTTAAATGTCGGTTTCAGGGCAGAGAAAGCAACCAACAGCGTGTTTAAAGTAACAGATTTGGAAAAACTATACTTTTTAAATGATGTTTGTATAATGTCTGTGCTTTCGACTGCAAATATTCGCCTTCGAAAATTTAGGAAAGAGGGTGAGGAAAACAGATTTTTGAATGATTCAAAATTCGCTCAGGCACAATGATGAATGCAAATATTTGAAGCAAATGAGAGTTTTTCCTTCTTTTTGGGCAGAAAAAAAAAAACAAGATGTTTTAGCAATGATTCCACAATTAAAAAGACGGACGATTTTTTAAACTTTTTTGGCTGCGGAATTATAATATATTAAGCCTGCTATGAGAATGGACATGATATTAAAACTAAATTAGTAAAAGAAGATGCTGTAATATGAGTAGGATATTTTGAGGAAAACGCTAATAATTTTATGAAAGTCCTGCAAAATAACGAAGGTCACTTCACAGATCATTTTATAATAGATAACTACCAGAGACGCGAATTTCCGTTTACACGCACAACCTTTTGTACCTGAATGACACTTCCTGAGTATGATCCAACGGATCCATCAAAAATCAATAACTGTATCCAATTTGCTGATAAGTTAATGACGTGTTAATATGATTCGGCGAATCCTTTCATGTTTGTGGAAAATGTTGATTTTATTAATGGTTTATGGATTTTCTTATTAAGTCTATAACATTGAATAAACCACAAGCCTTTTTTTAACTAAGCAAAATCAATCTTTATTAAAACTAACAACAAACTTCATTGAAAGAACAGGGTTATAACTAAAACATGTGTTTTATGTATATATCTTTTTTTAAATTTATATAATCGATAGAACATAGATCGATTTGTAATTAATATTAATAAAATTACTTTTAACAGAAAAGGCATCTATATACCTTTACTTGTGAAGAAGATTGAAAAAAAAAAAAGAAGAGAATAACGCTTCAGTTACCCTCTGTGTCCTACTATGCTACGGGCAGTGATTTTTACAACCACACTAAAAATCGTCTAAAATTACCAATGACTAAAAAAATAGTTAATTCATTTATTTTTTCATACCCCCAAGATTTTATTTATTATACAAAAGACAATATATAAATATATTGTAGTATATATATATATATATATATATATATATATATATATATATATATATATATATATATATATATATATACAATTTTCAAAGTTCCTTTTTTTGCCCGATTAACTTTTTTTTCTAACCCCCCTCCCTCCAAAAGTTTATTTAATTAAACTACATATATAAGTATAACAATACAAATAACAAAGTCCTTCCATTGCCCGAGGACATTTTAAAGATTGGGGGTAGTTAAAGGGAACATACATGGCACAAGGCCTTTGTAGCTTTCATTGAACGGAGATGGACCGTTCTGCTAATGATTTATTATTCACAATATTTACACTATTTACAAATATACACATTAATGGGTTTGGACCGCAGAGTCCAGACCACATCCTTCGGCGAGTAGGTCCACCAAAGGGAGTTTACCTTGCCACCTCCCAGGTCTGGGTGGAGGTGAGATCTCATTGAACAGTGGGTTTGCACCTTCAGCCCATCAAAAAATTTGATGTGCCTCCGGCCTATGAACTCAAGTACCCAGGGGAGCTGGAGCTCCTCGCGTATTGTTTGATTCTTAGTCCTTTTTAGAGTGGTGCCATGGACAATTCGCCGAAGGATAATGTTCTGGAAGCCCTGTTGAATCGCAAGCGTGGAATAATATAGGTATCGCAGGAGAGGGGCCCCGTGGAGCAGTGTTGGTCTTATAATAGCTTTATAAATTTGAAGCTTGAGTCTCAGCGAGAGCTGCGGCGACTTCAGTAGTTGGTAGAGCCGACGTGACTTCTGCCGTGCCAGCTTGATCCTCTGCCTAACGTGATTGGAGAAGGTTAAATGTCTATCCAGCGTGACATCGAGGTAGAGATTTTATGATAAATCCTCCAACGGTGAATTCTGTGGATAGATGCTTCTTTCCCTTCTGGAACGACATGACAATAGCATCGGTCTTCGCAGGGTTCACTCTGATACCGATCTCTTCTAGTTCTTCAACAATTGTGGCTGAAGCATTCTGTGCCAGAGTGAGTGCAGTCCCCGCGTTAACGCTGAAAGCATAGCTGGCAATGTCGGCCGCATAGGCTGCTACCACTGCCTTGGGATGCTTGAGTACCACTACTGGCGCCGTACTGAAAACGACGAACAGTATTGGCCCCAACACAGAACCTTGAGGTACTCCGCAAGTGGTATCGACTGGGTTTGAGTAGTCTGTACCAACTCGTACGACGAGAGATCGTCCGCTGAGGTAGCTTCGGATCAGTCGGCATAGTGTGGTAGGAAACCTGAACAAATAACTAATAATAACTAATAACTAGCTATATAAAGGACCACGATACTTCTTTTAGAGGAAAGCAGTACTTCTTGTAGAGGATTTAAATCAGTTACCTCCCGTTATGGACTGTTCCGTGTTTTCTGAAGCGATTGGATCTCGCCTTACCATGTTTGCAGGGATTTTAATTTGGGATGAATTAAAATTATTCGAATTAACCGAAATTATAAGAACGGGATAAAAAAACATTCATAAGAGCGCTAAATAACATACCTACAGGCAAAATTATTCTAAAAATATATAAAAACACTAGACAATGTTCCTAACGATGCAATCTGACTTTTCAGTACTCACAAGCACGTCGATGAATATAATTACATCAAACTGACTATCGGGACTAGTATTTTTTGCGAATACCTAGCACAAGATAAAACCAGTCTAAAAACTTGCTCCGAACAGCAACACCAGAAACTCCTAGATTAGCTAAAGATAAAATAAGAGCTGAAATTTGCTGTCTCCTTTATAATTTAATATTCAAAACAGGGGTTACATATTGTGATATTGTGATGTATTGGGATTAAATAAAAAATATTAAGATAGTGTCGAATACTGATGCTGAGGATGGTCTATTGAACGGACCATGTGGAGTATTAACAATAATTATCACTGAAACTGATCCTAGTTTTTAATGGTTCGACTTTGCTGATAGACAAGTCGGAAATAAAATTGGAGCCAAATACAAACACGTTTTAATATATTCGAAATTAAACATTTGGTCCTGAATACCCGCTTAGTCGTTCAAGACGATGATGTTGTATCTATCGATCATCAGTGATTTAACACATGAGATCGATTATTGAATATCGTTGGATTAATGATAATTAAATCAATTGTTGTAAAAACATAAAAAAGAAATAGAAGTATTATAAGAGAAGAGTTCTACTTTTTTGGATTACAGTTTGAATATTTCCTGTATTCGACATACCCTTATCCCTTAGCTAGTTTAACAAAATCCGTCTATCATTCTTCGGTATAGGCACGTAAATTTGTACATACGCGTATATAGTATAGTTTTTGTCTTATTATTTTCAATTATCAACTTTTGTTATCGACCAAGAAGAAAAAAATGTTACCTTCTTCCCGCTCAAAGTCTAAGGCTTTGCGTTTCAAGACCCATAGAATCCAAAAATCAAATAAAAAATAATATATATATATATATATATATATGCGTCCACCGAGCGCCGAGTTTCGCTTTTCTGCAAGACTAATGCACCCATTTGAAGTTAAATATCAATTTCAGGGGGCTCCTGAGGATGATGGAATTTGAAATAACCATCCGAATCTAGTATTGAAGAGCATAATAGTACGTAGAAACTATGTTTGTGTTTTTGTATAAAGATATATACATATAGATATATAATATTTATATATAAACTATTTTGAGTGAGAAACGAGATCAAGACAACTTTTCTATGGTGGGTGGCCATGGCATTAAGCAGCACCACCTCTGCACTATTACAGGATTTGGTCTCCGGGCTTTGTTGCTCAACCCAGTCCTAGTTTCGATGGAGCAGAGTAGGCAGTACTTCTAAGCTCAAAATAATATTTCATCTATGCGATTGCAATAATATATTTTAGATGATTGCTTAATTTACGGTATCAGTTTCAAGCGGAGCTATCTGATACTTTTGTAGTAGATTACAAAATTGGATAGGAATTTGATATTATTTCAGAGCAACTGTTTTCACCTTTCTGCTCGCGGGTAACATATAAACAATTTATCCTTTGACAATATTTGTCTTAAACCGTGCCCAAGTGTGATGACTACTCCTGGCATAAAATTTAACATTATTTTAGCCTAGCAAATTTCCTATGTCTAACTATTTATAAATTTAATTATTTACTCTTCTTTTTTGCTGGGGAGCTGTATAATGTTCTTTATTTTTGGAAATGAAAACTTCCAGGTTGGTTTATTTGATGTATTATATGTCAAGTTGTACTTATTTAATTTTCTTCATCCTTCAACAGTTTGATAAACAAGACATATTTGTTTTTATTTAAGAAGTCACTCTGAATATTGTATTATGGGATATTTGTGAAAATTCACGTGTAGTAAAATTTGTTGGGAATAGTTAAGGCGCTTGCAATAGGTAATCAAAGTTAAGCAACTTCAGGCGTAGTTAGTACTTGGATGGGTGACCGTTCACCAAGGGAAGCCACGCTGCCTGAGATTCCTTCCCTCCCCCCGGGTATGTGAGACCCATCAGTGTACTTAAATCGGGAATCGAGATGTGGTCTACTAGGATGTCAGTATCTTCCCTTTGATCCATGGACGGTCTCTTTCTGGGAAAGAAATATAGGTCCTCATGCGCCTGATGACTCTGAGCAGCCATAATCCATCCTTAATGGATCTAGACCGATTTGTCACTGCTCTTGAACCCGAGTGAATCGGTACGAAGGAAACTGCCAGATTGGTCCAAAAGGGGTCGGCTATGGAGCTACTGGTGGTAACCACGATTCGTAGCAACGTGAGGTTAGGTGACCCCCTCCAGGCTATCTGAGCTCCCGCAAGCAATATACGTCTGTAAGGAGATCCACATCTCGCGGCCACAGATCTTCATGGTCTGTATCGCTGATAAAGAAAAAAAAATCGGTAGTTAAATGATGTTTATAATATGCGCTTCAACATTGTCTAGAAGTTTCATCAAATCATTCCTGATGAAAAAAAAAGGAGATAGAGACCCATTATTATTGATTGTAAATTGTATTATTGCAGTTTTCAGGTACTTACTTGTACAGTTTATTATGTTTTTCTCTGTATTTTCATATATAATATAATAATAAAAATATAACTTTTTCCTTGGTATTATTGATTTAAACTATAAACTATACCAACAATAACATACTTTTGAGTGATGCATTTAAGAAGATTGATGACGTCAGAAGACTGTTGGCGGCACTTGTCAACTGCAACGTTTCTAATGATCTCGTTGTGTCCCCCTATCTACTGAATTTAATTTAATTTTCAATTTTAATGTTTTAAAACAAGCTCTCTTTTCAAATATTTTAGTTGTCACTTCTGATAATGGCGAAATGGAAGAAGCGGTGGATTTTATTTGGTGAATAAAACTATCTTCATTTTTCTTAATAAGTAATTCTCCTAACATAATATCTCTTCTGTAAATCCTTAAGCTTTTTTTTCACAAGGTTAACCAGTGAGTTTAAGAGTGAAAGATTATGAAATTCCAACATAAAAGCAACCGAACATTTAAGCAATCAAAACATGGACTTCAATGGACAGGGTTTTTCCTTTCTTCCTCTAAAATGAACCAACCTTAAGACCATTCGCTCCCAATATGGAAATCAAAAACACACAGGTGAAAAGCTTAATAAAATCCTCAAAATGGTGTTCATTGTAGCGGTAGAAATAATAGCCTGTAATGCTCCTAGTCCCAATCATCAAATGATTAAAGATATAAAATTCACACAGTTGCAGAAACCTCAGGAAAAATTATTAACCAGAAAATGACCACCATTTAAATATTAGTCAGTGACTGACCTCTTTTTATTAAATTATTAATATCCACCTGAAACTTCGTGAATAGCTTCATCTAATTGTAACCTACAAATATTTTATTTATGAAAAGACTTGAAATTGAGCGTTTTCCAATCAGAAGATCGGCAAGCATTGTCTATTTGATTAGGTACTAAAAACTCGTAAATATGCTTTCTACTTGGCAAGATAATTTGATCCCAAAATCGAGAAAAGAGGTAGCCTACAAAAATATTGGGCCGTTTGGTCTATATAACCCCGTTATTTTTATATCTTGGGGGTGTAGGTCTCGCCAAATGGCTCGATATTTTTGAAGTCCACCTTTTTTCTCCGACTTTGTGATCAAATCATTTCGCGATCCAAGTAGAAAGTAAATGGATATTTACGAGTTTTTAGTACCTTTTTTGGTTTATTTAATGAAATTTACAACTGTTCTACAAATTAAACTAGTAAATATGCACAAATTAGAAATAATGACATGAACAGGCTTGAAGAGATACTGTCCAGTGGTAGCACTCCCTAAATAATTCTAGGTAAGAAGATCACGCGGCCATCTTCTTTTCAGACGCCTAGGAGGATTATCAGGAATCGAGGAAGAAGCAAGACTGAAAATAAGGGGATTTGGATGTGACTGGAGTTTATCATGAAAGGATAGATATCTGGCTCGTGCTAAATCAGCGACATATGGTACATTAAGGTCTTTGTGAATGGTTTTATTTGTGACAAAGTATGGAGCATAAAGGATTTTACGAAGCATTTTGGATTGTAAGGATTGGATGCGATAGGAATTCGATGGTTTGTTAGAGCCCCAAAGCTCAACTCTATGCCCATATAGGTCTTATTATAGTTGTGGAATAACCCCTATTCCGAGAATATTTGTAAATAAGATAGTTGTAGGATATGATGAGATCAAGGTGTTTACGAAGTTTCAGGCGGATGTTAATAATTCCATAAAAAGGGTCTGTACCACGAACTTTATCTTAGACTCTTATTTTAAGAACAATTTAATTTATTTTGCCAGGAATAACTTATAGGATATAGATGAAATGGTCCTGTAAGTTGTTCAGGGCCGCTCGGGAGTTTTCTAGAGAATTCGTAACCACCCGGCCATGCTCGTTGCCCTCGTTAGTTTTCGGTCCAATCATAGCACCTGTGAAGGCCGTACATTCTTCATGATTGAAACTTTACTTAGAGACCTACATAAACAAACAGAAAATGTGCTGAATACTAATACTAATCACTATGTTTTTATTCTTGAACTCATTTTCAGATCTGAAAGTTATAAAACTTAATGTTTTTTAATTGAACCCTTAGTTTGACTTCTGGGGTGGTTCTATAGTCCTCAGCTTCAATATGCCAAGCATTCACTCATAGAGAACCACAGAACCCAAACGTCTACAATGTCCTGCGGTGGGCGGCGGCAAGGCCCGAAGAAGTTGAGGGACTCCTTATATTGCATCTCACTAGCGACGTCTTCATTCTGTGAGTATTCTAGCTAAATGGAGACGTGTGCTGTGCTACAAATTTGGACCCTAATACCCAAAAACAAAGACAAAAGTGTATCACTAATACCATCAACTGCTATGTAATGGTTTTGCTCAATTCACATAAAGCAAGACGAATCTTTTACAATATCTTAAGAGGTAGATTAAGAGGTTACATATTTTTAGTGAATTTATAACTGTCAAATGTTAGTGTGATATATTGCTTGAAATTCTCCGTTGGTCACAAAACCAGCCTTTATTTCTCTTTTAGTTATTTATAAAATTATTTCATGTCTTGTATTTATAAAATTATTATCACTGCATCATAATACATTTATTTATTTCAAATAAAAAATATCAAAGGTACTTTAAATCAATCATTTAAACTCTGACCATGAGGTAATATATTAAAATGTTATTTAATTATACGGTTATATAAAGTTTCGCTTCCGGTAATTCGATTGTTGAAAAGTTGATATAACATCCTGGTCATGTCAAAGTAACGCCACTGCAACGTTGGAATAGTTCACATTCGTTTCTTTAACATAATGTCGACAATACATCTGCCTTAAATACGCAATTTCAGTTCCCTATATTGGTAATTCTCAATTTAAAGGTAAGTTTTAGTCTATTACAACTTTTACGTGATTAGTTAAGTCTAACTTTATTTTTCTCCCAATGTTGTACGGTGAAGAAGTATTTCTTCATAATGAAATATTAAAAATTAAAATATTAAAGAATAGTGTGATTTTATAATTACTTAAGCTACTAAAATGTCATTACCGCGTATTATCCCACTCTCAGTTTTCTAGTAAACAATTATTTTATTTCTTTCGAAACCTATGTGAAATGACAGTGAAATTCATTCCACTCCTAGAGAATAATTAAGGTACTTTGAATTATATATATTTTTTTACTTCTTTTAACAGTAGTGTATGTTTATGTATTTTCAAACACTGTCCCATTACTTTTATGTCATTACCAAGCAAAAAACATAATATCAGGCACTTAAACGTTGGGAAAATTTCTTCAGAGTGTAGTAGTAGCCACGGAGTTAAAGGACAGCCACCAGCGGATAGACCGACCAGTTGGGGAGCCTCCCTCTACGCATGCATTTAGTATACGTTGAGCACGTACCTTCATTGTTGTCATTACCACCGCGTATATTATCTCGCTACCTGTTCAAATTATTTCATTTATTATAATCCGTTTGACAACGGTTTGTAGCAAGTGCGTTGGAAAAAACAAAAATTATAATACTACGTTATACAGCGTTTTTGGCCGAATAAAAAACGTGAAAATGGCCGAAACCATGTTGAAAACTCGTTTCATTTCCACAACCGAATTATTAGCTTTACTTACTTTCATTACTGAGAAAAAAGCACTTTTGATCTTGGCCATTGGCTCAGATAAAGCTGAGCGGCAATGGTATTTAGAAAATTGTATTTAAATGCCGTCAAAATTATTAAAATTGTATCATGAACATTTCCCATGATCTGAGAATCACCCATAACTTTTCGTTTTCTTGCTCTACTGTTTTTATACTACATTTTCTTGTGACTCAGTCTTATGTTGCCTTTAAATGTGTATTTCTATTGAATGCTCAGATTAGATTTGTTTCACTATTTCAATACTTTTTTGAACTTTTCAAACCTGTTTTCAAAACTTTTTTATACCTCATAAGTATAAAGTTAAAGGAAACATAGATAAGTATTATTACATAGGTAAGTGAAAGTAAAATTTGTCCTTAGTGTCTCAACGTCTGTAAATAGTTGTAGAATATGCCTGAGATAAAAAGCAATCCTAATATAGGTTCGCGCAATGAAGGTATGATATGATGCTCAATTAACCTGCCAGCAAAACATCGCAAGACTTAAAGGTGAAACACTAATTTCTGATATTGGAGCTTGTTAATGAGTGATATTGGCATTTCAAAGCTATGCCTTTGATATTTCGCTTCAAGTCTCAGCCACAGGCATTTATTTAAAGGCATTATTTATAAATCATACTAGAGCATAATTCCTTACTTTTGTCTTTTCTATGTATAAAATGCATTATACAATTAACCGTAAATTAGGATTAAGTTAAAACAAGAATGTAAAAGCGTTCATTTTATTGAAGAGGCATTTATTTTGTACGTTATGACGTCACACTCGTTCCTTTCAGAGTCTCAATTACGTTCCATCGATATCGTGAAACACTAATAGCATCCAGGATAGTTTTAGAGAATAGGAAATGTAAATATCTTTTAACAATTTAATCAAATAAGTTTTTATTTGCAAATGTATAGAGTTTTATTCAATTTTAAGATAGTAGGCCCTCACATCTGCGACATTGGTTCGAAAATGGTCACTTAGTGAATATTGTTATTCAATTTCGTCATATCGGTTACAAATGTACCAACCTTTATTCAAACTCACTCAGATACACAAAGATTCATTAAAATATTAGAGACACTTTTTTCGTATGAACAATACAATATTATCAACAGTTAGAGTAGATAGGTGATCCGGGTTGGAGATCATAAAGACACTAAAATAGTGGAAAACTATTTTATTTCAAATCAACGTTTCGACCCGACTTTGCAGGTATTTTTCAGGGGATTACGTTCAGCAAGCAATTTAATTTAAAACTAAAGTTGTTGTGAAAGCTAAAGAATTTCAGTTAAACTTTCAGTTTTAACTTCAGTTTTTTTTTTTTGTTTTTTTTTTCTTCCCTACCTCGCCTTTTAGGCTATACGGGATTTTCCCGGGCCGGGGGGTGAGGGCAGGGAAATTTAAAATCCCCTCCGGCACCGGGACGCGAACTCGTACTTTTTATATCATTTCAAATCTCTGTTATCCGGTTGCCAGTCAACTAGCGGTGCTGTTACACACGCTTTAGCCTATTCGGCCACCCCGCCCCCAAGCCTTGGTGAACCCCTGAAAAAGATCTGCAAAGTCGGCTCCAAATGTTGGCTTGAAATAAAATGGTTTTTCCACTATTTTCGTCTATTTATGACTGTCCCCCGGATCATCTCCCTTTTCTAAAATATACAACGGTCACCCATTAAGAATTATATTATATTTTATTGTAAATTTGATATGTTAAAGTTGAAGTTGATATGTTAAGTTTGAACAAAATAATCATATTATTATCTACATGACTCTAAACTATTTATATCCGTTTCTTCTCCGTCCTTGAGGATAGTTCAAATTATCATAACTTATATAAAAAATCATATCAAAATCTAATAGACAATGAAAATTTCAGTCATTAAACTTTTTTTTGTCTATAAAAGACGTATTTGCGCCCATCAACTTATTGTTGACAATCAGCGAATGTGATGGCGATACATGAAATAATGACATGACTGGCATGGGGAGGGAAAGTACTCAGCAGTACCTCTTCCCTAACTTGTTCCAATTACTTAGGTTGTCTAAGGAAGGAGATCCCTCATCCAACACCTTTTTAGTCTCCTCATGTTCTGAGGTATGTCAGCTGTGGCCATGTCTCTTATTAGTCTGTTATTATGTCCATTTAAATTTGTGTAAAATCGTTGATATAGGGTCGTTATATGTTGGTCAACTGTTGGAAAGTGGATGTAGCGTTTTGTTAGAGACCTACCAAGGTGCTTTTGTTATGAGTCGCAATAATTTTGATTGGAACGTTTGAAGTTTTTGTTGGTGGATCTTTTAAGCGATACCGTATATTTCTGATGAGTACATCCAAATGGTCTTAAGTAAGTATATATATGTATTCAGTTCCTGTTTTAGTTTTAATTTTGAAGATTTAGAAAAAGGAGAGTAAAGTAGTTTGAGTCGTTTGTTAAGTGTCATTTTAACATGCGGGCCCCATGTCATCCTTCTGTCAAAGGTGAGTCCAAGGTAACGTACCGTATCCGTTTGAAGAATTCGATTGTTGTCAATATAAATTGGATGGCAGGTGTTTTTAATTACACTTTGAAATTTGAAATCAAACAAGTAAGCGTATATACTATTTTTAATTATAAAATCTTGTCTTTTAAGTCGAAGGAGCTGTCTCATCCATTTCTAATGTTTCCACCTATTATATTAGAAATTTGTTCCAGTTTATATTCGAAACACGATGTTTATCAACTTTGACTTAATCCCAAAGTAAAAAAAAATACCGCTACTTAAAAAAAAAAAAAAAAATAGTAGCCTAACCTGCCTGTGCGTAAAGCAGCCACTATATTATGAAAATAATTTTATTTGGCGGGAGGAGACTAATGAAGAACTGAAGAAGGCGTATTATACCGCAGATATTATATCCGCCATGAAGAGGGGAAGGGTGGCATGGTCAAGTAACGTGCAAAGGATTGAATATTATTATTATTTATTAGATATACATATTTCTGACTCACAATAAATTTGCCATCTACATTGTTATTCAGCAAATATGATATCAAGGACAAGAAATGATAGCATAAGAAAAAAAAATAATAGTAATAACAAACTAGAAAGACAAAAAAAAAAAAAAAAAACAACAAAAAAAAGAACATAACACATAATAACACATACATATTAACAGAATAACACACAAAAAAAAGAAAAGATAATGCAGCAAGTAGCTCAATGCAAGTCTAAGTCTCTTGGCCAGCGCCTCATCAGTCTTCTGGGCGGATTATATGATTGTAAAATTAAGTAATACGTCGGAGGAATGATCGTTTTTAATTTATGTAACAAGCCATCGTGCCATATTCTATCAAAAGCCTGACTCATGTCAAGAAAAACGCCAGGACAGTACAATTTTGATTCTAGCGAGAAAGATATGTAATCTACAAGGCGGTAACATTGCTGAATAGTCGAATGATGCTGTTTGAACCCGTACTGGAAATTTGGAATGACATCAAATAGTTTAAGTGAATTTAAACGCCGAAACAGAATTTTTTCGAATACTTTAGATAGAGAAGGTAAAAGACTAATTGGGCGGTAAGAATCAGGACGGTCTATAGGTTTATTGGGTTTGTGAATCATAGTTATGATTGAGTATTTCCATAATATCGGAAAATGTGTCGTTCTAAGAATGGAATTGAATATGTTTGTTAAGAATATAATGGCCTTTTTTTGTAAATTCTTTAGAATATAGTTCGTAATGAGATCGAACCCTTGTGATTTACGATTAGGTAAACTATTTATAATAATGCTAACTTCATTTAACTTGGAATAAGAAAAGAAAACCAGGCCTAGACTTCGTTGGCTAGGCGGTAACAACAATCTTAAGAGCAGGGAATACACCTTTTGCTTACTATGTAAGACAAGCACTGCGAAAACCTATGTACTTCATAATTATTTTGTTAAAGTAACGATTTATTTGATAAGTAATTATCTTGCCTCGCTGAAAAATGCCTCTTCTGCATAAATGAGGTTTAGATTGTTTTCTGTCTTGATGATGCCTGGACTGCCGAAGCTTTTGCCAAGTTTGTTTTGCCTGCATTTTTTTTTTTTTTTCCTTATAACGCAATATTTAATGTTTACCTAATTTTGATTTGTTTCTGTTTTGTATTCTTGATAGTTATTATTCTAATTTACCGATAGTCGGTAGATAGCTACCCACAAGCTGACCTTCGCCCACCGCCAAGACTGAACGCCGGCCGTAGAACGACGCAATCTCCTCAGAACTGGTCTTGGGCAGCAAGACCAAGAATAAGCCCTGTACCCTGAGGACAATTATCGAGAGCTAGGCTTCCTGCTCCTGATCCTGGTGGGTCCGCTGAGTCAGCGGTGGCGGCCTTGCTCTCCGTTAGCCGCGGCGTGCGTATTGGCTGCCTCAGCGAGCCTCAGCTTAATGACCTGTATTCCGAGCGAGCTTTCATTTGCTGTTCCGATCCATACAATATGTTATTACATCGACGATAGGCAATAAAAATCTAGTCACTCCTGCATTTATTAACCACACGACTTCAGTCTCTGAGCCTTTAAGTTGACAGAATGAATAACTCCAATTTCAACATTTTTTAGTAATGTCATTTTAGGGATATTTCTAGTTGGAAAAGTTGTATCTATACAGACAGGGCATAAGTTACCGGAGGAGGTGATTGCAGTATTGAAATATAGAACTGTGAATGAGGGTATAAATTTTGCCACTCTGTCATTCTTGTCATTGTGTCAACCGAAAAGCTCATTTATGCCTATAGAGATTCGAAAGTACATCTGAATATTTAACCTACAAATGATTATCGATTGTAGGACTATTAGTTATTAAACTGTTATTTGCCATTATAAAGTTTATTAAAGTGATATTAGGAGATTTTCATTGCCTGCCATGAATAGGTCAAAATTTGTTTAACTAACTAGTTTAATTTCCTAAAAAATTACTTGATGATTTTTTTGGAATAAACGATCAATAGATACCTAATCAGTTACGCTCAGCTTCGAAATTTCTTTCACGACAGTTTTCATTTTTAAATTAGACAATAATTTATCGAGACAGTTGAATGAGAAACATTATCTCAAGGAAAACAATTGTTTCCTGTGAAATTTAAAGTAATATGTTCTGAATGAAAATATTTTTTAAAAAATCCCAGGAGTCTGATCAGCCTAATGTTAAATTAGGTTTAAATAACAGTAATAAGCTGGAAAATATATCATTAATACGAAAAAAAAAATTGGGACAAACATAATTTAATTTATAAAATAAATTATACGAATTTTTAAATATATTATATAGGAGAAACTTCGAAATAATTAAGCAAAATCTGGTGTGCGCAACACGCAACTTTCACTTATCGCTCTACTTTGAATAAAAATTATTTAATGGAATTCTTGGGCTATTATAAAACTTTTAAAGTGCGTTTTAAACGGAGCTAAAGCTTAAAGCTTACAGGTAACAAATCACTAAGACCATTAAAATTAAAAAATGTATATTTATTATATCGGTGGTAGGCAATAACAAATCTAGTTACTCTATCTGCTTTTATAAACCACACGACTTCAGTCTCTGAGCCTTTCAGTTGACAGAACGACTAACTCCTATTTCAACATTTCTTAATAATGCCAATTTGGATAATGCTATACAGGCAGTGAGTAAGTTGATTCCAAAGTAGGTGATTGCAGTGATGAAATATAGAACTGTGAATAAAGGTATAAATTTTGCCACTTGAAACATCACTAAAATTAATAATAAAGAAAGTTATTAAACCGTTATTTTCTAAAGTTGTCACAATAATTGTTTGTGCATAATGCCGGATTTCACAAAGAGAAAATCCATCAAATTATTCACTAATTTTATTTTCTAAAACGTTACTTGATGATTTTTAGTAATAAACGCCTAATATAAATCTAATTGTTTAGAGTCTTATCTAGAGTTATTATTAAACTACAGTAAATGTATTTAAGATTATAAACATACCCGTGATCTCCTAATGTAGTCATATCATTAGAGTGTACTTAGGGTAGTTACTCAGCAAGTGTATTCATGTCATTATATCAATTATGTTCAAATTTACTTGATGTATTTATGTAATACAGTTGTAAATGTCATAAAGAAATAAAAAAAAAATAAAATAAAAAATAAAAAAAAAAGATTATAAACATATCCATGAAATATTTTTATATTTCACTTCTTCTTTCACACAAGTAAAATGAAATAGTATTTTAAACAATGGCATTGGCTTGATTCGGTGGATTTTAAATACTTTGTTTTCAAACTTATAAAACATTTAAAAGTTTACATTTAGTAAGAACATTTCATTTAATTTCCTTGGAAACATGTAGGTATGTAAGGTTTAGTGTCGGTGTGTTTGTTGTGATTTGAAATACGAGCCTAAACAACTAGTCATCATGTGGTCATTTGAACTTTTGTGATATTTCAGCTCGAGATAAACTTGTATCTGTTTGAGCTTTCCTATGTATTAATTGATTGATTTAAATTTTTGGATCTATTATTTATCATAAACAGGCAGAAAATAATGTTAGATAAATTAATAACGAATCGCATTAGTAAAAGGATGGGCAAAATGTAACTTACTACTCTTCAGATAATAAAAAACTTTAACAATATAGGAGATAAATATAATTGCCAGTGTTTGTTATCAGGCTAATTAGTTATTTAATATAAATAATGCTATCTAATCTTGGTTTAATTGATGCTCGAGGTAGATAGCTTTGTAAGGGAGTCCGCGGGCCTCCATCGATGGTACATGCCTCGCCCTTGTCTTTCTAGTCCAGGGATAGGCCTTGAAAGGCCTTTTTTATAACTTTTTTAATATATATATTATTTCTTATAGTTTCCAGGAGTTGGAAATCATATCTAGTTTATTTTCCATTTCTTCACGATTTTCACTCATAAACCAAGAACTTGAAATATCTTATGATTTACAAAACGGCAACGGTTCTTAAACGGTTTTTTGTCCCGGCACTGTTGTTGGAGTAAAAAAAAAAATTCATAGCACACATGTCTTTAAAGCAGTACCATAATAGAATCTTTACCCATTTTTGTGCAGTATATATAATCTAAACACAATTTTTGTCCCATATATCTTAAATTTGAATAATATTGTCATTTTTGTTCTCTTTGTCAATGAATGTAACATTATTATTTTTAAGAATGCCTATTGATAATTTTTGACATAAAAATTAATTATTATTGCCGCTGCTCTCAGTTTGGGAACTGTTTGAGATAACGGAGTAGGGAAAGTTGTTGATTAATGTGCAGACGCAACACAGTGGTTGAAAAACGGGAAAACAAATCTAACTTTTTAAGGTATTAGTAAAATAAATTTTGTTTTCGTCAGTGATAAATAGATTAGTTATTTAACATATTTTACCAATTCAATCAGTAAAATATTTATTTTTATTGTTGTAAGAGCATTTCGAATCCGATCATGGAATATTGTTTGACTTACTATGAAAATTTGTCTATGTTATTATTATTATTGACCCTTACATTTTGAATTTTTAGTGCGATTTCTTTTTATATTTATGAACATCTATTTCAAATGACATACTGCTTGAAAAAAAAATTACTTATTCGTATTTTCAAGTCCACAACACTATTGTGAAAATATACTAAAATAAAAGGAATAAAAAAAGATTTTGATGGTCCAGACCTTTTTATTGTACCGACAGCAGGTTTAACATCCATTTCTTTATTAAAATAAGAATCCTAATAAGATATTAAAATAGGATCTACCTGCGTCTGTAATTTAAGAGTAATCTAATTTTATAAATTGGATTAAAGTTATTAGTTTATTTTTGAACGAGTGTCTGTTTGAAATGAACAGATTATTGACCCTAAAATAAACAAGTAGTTTTAAGTATATTGTTTTGTAATACATAAATTAATGTATCTTTTTGTTATTTTAAATTAGTCATTGAGTCCGAAAAAATATCAATTAATTATGTGAAATAAAAAAAAGTGATGGTCAGGTTTTATTTATTTGAATTTAAAACCGAAACTACATCGTATTTTTATTATATGTTATATAAAAGTATATCTTTGTATTTTATTTAAAATCTTTCCCTTCCTAGAAATAATTATATGTTAAAAACACATAATTAAAACAAAAATTAAATTCAAAAAAAATTTTCTTCAGATTCTGTTTATTTCGGATAAAAAATCCGGAGCTTCATCATATTTTTATCATATAGTATTTATTTATTGGGTTGGCAAATAAGTCCTTTCAGTTTTTCTGTATATTTGTATGTGATTATGCTTCTTATGTGATGAATTAATCCCCAAGGTGGATTGTTTATCCTGTTTGTAATATGTGAATTATATCTGGTAACTCTTGTTGAAACTAGCTTAGTATTGTGTTTGCAATTGCACTCTGAATATAAAAGAAAATATCATTCATTATCGGCATATTTTCTTGTATTATTTCAAAAAAGGTTAGCGTGCTGCGGGGGCTCATAGAAAAAATTGCAATGTTTATGGGGATGAAGCCTTAACCGAACGTACCTGTCAAAATTGGTTTGCCAGATTTCATTTAGGAAATTTTGACATCAATGATGCTCAACGGTCTAGTCGCCCACATGAAATTGAAACGAGCTACGTTAAGGCCACTGTTGACCAAAATCCCACCCAATAAGTGCGAGAGATTGCTATGGCCCTAAATGTTTCGCACACAAGCGTAGAGAACCATTTGTACAACCTCGACTATATTTCCAGGCTTAATGTTTGGGTTCCTCACTCTCTAAACGAAGCCAACTTGGCAACACGCATTTCTGTTTGTGATGCACTACGGGAACGGCAACAAAACGACCCATTTTGGAAAGGTTGGTAACAGGAGATGAAAGCTGCATATTTTACGATAATTTAGTCCGTAGAAAATCTTGGGGACCTAATGGTGAGGCTCCTAGAAGAATGCCCGGATTGCATCCAAAGAAGATAATGCTTTCCATATGGTGGAATTTCAAAGGTGTTATTTTCTATTAGCTATTGCTATCAGGAAAAACAATTCACTCAACTCTATATTGCTCACAATTAATAAAATTGGATCAGACAATTAAATATAAACCTCCAGAACTGGCAAATCGAAAGGGTGTTATGTTCCACCAAGACAACGCTAGGACCCACACCTCATTGGTCACTCGCAATAAATGATTGAAACTTGCCGGTCTCTGCAGAACTCTATGAATGGAAAGAAATTCCAAAAGGAAGTGGACATCAAAAACTACTAGGATCAGTTTTTAACAATAAACTCCAGACATTCTATGAACAAGGCATTATGTCTTTAGTGGAAAGATGGGAAAAACTCATATTAAATAATGGTCAATATAATGTAGATTAAAAAACATTCTATGTCTATAATACATTGAGTTTTATTTCACCATGAAAAACCAAAATGACTTATTTGCCAACCCAATACATACTTAATAATTCGAATTTTAAAAATAATTAGTTGATAAAAATAATTTCAAGGAATGAATTTTTGGTATTTCGTATAACAGAATAAACTCTCAACCTTCCACATACTGGCAAAATCATGAATTTTTTTTTATTTATTTTATAAAATTGATAAATAATTTAATTTTTTTTAAGAATAGGCATCTCATAAATTGACTTAATAATATAATTTTAATATTTTTTTTTAAGCAGAACATTACCTCGCTTATCCGTCCTAGTCAGAATCGATACATGACCGGTTAAAATGCAATTTGAGCCTATTACTCTAGTGTTTTGCAGAAAAACTGTAATATTCAGTAAAAGATAAAATTAAAAGTTTCCACTAGCTTGTATGTGTGTCAATATATGATGCTTTTAAATTTATTAGATCAGCTTATTGTAAGTTTTCTTATTGTAAACGATTATTCGCTTATTTAAGTCTTCACAAGCTTCGTTGATTACTTTTTTTCTTAACCAGACCTAAGTGTTTTCATCAATTACAATAAAAATTCTGTCTACGCTATTGAAAAACGTAAAATACATAATTCATCGTCTTTCACAATATAGCGAGATTTTCACTTTTTGTTGCCCTGTTAATTTTCCCTTTATTAGTTCGCTACTCCATTAATCCTCTTAACTTAATAAATAATATTTAATAAAAACAACTATCCCATTCGCTACAATAATTTAGTTAGCCGAAGCTATCCTATTCTGAGAGAAAAAAATTATATATCTTTTTTATCACCAGTTAAACCGTAGAGCTGGTTAAACGGGGTTCTATTATAAATATTTTATATCAAATTTAGTTGTGATTGTAATAGTTTCAAAATTATTTTTCTGTGACTTACAGATTAGTATTTTCAGGGTTATTTTTTATGAAAATAGTCGATTTTCAATCACTGTTCGTCGTTTTGGTCAATCGGAGGATATTTTAAGAAGTTTTTCTCATGAGTTCGTTTTAAAAATAGCTACGGGTCGAGTCCGTCCTGTAAAGTTAATTTAATGTGCGAAAAACAAACGGAATAAATCTTTCTTTCCACTCTCTCTGTTTATAAAGAGCTCATATGTTACAAGAGGAATTGTAGAGGGTTGTAGCATCCTAAGAAGTCGCTTCTTCTCACGAGGGGTTGTCTGACCCCTCTAGAGGATCACTTCTTCAATGACACAATATTTAAAGTCCTTTTAATAATTAGCATAACTTCTCATTTCCTCTCACTCCATCTTATTCTTTCCTGCTTTGTTTTTCGATAATGATTTTTTTTTTTATCATATATTAAACCGTTGTTATATTGTATTTATAAACATTTATTATAAACGGGCAATAATTTAAATATCCTTTTATTTAACAGATTCGTCTTCCATTTTTTAAGAACCAATACATATCCTGTGAGTTATCATCAAAATGCCGCACAGTAATTGAAAAAGGCATAAAAACGGCAAAAACCTTGAGAAATTTATATATATATAGACTAAAACAGTTTTAGTTAGAAAAACTGTTATTATTATTTTTGTTTTTTTACCTTTTAATTAATTATATTTTATATGTAATAAGTTGTAAAAATGAAAAATTATTCTATTAGGTTATTTACCAAATCAATTAGAGACATATATTACCTGCAAATGTTATATTACTATCAAGAGGAAGTATAAAGACTAAAAAAAACTATTAGAAGAGAAGTAGAGTAAATTATAGTACAAGTAAATTGTAAAACTAAATTCTTGGTAATAAGCTTAAAGTAATATCTCAGTATTAATTTTTACTCACAAAATTTGTTTGAATTTTTCCGAATCTCTTCCTTCGCATTTTCTTTTAGTTTATTTTTTTTTCCAGTTTTCTATTACGGAAAAGGATAAATTATATTACGCATACATTTATTGATGTATACTTACAAAGAATTTTAATCTTCCCCGCTTTTATCGACAACCGCAACCGCAACTTATCGCTGATGATTTTTTTATTCATCATTAGCAGAAGGTTCAAAGAACATTTTGATTTTAATAAGACCTTGGCGGTCGTTGGTGCGAGGTGATTTTCTGAAGGAAAATCGTAATTCCAATACCCTTTGAGTAATAAATAATACTATAAAATACGGAATTTTCGAATTCATTTAGAAATAACATATTTACGAACTTTTTTTACTCATATCAACAAAATACCAAAAAAAACGTTATTTTCAATACTCAACAATAATACCATAAACATTTGTAATGATAAAATTAGATTAGTATAAATCATGGAACCAGTATTTTTATTCTTAACCATTATAAATAATTAGTTAACTATTTCTCTCATTAAAAATATAATAAATATGGATTATCAGAATAACTTGAAGATAGGGTTTATTTGCCTATTTCAGTCCACTGTGTACCATACTAAAACATTTATTTTAAATCCTGTTTCATATTTGTGAATCTAAATATTCATAATTAAATTTAGAATTTAGAAACGTCTTACATAAGATTATATGAGATTTGTCAGAATTGCAATATTCGTTAACGTTGAAGAGAGTTCTATTACCGCACATTATGTAACTTCGAATCAATCTTTAAATTGTTGAAGTGGGTCCAAAGTGTTTAAACTAATTTTGACCTTGAATTAATAATATTTTGTATACAAAATTTTGAATATTTTTTAATAACAATTGAAATAAGTTAACCTTTATATATTGTAAACATTTTTGGAAAGAATATTTTTTAATATTCTTTTTCATAACAGTGACATATATAAATAGCCATAAGCGAAAGTTTTGTTAGAAATTAGTGGATCTATTACTACAAATGACCATCAAAATTTATATCTTAGTCCTATCGGGTCAAAAACTTTTCTAGTAAAATACGTTTATATATATAAATAAAATATTTCTTCATTCATTCACTAAAGTGTATTTGTAAAAATCATTGTAATATATTTTTATCCTCTCTATAGCAGTACTTTAGAGATTATGCATCTTCCTCCAGAGCTAATTCTTATTTTCTTTCTTTGATGTATTTCCTGCATCTAAACAGTATGTGTTGTGGATCTTCTACCGCTTTACAAACTTCACAATAACCGTCCTTTTAAATTTATATATGACTAATTTGTTCATAAGTCCTTAGGGAGATGTTTATTTATATCAGTTATATGAAATAAATTTAAATAACAGTTTACTCTCCTAAAAGATGTCTTTATGTTTTTGACGTTTCCGAATCCTCTTTATTCACAGACTAGAAACAAGAAATATTTGTATTTATATTTTTAAATGCATATATTTTTATAACTTATCATTAACTGATTTACAAATCTTACCCATTTTTCATCTTCTCATCATCTAATGTTTTAAAAAATACTTGTCATAATTTTTATTATTTTAAATTATCCCTAAAAAGGCAATAAATTTTTCACGTATTATTATTATTATTCCGATGATACATGTATCCTATCCGTTAATAATTACCCAACCATTACATCCCAAACTCTTCAATTACACATCACAAAGCTTGAAGAATGGCGTCAAAACTGGATAATTAAAATAAATCCCATCAAATCACCTTTACCGTTCGCCAGAAACCTATGATCTCCTGCCCTACATTATACTTTAGTAATACCCCGCTTATCCATGTTGAACAAATCCGATACCTTGGACTCCAGCTGGACAAACGTCTAACTTGGAATCCTCATACCAGACTGAATCGACAAGAAACCGCTCGACGTTCCCGACTACTCCAACACTTACTAGACAAACGCTCTAAGCTTCCAGTTAATTACAAAAGACCATATACATGTCTACTATAAGATCTATTTGGGCTTAAGGGGTTGAGCTTTGGGGTTCCACCACTAAACTATCGAATTCCTCTCGTATCTAATCCTTACAATCCAAAATCCTTCGTAAAATACTCAATGCCTCAATCCTTACTTTGTTAAAAATAAAATCATCCATAACGACCTTAATGTTCCTTATATTTCCGATTCGGCCCAATCCAGATACCTATACTTCCATAACTAACTTCAGAACCATCCAATCCTCTGGTTTCTAATCTTCCTTCCTCCTCGATCCCTGATAATCCTCCGAGGCGTCTGAAAAGAAGATGGCCTCGAGAACTCCTGTTGTAAATACATTTTTACAGTGCTCCCAGTGGGTAGTTTCTCAACAAGTGGTTTCATTGGTGGTTTGTTTTCTAATACAATTGTAAATATCATAAATAATTAAAAAAAAAAAAGATTTGTATGTAGTTTCATAGATTCTGTTATAAATTGCTCACAGACACACCATACTTGATTATAGTCTCTCTGTTTTGTTTGTGACTCCTAGACATACCGATCTTGCCATTCCATTATTGTTTTTCCAACTTTGAGATCCGTCATGGGTATCTTGGTGTTCTCTCTAACAGTTTTTCTTATCTCTGAAACTCGTTCAGCAGCCTAGTTTCCAGATAAGTCAATGTATCATCAGTATATTACAAATTGTGATCAAAGCATGGCAAATAAAAAGTTTACATCTGAAGGTTTTATGATCCATTTAATTCGGTCAAAACATTGAAAATAGAAATCCAAGTTTTAAAAATACTTTCTTTGTTTTCAGCGTTTTATAATTTACAAACCTTTAGTACAACTTAATACTTTTTTAACTCTTTCTTTTACTTATATTTATATTTTAAAACCAAGAAACAATTTGGTATGGTAGGCCTGTATTATCTCTACTGGGAATCACCCTGGACCAGTGACATTTCATCTGGGGTATCAAATTTTGAAATAATTTCCCAACTTCTCTCTTGGCGCAATATATATTAAAATCTCCGTCTGATATCCTCACAGTTTATTTATAATTTTTAAATAATGTTTCAATGATTTATTATTTAGATGTTATTTGATTAATATAAAAATAAAAATAAATAAATAAGATTTGTAAATCCATGTACTACCTTAAATGAAATCTCAAATTATCGTTAATAAATTATAACAAGAAATTTTGATAGTATTCTCAAAGAGGCTATTTAAGCTTTTATTTGTTTCATATGAAATGTTATGTGATTAGATGAATTCTATTTATTTTTTTTTAATTTAATGCTGTCCTTATTGTCCATATTTAGTATCACATTATAAAGTTCAGTTTGTTTTGATTTTTTTTTAAATTGTTGTTTATTTTTGGATAATGATTCTGATCTTCTGTCATGTTTCGTTAAAAAAAATAAAAATAAAATAGGTTATTTACTCGTGTAAATACATGCATCTAACCCTTTTTATTATTTATTTGTTTGTGTATATTAAAATAAACTTTTCACTCGAGCTTTAACCCCAAATCATTTATTAAATCCTTTAAACGTATTTTCTCTCCATATATTCTCAAAACGTAAGTTTTCCTCACAATTGTTGTCAATTTAAATTTAACAAAAATGAGTATAAATATATTAAGATGTAACAACATCATGTAATTATTTATTCATTCTGTTTGTTTTTTTTTTATATATGTGTGGTATTACAATTACAATATCTGTGAATTCCTAGATTAGATATTTCCAACATTTTTCTCTTAATTAAAATGTTTGTAACATTTGTGAAGTTGACATCGAAAATTCATTTTTTATCTTAAACAAAGAACTTTCCAATGATTAGCGTTATAAAGAAAGGAATAATTGATGAATAAAATTAAATGGGTTTAAAAAACAGATAAGGAAATAATTAAATTAAATTGAATAGTGATAAGATTCGGCAGGTGTTATTTCAAATTTTGTATTATAAGTAAACACTCAGATTAGGACATGGGCCAAAATATCTCCCTTCCAGGATCCAATTCAATGTTGTATTTGTTTCTTATTCACAAGTTGCCTGAATGAAATGTATGCTAACATGATAGATAATTTATTATTCCGATGGTGATCTCTAGTAGAAGACACCCTACAACTACAATTTAAATATCCATACACGCCAATTTCTTAATTCTATCATTGTGTTTAAGTATATATGGTAACTTAAATGGTACATCCCCCTAAGGAAGGATGGATGAACAGGATCATAAAACAAGGTTATTTCTTTACTCATTTCTTTAAAGTAAATTATTTTATCATTTTTAGTTTTTCGGGTATTGGCAATTTATATCCATCACATCTAAACATGATGCGCTATACTTAAAAATTATATATACAATACTGTTATAGTTTTCATAAGATGACCAAATCGATTAACATAACTTTTGTATTCAACATAACATTAAATCATTAGGACTGATCTGTCAGTTTTTTGAGCTCAAACTGTTTTAAAATACTTTTTGATCATCTCATTGAATAATTTAAGCCATCAAACTTGAAAAAAAAAACTTCGAACCTTTTATTCAATAAATCGTTATATACTATGGCCTACCTTATCATATGGTCTAGTTTAAAAAATGACTGTCCTACGAAACATGTGTGAGGAAAAAAATAATAAAGATTAAAAAAAAAGTTTATTAACTTTTTAAAAAAAAATCTATTAACTAAATGTGAACAATATTATGATATTTTGTTATCGACAAATGAATAAAATAGAACATGCTTTTAATTTAGATCTTTTTTTTCTTCTCAAAATAATTGATAATATTTTTTTCAGGTTATTGAAAATATATTGGCTTCATACGTTGATTAATCATCAAATTTAAAGTGTATTTCATTAATGAATTCTTGTAACCTATCCTATGGGCTCTTTGCCACCTATTTAGCTTTAGGTATAACATATAATTTTAATTATTAGTGATTCCTACTCAGCCCTCAAGCTAATAGAAAGCTTTAAATTATGTAACAATCCCATTGTCTTCCAAAGAACACAAATCATTCAACTAGTAAAGAAAACTATAAAATTTCTGTGGATCCCCAGCCATATAGGAATACCAGGCAATGAACTGGCTGATAGCGCCGCACAAGAAGCATCCACCATACTTCCAGCACCAGATACTAACATAGTGCTCCACGATTTCAAAAACCAGTGTAGAAAGGCCTGGCGATATTGTTGGACAAAGGTTCCTGGTACCAACAATATGAAAAGCATATTTAATAACATGAATCCACTCCACAGATACAAGGAAACCGACGGGAGCAGACCATCATCACACGCCTCAGAATAGGGCACACCAGGCTCACGCATGGTCATCTACTCGACGGTAGTTCACCACCAAGATGTCGCAGCTGCAATACAGCTTTGACAATGGTACACATCTTGGAAAATCGTTCGAGCTTGGATCCATCAAGGACCTCGTATCGCCTGTTAGGATAACGACAAGCCCTACAACCTGGAAATCAGAAGCACTTATTTCAATTTCTGAAAAAAAAAGAAAACGCAATTACTACAGACATATTTAAATAATACCATCTTCATAAACGAATTCACAACGTAAATCAGAAATAACCTATACAGTTGTAACAACACGTTCTTTAAACAAACATCCTAATAACATACACATCTAAAATTTTACATACATAACACTTGTTGAAATGTAATTCAATAATCAATATGGTGCTTCTAACCTATAAAGTTGCAAACGGCACCTAAAATACAATCAAATAATTAAATAAATATTTTCGTAATCTTTCATTATGACATTTTTAGAGTGTTCGTGGAGTGGAACATGATTGTATGTTTTTGCAAATATTGAAATCTGGTAAGGTTAGCGGTGGTCGTGTACTATAAATTCGACTAGCCATGTATCTCCTTCCTTAGGAATGGAATATGACCCAGATCCGGCTCGTGTACTCCTTTACTTGATTCATGATTACTACCTTCTCATTACTAGGTCAGAATAAACTTGACCTATTTTGAGTTAATGTATTGCCAACCACATCCTAATAATAATATATCTCCTATCTTTCAATGTTAACTCTTATAATACCACTTAATAGTTATATAAGTAAATGAAGCAATAGATCAGAAAAGATGTAAATAAAAAAAAACTATTATTATCGTGCTACAAGATCAATGGAATATATAAAAAAGAAATAAAATGAGGATAAATTTACATAATATATCGGACAGTCTTGCAGCGCTCATTGATGGAATTTAGGGTTCTGTGCTAATTTCGAACGGCTTGCATGTGGAAAATATCAAAATCAATCATGCCAAGGATACTCACCTAATAAATTAAATAAATAAATAATATATTCGACATGTGGCCGGATTGCTAATCTTTTACTATTTCAACCCAAATATTCTTGGTAATATTATTCATTGAAGGAAGCTAGCCGGCTGTTCTACTTATTATGGGTTATAAATATTCAGGACACAGTATTTAAAAAAAATATATTTTTATTATTATTTAATTATAATTTATTATTTTTTTTTAATTTGTGCCAACATTTCGACCAAAATATGTGGTTCATCTTCATTGCGTGGTTTGAGCACTGAGGGTATTCAAATACTGACATAGGGTGTTCGAATACTTGAATACCCTCGTTGCTCAAACCACGCCCTGAAAATGACCCACATGTTTGGGTTGAAACGTTAGTACGAATAAAAAAATAAAAATTTACATTTATATCCCTGAATATTTATAACCCATGGTAATATTATTCAATACAAACAAGAATATATTACAACGGAAATCTATATCTCAGTATTAAGGCTCCCACGGTTGTTTGAAATTCAGAGGTTTATTTAAGAAATTGATTTTAATCGAAATTGATATGATAAGTATCGATGAAATACCCAATGAATCCGATGGTGCATTTTTTAAATAACGCACCTAAATACAAAAAACATTGGTATAAAAATAAGTTTATTTCCGAAACTGTTAACTTTTCAAGGAATGTAATGAAACTTACAACAATTCGTCAAAACCTTTTTTGACAGTTTTATTCAAATAAAAAATAAAAATATATTTATGTTATTGTACCATTATTTTTTAAACAAAAAGTGACTTCGATGTAGTTGAATTTTTAAAAAATATGTATTTTTTATCCCCGAATCTAGACCTTTTTTTTTCTACAAAACAAACCACAGTCACCTTTATTTATTTAGTTCAAAAACGAGCCTTGAAATTTAATTCTTTCTAAAAGGGACCTTGTTCAGGTTTCAATGTTGTTTACTTTCTGCTGGGATAATCAGTGATTTTCCAAAATATGTTTACAAATCTGTACCTCGGATGTTAACAACACGGATGTCCCATAACATTGAGCTATTAAAATTTGTTTCCTAGTTACCAAATTATTTAATAAAAAAATCGAGATGGTGTCTTTTACCTCCAGGGCATAGAAATAAAGAATTTCTTAATTTATTTTATTTTTAATATTAGTTTAGATATTACAATTAGAGAAGAAAATATATAGTTTTTCGCGTTTCCTGAAAATGTTTTAATGGCTGATCTGAAAACTTTTCAATCTATTTTCTAGTTAAGAAACATACACCTACCTGCCTTTCCCACCTGTGTTATAGTAGACAATCACTTATCCTTCGAACAAATATAAAGCTGGGTAAATTATATTCGAATAAAAAATAATTAAAAGTGAGTTATTTTTTAGATAACGATTCACTTATTGGTTATGCTGTGAAAAATGAACTGTATAGCATTATTATATTCATTATTATAAACAAATACTTATTTAACAAAAATAAATATATTGAATACTTTTTTCCATCTTTTTCTATTCTATTTTTTCCCATTTCATTTTTCCTTTGTGTTATTTACTTCTGTTTATCGTTCTGTTGAACTTTGCACCGACCAATTGAAAGATATTTCTCTACCTGGTGCCTTAGGCCAACCACTGGTGGCCCAATATAATAGAACGCAAAACATTTTATCTCACTGAATCAATTTCATCATTTAAAGAGGAAAACAACTCACTTTTACGATATTCTATTACGTTTCCAATAGTAAAACCCGATACAAAATATAGTATCAACATTTACATAAACCGATAGTTATTGCTGAAATATCGATTTAACCGTTAGTTATTACGAGTCTTTGTATAAAGTTAGCGTTTAAAAATAACTAATTCAGGAAATGACATTAGAGTAAGCTGTTTCCCAAGGCCTCCTCGAAAAGAGAACAGGTTCCAGATCTAGTAACTGTTTGCACTAATTAATCGCCATATTTAGTTAGTAGTTGTAGGCGAACTCATTACATGCTGTACCCCCACGTGATATTTTGCTAAGCATTCTTTATATTTACTGCGACTTTCAAATAATTGTATTTAAATTTTCAATAAAAAAAACTTGCACATTTTGATGTTATTCTTTGCAAATGGGGTCTAAATTTATTGCTATTCAGTCAAGAACAAATATAGATAAATGCTTATAAATCAACTAACTATAGTCAATTTAAGAAATTTGGTACACTGTAAAAGACTAACGATTAATACAGTGATTTGGTAATTTCATCAGTACAAGTTAATTGATAACATGAACAAGATCAAGTTCAAAAAGATCTTCAAGACAACCAAAGTCTTTTTTTTCGTTCTGTAATTCCCAATGGGATAGTCACCTATTAAAATTAAATCCCATGCTCTGGGAACATATCGTTTTGTAAGAACATATTTATTGAATGGATTATGGATAAAAAAATAAAAACTCAAAAAATTATTAGGCAGAAGTATTTTTTTTATTATAATAATATAGTCTGTTTATATTTATTACTTATTATAAATAATAATATTATAATAAGGACCGTAGAGCTCCTGCAAGAACCCGGCAACCAATCTCCACGGTGTCTCCCTCCATCTTCGAATACCCAGCCATCTCCTCTCATTCACTATCCATCTGATCTGAGGACATCCTCTGCCTCTTTTGCCACCCGGCTTCTCATACAGCATCCTCTTTGGCATCCTTTGTTCGGATATCCTTTCCACATGACTTGTTCATCTTATCCTGGCTCTTTTTATCAATATCACAATATCGGGTTCTCCAAACAGTTCGCGCCACTCCTCATTCCTAGACAGTGGTTTACTAATTCCAAATAAATTACTCATACATACAAACCACTTGTCTCCTCTCTATTTAAGTAATCTATCCAAAAAATCTGTTAAATACAGTACTCGAAATTAATAAAGGAGTTTTATTTACTATTAGTTTTTATTTACTATTAATGGAGTTTTTATCAAACATAGATCATAGTTTGACTTACCTATTTCCTATTAATATGCAAATATATTATGTAGTTCTAGCGACCGGTCCATAAAATATTAAACCAAGAGGGTATAGGTAGGAGGCTATTTGTCCTACATGTCCCACCAATGTTTGTAGATATACTTTTTCAGAAGAGATGTTAACTGTGGTGAATGATTGTTTAACAGGAAATGAAAGATAAAATACATTTCTAATGCTTTATTTTCTTTTATTTCATCTCACTTTATTCTAATATGCCTAGGCATCAAATAATTATGGACCTATTTTCCATTATCAATCAATGAATCTGAAAGAAAAAAATTGTATAGCTAATGAATATTGATTTTTTGTGCGAAATCATTAGCTATTAATCCTGATGGAGTAGCTGGAACGGATTTTGATCCACATGTCAAAATTAACCGTTTGTTTTGACTATTTTTGTATAATTAATGTTTTGTCTATTTGTGTATAATTATATAAATTTATCAGTGAAATCCTTCCGATGTTCTTCAATCTTTATATAACTATTATTCTTCAGGGAGAACCTTAGATAGCTATCTTTCCCCCAAGAGCATCTTACAACAAGCCATCTTACGAATACAGTTAACCAATCCTTAATTAACAACTTTATACGTTGTGTGGGCGGAGTGGCCGAACGGGCTAACGTGTGTGCACAGCACCGCCGTTGCCCGGCAACCTGATCAATGAGACAATGGATTTAAAAATAGTCACGAGTTCGCGTCCCGGTGCCGAAGGAGTCTTTTAAATCCCCGCCCACTCCCCCTGGCCCGGGAAAACCCCGTATAGCCTTAATAACAAATTTCGTATGAAAAACTTCAAATATTAACTTTCCTTAGTGTTCCACCAACGTAATAATCTCTAAAGGTTTTTCCTTTTGGCCAGTTAAAACCTTTTTGGATACCACAAGGTTAACCATAACCTTTAATGTCCACTCTCTAGGTTTATAATATTAATTAAATTAATGCAAAATAATACTAAACCATGTTCAAACAATACAACATAACTAACTGAAATCATGCAAAAACAACATAAAACTAGGAAGCACAACAAACCTTTATCCTAGGTACATAATCTCAGTCAAATAAGCTTCAATTACTTAATCACATTCCCATACTTTTATACTCCAAAACATGAAATTAAGCCTTAAGTGGTATTAAAGGTAAGCCTCCGGATTACCCCATCGAAGACATTCACGCCCATCTGAATGGACAAGGCTAGGAAATTGTTGGAAAAATGTTTCAAATGATTGAATAATCTGATGTTTCTGATACAAAATTACCATTATCAATTGCTATACTAAACAATAAAGAGCAATTGATTAAACTTTATGATATAAAATATTGTAACAAGGTTGTTACACCATGGAAAAAATATCTGAGTAAAAAGAGCTTTGACACAATGTTATCGGTGTTAATAATATTATCACGCTGCTCGAAACTGTTACAAAAGACCCAAATGCTTTTTTTTTTTTTTTCCTACGCCTAATTAACGCCTGCTTCATCAGCCATGCGTGCTCTTGCAGTACAATACAATTTTGCTCTTCTTGCACAAGGGCTGTCCATTTCACGAAAGATTTATGCCCTGCAATACAGGGCATGTTGTATCAAGATGTTCTCCTGTCATCATGTCTAAGGAACATAGAGGGCATGTCGGGCTATCTTTTACACCGATGTGGAGGTGCTTCTGAAGGAAATCATAGCCTGTGAGCATTCTAAATGCCACGGCTTGCCCTCTAGCTAGGTCTCTAGGAATCCTGCCACTTTCTTCCAGCAATGCACTCCATCTTTTCCCTTCAAACCCAAATGTATGAAGTGCTCCAAAGAACATTTATAAAAATTTATAAAAGAGGTTCTTCCCGATTCACATCAACTGTAAAGATGAACATTTCTCAAATTACGAAAAGTTATCATACTTCACTTAAAACTAGCAATTGAAGCTTATTGAAGAGCAACCACCCATCTACACTTCACAACGAAATATATACAAGCCAAGACAAAATAATTTTCCTTCCTCGCCAAAAAGAGACTCAAAATTCTTTCAAAAAACATTCTCTGAAAACATCAATGGAAATAACTCTTCTGATAATGAGCCATCTTTTACTGAATATTTCAAATAATTGAAATATTGTTAACTTCAATAAAATAATCAACAAATTTAAAAATAATGATTGCAATAGAAGAGTTATCATCATTAAATTATTAATAGTCAAATGTTTAAAATAGACTTAAGATGATGTTTATGTAATATTCTTTTGTTATCTATTAGTTTAATACCACATCCCGGGCACTTAGTTGCAATAATTCTCTGCAACAGACTTTAAAGTGAGTATTGCCTTTCAAAGTAACTCCCTCAAGGACTATTTGTTTGAAGTGCAAGAGTTTGTAATTGGATTTGTAATTCTCTCTCTTTTCTAAAAATATAGAGTCAACTGTAAGTACAAAAGCGATACATAGATTTTTTTTTTATTTAATAAAATATATTAAGGAATCATTAGAATTTGTTTTCCTGAATAACTCCTGCTCGATCAGCCAAACGTAATCTTGCAGTCCAATATAATTTCGCTCTCGTAGCAAAAGGGTTCTCTACTTCAGTAAAAGGACAACTTAAGTCCTGAAATGCAGATGTCGAGATGTTCTCCTGTCATGATATTCAAGGAGCAGAGAAGACATGTCGGACTATCTTTTATACCGATGTGGTGAAGGTGCTTCTACAGTAAACCATGCTCTGTAACCATCCTAAAGCATGCCACGGATTGCCCTCTTGACACCCTCCTACTGTGTTCCAGTAACCCGCTACATTACTTTCCTTCAATTTTTTGGACATATTTTTTCTTTTAGTGTACTTTGGAGAATTTCTTTTATGATTCTTTTAGCTAAATCTATACTAAGAAGAATATATGGTTGGATCATTCCAGAAGATATTCTGTAATTAATCGGTTTTTGACGCTTCATCGGTTTTTTTTTTTTTATCTGTATCTCAAACCTACCCTTTGAGTTCTAATTCTGGTATGACAATTTTTATAATTATCTTAACAGCTTATTAAGAAGAGCATATGCATAATATGCTATTCAGATTTGTTTGTTTTATTGACTGTGCCGTTCCAATCATACAAGCAGAACACAAGACTACAGGATATCATGTAGGCAGATATCAGTGTAAAAGCAATCCTGTCCCATCTTATGTAACATACAGCACGGTCCGCCATGGTATACTGCCTCAGTTCCATCACGTCAAGGTTGGAGTTATTGATAACTATAGCAGCCCTGGGCCTCCCCTCTCCACTGCTCAAGGCTATAACCCTTGACGTGAGGCCAAACCCCGTGACCATGTTGCTATAGCAACCTGGTTCTTGAACCGCGAAAATGTCAGCGATGGGCTAGAGCTCGTAGCTCATCAGACACAAGACGCCGTCGGCCCATATTAAGCTGTAGGATAGTAATCTTGTTACTCATACTTGGTTCTCTTCGCTAGTTCTTGGGTCTTCTTTAAATGGACTGGGCAAGTTTGACATCCCGCTTGGTGCTTGGCCAGGTGTTTCTGTTTCCCTTCTCGTACACAATTCGCACAAATCGGTTCTGCCCTTTCCTTCTTTCTTGGGCACTCCTTAGCTATGTAACCTGGGCAGGCACACCATTTGCAAACCAGAGAGTCTGCTGTGCAGGACGCCTTAGAGTGGTCATATCCCAGACACTTCATGCAGCAAGGAGGATCTATATAATCTTTAAAGTTCAAGGACCACCATCCTCCATCAATAACTGATGTTTGTATTAGGCCAAATCTTATCATCGGATGAACCTCTATCACCCAATTCCTTGTAAGGCCTCCTCTTGCTATTGAAGAGAAACATGCCTGGACACACTCCTTTCTTTCTAGCCCAATGGGTATCGTCCCCTGAGGCAATCTTCCCCATATTACCATTTCCAATTCAGATGCGGTCCAAGAGTGAGGTGCTCCCCTTACCTGCAGTCTAGGCTTTCTCCTCAAGGCCATCTTAGTTTCTATCCCTTTCTCTAGTAACTTTTGGCACTGTAAACGCTTGATGGCTTGATTTTCATCTTCTACGCGTACGAGAACAGCACCAGCCTTGGTTGTACGGAGCACTTTTGCCTGTACTCCTAGTTCATTCGGAGATGGTAATTCGCTAACAATTTCTAGAGCAGATTTCCCTCCTCTAGCCATTGTAACAAACGCATGCCGCGGTGCATTTTCCTTAGGTTTAATCGGTAGCGTTTTAACTATGTCCGCCATAGTTTTCTTTGCCGGGGTAAAATTGACGCATTAGAACTATTCTGTACTCCTTTCAGTTGCTCATTTACTTCCTCGTTCTTTTTGGCTATCATTTTAACGTTTTTCTTTTTTCTTCGACTTTGAACTATAGCAAAATCTTCTGATTCTAAAACTTCTTCTGAAGGTTTAATTATTAATTCATTGTTTAATGAATTTATCCCAGATGTTCCAGCTTTAGGCGGTGGGTTGTGGTTTTGTGTTTCCGCTGCTGGAAGCCTCTCGAAAATTCTAGGTAGAGATCGTTCAACGAGAATGTCCGTGATTTTGTCAAACACGCTAGGAGATGATAGTGTCTCCTTGACAACTCGTTCAATTAATGCTCTCTGTTCTTTCGATCTATCCATGACGGTTTCCATGATATCGATAAGATGACTCACTTTACCGTTTATATCTTTTTGCGTTTTCACACTTAATCTTTTATCCACGTTCGTGAGGTAAACTCTTAAGTTTTCTTGAATGGCCTTCGCCTCTACTAACAACGGATCCGTTTTACTCTCTTTTTGGTCTGTTATATCAGGCGATCCATTCCTGGCTCTCTTGGCTACAGGTCTTGATCTTTTAGGTTTTTTCTCATCTTCTATCTCTTCTTCCATTTCTATAACACTATCGTCCATAGTAAATAGTATTTTAACACTAATTACTGCAGTGATAACAGTTCTAACCTATCTAATTTAAAATAGCTTAGGAACAGTTATCAGCAATTGTTTGTATAATTCTTTTGTAGTTCCAATGGGAACTTCCTATTATATTTGCTAATAAAGGATTCTAAAACTTTTCTTTTGGTAGTCCTTGATAACTCAATACAATAATACAATTTATTAAACGAATTTAGATAGGTTATAGGTTACTTACCTCAACCAGATTTCAAAAAGAGTCTTTTCTGATAAACTTTAATTATTCTAATTATGATACTCTAATTAGATATTAATATTTAGTCTTTCTCTATCTCTAATATCTCTAGATATTAATAGTCTTTATGTACTAAGGTCAAAATCTCGTGGAAAACCATGCGAGGCTTTCTAACCTCAATATTCAAAACTATTTACACTTATAAAAAACACTACAATTAACAAACCATGTCTAAAAAAGTTAATTAACAGTAAACAAACATAAAAAACAACAACAACATAAACAACACAAAGACAGCAATCAGAAATCACACTATACCGCAAATGCGACTGGTCACAAGCAAGTACAGACTCCTATTGATATTGATATTGATATATTGATATATATATTGATATATATTGATATTGATATTGAACTAATAACTATTTGAATATAGTAAACCATTGGATAATAATTATTACAGCTTTTATTTCTCTATTTAAAGCCATTTTTTTTCCTATCCCCCAGGAACTTCTTGATTACAAAATACATATATATAAATGTTATATATACATAAATTTTCAATTTCCTTTTATTGCCCAAGGGCATTTTAAGGTAAGAGGGCTCTGCACGCTGTATGCGTTCTTTGCATCTGTGGCCAGAGGCCTTTTATTATACCACTGGGCGTGGAGGGACCGCCCTGCACTTAACGCCAATGAAACAATTCAAACCCTTTCTATTTTATTTGAATTCAAAATAAGCGGGAAATAGGACCTTAGTGACTGAGCTCTGCTGCTCACGTCTTTTTCTATTAAATTTATTTCAGATGTTGGCTCCAACAATGACAAATCGACGAGTGTACGGAACTTGATATATTTATATCTCGGTAAAGACTCCCCTTCAGCTAGTTCTATTTGTTTCCTTTATATCAAGCCTTCTACCGCCTTAGTAAATGTGGTTTGTGTTTTAACGGCTTCAGGTGCGGGTTCATATCATACCTACTCCAGTAGCTTCATATCAAGACGTTTTAGCCTTTCATAGAGTGTAATGTTTCAAGAGGTGCTCTGTCTGTTTGTGATTCCAGAACATTGGAGTAAATCTCCTCTTTCGTGTCACGAGTCTGAGGATCTGATTTTGAGCTATGTCCAGCTTGTGTATCAATAGAGCTATCCTCATCTATTTATTGAAGACTTTCATAAACTTTTTTGATGCCATATTTTATTTTTTTGAACCTAAACATTTCATAAGTATGGCAAATATAGCAACTAAGCGGATTTAGGCAAACATTACGGTTATAAAAAAAAAAAACGGTACATTCTTGGTCTTTAAGAGGCAGCAAATTTCAGAGCCTACAATATTGCTAGTAATATATATGATACGTTATAAATTCCATATATGCTAATAGAAATAGATTCACTCAAGCTTCAAAATAGTCAAAAGTGTATTTAGATCGCAAATTTTGTACTGAGGGAATGAATAAAATGATACTACGTGTAATTTATTATTTTTGCTACCATGAGCGGCTTACAGCTCCAACTGAAACGACATTTATCGTCACTATTTGGATGAAACGATCAACTCAGAGGCGTGCAAAACGCCATCGGAATTTACGACTCATTTAATAAAAATTACAATATTTATGATAAAAACTGTTATGGTTGATTCTGAGGATGCAGTTAATAACAAAGTTGCTGACAAAGGCCGAGACTTGGAACCACTTATCGGACGACGAAGTTCCATATTTTTAGAACGGTATAGATTATTTGGACTAAGGCTTAAAGGGAGAAGATTTCATTACAATTATGGCTGTTAGGCAATGATCAACGGGCAAACATAAAGTACTAGATACAGAATAACTTTGCTTCTCAATTATGTTTGTTGTGTATAAATTAACATTGAAAACGAACGTAAGCACTCCAGGCTCATTTTAGGAAAGTTAAGTTCACGACCTTGCTATCCAGAGTTTGCTTGCTATCCATTTTGAAAAAAAAAATAGAAATGGCACCACGAGTACTTGAATACCTTCAGTGCGAAAACACGCCCTGATGATGACCCACATGATTGGGTTGGAACGTTGGCACTAATAAGAACTTTATAATGACTGCGTCCTGAATATTCTATCAGCTATTCACCCACCCATGATATGTAGAACAGTCGGCTAACTTCTTCTAATAATGTATCAGGTTAAAATAAACCATTTCATAAAATCAATATGGACGTGTTTGTGATTAGGCTACTCATATACTCCCAGTTTTATTTCTCACGGCACTCCAAACCATCTTTTAGATTTACTTAGCTGTCAGTTACATCTCTGTAGTTATTTTATATTTAGTAGAAAATATAATAACATTTATATAGAAAGGAAGCTAAATACTACGGATAAAGGGGTCACGTGCAACTGTGTGAATATATATATAATGGAATAGTAAATTATCTAATCGATTTCCGGAGCATTTAGCGATTAGAGATAAGTTATCGGCAGATAACTTACCAGTATAAGTATGCAAACAATTTTAATTTTACTTTACGAATCACTATCTGCTCCGTTCGATTCAAGATGATCGACAAGAGCCGGTATTGTCTCCTGACACTCCTGTTCTCAGGATGTGTTTCCTCCTTGGCCCTGGGAAAGGATAAAGGAATTGGAAAAGAAGATCCGTTCCATTCTTCGGACTTCCCCGATGGCTTCATGTTCGGGTGTGCCACCGCAGCCTACCAGATTGAAGGAGCTTGGAACGAAGATGGTGAGTAAATCAAGTATTTAAGTTTATTATAGGTCATTGTGAGCCGAGACAGCATCAAATTCAGGACACTCATCTATAGTCTTCAAAGTAGTTTGTAAAACTCATCTTTCTCTTCATCTTCAGATTCTTCAGTGGGTGCATGGCAACTTATAAGACTATAATTACAGAACACTCCTTTCACCCTTAGCTAGCTCATTCTACGATTTATAGGTTTAAAATCAATAATTTTATCTTTTTGTTTCTTGCCGTCTACAAATCCCGTACAGAACGTATGGAGTTTTTCTTGACTTTATTATATGCTATGATTCTTCTTTTCCAGAACTCCTTTGCCCGTCCAGTTCATTTAGTAGCACTTGAATTGCTGCAGGTGTATATAATGTCAGTACATTCCAAAATCCCAATTTGATATCTTTTAGACGTTTGCCGAGTCTTAGTTTCAGTCCAGCTTCCAGGTTTTTTGTTTTCGTGATAGGTTGATTTTAGGGATGGTGGGTTATCGGCCCTCAACCCTCAAGTTCAGTGGAGGGGCTGTCTCGTCATAGCTCCTGGACGTGCTGCTTTATCCGGAGTGGCTTCCTATGGGAGGTAGCCTCTATTAGTGACCTTTGTGCGTGTGTTTTGTATGTGTTTGTTAGAGTACTTGTAGTGTGTAGATGTACATGAACAGTGGTGACACGCGGAGACGTTACTCCCGAAGTAACTGCATGCGACAGTTAATCCTTGCGGGATCGCCCACGGTAGTTGGCTTATCTTAATGATGGTGGTGATGTCTGCATCATCAGCTTTTTATCGGTGTGTTGTCTCCAACCACTATCAATGTGGAGCGCTCCGTAGATTCCGAGGGTAAGTAAGCACTCAAATCTTGGCCCAGCCAGTTCTTGAGCTTTTCAGTAAAATCTAGCATTCCGATTCAGTCAGCACGAGTCTGATAAGAGTTTTATATATAAATGCACTTTGTTAGTCTTAGAACTATCAATTATTTAGGCTAAGTTGAAGGATTTCACCTATTAGCAGTTATTATGGATTTAAGGACTATAATCGTTTCTGTATTTTACTTACCTCTCAAGACAAATTCTTGGACACAGCCGACCGTTCCACTGGTCCCCGCCTATAAGGTTCGCAAACAACTCTCATGCTCCAGAAGACCTGTCAATGATAACATCGCCTACCAAGCATAAGATCATCGCGGACTTACTGAATACCATTCCTCCAGATTATCTGTTGGATCTTCCTGCAGCAGATTCCAGACTGAAGTTTTAAAAAATGGTATGCCAAGTACTTGGGTGAGCGAAATTTCTCTGATTTATCTCGTACACAATACTTCACCTCCCTCATTTCCATGTAGAGCAGACGAATTAAATTAGGCGCTATCCGTAATCCTAGCATTCCCTTGTAGATCCTCCCTTGAAACACTGTCATGTGCAGGATTTAATAATTTCCTTAATTTTGTTGTCAGGGTCAGCTTCATTGGCAGTGATTTTACGATATCTGCCATCGTCCTCGGCTCTTCTTCTTAGGGATGTTTCCAAGCACAGGGGTCTCATCATTATTTTCTTGATTCTGACTTTCGTCCTTTCTTTTCTACTGTAACTTAGATTTTCTCATGTTTTTTTTACTTTGGACGATTTCGAAGGTTTCAGTTTCCTTCTGGTTTATATTGCGAAAATAATCCTTGTTTGCCTACTTGGAGGTTCCGGCTATGGCTGCAGGCGGATGTTGGATTGGCTTATCTTTCTCCGGTAGTCTGGTTTTCGATTTTTTCCAAAATTTGGCTTTGTTGTACTACTCGTTGAGATTTCTATGTTTTTTTAACCACTTTTTGGACAAGTGTTTTGATTTTATCTTCTTTGTATTTATCCCTACATTCCTTAGCTCTGTTGTAAGTAATCTCAATTATACCAATTATTTTTTCGACTTTACCATTAATATGATTCCTCGTTACATTATTCATTTTTCTATCAAAGTTCTTCAGGAACGTTTTTAGATTGCTTTGGATGCTTCTTACCTCATACAAGAAGCTCCTTTCACTTCTTTTGGTTTCCTCGTCAGTATCAGTCTTATCTATTTCTCGGCCGAAGACCGATGATCCTGGTTTGTTCCTCCTTGGTAGACTCCTCTTTCATTTTGGCACTTTTATTAACCATCATAATAAAATACCACAATTTTTGAAATGTAATAATATTTCAATAATCAAGTTAACCTAATTAAATTTTGATACGGTGGGAAGAATGTTATTACACAATCAACTTATATATACGAATATACAGTCTCGCCTATAGTATTTCCGAATTGTCTGTTGTATTCTATACTGTAGACGTTAGAAACTTCGTTGGTAACCACTTGGTTACCTAATCTACAAAGTTCTTCTTATCACAAAAATCAAATTAAAATCAATTAATCATGTCTGTAAAATAACGAAAACTATAAATAACAACAACACAAACGATAAATAACATAAATATAAACACATAAACTAATAATAGAACTCAATAAACACAATATATAGCATTAACACAAATTGACACATTATCACTTCAAGCTACAATCGATTTATCAATAAATGAGTTTGAGATATATATTAATATGAACCTTTTTGTGTAAGTGAACACATACCTAAAATAGTGCCTTGAAATTACGAAACACCCTGTATAATTTAGTATATATATATATATATATAATGATAAGTAATCATTATGAAGGTAATAGAACAAAATTTGCCTAAATTCAGGTAAAGGAGAAAATATTTGGGACAGAGCCATCCACACCATTCCGAATTATATAGATAGCAATTCGACTGCTGACGTTGCCTGTGACAGCTACCACAAGTATAAGGAAGACATCAAACTTCTGAAAGATACAGGAGTAAGGATCAATAATTTATTTTATCTTATCTATGCTTTCAAGCAGTCAAAAATAAACCATATTTTTTCTGTCTCTGTTTTTCATAGTTCAACACCTACCGGATTTCTCTATCTTGGTCTAGAATATTGCCACGTGGAACAACTGATGTTATTAACGTAGCAGGTGTGGCATATTACCAAAACGTCCTTAAGGAACTCGCTAAAAATGGAATCGAACCTTTGGTATATTTTTTTAACTCATCTTATTGTAATGTTTATTACTCAGTTGATGAAATATTTAGGAGATACTATGATATAATGTTAAAGAAATCGCTTCTGACCATTTTGTGAAAACGATTTACTCTAAATCATTCCCTTTATTTTGTAGGTTACCTTGTACCATTGGGACTTACCCCAGCCCCTTCAAGACATTGGAGGCTGGATGAATGAAACTATAGTTGATCACTTTCAGAACTATGCCAGAGTGGTTTTTGAAACTCTAGGAAGTCAGGTTAATACCGGTTACATTATTACTAAATTAATCAAATTTACAATAACTATTCATTTATTTAAAATGTGTTTTATAATTAGGTGAAGTGGTGGATAACAATCAACGAACCATCACAAGTGGTAAGTGGATATTCATCGACTACTTTCCCACCAAACGCAGGACTGCATGGTGTTGGTGATTACATAGCCACGCATAACATATTGAAATCCCACGCTAAAGTTTACAGGATGTATGATAAGGAATTTAGGCCGACACAAAAAGGTAACTTCGAACTTATCAAGGAAATATTGTGATGATTATTTAAACAAATAATTCAGTATAAATCACAAAATTTAATTTAACAGGAAAAATTAGCTTCTCCTTTGATGGTCCATTCGTGAAACCTAAGACAGACTCAGAAGAAGACGCAAGGGCTGCTGAGCAAGCGATGCAGTTTAGGGTAAATACAGCATAGACTGTTCTTTTTTTTTCTCTTTTTTTAAACTAATTATTTCTAAGATTTAGGCCATTATAGTCTCAATAATTTATTCTAAAATTATCAGAATTTTCGCTATGGACTACTGTGTAAGTATTAAGTCCTCTAAGAGATTCTTTTTATATATTTTTCAAATGAAAATTCACAAATTGTTGTAAAATCGTTTAACATTTAACAAAGAAGAGGACAAAATTCGGATAAGTTTATTTTATTATTGAAGCTATAATGGCCTAATAAGTAGTTAGAGACTTTTATATAAGTATATGTAGTAATACTTATGTAAAAGTATTTTTCGTAATATCATTATTTACTATACATAATTATTTACACCGACGCACGAAGGGGCCGACAGCCGATCTAGGAAGATACAATTCATTAAGCATAAATGTCGATCGAAAATCACGAATGCCCTTCCTACAAAATTCAGAGAGGGAAATTTCTAAATCCACACCACGATGACAATCTATAGATCTATATAAAAAATCTATATATATCTGTATCAAAATTATTACCATCCAGCAACCTCGAGGAAATTATCAATGTCACGAAATATTTGTATTTAATAAATAGATATATTTAAAATGGAACAGTGAAGAATAGGAACACAACTAACAAATTTTATACTAGCTGTATAAAAAATTCCAACTATAAAAAAAAAAAAAAGGAAAAGGTCGAGAAACTATTCTTTAAGATAGAAAATAAATTTAAATTTAAAATTTTAAAGATTGGGTAAGTAGTCGACTGATCAATTATAAGGAAGAAACAATATTTTCAGGAATTTCAGTCAAGGTACTTTTATTAGATTAGTTGGAGTTTGGGGATATAAACCAGTACTTATCCGTCGCTGAAAGTTTTAAATATCTCCAAGCATCATAAATAGCTCTGAGAATGTTTGAGCCGAAACGTAACCTATCCCAACAAAAATACTTTGACTAAAATTCCGGACAAATTCGATTTCATTCTTAAAAAAGTGTTAACTTAACTTTAAGTTAAGTTACAGATCCTGATTTTATCAATGCTCGTTTCGAGTTACTCATTTGTGTTGAAATAAAAAAAAAAAACATGAAGATAAAAATATCATTGAATAAGGCATTTATGATGAATGAAGAAGTACTGTTGAACGAGATTCTTTACGGATATGATGTTGCTTGTGAAGATCATAAATGATTTGGTTGTTATGATGTCCGATAACAAACGTTGAAATCTAAATCTAGAAGTTTATTTAATTACTCATTTGTAGAGGTAGACTAACTTATATCGATAGAAATGTTTTTATGATTGTCTTCATTTTTCTTTGATTAATTTATTTCGACGTTTTTACGTCAATTGCTAAGATCGTAATAATCGTAAACACGTTCATTTTTATTGCACCGCTACCTGACATATAAAAAGAATACTGTGATGCCGAGATTTCGTCTAAGCACTATCCAGCCAAAACCCGCGCCATTTCGAATCCGGCCTCGAAAAAACATACATATTTAAAATTACTGCCCCCATTCTCGAAATTCACCAACATATACTTTGCCTAAGCAGACCCGCGAGAGATACACAATTTTTTCACCGATTTCTCTTGGTGGTTCACAATTATAAAATTGGTCACAATACAAACTTTACAGGTTGGCCAAAAACACTTTGTTCTTTTTTTCAGTTTGGATGGTTTGCACATGCTGTATACAGCAGCACAGGAGATTACCCTCCTGTTATGAGGGAAGTAATTGATCGAAACAGTCTTCAAGAAGGAAGAACCAAATCCAGATTGCCTTCCTTCACTCCAGAAGAGATTGAGGAAATTAAAGGTAAGTGATGGTTCATGGATGGATCTAAGAGATTCTACTTGCATTTTTCTTGATCATTTAATTCATACGGGGATAGGAAAAAGATTTTGTCTTCAAAATAAAAAAATTCTTTCGCATTTTACGTGTAAGACTTCAAGAAACATATTCCGTATGAGAAGCAAGGCGTGTAAATAAATCATATAACTAAATGAATTATTCAAAATACATGATTCCAAAGCTAGCGCAAATAGGTGATTCTATCTAAATTGGGCTTTTTTAATGTTTGAATTTCATTAAGTAAAATGATACGGACTCACAAAGGTTTTCCGACTGAAATATTTTATTTTTTTTTTTTTATTCAGTTACGCTTAGCTGAGAAATTTCTTTTACGAAAGTCTTCATTTTTAAATTAGACAATAAATTATCGAGACAGTTGAATGAAAAATAGTGTCACATTATCTTAAGGAAAACAATTGTTTCCTGTGGAATGTAAAATAATATGATCTGAATGAAAAATATTAACTAAAAGATTTTAGGAGTCAGAAAATGGATCGAGTTCATTATCTATTTTCAGAAAACAAATTCTCTTATCAATAGGTCCTCCTAAAAATTCTTCTAAAAGGAATTTTAACAAGTATCGCCTTAAGAATACATGATTTTAGTGCAAGTATTTTGGTCGAACAATGGAACCAGTCTTAAGCATTATTTTTGTCTTTAAACAATACGCAAATGAGCGGAATAAACATCTTTCAATGTAGAATTCATTAGGAAATTAATCATGAAATAACTAAAGGATTGACAATAATAATTTCCATTTCAGGTACCTACGACTTCCTCGGTTACAACCATTACTCCACGGCCTTGGCGACCTTTGGAGCCACCGGGAAGAGCCCTTCCATCGATCGAGACTCCAATATATTATTTTCAGTTGACCCCAACTGGCCTTCATCATCTTGTGATTGGCTAAAGGTGAGCGGATTGTTTTCATTATTGCTTTGTCTTCTAAAATAAAGCTACGAAAATAGCAATCACGAATTTTCTTTGTTGCACTCACATATATTGAAATTGCTCGATATCCAATATTGCTCCTTGATATCCATTTTTCATTTTCTTTTGATGTTACCACATTTGTAAGTGAGGTTGACGCCACTGAATATCGAAACTTGGAATAGAATTCCTTCGACTCGCAAATGAAACTCATGACTCTTCTGAAACTACATTAATATACTTTCTGTATATTTATTTTTGACATATCGTGCCATTTGCACCTGCGCTGCAGCAGGAAAAAGAAAGGACTAATGGATTGAAGTGATTTAGAATTGAAGAGTGAAATGAAGTGTATTTGCCGTGGATGTAGAATTTTACTGTTGGGATGTTCAAGTCGTTATGTATAGTTTTATTTGAAATGCACCAAGTTGCATTGACAATTTTTCGTAGAATTTTTATTGTGTTGTTTGTATACAATTTATATTTATACTCAAAAATGAATTGTAAAAGGATTTGTAATGTATTTTGGAAGGTACCCGGCTTTTCCACTGAATTTTCAACATTGATAGAGCACAACTTCATTCCACCAATGAATATTTAACAAAATCAATATTACACATAACATTTTTTAAAATTACAAATAAAAAGAATTCGAAATTTAAAATAAGTAAAGAAGATGGCCACGTGATCTCCTAATATAGACATATTAGAGTGCTTTAGGTAGTTTCTCAAAATGTGTTTCATGTCATTATATCCATGTGCGAACTTACCAGATGTATTTTTTGTATACAGTTGTAAATATCATATAAATAAATTTTAAAAAAATAAGTAAAAAAAATCTGGTGCGTTGCACGCGCCACACAGGAATACTTCTTTAACTATAAATATAGACCGACGCTAATTATTATAAAATTCTTTGCAGTTTTTTTATTTTTTGTTTCAAGAGAAAACAAATTTTAAGTGTTTTGATTTAGTTTCTATGGAAATTCTATATAAGTTCGGTAAAAACTTTATTTATATTCAACAATATAATATTATAAATTACACACTATTTGTCGTAGTTTGATTATACCGGCGATATAAGAGAGTACGATGGGCGATAGATAAATAAAATAAAAAATATATAATTAAATGAAAGTAAAATATTTCTCAGTAAGTATGATATTAATATTTTTCAACTGGAAATATCACTAAAATGACTTTATTTAAAAATTTTGAAATCAGAGCTAGTCATTATTCTCTCAAATGAACGGCTCATATTTGATAGTGATTCGTATTTGTCCCTTGGTGCAGCCTCGATATTACAGCAGGCATTGAACATCCTTCGTCGTCGATTTCTAAATATAATAAGGAATTGAAAAAAATGGCCATTGGCCGGTTTAGATGATTGTGGGAAGGTGCCGGGTAAACTTTAGTACCGGGCGCCAACAAACCTTGTCTACTGCAGTTTATAACAATAATAATAACCTATATTTGTACATACAACGCAAAAAAAAAAAAATGGACAGAAAAATAAATATATACAAAATCTTTACATTTTGATTTATATTTAGCATTCTTATATGTACAAAATCAACATTTTAGTTGAGGTTTTGAGTTCGATTTTCTTTCTTCTTTTTTTCTAGCTATTTATTTATTTATATATTCCACCTTCCCATGCCACTACGGCAATACGCGTGTTTGCGATAGTGTGTTATTAGGTCCATCTTATATCATTCCTCCTGAACACATGTCCGATTCAAGTCCATTTCCTGATGTGCACTCTTTCCACAATATCTGGAAGGTCAGTCTTAGCTCTGTTCCATTTATTGGCTTTTCCATCCCTTCGTGTTATTCCGAGAAGATATCACTCCATTCCTCTGGCGGTTATCCTCAATTTGTGACAAGTCTTCTGGTCAATTACCCATGTTTCACAACCATATGTCATGACAGAAATTACTGTGCTCATCCAAAGTTTTCTCTTGACCTCTGAGCGAGGATCTATATTCATCCTTAGATTTGAAGAGTGCGCGCCATTCCATACTTGCACTTTTTATAATTTATTTTGAGCCCTATGTTTTCTCCAGCTATTATTAATTGTTTTGCCATCGTTAGGATCTCTTCTTTATTTTTACCTATTAGGACTTGATCATCCGCAAACTCTAAATGGTTCAGCCATTCTCCTAAAATTTTCGTTCCTTTGTTCTGACAAACTGCAGTATATGGGACAGATAAATAAGATGTAATAAACCATTAGTGATGACATTTTATAATAATTCCTAGTAAGGGGGCCGGGGTAGGGTTCGAATCCCGATGCCAGAGGGAAGTCCCAGAGTTAAAAGTTTAACTCTGGCATGATTCTCCGAATGACGAGGAAGGGGGAAATAATAGTAATTCGTAGCAGCCTGTTAACAGAATCAAAATCCACCTATATATTAAATTATTAAAATAAAATAAAGTTAGTTTTATATTAACAATTAACATCATCGATTATTTAGTATACTTGTATGATTATTATAGTACGATTATTTAGAATACTTGTAATGTGTATGAAATTTTCTGTATTTTTCTACTGCTGTTTTTGCCATTTAGGTAAATCCTGAAGGTTTGAGAGGTGTCGTCAACTGGATCAGGAAAGAGTACGGAGACAGGATACCCATCATAATCACAGAGGGTGGCTACTGTGACGATGGTAGGATCGATGACTACGAAAGGATCGCCTACTACGATGTAAGATTCTAAACTTACCTATGAATAAAATGCATTTTATACTTATATTCTATAAAAGATGTTTATTTATTTATTTTTAAAAGGGCTACTTGAAGGAATTATTGAAGGCGATCAGAGAGGACGGAGCGAACGTCCTTGGCTACATGGCCTGGAGCATTATAGACAACTTCGAATGGGGTTCCGGATACAGGTAAAGTTTTCAAAGTTTGGAATTTATTTGATAATTAATCATTATAGCATTGGATCCCGGATTAAAAAAGTGTACTCATTGCAGAGGAAGGTTTGAATGTGAACAATGAAATTGCTTGGTCCTCTATTAAAACAAACTTTATCTAACCATCCAAAGTCGCTGATTCAAAAAATAGCAGTTGATTTCCATATGTTAGGCCAGTTAGTTGAGGATAGAAACGTGGATTATGGTACTGAAAATTTGTACGTATCAAATATTTGTCTTAACTTGTATATATGCCTAAAAACATTTATTAAAAAACTGGTGCGGTGCGCGCATAACACAACTTTCACTTTCCTCCCTCTCCGTATCAGATATAAATCTTCAGACTAAGGGGATGTGAAAGTAAAAATTATAGACGCTATATTTATTTAGATTTAATTGTGGGTAGTTTTATTTGTTCAAGTACTCTTATATACACAGATTTTAATATTTATATCGCTAAGATCTATACAATTAAAGATTAAATAATACCAACGATAGCATTAATGAAAACCGCATATGTCAATACTATTTTAAGCTCATCTTACGTATGGAAGCCTAATCTTTCGAGTGAACTCGGGCGCGTTCGTATTCCTTTGGTCCTTTCTTACTTCTCCTTTAGTTAATTTTCGAATTCTTTCATATTTTATATTTAACTATTTTATATATCAGAGATCAATGTGAAATGGTCAATTGTTTCAAATAAAAAAAAACTAAAGGTACTTTAGGGGAAGCTAATATGGAAAATTAGACATTTAAGCCCTGTTAGAGAACATCAATGAGAATAAAATCTACATTATATTAAAAACTGCTTAATTTTGCACTGATTTAATGAATTTAATCAAAATCGTTGAAGCCGTTTTCGAGAAAAATGTGTAAAATCAGTAATATAAAGTGCAACTTTCGATCAGCTAATTTTGACGAAAAAATTACTGTTTCATCACAAGCATATAAAAACCTTAAATATGCAATTTCAGGTTAGTACAACTTTTAGTTTTTGAGCTAGCCTGTTAAAGCTGTGACACAGACATACACACATACATAGACCATTTGGCGGGACTTGGTTATTTGGACTCAGGGGACCTCAAAATGTGTATTTCCGTTGAAAATTGAGATTTTAAAATTTTCACGATCGCGATACTTTTCTTTACTATATATTTCAAAGGAAATTTAAATAAAACCTCTGAAAACTATTAAAATAAAAATGGCTAAATTTTATGACTTAGGAGGATAACCACAGTTTTCTTTCTCTTAAAGAATTTAATTCCAAGCTGCAAAAACATTTTTAGTAAGGCAACTCTTGTTTCGATAAGTTGGTGAAAATCAGCTTTCGTTGAGCGTGCTCATTTTGATGCACCTTTCAGAAGTTACAATTGAAAAAATGTTATCAAAAAATGGCTCTCCTGTAAGCAATTATTTTTTTTACATGTTTAAATTCCAGTATACATGTTAAAAAATAAAATCTTCAACCACAAGTTTCCCAACAAAGCATTGACATTGATAGTTGATAGTGCCAAATAGAAATGGCTAGGAAGCTATTCTGACCATATTTGGCAGATTATTTTTAATAAAAACTTTTGTCTAATTTTTTATTTGTTTATGTGTTTCAGCAAAAGATTTGGTATTCACCAAATAGACTTTAACGACCCACAACGTCCCAGAAGAAAGAAGAAATCGGCTGAATATTGGCAACAATTTTTACATCCAAAAGCTTAAAGTGAAAGCAAGCTAAATTCCGTTTTAAGTTTTTCTTTTTCTACTGAAATTGAAAAAAAGTGTTGATTTTTTTATTATGATCATTTTCTCATATCGTTTTTGACATATGTAATATCTTAATTTTTTTTTTAAACTTATTTATTGAAAAATATTACAATCTGTCTCAAGGACAGTATATTTTAAATTATGACGATAAATTACCTCAAATATTTACTCAAATTACCTATTGTTCATCGAAATGTCAACTGAAATGTTTTTTGTATTTTCTGCATCAATAAATTATAATCCTTTTGTATTCACATAAGTTTTTATTTATTTGACCCTAAGATGGTATTTATTCATACTTTAAAATGGTGGATGGAGTGACCTGTGCGAGTGGAAACAGTTCTTGGTTTTTTTAGTCTAAAATGTGGGTTCCACGTTTGTCTTCTGTCTAAAAGGAAGCCAAGATACCGGACTTTGTTTGAAAAAATGAAGCTGATCTTAAATCTGAGCCCAGAATGAAGTTATGTCCTAAGGAGCTGATGAGAGAACTCAACTGGAAGTTGGATGTGGGTCTGTTAGGAGGGCAATATGCTGATACAAGGATGACTGAAAAGGAGAAGGTTTTGATTACAATGGCGTTAATCTTGGGTAGGTGATGAGAGAGGGATTGGTGTACAATGACAGCAGTGCCGGCATGTGTTATGTACTGTGGAATTTTAAAAGCTGTTTTCTGAACAGTCAATTTTCTATAATTAGGACTCGTCTAGTAATGAAATTGTTATTTCGTCGACCTGATTTCTAACACCATTCGCATTCCAAATAGACCTGGAGCCAGGACCGAAAAAGCAGGAGTGTTTTAAGCAATTTTTCAACCTTACAAGCTGAAGTATACCTGTCAGGTGTTATGAAAATACTTGTCTGCCAGCAAAATTCAGGAGCATTTTTAGAAAATTTTCGTGGCCGCGTTAAGATACGGTTTTGAAATATATGCCATTACAAAGAGGATGAAATGCTGAACATTTCCCTCACTTGCAGCATGCAGGCCCGATTTTTATTTTCTGAGATATTCGAATGCATATTTTTTTTTCATGTATTTTCATAACGAATTCAATAAAACTCGTTATAAGTTGGTTTTCGAAGCTATTATTCCTTTTTCTCCTCTCTAACAGGCTGTCGCAATAAGATACGATTTATCATCTAGACTTGATGAATTTTTTTTTTTTTTAATTAAATTAATGTACATTTTCGTAAACAAATATATTTCTTCTATTTGTTGTAACAAGGTGAATATATTTCCGAAATATAAAGTGAATATATTACTATTCTGTTGATATTAACAATGTGAATATATTTTTGAAATGTAATGTAAATAAATAGGTGGGAAAAAAAAGAAGTGAAGTTCCAGCCGCGATTCCAGACTTTGACTACCGAGTCGAAGTTAGTGCCTTTTCGACTCAAGTCTCAAGGGCCCCTTACATGGTCAATATCGAGTTTTGTCAATATATTGACCGTGTAAGAGCTACATTGGCATTGATTATATTGACGTCTCAATCAAACTGGTTGATGTCAATTTTTTTTTTTTTTTTTTATTGAAACGCTCTTTCAATATTATTGAAACACTCAATATAATTACACAAGTAAGGGCCTATATTGACCAATATTAAACCATATTACGTACCCTGAGAAACTCTTGGCTATACCAAAATTTCGGTGCCCCTCTGTTCAATACGTTACGCGTAAGTGGGTGATACTTCCTTTTACTATGTTTTTTTTTTTTTAAGAGGGTGGGGTTTAACTCACTCCCCTTCCTCCGAATTTTTTTTTAAATATGAAATAGCAACATGTTTGGGTAGGGAGGAGATACTTGTTTAACTTTTTGGGGGGGAGGGGAGGGAAGGATTAACCTCCTTCTGAATTTGTTTCTGCTATACGTTTTCTTCTAAGAAGAGGGTGGAAAGTGAAAATCGTGTGATGCGCGCACCAGATTTTTTTATTTGCTCTACATTATAAAGTAGTTAGTACTACTCAAGATGAAATAAAGTGTTTTCTTTTCGAGTACATCTATCTCGGTTCTCTTTGTTAATATTTTGAAGGTTAAAAAGTTTGTTTCATTATATATGATTATTTGACATTATTTTATTATCTAGTATTTTATTTATATTCTGATGTATCGGTATTTATAATCCATACACAATAATGTGTTAGTGAAAAATTAGCTAAACGTTACCATTGACTGACAATTTTTGTTTTCAAATATATTTAAAATGTCTCAATGTTTTATGTGAAAAGTTCTTTAGGGGCCTTTTGCACTTTTTTGTGTAGAGTGAATTAGATTGAGCCATCAGATTGCCAGTGTTTATCGCTCGGGTAAAGTCGTTTGGAGTCGACTAATTGAAGTATTTTGGCATATGGATTAAACTATCTCAAAAACTAAAACGTGGACCTGCATCGTTAGCAAGAGAAATGTTCATCATTTCATCCTCTTTGTAATAAGCCATTATTCAAAATTGTATCATAATACAAAGCCAAAAGAAAAAATAGTGTTTAAAACCAAATGACAACGACTTTTATTGAAGAAATTGTTTAAAATATCCTCAGCAACTGAAAATCGGATCTGCGTACTGTAAGCGAGGGAAATGTTGAGCATATCATCCTCTTTATAATGAACTATTATTTATAATTTATATTTCATATTATTAATCTCGCCTTCTTGATGTTTTAACTTCTATCCTGTGTCTAAAGCACATACCTTTGTTTCTTTCATTATTTATTTTATTATTCAAAATTTTATTTGCTTAATAAACTGTAATTATTTAATTAAATTGTAATTTTTTTAATTATAATATGTTTACTATTAAAAATTTTTTAAATAAAAATAAATAAACTGCGAATGTTGGTGCTAGTGTTGTTAACAATGATGAGAATAATCATAGTGGGGGAGGACTTCAGCCCGAAAGCCCCGTCCCCCATATATCCGCATGTGCTTCATAATTTTCTGAGAAAGTACTCTTGTTTATAGCAACCGGAAGGCAATGTACAATAGGCTGTTGTGTTTTATTCTAATGAGATAATTGTGGGTAAATGGTTGACTCTCGTGAATAATGAAGAGAAGAATAGTTGGGATGATCAGTCAAATAAGAAGGCAAAAATAAATGATAATATTTATTTTTACATTTGCCGACGTTTCAACCTGTAGTTCAGGCCTTCATCAGGGCTAAGAAAAGAACCAGATAACAAGGTATGAGAAACATAAGTAGTGTAGGTAAAAAAAAAAAATTAAAGTAAAATGAAGTTGTTAGAATAATGACAATAGTAAGAACTAAGAGATAAATAATAATTACCGTTACAAAGTGTGGAATGATGAAGTAAACATAATCAAAAAAGGTGACATAAGTATTAAAACGGGAATCTTCGAATAAAATGTAAAACAGAAAATGTAATATGAAGTTATATAAGAAATGAAAACAAATAGTAAAATTAAGGCATTGCGAATAGAATAATTAGATAGAAAATTGAGATATTATAAAGTCTATCAAGATTTACAGACAACGTATACTACAATAAAGAGTTAAAACAGAGAAAAGGAATGAGGAAAGAAACTGAGAAGGCTGAAATAAGAAAGAGAAAAAAGAAAACAAACCTGACTCCAGAAGTGTAGCGGATAAATGAGTATCGTAACTAGGGAGGGGAGAGAAGAGATGTATTGTGGCGTCATCTCTAACGTTTATCTCACGATTCTTCTCGTCTTTGGTTGAAGCTGGATGTGGAGGGTTTCAGAAATGAGTCGTTCGTCACTACTTATGTTTCTCGTACCATGTTATCTGTTTCTTTTCTTAGCCCTAACGAAGGCCTGAACTTCAGGTCAAAACGTCGGCAAATTTTAAAATAAATATTATCATTTATTTTTGCCTTCTTATTTGACTTATTACCCCAACTATTCTTCTCTTCATTATTCTAATAAGATGTTCGTAGTCAAAGAAACATTATTGGAGTACTTCATTTCTTTGGTTCGTTTCATCGGTATGGCGTCACAAAGAGAGAGAATATCGATGGAATGTAGAACGAAGTATGAAAATAGTCTTTTATCTTTTAAAGTCGTTGAAGTAAAACAAAAAACTTTTCTCGCTGATCGTAAATGCCATTTGCTCACGACAGAACAATTAGGTAGCTACTATATTTCATGTAAATTCTTTAAATTAATGCATAGGTAAATAAGTATATAAAAAACAGCACCGTTTCTAAAAATTCATTTAATATATATGGAGAACTTAAAAACATGGTACATGCAACAAAACTTTGTATGATAGCTGCTATCAACTGGTATGGAATTAATAATAACTAAAAAACTATAAGTACTTCCGTCCAACCTAAAGAGATAGGAAGGATGAAATTATTGAAATATTAGGAGGAAATTAAATGGAAGGAAGACGGGAGAGAAAAATATCGCGAATTAAATAGGGCGAAGAAGGACTTATGGAAGAGAGAACATTTATCTCTTATTTATTTAAGAAAGAAAGAAAATATAAAACTGTAGGAACCCGAGAAAAGAAAAAAATATATATATTCTTGGACGCCAGATGGACAATGTGATGAATAGAATTTTTTTATTTTTTATTTAAGACATTTACAACTGTATTACATAAATACATCAAGTAAATTTGGACATAATTGATATAATGACATGAATACACTTGCTGAGTAACTACCCAATGGTAGCACTCTAATGATATGACTACATTAGAAGATCACGGGGCCATCTTCTTTTCAGACGCCTCGGAGGGTTATCAGGAATTGAAGAGGAAGCAAGGTTAGAAACGAGAGGATTGGGATGATTCTGAAGTTTATTATGGAAGGATAGGTATCTGGATTGGGCCAGATCTGAAACATAAGGAACATTAAGATCTTTATGGATAATTTTATTAGTGACAAAGTAAGGAGCATTGAGGATTTTACGAAGGATTTTGGATTGTAAGGATTGGATGCGAGAGGAATTCGATGGTTTAGTGGAGCCCCATAGCTCAACTCCGTAAGTCCAAATAGGTCTTATTATAGTCAAGTATATGAGTCTTTTGTAATTAATGGGAAGTTTAGAGCGTTTGTTTAGTAAGTGCTGAAGTAATCGGAAACGTCGAGCGGTTTCTTGTCGTTTCAGTCAAGTATGAGGATTCCAAGTTAGTCGTTTGTCCAGGTGGAGTCCTAGGTATCGGATTTGCTCAACAGGGATAAGTGGAGTATTGTTAAAGGAAACTGTAGGACAGGAAGTCGTTGGTTTACGGAATAGAATTTTAAGAGAAATAAAGAACTGAGAAAAAATACAAAGAAAGGAGAAAGAAGTTGAATGATGGGCTAGGTGAGGTGGGCCTCGAAATTGAAAGAGAACGGAAGATATTCTCACAATCTTATATATTATTTCTTAAAGGTTTTTTTGTTGTTACGCCATAACTTACGTAAGCACTCAAGGTTTATTTTAGGAAAGTTAAGTTGGCGATCTTGCTATTCAGAGTGAATTGAACAAAAAGAAAAATAAGTTAGAGAGGAAGACTATTAAACACAACGACGAGCACAAATATTTAAAGTATAGAGGTTTTATTTATTTGTGAGGCAATGATTCATCAATAAGAGAAACCTACGATTTTCGGCAATAGAATTACAGTTCTGATCTTTTGAAAAATGTATACAGAGTATAAAATATTAGCAAAAATATATATTGAAACAGCCATGGAAGTACAATATTGTGAGAACTAAATTAGTGAAAGAAGAGCCAATACCAGTTTTTAGATAGTTTTGGAAAAGACTGACAATTCAATGTAAGTTCTCTAGAATATCAATGGTCCCTTTGGAAACATTTTGTAATATGATAGTTATAGACGACAGAATATGAATATGAGTAAGAACTTATGAAAGAATGAAGACTTAATAACTGCATCAAATTTATTCAAAGCAGATGACTTGTATAAGATTTGATAAATTCTCTCATGGATTGCACAAAGACTTTGCGAGTTAATTATTAACTCACTGGACCAAACAACCTGAAATTGACAAAATATAAGATCAATTTATGTTTTATTAACTGCTTTACTTTACAAAGCTGCTTTCTAGTTAGGTGGCATTACTTTTGCACTTACTGTGAGACATTGTAGTGGAAAGATGCTTTACTTACTTTCAGAAGTAATCCATAAATGCCCAAACCATGAATTTAACCATAAACTTTGCAACAAACCAAGAAATTGCTTCTTCAATGATTCGACCAATTGTATATGAATTATTTAGTGATGTTGTATGATTTCACTCTCTTTGCAATACCACATTTTAAAAAAATGTCAGCGAGCGCTTATTTTCAAATACGGCTAAAAATGAAGTGGAGCCAATCATAGAAAAGTATTTACGCCATGTAACCCTTGACATATTTAATAAACATTTATGATGCCGATATTTGTTTGCTACTGTGGTAAAAAAAAAAAAAAATTGTAGTTTCATTATCCTTAATTCTTAAAACAGGAAATTCACCTGAATTTATAGCGACACAAAAAACAAACACACAATTGTTACGCTCGAGGAATACCATGATTGTTCAGCAGTCATGATATCGATAGAATGATTGGACGAATGTGGATGAGTGAATTTTCTGCAAATCCAAAGAAGAAGAAAATGTTAAGGTAACCAAAGACTGTGATATTTACAATTCAAAGTATTTATAGCGAAAAACTCATTTTGACTAAAAAATGGCCACAGAAATACATTAATGTAAGGACCTTAACCAGCCCATGCTTCACGGCGTAATAATAAACCTGGTAAGAATTTTTCATCTATCATTCTAAGAAACTGTGCGAGAATTATTCAAAGTTCAACCTATCGAACTAAAAATCGTCTTAATCACTTTGAAGCCTTTAGAAATAATGTAAACTACCTCTATAAGTACATAATAGATAAGATGTAATTACATATAATGTTAAATAAATAAAAAACAGGGTCTGCTCAAATGAGCAACCAATAATAATTATAGTAGTACGATAAAGTTATGGGAATTGGCGATTGAGGATTTTAAGATTGAAAAGAAAAAAAAAATACCTCAAGGAATCAGGCTGATACTATCATGCAAGTTATTGATACAATGACTTCCACGTCCATATATTTGTAACCAATTACGTCATATTTATTTTTTTTTTAATAAGTTATAAATTTTAATATAATGTATCAGAGATCCGCCCGCCGTAGATCAGAGCCCATGTATCAGAGCCTCCCCCCGTAGATCCGCCCGTGGTCGACTGTTCTACATATCAGGGGTGATAAATATTCAGGACGCAGACATTATAAGGTTTTTATTAGTGCCGATGTTTCAACCCAAACATGTGGGTCATCATCAGTGCGAAAACACGCCCTGATGATGACCCACATGATTGGGTTGAAACCTCGGCACTAATAAGAAGTTTATAATGACTGCGTCCTTAAAATTTATCACCCCTGATATGTAGAACAGTCGACCACGGGCGGATCTACGGGGGGGGGCTTTCGGGCTGAAGCCCCCCCAAAATTGTAAAATATAACTATGTTTTATGGGAAAATATATTAAAAAATTATCTCTTAAAGTATTATTATTGGTGTAATTACATTTAAAAGGACTTAAGGAATCACTTAAACACCATTTCATATAGATAGCTAGTTTCTTTCTTTTTTTCCAAGGTAATTATCGCTATTTTTATGGAAAAAAAAGCTTTCGGGCTGAAGCCTCCCCCAAAATTGAATCCTGGATCCGCTAGTGCAGTCGACTTCTGTAACTTCTTCCAATAATGTATCAGGTTAAAATAAACCATTTCATAAAATCAATATGGACGTGTTTGTGATTAGGCTACTAGTACACTCCCAGTTTTATTTCCCACGGCACCCCACACCATCTTTTTCTAGATTTACTTAGCGGTCAGTTATATTTCTGTAGTTTTTTATATTTAGTAGAAAATATAATAACATTTATATAGAAAGGAAGCTAAATACTACGGATAACGGGGGGATATGCAACTGTGTGAATATATATAATGGAATAGTAAATTATCTAATCGATTTCAAGAGCATTGAGCGATCAGAGATAAGTTATCAGCAGATAACTTAACACTATAAATATGCAAAAAATTTCAATTTTACTTTACGAATCACTATCTGCTCCGTTCGATTCAAGATGATCGACAAGAGCCGGTATTGTCTCCTGACACTCCTGTTCTCAGGATGTGTTTCCTCCTTGGCCCTGGGAAAGGATAAAGAGATTGGAAAAGAAGATCCGTTCCATTCTTCGGACTTCCCCGATGGCTTCATGTTCGGGTGTGCCACCGCAGCCTACCAGATCGAGGGAGCTTGGAACGAAGATGGTGAGTAAATCAAGTATTTAAGTTTATTATAGGTCATTTTGAGCAATCAGATTTAGCTGATCAAAAATAATTACGAGTTCGCGTCCCGATGCCAGTGGATTTTATTTAACTTTGGCATTAATCTCCCGCCTTCACCCCTGGTCCGGTAAAATCCACCTATAGCCTAAAAAGTGAGGAAGGGTAGCTAAAAAAAAATATATACAAGAAGGAAACACCGATTGGTGCTAGTCCTTCGAATCGGAGGATATACGTTTATTTCACATTTCGTTTACGATTTCATTGACTTCATTTACACTTACGTAAATTGTTGTTAAATAAATTTTGTATTTCAACTTCGTTCGTCAGGATGTGAACAGTGATTCCATCTCTTCCACCGAACTTTTCTCTTCCTCCTCTTCGACCGTTCTTTCCCAATGTCTTGCCCGCGGTACTTCTTCTTTCCCGGCGATACAGCCCATCAATACGCCATGGCCTCCTCGATTCGTTTCCTCCGGTCGTCCCTGTCCAATGCAGCATCCTTCCAGTTCCAGGCATTTAACACATTTCTGGAATTCTCACTTACTCCATCCAGCCATTGCATCCTAGGATGTCCTACTCTTCTTTTCTTCAGTGACGGTCTTGCATTCATCTTCAAACTGATTATTTGTAATGGCTGGTTCGTTGAACTCTAGAATAACTTGCGCAGCATCCTGTAGGGCTTTGGCACAACGATTCCATACACCTATATCATCACTTTCAGTGTCCAAATTTGTCAAGTTTGACACTACTTGCTGAATGAACACTACTATAACTGTCCTGAATTTCCTTCCTTTTCATTCTTGAGACATTATATTTTTTCTGCAGATTCTACCGCTTTCCATTTGATACTCTGGCTCTTCTTCTTGATATTGATAGATTATGGTCCCAGTCCACATTTGCCCCTCTAGAGACCTTACATCCATGAAGTTTTACACTAGCGGATCCAGGATTTAATATTGTGGGGGGCTTCAGCCCGGAAGATTTTTTTTTTCATATATATATATATATATATATATATATATATATATATATATATATATACATAACGATAATTATTTTTTTAAAAAAAGAAAGAAATTAACTACCTATATGAAATGGTGTTTAAGTGGTTCTTGAAGTCCTATTAAATGTAATTAAACGAACAAGAATACATTAAGAGATAGTTTTTAATATTTTTTTCTGTAAAACACGGTTATATTTTACCATTTTGGGAGGGGCTTCAGCCCGAAAGCCCTTCCCCTCCCCCCCGTAAATCCGCCTGTGATGCTTGATTTATGTTATTTTATTAAAGACCCTTACATCCATGATGTTTGATTTATGTCTGGGATCTATTAATATATGATAGATCTGGTTCTGCGAGTGGCCATCGGGAGGTCTCCAAGTCGGCTTATGAATTTTTTTAGTGTGGGAACATAGTCGTCGTTATCACTAAGTTTTTTTCCCTTAGCGAGGTTTATTATTCTCTCCCCATTTCCATTATTGTTTAAGTGCTGGCCATGTCTTCCAATAATTGGGAGATAAATTGTTTCCTGTTCTAACTTTCCATTAAACTCACTGAGACAGATCCTAGCACTCATCTTTCTCTTCATCGTCAGATACTTCAGTGGGTGCATGGCAAGTCCATGGGTATCTTACACTTCACCACTCTTCTTAATCTTGTAACTTGTTGAGGGATGTAACAGGGGATGTTGAATCATCTAGGATGTTATCTCTGTGGTGTTCTGCTGCTTCTTCATCTTCTTCGTCTACCTGACAATCCTCTTCTGTATCTTGATTGTAATTAATGAGAGGTTTCAAGAATTTTCTGTTTTTAAGAAGGTTTCCAGTTTCGGTTTGTATATAGTATGATCTTGGTCCTTTTCCTTTTCTTATCACTCGACCCTTCTTCCATATTCCTTCCCTTTGAACCCTTACATTTCCTTCATCTTGTAGAGGTTCCAAAATTTTAACTCCTCGATCATAATAATACTTTTGTTTCTCTTGATTTTGTTTTAGGGTATTTATTACCTTACCTGGATCAATTTTTCTGGGATTAAGCAGATCTGTAGGCGATGGAATATTATCCCTCAGTCTTCTTCCGAACAGCAGTTGAGCCAGGGATCCCTATCCTTCCATTGGTGTATTTCTGAATTGAAATAAAGTCATAAATATGTCCTTATTGTCTTCTACTGCTTTAATCATAATTCTTTTTACAGTCTGTACTGATCTTTCTCCTAATCCATTAGCTTGAGCAAGTGTTGGGCTGCTTATTAAATGTTGAAAATTCCAGTTAACTGAGAATTTTTTGAATTGCAATGAAGAAAATTGAGGACCTCCATCACTCAGCATTATTTCTGGAATCCCATATCTTGAAAATATTATTTTTAAATGTGCTATGATAGCCTCACTATCCAATCTATGTAGTTTTTCTTCCTCTACATATTTTGAACAATAATCTACCACTAGTAAATAAGTTGCAGATTTTAATGAAAATAGGTCACAGGCTAGTTTTTGCCAAGGTTTGTTTGGTATTTCACTCTTAATCATTGATTCTCGCTGGTTAGAATTCTGGTTCGAAGCACATATTTCACAGGATATTACCAAATCTTCGAATGCTTTATTTAAACCTGGCCATAAGTAATTTTCTCTGGCACGTATTTTAGTGTGTAAAATCCCTTGACTATAGTGTAGAAGATTTAGAATTTTTTTTCGCAACACTTTAGAAACTATTATTTTGTTTGATTTATAAATTATATCGTCAACTGCCATTAATTCTTCACTGTATCTTTTAAATGGTTTTAATGTATTCGGAATGTCTTTATATTCCTTTGGCCATTCATGATTTATATATTTTTAATTTTTCTAAATCTTGATCATTTTTAGTTTCTTGGGATATATCTGCAAGATCAACATTTTCTTCTGTGATATTTATGTTTAAAATGCACCCCTGAGCTGCAATATCTTTGTCTATAACTTCATCTAACTTAATATCTTCATTGTCTCATAAATTCATCCTAGAGAGAGCATCTGCAATATACATATTTTTTCCTAGTACATATTTTAGAACAATATCATATCGTTGCAATCTAATTAGCATTCTTTGCAGACGTAATGGACATTGATATAGAGGTTTCTTAAAAATTTCAATTAAAGGTTTGTGATCTGTTTCAATATCTGTTGTTTTACCTGAAATATATTGCTCAAATTTTTCACATCCACAAACAATTTCAAGGAGTTCTTTTTCTATTACTGCATACCTTTTCTAAGATTGTGATAATGATTTTGAAGCATTATTATTTCTAGAAATTTTTCTAGGTCTTTTTTATTTGATGGAGTGGGATAATTCATAATACTTTGAATTCATCCTTCATCAATCTGCATCCCTTCTGCTGAAAATTTGTGTCCCAAAAATGTTATTTCTTGATGAGCTATTTTACATTTATATTTGTTGAATTTAATGCTATTGACTAATGCTATTTCTACTACTTTTTTAAAAATTTTGTCACGTTGTTCTATTGAGTTAGATTATATTATGAGGTCATCGTCAGGTGTCACTATGTACACACTGACTCCCTCTTCGTCAAATATTTTGCCGAGTGTTTTATGGAAGACTTCACTTGCTGACTTAATTCCATAAGGCAATCTTAAAAATCTATATCTTCCATGTGGACCTGCATCAAATGTACACAAATATGAACTGGGTTCATCCGCCCAAAATCCTAAAATACAATCTAAAGTGGTAAAAAATTGTGCTCCTGCAAATTTTGAGGAAATTTCTTCCAAAGTTGGAAGCTTGAAATGTTCTCTTTTGATTGCTCTATTTAAGTCTGATGGATCCAGGCAAATTCTTAAAGTGTTATTTGGTTTCTTCACAATCACAATTGAGTTGACCCACTCAGTTGGCTCTTCAACTTTTTTAATAATTTTATCCTTTTCCATTTTATTTAGTGTTCTTTTAAAAATTTCTTGAAGTGGAAACGGAATTTTCATAGGAGGATGTACACATGGATCAATATTTTTATCAATTGTTATATAATGAATTTTGTTTAAGCGCCCTATTCCTTCAAAAATTGTCTGGTAATCATCTAAAATTTCTTTGGATTTCTTTAAGGATCTACAATTAATGGTATTTACTTTTCTTATAATATCCAGTTTAGTACAGCCTTCCAAACCGAGAATTGATGGAGAATTGTTTTCAATTTCGAAGTACTCAAGTTCAACAGTAACTTTTGTTATGTTGAACATTCAACACTATTTTGTCTAATGTTCTAAGATTTTGTCCTGTGTAAGTTGTCAGCCTTTGTTTCGTTCTGTTCAAAGACTTTCTCTCAATGCCTAACTCTACAATGACTTTGACACTAATTATACTGGCCATTGCTCCTGTATCAAATTTAAAATTATGTTTCAACCTATTTTCCAACAGTAATGTTGCCTGCCATTTCTGTATGCTTGATACACTGTTTATATTATCAATAAAATATTGATTTATATTACTTTCATGATGATTTTCCATATTATCAAGCTCTAGACTCCTTATTTTTTTTATTGTGCTGCATTGTGAGGCGTAATGGCCCTTGATGTTACATTTATTATAAATTGTGTTGTAAGCAGGGTATTTATTTCTGTCATGTCTTGAACCACATCTGAAACATATTCTAAAATTTTGCATGCCACGCCTATTGTTAAAATTAGAACAATTAGAGCACTGCTCCCTTATAGCTCTAGGATTTCTTTGATTTTTATCACTATTATTTATTTCAACAAGATTTTGACTGCTACTTGCCTCAATTATTTTCGACTACTCTGTTGATTCTGCATAGGCTAAAGCAATTTTTAATATGTCTTCCAGGTTTTTGTCTTCTAATTGTAATAAATTTTTCACGAAGTAAATCAATTTGGACACCACAAATAAATATACTCTTCACTAAATCATTTTTAAGATTCCCAAATTCACAATTCAGTGCTTGATTTTTCAGTTCCGTTATAGCGCCCTAGTGACTCTTTCTGCGCTCTTTCTGCTCTAGTGACTGACTCCTTCTGTTTGTTTTCTGATGACAAATTTATATCTCTCAAATTCAATATTCTTTTTTGGTAGAAAATGCTTTTCAAATCTTTATAATTTGAACTCTTATCAAACGTATTATAAATTCTCAAACCTTCGTCCCCAATCAAATGCAAAAGCTGAGCACATTGAAAATTATGGACTATCTTTGTTTTTCCCTGTACCCTTCATATATACATAAACATATGCATATATATATATATATATATATATATATATATAATATATATATATATATATATATATATATATATATATATGTTTGTGTGTGTGTGTGTGTGTGTGTGTGTGTGATAATAATAATATTAATGTATATGTGTATATATATATATATATATATATAATAATGTGGTAAGTAATCAGTATGAAGGTAATAGAATAAAATTTGTATTACATCAGGCAAAGGAGAAAATATTTGGGACAGAGCCATCCACACCATTCCGAATTACGTTGATAGCAATTCGACTGCTGACATTGCCTGTGACAGCTACCACAAGTATAAGGAAGACATCAAACTTCTGAAAGATACAGGAGTAAGGATCAATAATTTATTTTATCTTATCTATGCTTTCAAGCAGTAAAAAATAAAATATATTTTTTCTCTCTCTCTCTTTTTCATAGTTCAACACCTACCGAATTTCTCTATCTTGGTCTAGAATATTGCCACGTGGAACAACTGATGTTATTAACGTAGCAGGTGTGGCATATTACCAAAACGTCCTCAAGGAACTCGCTAAGAATGGAATCGAGCCTTTGGTATATTTTTTAAACTTATCTTATTGTAATGTTTATTGCTCATTTGTTGAAATATTTAGAAGATACTATAATATAATATTAAATAAATCTCTTCTGAATCATTTTATAAAAACTCTCAAGTCTCTCATGTAGAAGTGAAAATAATTAAGCAGTCAACATTTTACTAGTGTGGGCATCATCAATAGTGAAATATAAAATAATTATTAATGAGATATAGTGTGTCGCATATCATATCAACAGCCTGGAAAGGAGTAACCAAGTAAAATATTGTTAACCTGCCAAAATTGTTCAATATATAACTTTCACCGCTATTTGAGAGATTTAAAGATTTTTTTATGGAATTTCTTTGGCATATTCAACATCATAACAGTAGTTTTCGTCTCCGTATTTTATTTTATTTTTTTTTTGTTTTCACTTTGTTTTTCATCTATATATTTAAAAGAAGGAACTTGCTTACTGACTTATTGTTAACTTCATCTCAAATATGACATTGCCCATAAACATGAAATTGTGAACAATACTTCTCCTTATCCTGTTGAAGAAAATCACAGCTGTTTAGTTACTAAAAAATCTGGTGCAACACTCAACTTTCACTTTCTGCTCTATTTGAATATAAATTATTTTCTGGCAATTTTGGGCTATTGAACAATTTTGAAGTGCATTTTTAACCGAGCTAAAGCTTAAAGCTAACAGTTAACAAATCATTAATATCATTAAAATAACAAAAATGCTATTTATTATATCGATGTTTGATTATTGATTGTACAATCCGTTGGTTATGGATTATACAACTATTAATTATTGAACTTTTTACGACTATTAATTTTATTTTAATTTTTTCAACTTAAAAACATTTTAAAGTTCAGATTTGGTAAGAAAATTTCATTTAATGTCCTTGAAAACATGTGATTTCGTTAAATAATGTTAGTTTTTAGAGAAAAAAAAAATTTTTTCACTCTGTTACCTTCTACAACTTTATTTATTAGATATTATTTTTCCTAAAATTCTCCATTTTCTTGTATTCCTATATATTACACTTATACCTTCTGACTATTATTTAGTGGCACTTCCGGTTAGCCGATTTCAACAAAAAAGTTGCTGTCACATCCGAACCATATACAAACCTTAAATACGCAATTTAGGTTTTGTACGACTTTTCATTTTTGAGCTGGGCTGTTCACACACACACACACACACACACACACACACACACACACACACACACACACACACAGACCCTTTTGCGGGACTTGGTTATTTCGGGAAGTAAGCAGAAAGGACAAACACGATATGTAAGGCGGTATTCCACCCAGTACTTCATTATGGATCTGAAAGCTGGACAACCCTCAATAAGCACGTAGACAGGATCACAGCAGCGGAAATGAGATTCCTCTGAAGAATAGCTGTCAAAACTAAGAGGGACTGTGTTAGAAGTGACAGAATCCATGAGGAATTGGAGGTGACATCAATCCGTGGCATCCTGGAAGAGAAGCAGTTGAAATGGTTCGGGCACATCTGCAGAATGGACGACACCCGAAGAGTCATGTGGTTTATGGAAGCTAAACCGGAAGGCAGACAACCTCGTGGCAGGCCAAGACACACTTACCATGATTATATTGGAAAACTGGGCACAGCAAGAGGACGCACCATACCGGAGCTGAGAAGACTAGCCAGGGACAGAGACCAGTAGGCAAGATGGACTGGGATTGCAGCTCCACGTTTAACGGCACAAAGGAGCTAGAGAAAGAAGAAGGAGGTTATTTCGACTCAGGGAACCTCCGTTGAAAACTGAGATTCGAAAATGTTTACGATTGCAATACTTTCCCTTATTATACATTCCATATATAGATAAGCGAAAGTAAAAAGTTCATAAAAGTCAGGTCAATAATAACGACCATTACCGGTGCAAAATAGGCTTTAAATGTCAATTCAATGAAAAACCCTAGTATGTAAATCGCAATACTACATAAAAAATGCAATACCATTTTTTGTTTGTGTTTGGTTCTTCTAAGATCTCTATCTTCAAAGACCAATTGTCTGCACGTCCGACTGCTTAGTCCTTTCGAGTTCCTTCCTCTGCAGCATCTTAGTTGATTCGATTTATGATCGATATCGATTATCTGGTTTTTGGTATCACTCACCAGCTATTTTACATTAGCTACATTGGTACATGCATTGTTGCGCAAAGGCTGATGGATATCTTCGAGCTCACAATTTTCTCAGAAAGAAAAAATACCTTCCATTATCCAATAATTACAATTTTGAAATGGTCTGAATTCTTTATGGAATTTGTTCACTTCATGATCGAACCTGTATGCAGATAGGAAGATAAGCATTATGAAATTAAAAAAAATATTTATACAAAAGAGTAAAATAAATAAAGGCGTGGAGTATCATATTGTCCTTAGTGAACCTGTTATGAAGTAGAATATTTATTCTATTTATTATTTAACTATTTGGTTGGAGAGAGTTATATTTATTATAAGAGATTTATTCATTATAAAATTTTTAAATGGTCTGAATTTGCTTCTGAGTTTTTTTTTTCATTATCGTATTTCAAGTAGAAAATTTTATTTTGATTATTTTGTAGGTTACCTTGTACCATTGGGACTTACCCCAGCCCCTTCAAGACATTGGAGGCTGGATGAATGAAACTATAGTTGATCACTTTCAGAACTATGCCAGAGTGGTTTTTGAAACTCTAGGAAGTCAGGTTAATACCGATTACATTATTACTAAATTAATTAAATTTGCAATAACTATTGATTTATTTAAAATGTGTTTTATAATTAGGTGAAATGGTGGATAACAATCAACGAACCATCAAATGTGGTAAGTGGATATTCAACGACTACTTTTCCACCTAACGTAGGACTGCATGGTGTTGGTGATTACATAGCCACGCATAACGTATTGAAATCTCACGCTAAAGTTTACAGGATGTATGATAAGGAATTTAGGCCGACACAAAAAGGTAACTTTGAACCTATCAAGGAAATATTGTGAGGATTATATAAATAAATAATTCAGTAAAAATAACAAACTTAATTTAACAGGAAAAATTAGCTTCTCCTTTGATGGTCCATTCGTGAAACCTAAGACAGACTCAGAAGAAGATGCAAGGGCTGCTGAGCAAGCGATGCAGTTTAAAGTAAATACAATATAGACTTTCTTTTGTTTTTTTGTAAATGATTATTTGGCGAAGAATTTCGATTTAGAAATAATTATGCCATCGTTGTCTCAATAATTTATTCTAATATTATCCAAATTTTCGCTGTGAGCTAGTCTACTATTAAGTCTTATAAGAGATTGTTTTTAAATATTTTTCAGATGAAAATTCACAAAATGTTGTAAAATCAGATAGCATTCCTGAAGAGGCCAAAATTCGGATAATTTTACAATAAATTATTTTATTATTGAGGCTACAATGGCTTAATAAGTTGTTAGAGACTTGTATATAAGTATATTTATTATACTTATGTAAAAGTATGTTTATAAATATCATTATTTAGTAGGCTCATGCGAAAAATTCACACAGCATATTGTTATAAAATGCCAAATAAATAAAAAAAGAAAATAATGCAACGTGTCAAAAGATAAAGAAATCAATTGTTACTTTATTGATAAATATAATCGACAAAGGAAGCAAAAATTAATTTAAATCTTAATTAATGTTTGGAACCAACATGTTTACAAATTTCAATAAGCTGTATCGTTGCTAAAAATTGACCGATTTCGATGATCTTTTTTTCCTTTTGCAGGGAATTTAGTAATCTTTCATATCATTATGGGTATAGAGAAAAGTGTGTAATTTTTAAGTTATTAGCAAAGTTTGTTTTCTTTCAAAACTTGTTATGCCTGAATTTTCGGGGTGATTGGACTATTTTGCCCTCCTAAAGGAGAAAGAAGCCTTCAAAATTGGTGGCTTAATCTTGACATTTGGTGAAGAATTAACGATGATATGGCTTGCTGATCAAAAACACCATCGATAGATAATATAAACTCCTCCCCTCTCGATCATAGAGGCCTCAAATCGACAAAATGAGACATGTATTCAATGACAGTACTGCAATTACCGTAAGGTTGTGTGGATGCGAACCCTATACCTCGCGTTTCCTCAAAAATAGTACGTTTTTGGGCTTAAAAACGCAGGATCCGATAGTTCCAAGGGAACTATCCGGGTCTTGTTGTACGCATCAAAATCTTCAATGTCAAATTTGTCCCGTTTCGATCTACAGACCTACCACCGTTCCAGTATTGAAGCCTATCAAAATGTTTGTATCGACTTTATTTATCTTAGAAAGAAAAAAAAAAGTGGAGAATATGATTCGCTAACCCTCAGTGAAATTCTGAATCCAACGGTACCCCATTCATGGTATTTGAGCATGACAGAAGAGACAAAACCGATTTCGAGCCTTACTGTAATGATATACGTGGGGATGGAGATGGGGATATGTGGGGATAATTATTTATACCGACGCACAGAGGGGTCATAGCCGATCTAGGACAAATTTGTCACAAATAAGACTTTTATAGTCAACATAAGTTGTGGGCGGGGTGGCCGAATGGGCTAACGCGTGTGCACTGCACCGCCGTTGCCTGGCAACCTGATACATGAGACTTTGATGAAACAAATAGTCACGAGTTCGCATCCCGGTGCCCGGAGGAGTTTTTAAATCCCCTGGCCACACATTCCCTGGCCTGGGAAAACTCCCGTATAGCCTTAAAGGCGAGGAAGGGAAGGACAAAAAAAAAAAAAAAATTCAACATAAGTTAAATTTGTGGCTAAAATTTGAATTTAAAATCATAATTCCTAAGAATTAAAATAAAATAAAACAATAGTATTACTAAAAAAAAAAAAAAATTATTTAATCTATTTCCTCAACTTTATAATCAATATAATTAGACAGCAGACAGCCCACTCTTTAGCTGAAGTTCCCTCATAATTGCTTCCTAAGTACAATTTAAATTTCTAAAACTTATTTCCTTCATATTTTTTTTCTTGCCTACACAGTCTGAAAATATTCCATTACCCTGTAAAAATGTGCTGCCTCAAAATTTAGTTGACGCAACTTGCGCCATGCAGACCCCTTCTGGGCATCCCTATTATATTATATCCTTTACTTTCCACTCATTAGTTTTTCGAAGCAAACAAAAAACATTACTCGGGCTCCCTCTTCCTTCCAAACCTCGAGAAGACTGGTAATTGTTATCAACTGTTAGGTCTAGTTCTACTATAGGTCTATAACAATCAGGTCTAGAAAATATACTACAGATATGAAACATTTCATCTAAAAAAAAAATAATAATAATTAAATAATTGTATGAGCATTTTTGCAAAGCTCATTTATTTTTTATGTAAATAGGAATATATTGTCTTTCAAACCTGTATAAATTTTATTATATGATTCATAACGTTTTCATAAGATTAAAAAATTATATTCCAAAACTTTAGTTTACTTTTTTTTAAATAATTAAAAAAAGCTGTACAAAATCTGGTGAATATTTCATGAAAGATTGTAAAATATGCTTATTTATGTATTTCAAAGGTTTGATCAAAACCATTTTTAAATGCAATTGTAACCAACATCAAACTTAATTATAAATTATTAACCCAGTGAAAAAGAAAAATAATTAACTGAATTATCAAGAGCAGTCTCAAGTAATAAGGCACACAGGCATTTATTTAAACTATAAATAAAGTAATGCTGGAGCTATTTGTCAACTGGTGGGGCTGAAGGCCTGCTCACCCAAACCTACCTCTTCTGTGAGGGTTAAACGAACTTTGAAATTTTATTAGGCCACTTTTTAGGTCACCATATATCTATAGAAACGATGGTATATTACATTTCTCATAGTTTTGTTCTCCTAGATCGGTGATCGGGCCTGCCACGGTGGAGAAGTTTGTAAGATTGTAACGATGAACTATAATTGGATCGGTGAGTTTGGAAACTCCATTAATAAATCTTCGGGATATTTTAAAAATTATATTTTCGAGGAGACAGTCATGTGCTTTAGAAACATAACTCCATAAGCCTGAAGTATTCGAAGATATATATATGTTAGTAATGAGTTCTTTTTATTACTTTAAATAGTTACACTTTGTCATACACAGATTTTCGTTATGTTCTGGAAATTTGCTTTACATGAATTATGGGAAGGCAAATTAAAATACAATATTCTTTTTGCACGTTGCAGGTTGGTTTTTTTTTTAGGTTTCAGTTTAAGTTGTTTACTCATGAGTAGAGCTCAGATCTGGGATCAATTTCATGTTTTTTCGGCTACTCAAAAATAGATGTAAGTTGGTTATTAATCCAAACCACGTCAAATAGGATGTTTTAGCTCATTTTATGCACGATATTGCACTAGTTAATTTTTCTCTCCAAATATGACCAAATTAAAAATAATTAAATTTCAAGGTATAGACGAGTTTGCTTGATGGAAAAAAAAAATTAACTTATTCTGATTCATGAATTTGGGATAAATGAACATTCTTTATATATCTTTTCGAGCTATTCACTTTGAGCTGCTTTTCCGTTTCCTCTTAATGATGAATCTTCTTTTATTTTACAATAGTTGAAACTGAGAGTTTATTGTGAAAAGATGTAGATAAAACCATTTGCACTAACAATAGTGGTGTTTCAAAATGCCCACAATCACTTTAAAAAAATTATCTAAAATAATTGAGTGAGTGGAAAACTATCCACCGTTGCAATCTGATAATAGTATAGTTTTTTGTATGATTAAAAGGTCTATGCAAAGCATACCTGCAGCGCATTGGAGTTAAAAATTCAAATAAATGTAACCAAAACGAAACACTCAACGATGACAATTATATAAAAAATTATTACCATCGAGCAACCCCATGGAAATTTTCAATGTCACGCAATATTTGTGTTCAATAAATAGATATATTTAAAGTGGAAACAGTGAAGAATAGAAACACAACTAAATAGTTATATATACAATGGCTGTATGGAAAATTCCAATGCCAAAAAAAAAACCATAAATATGTGGGTCCCATCTCTAAAGTTTTTAAATATTGGGATCTATTCAAAATAATTCCAAATATCATAAATAGCAGTGAGGATGTTAGGGTCGAAGTGTAAGCTAATCCAATAAAATATTGCAATGAATAATTCATAGTAAAAGTTAAAAACATCGTAAATAATACCTATAAAGATGTTTCAAATCTTGATTTTATAAAAGCGTTTTCGAGTTACTCATTTTTGTTGTAAAAAAATAAAAAACCTTGAAGAAAAAAATATTATTGAATAAGGCAATTATGATGAATGAAGAAGTACAGTTGAACGAGATTCTTTATGGAAATGATGTTGCTTGTGAAAATCGTAAATTATTAATTTGTTATGATGTCCGATAAAAAGCCTTGAAGTCGAAATCTAGAAATTGTATTTTTATTGCACTGCAACCTGACAAATAAAAAGAATTCCGGTGATGCCTGAATGAGTTGAGGTTTCGTCCCACACCATCGAGGCAAAAGCCGCGTAATTTCGAATCCTGCCTCCAAATTCAACTTTTACTATGCCTAAGCAGACCTGCGAGAAATGCAAGCACAATTTTTACACCAATTTCTCTTGGTGGTTCTGAATTAGAAAATTGGTGACATTACGAAGTTTACAGAGAGCGTTTATAAGTTGGCCAATATGAAAAACACTTTGTTCTTTTTTTTTCCAGTTTGGATGGTTTGCACATGCTGTATACAGCAGCACAGGAGATTACCCTCCTGTTATGAGAGAAGTAATTGATCGAAACAGTCTTCAAGAAGGAAGAACCAAATCCAGATTGCCTTACTTCACTCCAGAAGAGATTGAGGAAATTAAAGGTAAGTGATGGTTCATGGATGGATCTAAGAGATTCTATTTGCATTTTTACTAATCACTCTTCCTATTCATATAGGAATAGAAAAAAGATTTTGTCTTCAAAATAAAAAAAAATCCATTAGCATTTTATGTTTTACACTTCAAGAAACATATTTCGTATGAGAAAAAATGTCTGTAAATAAACCATAACCACATTTATGATTTAAAATATATGATTCCATAGCTAGCACAAATGGTTGATTCCATTTAAATTGCGCATCATGAAGGTTTGATTTTCATTAAGTAAAATGTTACGGACTTAAAAGTTTTCCACTAAAATCATTTTTTTTTTAATTTTATTCAGACACTACAAACTTTCTTGATTTTTAAATAAGACAATAAATTATCGATACAGTTGAATGAGAAATATTCTCAACATTATCTCAAGTAAAACAATTGTTTCATGTGAAATGTAAAATAACATGATCTGAAATAAAATATTAACAGAAGAATTCCAGTAGTCTAATCAACCTAATGTTAAACTAGATTTCAATAACAGTAATAAGCTGGAAAAATATATCAATAACACGAAAAATGAAATAAATAATTGGAATAAACATAATTTAATTTATAAAATAAATTATACGAAGTGATACGATTGATGGTGAGACGAAGACCTTCTTCAGCTGAAGTTTGACTCTCTCAGTCTTCCAATGACCATTGACTCCAAGATTGATCGAACAGCAGCGTTCAAGTTTTTAATGGAAGAAACTGTAGAATTACGCTTCCGAAGTGGGTGCATTTTAATGAAGCGGTCATCTATGGGATTATTCAGGAGTGACCTGAAAGGGGTTTCGTGGCGCAACCATCAACATTTTTGAGAGGAGCATATTTTGGTGAGTTTTTGATTTTTTGAGAGAGGCAAATTTTGACAGGGATATGAATTTTTGGACAAAAGGACTAGGGAAAAACATAGAACAGATCGCAGAAAGTGTAATTGTATATGATCTATGATTTTTCTAATTCTATCTTAGCTTGCTTTGTTTTTAAGAAAAGGTAAATAATAAAATATTTTGGGAGGAGAGGAGGGGGTAGGTTCTTGCCCCATCGACCTTGGGGAAGGAGATGGGCATCCCTGGGATTAGTAATCCTGGGATGCCCTGACGTTGGTCGCCTCGAATGACTACCAGTCTCTCTGTAGGCCCTCCTAAAAAATCTTCTAAAAGGATTTTTAACAATTATCGCCTTAAGAAGGCATGATCTTTGTGGAAGTATTTTGGCCAAACAATGGAACGAGTCTTAAGCATTATTTTTGCCTTTAAACAATACGCATCATGCTTAGTCAAATGAGCGGAATAGTCATCTATCAATGTAGAATTTATTAGGAAATTAATCATGAAATAATTAAAGGATTGACAATAATAATTTCTATTTCAGGTACCTACGACTTCCTCGGTTACAACCATTACTCCACGGCCTTGGCCACCTTTGGAGCCACCGGAAAGAACCCTTCCATCGATCGGGACTCCAATATATTATTTTCGGTCGACCCCAACTGGCCTTCATCATCTTGTGATTGGTTAAAGGTGAGTGGATTGTTTTCATTATTGTTTTGTCTTTTCAAGTAAAGCTATGAAAATAGCAATTAGGAATTTTCTTCTTTGCACTCACATATATTGAAATTGCTTTATATCCAATATTACTTTTCACTTTCTTTTGATGTTACCACACTTGTAAGTGAGGTTGACACCACTGAATATCGAAACTTGGAATAGAATTCCTTTGACTCTCGAATGAAACTCATGACTCTGACTTTGTCTGAAACTAGATTAATATACTTTCTGTATATTTATTTTTGACATATTGTGCCATTTGCACCTGCGCTACAGCTCACCTAGCAAATTTGATATATTAGATTTTAGTTGTGAGTTTGCTTGATTAGTTTCATTTTATATTTATTGTAGTAGGCCCCTCGAACATTTTCTTTTTAATCTGTGTCGATCAGGTAACAAGGAGCAGGAAATAGAAAGGATTAACGGATTGAAGTGATTTAGAATTGAAGAGTGAAATGAAGCTTATTGGCCATGGATGTAGGATTTTACTGTTGGAATTTTCAAGTTGTTATGTATAGTGTTATTGAAATGTACCAAGGTGCACTGACTTTTTTTTGTAAACATTTTTTTGTGTTGTTTGTATAAAATTTGTATTTATATCCAAAAATGAATTGTAGAAGGAATTGTAAAAGGTACTTGGTAAACTTTAGAACCGGCCGCCAACAAACCGTGTCTACTGCAGTATATAATAATAATAACCTTTATTTGTACATACAATGGATAAAAAATAGATGTATAAAAAATCTTTACATTTTGATTTATACTATACATTCTTACATGAACAAAATCAACATTTTAGTTGAGGTTTTGAGATTGATTTTTTTTTTTTCTAGCTCTCTTCCAACAACACTAGGTAATGAATCTGTCCCATCCATTTTACTCTTTCCTCTCCAATGCTACTCTCTTCCAGGCAGCTCCTCCACATGTCTTCTTCATCTCCTTGTCCCAGTCTGTCGGCGGGAGTCCTCTCCTCTTCACGTGATCTCTTGGATACCAATCCATAAACTGTCTGGCCTATGTTATATCATTTCTCCTGAATACATGTCCGATTCAAGTCCATTCCCTGATGTGCACTTTTTCCACAATATCTGGAAGGTCAGTCTTAGCTCTGATCCATTTATTTGTTTTTCTATCCCTTTGTGTTATTCCGAGAAGATATCGTTCCATTCCTCTGACGGTTATCCTCAATTTGTGATAAGTCTTCTGGTCAATTACCCATGTTTCACAACCATATGTCAAGACAGGAAGTTTTGTGCTCATCCAAAGTTTTCTCTTGACCTCTGTGCTCACCGAGGATCTATATGTATATATATATATATATATCCTTAAACTTGGAGAGTGCACGCCATCCCTGGGTACATCGTCTGATTTTTTCTTCAGTTTGTCCTTTACTTAGAGATAAGATGCCCAAGATATAGAAATGTTTCTGCTTTCTCTATATAGTGTTCGCCTATTTTTATATCTCCCTCAACATTCAGTGATATATACTTGCACTTTTTATAATTTGTTTTGAGCCAAATGTTTTCTTCAGCCATTATTAATTGTTTTGCCATCGTTAGAATCTCTTCTTTATTTTTATCTATTAGGACTTGATCATCCGCAAACTCTAAATGGTTCAGCTATTCTCCTAAAATTTGCATTCCTTTTTTCTGCAAACTGCAGTATATGGGACAGATAAATAAGATGTAATAAACCATTAGTGGTGACATTTTTTTGTAATTCCTAGTAAGGGGGCCGGGTTCGGCTAACGCGTAAGATGTTAACCCGAAAATTTCGAGTTCGAATCCCGGTGCCAGAGGGCATAATAATTTTAATTCTGGCATAATTCCCTGAATGGCGAGGAAGGAGGAAAATAAAAGTAATTCGTAGCGATGAAACAGCCTGTTAAAAGAATCAAAATAGAATCCACCTATATATTAAATTATTAAAGTAAACTAAAGTTAGTTTTATATTAATAATTAACATCATCGATTATTTAGTAAACTAGTTATAATGTGTGGGAAATTTTCTGCATTTTTCTACTAATGTTTTTGCCATTTAGGTAAATCCTGAAGGTTTGAGAGGTGTCATCGACTGGATCAGGAATGAGTACGGAGACAGCATACCCATCATAATCACAGAGGGTGGCTACTGTGACGATGGTAGGATCGATGACTATGAAAGGATTGCCTACTATGATGTAAGATTCTAAACTTATCTATAAATAAAATGCATTTTAATAATTATATTCTAGAAAAGATGTTTATTTATTTATTTTTAAAAGGGCTACTTGAAGGAATTATTGAAGGCGATCAGAGAGGACGGAGCGTACGTCCTTGGCTACATGGCCTGGAGCATTATAGACAACTTCGAATGGGCTTCCGGATACAGGTAAAGTTTTCAAAGTTAGGAATTTATTTGATAATTAATCATTATAGCATTGGATCCGTGGTTACAAAAGTGTACTCATTGCAGGAGAAGGTTTCAATGTGAACAATGAAATTGTTTGATCCTCTAATAAAATAAACTATTCCGATTGAATTAGCGACCTTCCAAAGTCGCTAATTCAAAAAATGGCAGTTGATTTCGATATGTTAGGCCAGTTAGTTGAGGATAGAAACGTGGATTATGGTGCTGAAAATTTGAACGTATCAAATATTTGTCTTGATTTCTATATATGCCTAAAACTGGTGCGGTGCGCGCATCACACAACTTTCATTTACCGCCCTCTTCTTATCAGAAATAAGTATCTTCACACTAAGGGGAAGTGAAAGTAAAAATTATAGACGCTACATTTATTTATATTTCATGTGGGTATTTTTATTTGTTTAAGTACCCTTATGTACACAGATTTTAAAATTTATCTTGCTGTAAATTTTTTTTTTTTTTTTTTTTTTTATTATTTTACTGGAATTTACAACTGTATTACATAGAGAATACAATAAGTAAATGAGAAATTTGTAACATGGCATGTACAACATGAAGAGAAACTACCCATTGGTAGAACTCAAATTAAAGTTCTATATTAGAAGATCCCGAGGTCATCTTCTTTTCAGACGCCTCGGAGGGTTATCAGTGATCGAGGAGGAAGCAAGGTTTGAAACGAGAGGATTCGGATGGTTCTGCAGTTTGTTATGGAAGGAAAGGTATCTGGATTGGGCCAGATCGGAAACATATGGAACATTAAGGTCTTTATGGATGATTTTATTTGTGACAAAGTAAGGAGCGTTGAGGATTTTACGAAGGATTTTGGATTGTAAGGATTGGATACGAGAGGAATTCGATGGTTTAGTGGAGCCCCAAAGCTCAATTCAGTAAGTCCAAATAGGTCTTATTATTGGTCTTATTATTGTCATATATCTTGCTGTAAATAAAAATTAAATATTATCAACGCTAGCATTTATGAAAACCGCATATGAATATGTACATGATATTGTCGGAGTAAATATTATATTAAGCTCATGTCACTAATAGAAGCCTGTTCTAATCTTTTGGGTGAGCTCGAGCGCATCCGTATTCCTTGGGTTCCTTCATTACAACTGTTCTCCGTTACGACCTCTTATTTCTCCTTTAGCTAATTATCAAATTCTTTCATATTTTATATTTAACTATTTTGTACATCAGAAATCAATGTGAAATGGTCAATTGTTTCAAATAAAAAAAATTAAAGGTACTTTAGGGGAAGCTAATATGGAAAATTAGACATTTAAGCTCTGTTAGAGAACATCAATGAGAATAAAACCTACATTATATTAAAAACTGCTTTGTTTTACACTGATTTAATGAATTTAATCAAAATCGTTAAAGCCGTTTTCGAGAAAATTGTAAAAATGTGTAAAATCAATAAGATAAAGTGCCACTTCCGGTTAGCCAATTTTGACGAAAAAGTTACTGTTTCATTGCAAGCATATGAAAACCTTAAATATGCAATGTCAGGTTCGTACGACTTTTAGTTTTTGAGGTAGGTAGTTAAAACACAGACATACACACAAACACATACATAGACCATTTTGCAGGATTTGGTTATTTGGATTCAGGGGACTTCAAAATGTGTATTTCCGTTAAAAACTGAGGTTTGAAAATTTTCACGATTGCGATACTTTTCTTTACTAAATAAATTTCAAAGGAAATTTAAATAGAACTTCAAAAACTATTAAAAATAAAAATCTTTAAATTTTAAGACTTAGGAGTTTATTTTTTCATCTATAATTCCTGAACGTTGCATCCAAGCAAAATTGTTCTTTAAGGAACTAATAATAATAATAATAATAATAATAATAAAAGGCTTAGCGAACCCAAAGGTTCAATGCCGACACCACCAATCGCTTGTTACACACATCCCTCCACCGTTCGCCGTCCAAACCCAGTTCCTTCAAATCGGCTTTAATGCATTCTTCCCACCTTCACTTCGGTCTACCCCTCGGATGCTTACCATTCGGCACAGCAAATATTAACCTCTTAGGAATTCTCTCGTTACTAAGCCCAACCACTTTACAAGCCCATTTGATTTGCCGCGATGAAATTACCTCAATTATATTACCCGGATACAGCTCACACAATTCGGCGTTGTGTAACCGTCTGAATTCTCCGGTTAACTCATCCTTCTTCGGTCCGAATATTCTAAGTAATACTTTATTTTCAAAAACCTTAAGACGCTGCTCATCCCTTAATGTAAGCGGCCAAGTTTCACATCCATAAAGAACTGTAGGCAAGATAATTGTTTTATAGATTCTAATTTTTAAGTTCCGGGACAAGAGGCGCGAACTAAGTAGTTTTGTCACAGAAAAATAACAAGCATTTCCCACCTTCAGTCTAACCTTAATCTCTTCTTCAATTTCGTTTTTTCTAGTTATCGTAGAACCTAGATACCTAAATTTATCTACCTGTTCAAACATATTACCATCTATATCGATATCACCAGTAGTATCGCCATTTTTGTTGCTAACCATATACTTTGTTTTATCCACGTTTATTTCGAGTCCTAGTTCTTTACCAGCTTTCATTAACGTTGTCATATTTAGTTTTATAGTTTCAACGTCTTCGCTTAACAGTACCAGATCATCAGCATAGCCCAGCACGGATGTTGTCCCGCCCAGATCCAACCCTTTCTCTGTTCGCATTACCTCCCTAATGGCATGTTCTAATGCCAAATTGAACAGGACAGGCGAAAGAGAATCCCCCTGTTTTAACCCCGAACGAACCTCAAATTTTTTGGACGAATTATTACCGATTCTAACTTTATTGAGTGTCTCCGTCAAGCACATCCTGACTAGATTTACTAGTTTTTTTGGAATCCCCTGCTCGATTAGAATATTATACAGTTTCTGGTGGTCAATAGAATCGTAAGCCTTTTTAAAATCTATATACAGCTGGTGAACGATACCGTTATACTCCAATTTTTTCTCTAATATTTGCCGTAAAGAAAATATTTGATCAATAGTCGAACGATTCCGTCTAAATCCGCATTGGTAGTCTCTGATAATTTCCTCGGCATATTCCGTGATTCGACTGGTTAAGATTAAAGTGAATATTTTATAACATACCGGAAGGAGTGAAATTCCTCGATAGTTATTACAATCCGTCCTCGGACCCTTTTTGTGAATCGGAATAAGAATAGATTCTTTCCATTCTTCAAGTAATTTCTCGTTCACCCAGATCTTTTTAACCAACCGATCTATTTTAGAAAGTCCAGCTTCCCCGCATGCCTTAATTAGTTCAGTAGGAATATTATCGGTTCCCGCTGCTTTATATGATTTTAATTTTCTGATAGCTACTTCAACTTCCTCTTTACTTGGTCCTTCTATTAACAGTTCAGCACTCTGGTACTCAGAAGGAGGACACAGATCATAATTTCCCGTATTTAAAATATTGTCAAAGTGGTCCTTAAACTTATTCAATATGTCAACGGGATCAGTCAGAATATTGTTATTATCATCCCTAATTCCAGACGTTACGGGCCCTACACATTTACGTGGAACTAAAGGAAGTAAAATTATTCATCGACTGAGATTCACAACATCATAATTTGGTTTAGTGAAATGGTCGAAAAACACAGTTTTCTTTCTCTTAGGGAACTCAATTCCAAGTTGCAAAAACATTTTTAGTAGGCACTAGTTTCGATAAGTTGGTAAAAATCAGCATTTGTTGAGCTCACTTTGATGCACCATTCAGAAGTTACAATTGAAAAAAATTATCAAGAAGTGGCTCTCCTGTGAGCAATTAAATGTTTACATGTTTAAATTCCAGTATACATGTTAAAAAATAAAATCTTCAACCACAAGTTTCCCAACAAAGCATTGACATTGATAGTTGATAGTGCCAAATATAAATGGCTTCTTACCATATTTGGCAGACATTTTTTAATAAAAACTGTTGTCTAATTTTTTATTTGTTTGTGTGTTTCAGCAAAAGATTTGGTATTCACCAAATAGACTTTAACGACCCACAACGTCCCAGAAGAAAAAAGAAATCGGCTGAATATTGGCAACAATTTTTACATCCAAAAGCTTCAATTTAAAGCAAGCTAAATTCCGTTTTAAATTTTTCTTTTTCTACTGAAATTGAAAAAAGTGTTGTTTTTTTTACTATGATCATTTTCTCATATCGTTTTTGACGTATTTAATATTTCAAATTCTGTTGATAAATTACCTCAAATAATCTAATATTCATCGGAATGTTAAGTGAAATGTTTTGTATATTTCCTACATCAATAAATTACAATCCTTTTGTATTCATATAACTTTTTATTTATTTAACCATGAACCATTATTTTATTTCAAAGAAAACTATACTTAAAAATGGTGGATGGAGTGACCTGTGGGAGTGAAAACACTGAACTACTTACTGTCGAACCCAGGTTAGAGTCCAGCTGAAGAGCAGAAAATTATCTTTTTCTTAAATAAAACTACGTCTGAATTTTATGTTTATGTCGTACCATTTTTGTACATGTTTGAGAAGAAATGAGTGAATTGATTTCAATGAAACTTTTTTTCTTTGTTATGTTCCCAATCCCTTTTCATTAACATGGTTACGTTCAAACTACTTCTGGTTAGCCTTATGCACCATATAGGAGGGGGAGGGGGTGGAATACGTTTTATTTTTTTCCTGTTTTATTTATTTAGTAATATAATATTCTGTCACATGGACAATAATTACAGTGGAGTAAGAAACACATTCACATCATATTTACACAAAACATAAAATAAACAAGAGAAGAAGAATAACTTTTTTAAAAATTTTTTATTTGTTTATTTAGAAATATAATAATCTGCCACATGGACAATAATTATAGTGATATATGAACACATTTACACCATATATACAGAAAATATAAATATTACAAAAGTAATAATAAATAATAATAAGTAATAATAATCAATAACTATGTACAATAAAAAATAAAATAACCTAAAGATAAGTAAATCAAAAACATAAAAACACAGTCATACCTATATACTTTCCTCCAACTATAGAAAGAAAAGCAGGACTCCAAGAGATCCCTGCGCTACTCTGTCAACCGCTTCACTAATGCTAAAGCCAGTGGAGAAGAATAATAACTAAATAATAATCAAAAAGTATCTACAATAAAAAAAATATATATATATCTAAGAAATAAGTAAAAAAAAAAAACTTAAAAACACAGACATACCTGTATACAATAATTACAATCAGGAAAGGAAACCCAAGCCAGGCTTGCCCCTCCAACCATAGAGGGAAAAGTAGGACTCCAAAAGATCCCTGCGCTGCTCTTACTACTGCGTCACTGGTGTTAAAGCCAGTGGATATTGAGCGAGAGCGCTTTAGCCACATAAACTCATGTAATTATGTAATTTCTTTACTGGAGATCTGGCTCTCGCCAGAACTCCAAGATATATACTATGTCCATGATAGCCTGAAGTCCCGAATCCTTGATTACTCCCCACCCTCCGAACATCCACAACATCCACAAGTGGAGTACCTTCTAGTAGAAATTACCTATAATAATTCCCCTCTCCTTTACATAGTGATCTACCGTCCTCCCCTTGTTCCATTTGATCCGTCCTTAGAATCAACCCTACTCAACTTTGTTCCCCTCTATCCTAGAATAATCATCGCCGGTGACCTCAATAACAATTTCCTTTCTAATTCCAAAGACAAAACCTATCTAGAAAACCTATTTTTTTCCCTCCATCTCTTTATTGTTCCTTTTTATCCTACTCACCACACCCACAATGCCGACACTTTGTTAGATTTCTTCATTATAGACTCCGAAATAAATATCCTCTCCTCTTCTCAACTGCCAGTATCCTTCTTATCGTCTCACGACATGATCCAAATAACATATAATATCCAAACCCCTCTGATTCATCCGAGAACCTTCACTTTCCGTCAGATAGACACTCTCACCCGTGAAAAAATACTACCTGACCTTGAAACCTTAGACTTGAACGAAATATATTCCTGCTCCTCCATCGACTCCATGGTTGAGATTCTGACTTCCAATCTCCTCAGTATCCTTAACACCCATGCTCCCATAAAAACCTCAACCTTTCGCCGCCGGCCTGCACCTTGGATGTGTCAAGAAATCAAGGATCTGCAGAAGAGGCGTGATGCTGCCCGCAGACGCTTTAGACGTACTAGGCTTACAGATGACTATCAAGCTTTTAGGGTGCTCCGCAATTTGACACAAACAAGAATTCGGCGAACTAAAGCTTCCTACTTCCATGAAGCCCTGTCATCTGCCCCAGATCCCAAATCTAAATGGCTAATCCTTCGCAAACTTTCCCTCAGTGAACCTTCCAGATCCCCTTCCTTACTGTTCTTTTCCGTTTCACCTGACGATTTAAATTCACATTTTATTTCTGCCTCCTCTACCTCTTCTCTTCCCTCCTCTTCCAACTTTGCTCCTGAGTCATCATTTAATGATGATGACTTTTATTTCTCCTACATTTCCCCGACTGACTTACTAACCGCAGTAATGAAATCCCATACCAATTCCATAGGACCAGATGGCATTCCTGTCAAATTGATAAAATTATGTCTCCCCGAAATCCTCCCAGTTCTCCTTTTCATTTACAATTTCTCTCTACAGAACTCAATATTCCCTTCCTCTTGGAAAAAAGCCATTGTACTCCCTTTAAATAAAAAGCCTAATACATCCTCTCCCGAAGACTTTCGCCCAATCTCAATTCTTTCCAATCTCTCAAAACCCCTAGAAAGATTGGTGCAATCCCAAGTTTCTAATTTCCTCGAAAAGTCTAACCAACTTGATCCTCTCCAATCTGGTTTCTGTCCCGGCTACTCCACACAATCCGCCTTAATCAAAATTACCAATTTTTTTTTTCAACAGAAACAGATTTTACTGTTAAGAAGAATATACATTTATTTTTTCTGTATTTTTTATTTTTTCTAAAAGGGTTTATTGATATTTTAACATTGTACATAGTTTTAAGTATCTTACTATGGTTTCAAGAGTTTTTTATATAGATTTTTTTTTTTATTTTGTATATAGTATGTATAACCAATATTTTTTTCTTTTCTTTTCTTTAATGACCTATCTTTATTTTAATTTGTTATGTTTGTTTTTATCTGACCAGATGTAAAATTTTAATTTCTGTACTTTTTTGTTATACTTAAAGGGACTTCGTTCCAGAATAAAATTATTTTTCTATTCTATTCTATTTCTAAAAGATCTCTGGGCCACTGCTGTTTTAACCTCCTCAGAGGATTTTAGAGATAAGTGGTGCTAGATAGGGATTGTGCAAGGGGATTTGGATGATATGCAAGGTTCAAGTCAAATTTTGAAAATTTTAATGGAATAAGGTCTAGGACTAATGGAATGTTAAGGTCATGGAATAGGATTTTGTTGGTTAAAAAAAACGGAGCATCGACTATTATTCGAAGGACTTTGGACTGAAACCATTGAATGATTTTGATGTTAGAAAGTTTTAGTCTATAGGTCCAAATTGGTTTCAGGATTGTCTTGTAGATCAGCAATTTTTTATCAAATGAAAGTTGAGGTTTTCTAGTCAGTAATCTGTATAGTTGGCCGTATCGTCGGTTATTTTCTTGTTTTTTGAGTCTAAAATGTGGGTCCCGCGTTAGTCTTCTGTCTAAAACGAAGCCAAGATACCGGACTGTGTCTGAAAAATGAAGCTGATCTTAAATCTGAATCCAGAATGAAGTGATGTCCCAAGGAGTTGAGGAGAGAACTCAACTGGAAGTTGGATGTGGGTCTGTTAGGAGGGCAATGTCCTGATGCAAGGATGATTGGAAAGGAGGAGGCTTTGATTATAATGGCGTTAATCTTGAGTAGGTGAGGAGAGAGGGATTGGTGTACTGTGGAATTTTGAAAGCTGTTTTGTGTTCAGTCGAGTTTCTGTAATTAGGACTTATCAAGTAGTGAAGTTGTTAGTTCATTGACCTGATTTCTAACACCATTCGCATTCCAAATAGACCTGGAGCCAGGACCGAAAAAGCAGGAGTATTTTAGTCAATTTTTATGTTGACATTAACAATGTGAATATATTTTTGAAATATAATGTAAATAAATAGATGGAAAACAAAATGTGAAGTTCAAGCCGCGGCTCGATACTACCAAGTCTTGGCCAAATAGAGAAAGCTAGAGCCTTTTCGGCTCAAGCCTCAAGGGCCCCTTACATGGGCAAATCATATGGCAATATGGGGTTTTGTCAATATATTGACCATGTAAGGGCTACATTGGCATTAATTATATTGACGTCAATCAAACTGGTTGATGTCAATTTTTGTTCTTTTTTTTTTATTGAAGCTCCTTCAATATTATTGAAACACTCAATATAATTGAAATTGTAAGGGCCTATATTGACCAATATTAAATCATATATACGGATAGTGAGAAACTCTTGGCGATATCAAATTTTCGGTGCCCCTCTGTGCAATACGTTACGAGCAGAGATGGGAGATACTTCGTTTTACTATCTTTTTTTTTTTGAGGGTCGGGTCTAACCCATCCTCCCTCCCTCCGAATTTTTTTTTAAAGATGAAATAGCAATATGGTTGGGTAGGTGGGTGATACTTTGTTTAACTTTTTTGGGGGGAAAGAGGGGAGGATTAATCCCTGGGAAGAGGGAATCTCAATAACAAGGGGGGAACAATAAATAGACTTTGTTTCAGTTAAAACTATAATTAAAATAGAGCCTTTCCATCAAGCCTTGTAGCCTTCTCACAGTGCTTCTTTACAACATTATTAGGATGGTGATAGCACCAAAATTAATTAAATAACATTTGGAATAGATGTAATCATCCACTATATATACTGCTAAAAAATTAATAGGGATATCATGTATGATTTATTTATCTAGAATTTTTATATATTTTTATCATATAATACATTGAAAATAAATATAAATAAGATTTTATTTGACTTCAAGAAATTTATAAAAGATGTTTTAAATAAATAATAAAATCAAAGATTTATTTGATTTTGTTTTTATAATTGCGATTTGAGAAATTTAATAATTTGCGTAATATCCTCTGTTACACACTACCTCTCTCCACCTATTGAGCATAATGCTTATGATGTCACTGATTACACAAGAAAATGGTAATACTGCCCCCAATTGCTGAAGGTTAGGAAGCTGCAAATAGTCAAAAATCATTCTCTGCAATACATCCCACATGTTCTCAATGAGATTGAGATGCAGAGACAATACAGATAGGAGCATATGTTAAATGTCCATATTTTCAAGACATTGATGAACAATTTTTCCCTTATGAGGTCTCGTATTGTTGGACTTGTCTGTAAACATAACAGCATTCCAATTTGTATCCTCATTTAGGATCATTATCATCTGCAGAGTTGCTGGCGATGCATTGTTGCTGCAGGTCGTCTTAAAGGTGCATAAGATGTTAGACCAACTTCCCACAAACCATTACAACTAGTTTGGGTTGGCATGAGCCTTGCTGTAACACTTCATTTAGGCTCAGTCTGGCACTATGAAAAGGATTGCTTCTTGCTGTAATACCAATAGTTTTGTCATCCCTTGGTGCCATAATGTACAGAAATCTACTATCAGGTCTCCTATTTGTACTTCCGATTTTTCGGAATCTGGTTAAAGCTCGGAAGACCACAATTTAGGAGATGCCTACTGCATTGGTAATACCAACTTGCCGATGCCCTTGACCACTCATTCTCATGGTAACATGGCTAACTAACTACTGGTTAAATACAATATCTTGTCATCTTTTAATAGAATATTATGGGATTAAAATTGATGAAAGTCTAAAACAACTGTTGGTTTACAAAATAAGTATTCTTCATGTTGACTATTCTTTAGTTAATAGTTTTTAAAAATAAAGAATACTTGATGTTTAATTTTTATGTTTTCCAACAAATAAGAGAATCCCTAATGAACAAAAGACAGTAGAGTATTTTAATTAAAACAAGTATCAAATAGATATACTCCTATTTATTTTTTAGCAGTATAGTTTAAGCTATGTGCTATTAACACCTATGCTTCTAGAGGTTATTGTGACCATCCTGAAGCAAGCCTTGGACTGATTATGTCATAGGCTCATTGGAAACCTTCCAATATCTTTTTTAATTTAATACCGTTTTCCTGCTGATTTGTTCTCATACTCTTTTGCTAATGAGTCAGCAAGTGTCTTATATTATCCTTTTTACATCTAGCTAAATCAAAGGATAGGCTGATCCATTAATGCTCCCTATTTGTTGAATTAATCTTACCCTTATTTATTATTAGACTAACGAGTATCTAATATTAATAGTGAAAATATTTATTTTAATATTAATTCATATTGACACAGCCATCCTATCTTCCAATTCAGATCCCGAAACAGCATCCTTTAATCTACAAAGTCACCTCTCTCTTATTGAACACTAGTGTAATAAGTGGCGCATCCAAGTAAATTAATCCAAATCCATACATACCACCTTCACCCTTTGGCACAAGTCCTGTTCACCAGTTTATTTCAACCCCATATCACTTCCCCTCTCCGACACAGTTCGGTATCTTGGTTTCCTTCTATATAAAGGACTAACGTGGAACCCACCGGACTTAAAAGACAGGAACTTAACAGACGATATGGCCAGCTGTAAAGACTACTGAATAGAAAATCTAAACTTTCTGGTGAAAACAAACTATTAATCTACAATACAATCCTGAAACCTATCTGGATCTACGGACTCGAACTGTGGGGGAAAGCAAAACTTTCTAACATCAAACTCATTCAATCTTTAGTCTAAAGATCTTCGAACATTAGTCGATCCTCCCTTTTATATAACCAATAAAACCTTACATAATGACCTTAATATCCCATCTGTACTTGACCTAATCTCAGACAAATTTTCCAAATTTCACCAGAATCTCACTCATCATCCTAATCCTGTAGCACAGTCATTATCTAGCTCCAGTCATCCCTACAATCCTCCTCAGAGGTTAAAACGGTGGTGGCCCCGCGACCTTTTGTTAATATGTATATATTGGAGTACTGACACTGGCCAGATTCTTCACTCAAGTCCTGAGCGTCTGTTGCTCTAGTGCCTTCCATCAGTCTCCACTGGCTTACAATACCAGTGACGCAGCTGGAAGGGAAGCACTGGGATCTCCTGGAGTGCTGCTTTTGCTTCTACATTTAGGGGACAAAGCTTGATTCAGAGTCCCCTGGGCCAATGTAAATACTGTAAATAGCTGTGAATGTGATTTTTTTATTTTATTATCATTCGGCTTCAATCTGTTATTTTATTAATCGTGTATGTGTATATATATTTATATTTATTTATTTATATTCACACAATATGTACATAAGAAAGGAAAAGAAATATAAATAACCAAGAAAGAAAAAAAAAAAGCGGTATGTGATCTCCTAGGTGACATCCCGATTTCCGATTTAAAGTAGGTCATCAATCCAACACCCGGTCGGTGTGTGTATTTTTTTCTTACTTGGTTATTTATATTTATTTTCCTTTCTTATGTACATATTGTGTGAATGAATACTACAGCCCTAGTACCAATGCACTTCAGTGTGGTAGATTGTAAAAAAAATTCATACTACTCTCAGGTTTGTGTTTTCTGATCCTCCATTTTATTTCTGAATAATTATATATATAAGTATATAAAATATAATATACATATATATTTTTGTTCTTGCACTGCCCTATGGCATTTTAAGGAAAGGGGATGGGGATTGGTCTAAAAAGTGACTGTTACTTTGATAGCCAACTAGAGCAGGATATAAAGCTTCTTAAATTGCAGTGGTAATGAGAATAAATAAAAATTTATTTTCTTGTGAATTGAGTAAATATTTTTCCATAGCTATTTTTTATTTGAAAAATAAAATTTGCTACTATTTCATAAAATGAATTTTCATTTTTTCTTTGTATTTTTATTCAACATTTTATTTTTTTTCTGTTCAGGCATAGATTTGGTTTATACCAGATAAATTTTTCAGATCCGTAACGTCTGAAAAAAAATTATCTGCTGAATATTGGGAAAGATTTTTACTTGGAAGAGCTTAGCATATGACATATGCTTTGCTTTTGATATCCTCTGATATATTTTATCTTTATAGACTACTTTTCTTGGACCATTAATTATTGTTTTTTTTTCACTCAAATTAAATTAATAACTAAGAAATGGTGGGAATCATATTCATTAATATTATTACTTTTAAATAAAAATGAATCTAGAATTTTTTTGACTTATTTCTATTTAACTTTTTGCTGAGAATAATTCACAGAGACATTCCAAAAATGATTTACTGAACATAGACAGCTGACCTCCCATGTAACCTTGTCTAGATAAAGGATTTACTAGAAGAGAAATTTTCTTTGAGAGTATGAAAAATCAGCATTGTATCAACTGTGAGATCAGAACTGTCTTTGACCCACCCATTGGACAAGCTAGCCATCAAAATATTTTTATTGGAAATGGTTTAGTGATTGCTAAGTTATTTCAAATATACCAAGAAATAAAAATGAGTTTATATTAATTATTTTCAAGATTACAATTTATAATATAGTTTGGTCCTTCAGTATATGGTTATATCTTTTGTAAAATAAAACAAAATTGTATTTTTTATAGAAATGTTAATTTTTTCTCTCTTTCTCTCCTCTACCCTAAAGAGTCTTTGGCGTTTTGCCATAGTTTATATTTTGCTGTAGTACTTTATAAACTTTAAAAACATTAGAGACTCGCTCTTCACTATCCTGCAACATTTTTCGTAATGATTTTGCTAGGCCTATTTTTTTTCTGCTATTTCAAATTATGGACATTCTTCCAGGTTCACTGTTTGCAATATATTATTGCATTTTTCACATATGGACGCTTTGAGATCTCTTAGACTATAACCATGTGTAAATTGACAGTGTCCAATCCTAAGACGGAACAGCATAACTTCTCTTTCCAAACTTTTGAAGCTAGGGAACCATTTACCACAATTAGAAGAGATATATGATCATTAGTATGTATTGTATGAACAAAGATATGCATTTTTATGAACTCTAGTGGCTCTCCGGATAAATCAGTATATATCAGCTCATGGCCATTATAATTAAAAACAGTTGATAGTAATGTCTATGGTGAAGTCATATCTAATGTATCCTGTACATTATTTTATAGTAGTAAAGATGTGGTGTGAATTAGGCAATAAATGGTTAGTAAAGAGTTCAGATTTTTGCTGTTTGACACAGCCCAAGGGCTTTTTTAAGATGTGCTACATTGCTGTTTTAGCAATCTCTGTACATTTCTCTATTATCTTCCATTGCCCAATAAAAAATATTTAGTTTTCTCAAAATGTTTTAAATATGAATTATACATACTATGTATTTTGGCTACATAACCTCACTTTTTACATTTGCTTACCATATTTATGAAACATATACTAAGTTGAAGTATTGTGATTGTGAAAATTTTTGAATCCGAGTTTTCAGTAAAAATACACTTATTGAGGTCCCTGAGTCCAAAAAGCCAAGTTTCACAGTATGGCCTGTGTTTGAGTATGTTAGCAGATTAGTTTAAAAACAAATCATACAAAACTGAAATTACTTATTTAAAGGTATTGGCCTGGAATGTAACACCTTTTTTTGCAAAAATTGACCAACCAGAAGTGTCACTTTTGTAATTGAATTTACACATTTTTACAATTTTCTCATAAACGGCTCTAATGATTTTGTTTAAACTCGTAGCAACGCAAAATCAAGTGATCTTTAATCCCAACCTGGTAATATCCTCATTGAAATATTATAACAGCACTTAAATGCTGAATTTTCAAAATTATCTTAAAGTATTTTTAATTTTGTTTAATTAAAATAATTAACCATTTTACATTGTTACTAATGATAAAAAATGGTTGAATATAAACCATGAAAGCATTTGATGATTTAAGAAGAGATAAGAGTTAGTAAGACGGAACTAAGACACAATGGATGCTCAAGTTTTAATTTTATGATTACTTCCAAATGTGCATAATATATGAACGTATATCATAACAAAGTTCTACTGTACAAATGTCACTCCAACTTGCCAAGTGGGTCGAGATCCTGAGATCATGCATAAAAATGGTTTCAGAGGATTGGGTGTTCACAATATAACATGAGAACAACTGAGAGCACTCAAGTTTTATGATTATGGTGTATCATAAAAAATAATTGTATATCATTGTATACATCACCTATTGTATATAGGCAAGGAACTCACAGGCTCTTTATGTGTGGCTTTAATAAATGATATTAACTAACATTTAATTAAATAAATTAAGGAAATATTTTAATTTTTAGAAATTAAAATTTGTAAACCTATACAATATTCTACATAAACGACTAGTGGTTCTTACATTTTTTTGGCCAGGCAACCTTTAGACTAAAAACTTTTCCAGAACTCAAATCAAACTTAAAGAAATACCGTTATAATTAAATTAAAAAAAAAAAATCCTGTACCACTATAACCCATGAAGGGTCTAACAGTACTCCATGAAGGGGGGTTCAGAACTATTTAGGGAAAGTATTGTTTCAAGGCCAATGGTTGTGCAGAGAGGAGATCAGGCCAGGATCACACTCAACCGCCAGATTTTCCCCCTTAATCAATTATATAATTAAGGGTAACCACCTCGTAGAGGCTGGGTGTGCCCCAGGAGGGTCTCCCTACCCCATGGTCACCCCACGGCCAATGAAACAGAATAAATAAATCTTCTGCCATGAGCCTGGGATTCGAACCTGGGACATTCAGCATTGGAAGCGTAGTGCCCTACCACTGATCTACCCTGCTCCTTTATAATTTTTTTTTTTTTTTTTGCACTTACATATATTTATCCGCACCTGTCAATTATTATTGACAATCAGCAGATGTGCTGGCTTAGTAATGAGAAAAAAATATATAAAAAAAAATAATAAATAAATAATATAAATAAATAAAAAGGCTTGATAGGCATGAGGAATAGCAATACCCAGCGGTATCCCTTCCATGGCTTTTATTTACTAACATTATTTAAGCAGATCCCTCATCCAGACCCTTTTCAGTCGTCTTCTGGAGTTATCGGGCATACTATTTGTGCCCCTTTCTTTTACCAGCTGGTTGGAGTGCCCGTTTAACATGTTATGAAATCGTTTGAAGTACGTTCGTAAGTGTTCATTGACTGCCGGAACGTATAGATCGGTGTGTTAAGTGTGATTGTTTATGTACCGAGGTGCTTGAGTGATTAGTCGTAGTATCTTAGACTGAAAAGTTTGAAGTTTTTTTATGTGAGTTGGTTTTGCAATTCCGTATATTTGTAGTCCATAAGTCCAAAGAGGTTTTAAAAGATATGTGTAAATACTTAGTTTCTGTCTTGATTTTAATTTGGAATGTCGTCTTAACAGTGTATGTAACAATTTTAGTCCTAGATTTAATGTGATTCGTTTTTTCTTCACATGTGGACCCCATGTCATTCTCCTATCGAACGTAAGGCCTAGGTATTGTACTCTGTCTGTTTGTGGAATCGGTATGTTGTCTAAGTATACAGGAGGGCATGTTTCTGGTCTGAGTAAATGTGATGTTCTGTGACTTTTGATAATTTATTTTAGTTTTCCAAAGTTTACACCAATCGAGTATAATTTGTAAGTGATGTTGTAAGTTAAGTGATGCCTCTGTAGGATTGTTGTGCCTGGTAATGATAGCAGTGTCGTCTGTGTAGGTTGCTGTAAGAGTGTGGATACTTTGAGGAATGTCGTGTGTGTATGTGATGTACAGTAGTGGGGCTAGGATTGATCCCTGAGGTACACCAGCTAAAACTGATCAAATTGAGGATAGACCTTGCCCATGTCGAACGGAGAAAAATCTATCAGAGAGAAAAGAATGGAGAATTAAGTATTGAGTATGTGGAAGTATGGTATTAAGCTTGAAGAGAAGCCCCTGATGCCACACTTTGTCGAACTCTTGGGCGACATCCAGAAATACTCCGGTTGCATATAATTTCCGCTCTAGTGCTGTAGAGATGTAGTTAGTCACCCTGTGCAATTGTTGTGTTGTTGAATGTAATTTTCGAAATCCGAATTGATGGTCAGAAATAATCTGTCTCGTCTGTTAGTATATGTAATAGTCGTGGGTACAATAGTTTTTCGAACAACTTAGAACATACTGGAAGTAAACTAATTGGTCGATATGAAGAAGGATTGTTAGTGTCTTTGTCTGGCTTTTTAATCATGGTTATGTGTGAGTATTTCCATTGTATAGGAAATTTGGGGGTCCTGAGAGCGCAATTGAAGATTGTGGTAAGAAACACTAGAGCTTTCCTTGGCATTTGCTGGAACGCCTCAGCAGTTATCAAGTCATGACCAGGGGTTTTTCTTTTGGGCAATTGTCTAATTTCTTGTGCAATTTGTGATGGTGTGAAAGGAGGTGGTGGTAGTGTGAGATGTAGCGGTATGTCTAAGTTATTATGTACAAACATATCGTGTTCTGTATTAATTAAGTCTGTATGTGGTTTAAAAACAGTGGAAAGGTGATTAGCAAAGAGTTCAGATCTTTCCTTGTCCGAAACAGACCAAGAGCTATCCTCTCTTCATAGGGGTGCTGACACCTCACGATGCTTTAAAAGATTCCTTGTATGTCTCCATAAATTTCCAACATCCGTCGAAAGGTTGTTAATAAAATTGTCGTAGTTTGTGCTTTTGAATTTTTGAATATGTCTTTTAAGTTCGTTGTTCAATCTGTTAAAAGTTTGTCGGTCTGAAGGACCTTTATAATTAAATGAACATTTTAAATATACAGTCGTAAAAGGAAACGGACAGTGACAAAAACACATAAATTCAATAAAGTAGATATGGAGGAAAAACAAAATAATTAATTGTTAAAAAAAAAAAAAAAAACCCTAAACCTACTACTGTAAGTAGGATGGTATATGAATGTTGTGTGATGTGTGCACATCAGACTTTTTTTTATTGAAGTATTGTTTGCTGCATGTTTCATATAGATCGTACCTATGCATATAACGCATTATAGTTATAGATATAGTTAGCATCAAACAGTACTATGTTGTGCGATAAATAGAAAAAGGGAAGAAAAAATAAATTAATTTAATCGTATGATTAAAATTTATATAATAACACATCCTTACAAATTTTTCTTATAAAAAAATTAAGTGATAGATCAAACTTAAAAATACATTACATAAAACAAAGTTATTTGTCAAACAACCTCAAACAGCTATTTACACATATACAATTGCATTATTATTACAAAGCAATGAAGAAACTAAATGATAATATTATTCACACAGAAAAAAATTCTTACAGTCCAGAAAGCATAAATAATTTACTTTCTTTTAATAAAATTGATTGTCAGGCACTTATTTACAATTGAATTACATGTAATAATTGTACTTAATAATTACACAGTTCTAGACTGATGTAACCTAGTTACGAAATATACGATATAAATTTTTAGTTCATAAGGCAGAATACGTTATGACATATTTTACAATACACTGAGTAACTATCACATTTTGGATCATAAGAAAACAGATCTTCGTTCCTATTAGTAAAACACAAATACATGCATGGATAATGTAATTGATTCAGACATCATACTTATAATTGATGAGTTTTTCATGAGCCTAATAAATGGAGTATATTTGAACTGAGACAAAATTGAATATTTAAATTTAAAACCTAAAATAAAAGTTTCGTTAACTATCTCTTAAAGTTTATTTGGTTAGTACACTGTTACAAAACCAAAATTTAATCCAGCATATGATAACTCATCAATATATGACAGAAATATTGTCATACTTACAAGCTAAGGCTTTGACCATTTATCAATAATATAAGTACGTAATACCCGTTCTGATTACTTCATAAACTTTGGTATGAAATTCCCCACAATACATATATAATTGTCTTTTTATAAACAACTCAAACTAATTGGGCATTTATATGGTTTGCAAGTCTGAAGGAGAAGGTTATTCATTATTACTGCATCAAATTTTAAAAAATAGTTAAAATCAAGAAACTAATAATTAATACATTTTCAAAATCTTTTTTTAACCAAGAAAACTTGTTTTTGTTTTATATATGATGTATGTGTTACAAAAATTCAAAATATAAATCAATGAGCTCAGATCATAAAGAAATATCAAATTTATTTGCCGATTATAACGATTAATCTAATATGTGCATCTTGTTTCTTTGATACTGAAAAGAAACATTTTATGTTGATAGATTCTTTCAAAACCTGAACTCATAAACTGAAAAAAAAATTTCTCATATTACTTCTGAAATATCTTACTCTGAAAAGGTAAAAGTAGTCACCATTCCTACACTAAGAATAAACTTATATTTACTGTTGAGTGGTCATTGTGCTTTCCAGAGCTTAACTTCATTGAATACCAACAAAAGGAATATTTAAAACCAACAATATCAGAATTTTTTTGAGAACTAAGGGGTGCCTTAATGGGAAAATATTGAAATGTTCCTCAAAAAATCAAATTGCATAAAATGGCAAGTTCCTAAACTCGGCACTGAACTAGCCCAAAACAGTAAGAAAGGTAAGAAAATCTAAAACCACCTACTAAAATTCAAATGTTTACACACAGAAAGAAAATGTATTCAATTTCAATTCAATAACAATTTTCATTGGTTTCGTTTATTATTTTAAAAAGTGGATGGATATTAATTATAAGTTCATTGGAAACCACACCAAATAATGGTTGAGTCAATTTTTTTGGCATCTGTGTTATTAGAAAACAGCCAAAAAAATTCAGTATTTTGTTATTCCTGAAGATGTAAGTTTTTAAAAGTTAAGGCAGTAATAAAAAAAAATTATTTATTGATTTATTAAGCATTAGAAATCAACATAACGCCATTCTTTAAAAAAAAAAAAATTCTTTTGTTTTATCAATGGTCCCTATTTAAGAATGGACAGTTAACAACGAAATGAATGAAGCTACATTTTTTTAAACTAATTGTTCAAAAATATTATACTGTCAGCTGATTAACTCCAAATATAGTAGTTAAGCTTATTAATACCATCGTAATGGAAATAATCAGCTACTATATAGAAATATAGTAGCTGGTTAATTCCAAATAGATTTGTAGTATTTAAATAACCATATTTATATTGATTATTAATATGTAGATTAAAATGTAATCACGAGACTGGAAAATCATGGTTATTCATTGGAAGATCATATTACAGTTTTAATTAATAACTACTTAACAAACTTGTAAATAAATACATTTTTTTAAAGGGGCTGATTACATTTGCAACACTAAGGGCTGATTGCTAAGTTAAGAGTTAAAGCTTTAATTTAACTTAACTTTTTGTGGAGATAATTATTATGAGACAAAAATTGGTGTAAAGTAATCTGTTCATACAGTAAAAGAGTTCTGGGATCTTATTTTATTCCACAGCTTATGATATCGTGAGAATAATTTATTGCAGGATTATTGTTATACTAGAATTAAATCCAACTCTTATTCAACAAATGGCCCTAAATGAATAAAATACAGAAACCTACCCTGTCTAAAAAAAAAAATTAGTATATCAGTGTTGCTAAATAGACAAGTTAAATCAATTTATCTATTAAACAGAAATGAAATTTATGTTAAACTATATTTCCAACATTATTGAAAAGTGTTTTAACCATTTTCAAATATTAAAACAAAATTAAATCGTACTATAATATATTTATAATTAATATTCTCATGAAATAAGTGTAAGTGTTCATCAACACTATTAACAAATGTAAACATAGAAGATCGAACAAATTTGAAGAACTTGGTCGTTATTACAAAAATCCTATTACACCTTTTTTTTCAATAACTCTTAAAATTGTTTGTCCATAAGCCAAAGTTATGAAGCAATATTTTCAAAATAAGATAATTAAATTTTTAATTTCTTAACACACTTTTATAACTCAATTTTCTAGCATATCAACTGTTTCACAGTAAACAGAGCTAAGCATTTCTTCATTTGAAGATCATGACCTCATATTTGTAACGGATAACGATTGTCCTGGATTTTCTCCCGTTTCTAATTGTTTCAAAAGACGGAATAGAGCTGCAGCTTCTCTTATTCGACTGAATTCTATACAAAATGCTTGAACTTCAATAAATAATTCTTGAACATTGATGATTTTATTCCTTATAAGTGACTGTAGGAAAACACATACAAGCCTGACTAATCTGTTTTGCATATATCTGTCCTTGATTGTTTCACAAGTCGAAATACAATTAGAAATGTACAAATGAACAAATTCTGTAGGCAAATCAACTGTTGTAGTCAATCGATTGACAACTTCCATTGAATGGAGGGACATTTCCATGTTTACTAATACACTAAAATACTCCGTTATCTGTGATGACTGCATAAGTTTTAATAACACTTCAATAGCTACTAGTGGATTATTTTCAACCAAATCAGGTAGTTTGCTAGGAGTCAAGCCAATGTGATTCACTAATTTTGGATCTTTGTCTAGTGCTGTAAGCAACAGCTGTTGTTGTTGGAGACTTAAAACATTTTTGTATGCTTTAACCATCAATTTTTTGGCTTCAGTTCCACTATCGTGAGGAACAGATAATGAAGAGTCATAAGCTACTAAATGTTCATTCAACACAGGTTCTTCAAGCCAAATCATCTCCTGATCATCAAAATAAAGAGGTGGAACCAGTCGTATCATTTCAGGTCTATATGTATCTCTTGCTGGAGAGTTAGGATCAGATAATAAAGCTTCAGCAGTTTTTCTAGCATCACTTGGGTCTGCTATCTGATTTCCTACAGCATGCTCAGGTATAAGAGGAGAAATGTGATTTCTTGTTGATGGTAAATGGTCTGAAACAAATTCTTCAGCTAAATGTTTCAGGTGAGAGAAATCAGCAATAGTTGTGTTGTCAGTATGGATGATAAATGCTGGGGTCTTCTTAAGTAATTCTTTTCCTTGATTAGAGGCAATGAGGTGTGATAAAAAACTGCGCTCAACTGGTTTCAGCCTAACATCTTGCGTTGAAAATTTTCTGCTACTTTCAGGTTGCAACAATTCAATGAAGAATATACCAAATGGATTATGAGCAAAAGAGTCAGTTTTATACAAGTCATATAAAATGCTGAGTGCAACAATTCTTTGACTTGGTTTTTGTATTATGCTGTTAACAATAACAGTAACAATGGCATGTCCCAGTTTGAAATAACTTGATTTTGAAATGTGTTGATTGACCTGGCTTATAATGTGTTCGATGGAATGGTTTTCTAAATTTTCATCCATAAGAATACCAAGAAGGACCTGAATTTCTTTGATACTTAGCGCCATGGTGATTTCATGGAATTGTATAGTTTCCCAAAGAAATTATAAAAATAAAGGAATTAATAACGATTTAACTTACTAAAAAAATATCAGAAGAGGCCTGTACAAAGTCAATAAAAACTAACCATTTTATCATAATTGATGACCACTTTTCTTTGCAAAATTAACACAACCCACGAAATTAACACCTGATTCCAGCTTCACAAATTGAAACATCCGAAATTCTTGTAAACAAACAAAACAAAAGCATATTCCATATCCAAAGAGGTATAAATAACCTACGGATTAAAATATGGTGAAATAAAAAATGTAATTAAAGACAACTTACAAAAACATATACCTTGAAAATGCGTATTATGATTACTATGATTTTTCTTACTTTGTGTTGTATGATTTAAATAAAATAACTTTCTAGAAACTTGTCACTACTATTATTTATGGCCTGAGGTTGAATCACATTTAATATTTGTAATGAAAAGGGGTTGGTTGAGGTGAACAGTCACAAGTAAAAAAAAATAAATTATATTTACTAAATAAAATAAATATAATTTATTTATTTTTACTTTTTTTACTTGTGACTGCTTACCCCACTAAACTCCTTGTCATTATGATCACGACAGTCAACTATTAATCCACAATTTTAATATTTGTAAAAATAAAAACGAAAGGAATTTTTACTTAAAATTCCGCAGAATTATATTAGTACCTTGGAACAAAAAGAGCCAATGTCCAAAATTATTTTGAAATTCGAATGAGCTGTATGAAACAAATCAGAACAGAGAATAAGCAAATCGCTTAAAAGACGAATCTCTCCGCATCCTTGCTTAATCTCAATAACTATTAATTTGAGAACAATGGTATCTTTATGTTTTTTTGACATAGTTCATTTGGATAAATAAAAATAACGGATATGTGCTCTAAATACAGTTGCGTGGTCAACTTGAGTATAAATTCGTAAGCAAATATTATTCGCAACATTTTTGATTTCAATCTGTTTTATTACTTAACGATCACTTTTATTATATTGTAATTGTTATTTAGCCAGTTCCTAAACTCAGCATTAATTCTATCGATAGAATGCATCAATATATTGAATCTACAACCTATGAACAGCGATTTAAGCTGAGTTTAGAATATACCGGCAGGACTCCAGCGGAAGGGTGGTTTTGAAAGACAGCAAAAATATAAGAAAATATCTACCTAATAAATTGTTGAATACTTACTGAATTCAGTTTACTATCTAACCGTATTTATTTTCTATATGTATTAATACAAACAGTAAACTGTGAAACAACGCTGAGATTACATAAGATCACATACAGCGGATCTATTGATCCCAAAACCGATAGAATCACTAAGCTATCAGTGATGGATGGAATTCAGCGTTTTCCTTAATTTATCTATTGAATCATCGATGGCTTTTTTTTTCTTTTTAGCTTTGTATGATTTGGCCAGATACCCATCCTTTAAAGGAATTCATGATAAACCCCACATCCATCCAAACGCACTTGTTTCCAGTTTTGCTTCCTCCTAGATTCCTGAAAAGACTGTCTGAAAAGAAAATGGCCTCAGGATTACCATTTAACTAATTGTAAGCAATAATTTTTAGCTAGGTCAACTGCGGACTAATGCATTGAAATAGAAGTTTCTTTTCAATAAATGTATTCAATAATTTTCTATATTCCACTTCATGACTCACTAGTGATAGTATGGTATTTTCCTTGACATTGCAGATTGAGATTATCGAATTTATTAGTTGTAGATTTTGAAATTGCTGAATCTCAGACGTTTACATTTTGTATTGTTTATATGACTAAAACAAAGTAGAGTGGTGTAGGTCCTGAACGAATTAGTTTAAATTAACTATTCAGCTAAACGTAGGGTACACAACTGAGGAAGGTTAAAGTATCTGATCCCACTGCACCAACAGTTCTTTGGACTTAATACATTGGGTCCTTATACAGTAAATGTAAGCTTTTCTCCACCTCTATACCATACGTTTAACTAACTAGTTATTTTTTAACTAGATCAATATACTGGCTAAGTACATGGTAAGATTTTCCCTACATCTATCCCAATAAAGTGAATCAATTAGTGTTTTTGACTAAGTTCAATCTACTGGGTTCGCTAGCGGACCCAGGATTAATTTTATGGGGAGAAGGATCTTTCAGCTCGAAAGCTTTTATATATGTATATATGACGGTAATTACTTTGGAAGAAAAATAAAGAAACAAACTACCTACGGTGGGCAAAAAATGTATTCATACACCGTATTTTTGGCCAAAATGGTTAACGATAATTTTTTTATAGTTAAAAAATAACGGCAGATATCGATTACAATCTTCGTTTTGCATTAATTTTATGTAATGCTGAAAAAGATACGTTTGGAGAAAAAAAGGAAAGGCATTAGAATCCCAAAATCTACAAACGACAGTGAGGCACTGAGGGGGCAGTGACATGGTTTGGGGCTGTACGGGTGCCGAAAAAAGTTGGTGAACTAGCCTTTATTGACGGGATTATGAATACTGACAAATATGACGTTTTGCGATGCAATTTAAATAAAAGTTGAAAGTACGAATATTTTTTTTGCGCTTATACAATTTGAATTATGAAATTTTACTTTTTTGTACAATTAGTGCAAAATGAAGTTTATAATTGTTGTCTATAGTTACTTTATGTCAAAAATATAGATAAAAATTTTTTAGCTAAATTATATGGTGTTAAAGCGATTAGCGATATAACCGAAGTGCTACTTTTTTGTATCTGGTACTTTTATCTGATACTTTTGTATCTGACACAAATTGATCAGTAGTTTATCATAATCTTTCTATTACTTTGTGTATGATGCAGTATTTCAATTCAAGCCCATACTTCAATCATAACTTTACATGACCAATTAGAATGTCAATAGGGCTTCGGAATGCCATTCGGACTGACCACTAGCGGATCCAGGATTTAATTTGGGGGGAAGGGGCTTAAGCCCGAAAGATTTTTTTTTTTATAATAATAACAATAATTACTTTGGAAAAAAAGAAAGAAACTAACCATCTGTATGAAATGGTGTTTAAGTGATTCCTAAAGTCCTTTCGAATGTAATTAAAGGAACGAAAATACTTTAAGAGACCATTTTTTTCTATAAAACATGGTTATATTTTACCCGCCCGTGGGACTGACCGTGCAGGGTTCGCTTAAAATTACCAATAGGGATGGGTAAGAACACGGGTGGATCTACAAGGAGGGAGGCTTTCAGGCTAATCCCCTAACCACTCTCCCCAAAAGGGTAAAATATAATAAAGTTTTATGAAAAAATTATCTCTGAAAGTATTATTGTTCGTCTAATTACATTTAGTAGGACTTAAAGAATCACTTAAACACCATTTCATATAGGTAGTTAGTTTCTTTCTTTGTTCCGAAGTAATTATCCTGATATATACGTTATACAGCTATTCATTGACTTCCGGCAGGCATATGACAGTGTGAACAGGAACAAGCTATTGGAAGCCTAACAGTCACTGGGGATTCCTAGTAAACTAATAAGATTGACCAGAATGACCATAGAAAGGACAAGCTGTATGATCCAAAACCAGAGTGGGTATGCCAGATAGTTTTGAGGTTAAATCCCCGCCCACACCTCCTGGCTCGGGAAAACTCCGTATAGCCTTAGCGGCGAGGAAAGGGAGAACAAAAAAAAAAAAAAGTTTTAAGGTTAACAATGGCTTAATACAGGGGAACCTGTTATCTCCTGTACTATTCAATCTCGCTTTAGAGGTTGCATTTCGGAAAATTAAGACGAACCCTGGTGGTACCTTCTATAATAGGCTCACGCAACACATGGCATATGCTGATGATGTTATATCAGGAAGAACTAAAGCAGCACTAGCCGGCGCTATAGAAGAATTCAAGCATGCAGCTCAAGAGTTAGGACTCATTATAAGCATGGAAAAGACGAGGTATATGAAAACATCCCAACATACCAGAGAGAGAGGAGATAATTTTGAATTTGGAGAAGACACGTTTCACAACTGTGATAAATTTAAGTACTTGGGTGGAATAGTGACAGAAAACAATAATTTGGAAGCAGAAAGAAAAGCCAGGATGGTTGCAGGAACTGTATGTTCCTATGCTCTGCAAAAGGCGCTCCTATACAAAATTCTATCCAGGGAGGCAAATATAGTAATATATAAAACGGTGATTAGATCGGTCGTTTTGTATGGCAGTGAGACGTGGACTAGGACCAAGGAAAACAGGAGAGCCTTGCTGGTTTGGGAGAGAAGAGTCCTAAGGAAGATCTTTGGAGCTGTCAAAGAGCAGCATAGATGGAGAATAAGAAGCAACACAGAGTTAATGGAGTTATATGGAGAGCCAGACATCCTTAGTGTCATTAAGAAGGACAGGCTCAGATGGCTGGGTCATGTTGAAAGAATGGATCTCAGTAGACTTCCAAAAATGATGCTGAATGGTACTCCAGGAGGGAAAAGACTTGAGGAGGCTGGGGATCAGAAATTGGAGGAATCTTGCTGCGGACCGTGAGGAGTGGAGGAGAGTGGTGGCAGAGGCCCAGGTTCTACAAGGACTGTGGCCATTGAAGAAGAAGAAGAATACGTACAAAAAAAATCTTTCGGCTGGAGCCCTTCCTCCAAATTAAATTCTGGATCCGTTTGTGGGTAAGGTTGTATGTATCAGATATTGAAAAGTAGCTGATTCAAGGAGTAAATAATACCCAAAAGTGTCTGATACAACAACTTTGAGTATAATAATTAAAACAAAACCGTCTCAGAAACATTTAAAAAATAAGAAAAATTAAGATGTTAATAGAAAAATGAAAATATTAAAGTAATTTAAGGATAAATTTTGTGAAACCTATTGCTTACTCCCAACTAAAATCAATGATTTATAGAATATGAAAAAGGAAATAGCTCACTTGAGAAAAAAGAAACATTCACTCAATGACTAGCTCATTCGATGGACCCTTCTTCTGAAATGTTTAAAATCGGGCTGTCCACATTTCCTTCACACATGGATAACGTCAGCGAATTTAATAACAAAATTTTAAACATTTACGAAGAAGGGTCCATTTGAATAAAAATATCTGTGAATGATATCTTGGACCCCTTGATATTTTCAAATAGTTTTCACTTCTGCAACAGCGCTAGTGTTCCCCATAATTTTCTTCAGCTGTTAAGGTTTTGCCGATAAGACCTATTTTTTTCACCCTTGTCTATTATCAAATTTCCATTAAGAAAAGTAAGTTATCTATTTAAAATATATTTAATTATATAAATTTCCTGAAAATGTCTTATGTTCATAAGATTTCTGGTGTATAATCTTCTTTTATAACCTCATTCACTTTTATGCCCAGATTGGTGAATTAAAAATTCTCTATTTTGCCTTAGAATGGCTTCTGTCGGCACAACCAGATCTGTTTTGAGGCTTCTCTCTTCACAGCCTATTTTAAAACAAGCTGTTAGGGGCTATGCGGATGAGATGGCATTCACATTCGCTGCAGCTAATAAGGTTTGCTCTTTTTAACTTACTATCACTTGTAAGTGTATTTAAAACATCACTTTTAATGTATTTAAAACATCACTATTAAGTGTATTTAAAACATCATCTTCTCAGGAACATTTAAAAATGAAGAAAAAATAGGCGTAACGATTATAATACTATTTTAAAAATTTAGTATTTATTAGACCGCACCTCCCCGACCAAATACTTCTCGAAAAACATAATGTTTGATAATAATTCGCTAGTGCTCCATCTGGATGATTTGTGGCTGAGATCACGTCAATCACACCGTTACGTGGATTGCCGAAAATTGACGTGTTTGTCTGAAAGAGTATGGAGGTAACTGATTTCCAGAATTCTAATCATCCATGATTCAAATAGTCATAATTTTTATCACTGTCACTGTAAATAAATAAATGTGAACTGAATTACACATAATGTTAAGGTTATATTGTGGGGTGATAATTAAATATAATAATGTTTCTGACCACTTCTACACCTTTCGGCTAGACGGTGTTTTTCATGGCCATGGTAGAGGACAGGTAATTAATGCCAGTTTAAAGTCTCTCTGGCACCAGGATTTGAACTCATAGTCTTCGGTTTATTGGGTAGCTGAGCAACACATATTTTGGACATGGGTCTGCCTCTTAGACCGCCACCACTCTCTGTGAATTGAGTTATAATATTAGAGGGGTCCCAATATTTGTTTTACACTCCATCATTTTTCTCAATGTTTTAAGGTTTCGCATTCCTCTTAATATCTCTCCAATTGAGATAAGGGATTGAAACTTGAGATGTGGTTTTAGAGAAGTTCTTTTGGAGGTTTCAACTTTTTTAAATCCCTCTTCATCATTTTTTTTCTTCACATTTTAAAGGTTTTATGCTTATTTACAGCCACTCCTGATTGTGTTAAATTGAGTTGGCATTGGAAAAGTATCTTTCATGGTTGCCTTTCCCAACTATTTTGATTATTTATTTATTTTCTTATTTTATTTTCTTATTATCTTTTCTTATCTTATAAAAGTGTGCTGCCCAATTATATTGGGTTGCTAGATACACAGCATCCTTAGACAATCAATAAAACTTAGATGTAAATATACAGAACTAGTTGAAAATATATGAGTATAATAAATAAATTTTTTTTTTCTCCTTTTCTTTTTTCTTGTTCATCTATTTTTTTTAAACATTAATTTCTCTTTCTCTCCTTTCTCTCTCTTTATCTCTCTGTATACATCTCTCTTATATTCTACTACAAAAAAACTCAACATGAGTAACAAATTGAGCTGTTCAATTGATTTTTAAACTCTATTCAATTTCCTTAGGTAAGCATTATTAAGACAAATCATTTTTCTTTTTCCTAACTGAAATAAGAAGAAAAGTGGTTTTCGTTAAGTGGATTTATTCAATTAATTTAATTTAAAAGTAAGCCAATGAGTTTTTGAAGCTCTAGAGTGAGTTAATTTTTATTTCCTTTGCTAATAAAATCGTTCACCTAATAAATCTAAAACTAAACATCTCCTGGGAAATAACAGATACTTATTTAAAAGCTGATGAAAATTCTCTACAAAATTGAATAAAAGTCATCAAAATCTGACCAAAATTAGCAAGGATACAGAGTATTTTAATTGTAATTTAAATTATAGTATGCTGTATCCTGGCAAACTCAATTTTTATATACATTATAGTGATTACTTATCAAAAACTTTAGACACTTATCAGGAAAAGCTTTGTTGTAAGTGTGGAAAAGGAATGTTTGCTAGCGAAGTCACGGGTAAAGCTGTTTATATGTTTGAGTATATACCTAGTCCTGTCATAAATCTTGTTACAAGGAAATATATACAGATTTCAACAGGAAAATTAATTTGTTCAAAAACTTTGTTAGAAAATAAAATGTATATCTATAGAGAATTAAACCAAAAAGAAATTACTCAAAATGTCTCCCTTTTGCCTTGACACAGGCGTTTCATCTTTGTGGCCAGTCATCAATAGTAACAGCAGCACTTCTTATGGAAAGTGCTCAACTGCTCGGACCAGAGATTGTTTGAGGCTTTCCAAGTTAGGGTGTGCTCTGTGGCATGCCATTCTCTCCAGTTCGGACCAAAGCCGATAATCTAGTGGGTTGAGATCAGTGCTGAGGGCTAATCCAAGGCAGATATGAACTCTGGAATGTTCTTTTGAAGCCACTGCTGAGTTGACCTGGCCTTGTGAGCTAGAGCGGAATCCTGCTGGAAAACCCAATGACTTCCAGCAAATAGAGTATCATTTAGAGGCTTGACAACAGGTTCCAAAATATCGTTGTGATAGTTTTTAGCGGCTGTTTTAACTTCTTTTTCACAAAAATGGAGCTTTGTGTTGCTGTAAAAGCAAACTCCCCACCAAACCATCACTGAGGAAAGGTGATGACCTCTTTCCACTCTTCCAATGACTTCCTTGGCTTCTTTAGAGTTGTTTGTGTACACACAAACATTTTGGCGATTAAATTTTTCTTCAAGTTTAATTTCGATGAAGACGATTGGTGTAACGGCCAAGGAGCACTTTGCATCTATCCACTCCATTTTTTTTAGGGAAGTGTTAGCCTTTATTCTGTCATTCTTTGAAATGCACCCATCCTAAGGTCACTTCTTATTATGCAAAAAATTGATCTGACAGAGATTCCCATTTTCCGAGACATGGTTTGTTGTTTTTGAATGGGATTTCTTCTGATTCGAGCTGCCACTGCTCTCACTGCATTTGCCATTCTCACAGTGCGGGGACAGCAGGGTTGAGGTCTGCCACATACAGATAGGGTCTCATTATATTTATTTATAGTGCGGCACACGAACATATGGCTGTTACACAAAGGTTTCAAAGTGTTGAAAATCTCTGACCTACATTTTCCAACTATGTGTAAGGCGATATTTAGTCTTCTTTATCACCACACTCCATGTTAACTGAGCGAAAGAAAATTAATTGGGATTATTATCCTGACATGTAAAGAAAATAACCTGATGGAGGTAAGGATTATCTTAATAATACCCAAAGTTGTAAACTAAGTTCAACTTTTGTTACAGTATTCATGGCAGAACTATGTACATATGTATTTGTTATTTAGAGACTAGTTAATCTTTTATTTATCTATAAGGATGGAATATCTTACAGTTTTACTGTTCTAGTTTTAAAATTATAATTTAATAGTGGTAAATTTAAATTTTTAGGTTTTCTATGCCAACTCCAATGTGAAACAAGTTGATGTTCCCTCTTTCAGTGGAGCTTTTGGTATCCTCCCTAAACACGTTCCAACTCTTGCTGTTTTGAAACCTGGTGTTGTTACTGTTTTTGAACAAGATGGCTCCTCTAAGAAAGTTTTTGTTTCAAGTGGAACGGTAAGATTTATTTATTTTTCATTTTTACTTTTAAAAAGCAAATGATTAAAAAGATAATTTTGTAAGTGTTTACTTAATTAAAAAAAATTATCCTGAGAAAACCAACTTATCAGCAATCCTTGTTATTACTTTCACTTCCCCATGTATATATACATATCTGTAGCATTTGTGTGTAGTGTGTCAAGTGCAAAAATCATATTTATGGAAAATTGGAATTGAAAGTTTGGAATTTTCACAGGTTCAAATTCAATTTTCGAGTTTCAACCCATGATTCACTAAGAAATGTTTTTTTCTGTAATAGCTGCATAATTTAGCTCAGAGAAAAAAAGGGGAAAAAAAAATAGCTTTCTAGTAATACCCATAATAATGCTTACTTTGAATGAAGATGAACTCGTACTTGCGTTTTGATGTTATTCTAGGTCTCCCAGATTGTCAGCTCTTCTTTTATTATTATTAAGTTCACCTGATAAATCACAAAATAAAGGGATCCTGAAGGAATAGTTAACAGTTTTAAGTTGAAAGAGGATTAGTATGATGTTTATCTTTAATATTTTATATGTTGAGTTAAAATTATTTTATTAATCTTGGAGATTGTGAATGAAATACAAGTGAGTCTAAACTTTTTACCTTTACTGTACGTGATAACAAATTTAATAGACATAGGGAATTAGAAAATGCGTTTTTGGAGTTTATCAATTCTAAAGATGGGAATTTCTATTCCGAGAGAATGGAAAAGTTGCCAACACGTTGGCAGAAATTTTCTGATAGTAGTGGAGACTATTTTGATTAATAAAAATAGTTGTAAATCTTTATTTTATCTTTTTAAACCAAAATCCTATGTAATTTTCTGGACAACCAATAATTTATTTGTTTTTATGAAACAATTAAATCATGAAAATCACTTACACCAAGTCCATTAATTGATATTTTATTTTAGAGATAGAAAATACTCACTTATCTGTCAAGTTTTTTTTTTTTTTTTTTTTGTATCATCCCCTTCCTCTTTGTATCAACCCCTTTAAGGCTATACAGGGTTCTCCCGGGCCAGGGAGTGTGGGGGTGGGGATTTAAAAGACTCCCGGCACCGGGATGCGAACTCGGAACTATTTTTCATAGTTGTCTCATATGTCAGGTTGCCGGGCAACGGCGGTGCTGTGCACACTTGTTAGCCCATTCGGCCACCCCGCCCACTCATCTGTCAAGTTAATAAGTATAGCTGTTCTAAGCCAATTGTATAGTGCATCTAAGTTAAGTTTGAGTGTAAGGAAAGAAAGCTCGCGCAGCTTTCTACCACTCAAGTTTCACCTCCGCAAGACCTCTCTCCATCTCCACTTCTCTTCACCAATGCAACCACTTTACAACGGGAAAGCGTTATTCCATTTTCTTCAAATTTCGCACAAATGTCTATTAAAGGTAGGGATTAATAAAATAAAATAAAATGAAACAATTAAAAGAATGGGAAAATAATCAAATTGAGAAAAAAAAAATATGAATTCGCGATGTCTACTGTTCACGGAACTCGATGTTATTACTAGGATCTGTAGATCTAAATTTACCAAGAAATAGATCAGTATAAAAATCAAGAAATAGATGGAAAATATAGAACAGAAAAGAATCCGATACTACGTTATCGGATATTCAATAATGGGGAGGAGCCTTTTTCATTTACTTCTGAATGTAAACAAAGAATATTGTCCACAGTATTAATTTAGACTGTACTGTATAAGCTCGAATCAAATAAATCACAGTAAACAATCTTTCTGTCAATCAATGTAGGAAATAGGAAAATAAATGGAAAAACAAAATGATAAAAGAAATTTCTGCTTGCAAACAAAAATTTATAAGTACGTATGAATGAGCAGAGAAGACAAAAAGAGTGGTGGGCAGGCAGGATAATGTTTTGCCACTGCGCATCTCTCTCACCCTCAAACTTATCTTAGATAAAGTAACTAACCTTTTTAATTTCAAATGTAACCTTTTCCATTTGAAATGTAACCCTTTTCCAAATCAAATGCAAATTTTTCCATTTCAAATATTATACTTTACTATTCAAATCTGACCTTAAAGAGTTACAATTGAAATAGAAAAGGTTATGATTGGCTTGGAAATATTATAAATACAGTACTATTACTCTGCCTTATTAACAAAAACAATATTCTACAATTGCTTTATCCCCTTAAAAATATGTCGCATTTTTTCATTAAGTTTTCATGTTGTCTCCAAGGAAACCGACTTTTTTTTTTTTTTATGTTGACGTCTTTGCTGATCATTCACATTTTTTTTTATATTGACGTCTTTGCTGATCATTCACATTTAATTATTTTAGGTTACAATAAATGAGGACTCTTCAGTACAAGTATTGGCAGAGGAAGCCCACCCTGTTGAAGACCTTGATGCATCCGCAGCTAGGGAGCAGCTCTCTAAAGCACAAGGGGACTTATCGAAGGCCACCTCTGAGCAGGAAAAAGCCGAAGCACTCATTGCTATTGAAGTAGCTGAAGCCCTTGTAGCGGCTGCCTAATTTATTCAGTCGCAGCGACTGCTGAGTCATTCCTCAAGCCCTAGTCGCCACATTTTTGTAATATATTCAATAATAATGTATAGGTTGTTATAGATAATTAAAATAAATACTGGTTATAACACTGTTTGTTTGTTTTGATTTATGATCCTTTTTTATTGAAGCTATTCTGCGTATTACCAACCTATTCTAGCCAGAATGGGAAGGTTGAGATTTATAAATAATGTTCTAATTATCCATTTATCAACGTTTTTTACTGTTATTGGTCTTTGTGTCAATTTTTAAACTTATATTTTTCAAATTTTTAGAAGAAGAATAACATTTCGTACTTTTTATTTCTTTGTACGTACATTTTTGACATTTTGGATTTATTGTCCATTATCAAGCATGTATCTAAAAACAGAACATATCTTATTTAATGTACACTTTGTTTTTAAATGAATGTTTAATAGTGAAAAATGTCACAAAGGGAAAATATTGAGATGAGAAGTATGTATGAATGTGTGTTATTAAGCGGCAGAGAGTCTGAAACATTAGTCCATGTGCTGAGAAAATGCCCTAACAACTCTCTCCTCATAATACGTCGTCACCATAGAGCCAAGTTTGAGTTTGAGTTTGAGTCCTTAGGGAAAAGGAAATTCACCTGCTTTGACGAGGTATATTGATTGCATCGATAGTGAAGGCTTTACGAGATACGCGGATATTGTCGTATTTCCCAAGACAGGATGGACAGCGCTGATCTTGGATCCAACTGTCCGCTTTGAGAGCAATGACCTCGATCAGGTGGGTGTAGTGGAAAGGAAAAAAACAAGAACACGTATGATAAATGTATCCCTTTCCTGAAAGAGAAATTCTGTGAGACTTTCGGAGAAAGAGAGTTCACCGTGAGAGGCCTCTGGTTTGGGTCTCACGGAACAATTCCAAAAAGAACAAGGAGCTTCCTCGAGAAACTAGGTGTCGACATTAAGGAAGTAGCGTGGTAGGCTGAAAATATAGTCCTCGACTCCCTGGGAATCATTCACCACCACGTGCACGGCTAGGCTGAGAGTTTAAATTTATATATTTATTTATTTAATGAAAAATGTCTATTATATTTGTGTTATATTAAATTTTATTTAATTCTAGATGCATACACTTTTGTTTTTTGTTGTTGTTCTATTATCATTTTAAGCATCTTAATATTGTGTATAAAGAGGGATAAAGAGAGAGAAGTGAGAGAAAGGGAAATTAAATGTTGAAAAAAAAAGCATGAACAATGAAAGGAAGGGGAAAAAATATATATATATTTATTATACTCGTATAGACTAAGCACTTTTGTATATTTATATATAAGTTTATTTATCGTACTACGGATTAACGAGTATGCTGTGTGTATAGCAACCCAATATAATTGGGCAGCAAGCTTTTATATTTTATATATTTATATATATAAATATTATATATATATATATATATAATATTCTATAATAAAAAGGTTAGGGGTTCTTAAACTTCCCCTGAAGTTTATTGATGCCTTTTGAACATTTTTTTTTGCAAGCTCTTGACCATTTTTAAAAAAAATCTATATCAACCCTAGGGATATAAAAAGTGAGTACAATCTAATGGTCATAGTGGCCTACAAAAATATTGGGGCATTTCTTCAGACCGCCTTAAACATGTCAATTTCATGATGTATACTTTATTGATTAAAATCTGTAGGCCACACACCATAAATGATAAGCAAGGCCTGAATTTTTATGCAATTGCATATTTTGTTTATGTTATTTTTTTCAACCACTGATCAAATATTTATACACATTAGTACATTATAATAATAATAATAAGCTTTATTGACAAAAGCATCTCCCTAAGGAGGAATTTTAACGGAGTTGGCTACAGCACTGAATGAAAAATATGTTTAAATTATTACAATTTTTTTTCTTTTCTTTTTTTTTAAATAAAACAAAATAGATATGAATTTTGTTTTTTAAATAACCATGTAAGACCTAAGAAAAACAAAACAAAACAAAGCCATACAGTAAACAGAACAGTCTTGGAAGCACTCGGTTAATAAAAAGACAAACATAATATAATAAAACAAAACAAAGCAACTAAATATTGTTTATAACTTGTTTCCATCTGTATCTATCCGTAGCCACAAGGCAACAGTCTTCGCCTACATGTATCATTTCATCCCTCTATCTCAGATGCGGCCGGCTCCTTTTCCTGCTGTTCTCTCTTGGGATCCACTCAGTACATGCTTTGGACCATCATTCATCCTCCAACCTCGCCACATGTCCAGCTTAGTTCCACTTTAATCGATGAGCTTCAGCCCTTAAGGTTTTAATATCCACTTTTCAGACAATGTCTTTATTTCTCTCTTCTTGATTGACATTAAACTGCTAAAAAGCTTCATCTGCATAACGTTCAACCTGAGTTCAAGTTTCCTAGTCAATGTCCAAGTTTGTGCACCGTAGTGAATTGTAGGATAAACACAAATAATCAAAATTTTGGTTTTAAGGTTTATTGCTATATTGCTTTTAAAAATCGTTTTGAGGAACCAATATTCGTACCATCCAAGCTTTATCCTTCTGTCGATCTCTTTACTCATTTTTTCATTGAATGTTATTGTTTGACCCAAATAAATATATTCTTCTACATATTCTACCTGTTTATAATCTACATAAATTGGAATTTCAGTGGAGTATGTCATTATTTTAGTTTTTCCCATATTCATTTTCAGTCCATGTTTTTTACTGGTTTCCACTAATTCTCCAATCATTCCTTTAAGGCCTCCTATGTTTGGTGATGGTAAGCATATATCGTCAGCAAATCTTAGGCTGCTCAGTGATTTCCCATTGACTGATATTCCCTTGTTCTCCCAATTCAATAGTTTTTTTTTTTTTTTTTTTTTTGTCCTTCCCTTCCTCGCCGTTAAGGCTATACGGGATTTTCCCGGGCCAGGGAGTGTGGGCGGGGATTTAAAAGACTCCCCTGGCACCGGGACACGAACTCGTGACTATTTTTATATCTTTGATTCATATGTCAGGCAACAGCGGTACAGTGCACACGCTTTAGCCCCCCATTCGGCCACCCCGCCCATGCTTTGAACAATTTGTTTAGAACACAATTTAATAACCCTTGTTTGACTCCTAGTTCAACTTCAAAGTAATTGCCTTCCCTATCTAAAGCTAAAAATGTGTTTCCATTCCTATATAGTTCAATGATTACATCAATGTAGAGTTTGTCAACGCCATATTCGTTTAGAGCTTCCCAAATTTATTTATGTCAAATGCCTTGGAATAATCAAAAAAACATAAGTAGAATTGCAAGCCATATTCTCTACTTCTCTCGATGATCTGGTTAACACATTGAAGTTGATCTATTGTACTGAGTGTGGGTCGAGATCCAGCTTATTCTATATCAAGGTTCCTGTTAAATAGTGTTTATAATTATATTAATTTTTTATTATATTATAGAAGAGTTGCTCATTTTCCACTCGTGTTGTTCTGACTTTTCGTTAATTATTTATTAAAGATAATACTGAGGTTTTATTAATGCTTCTTTCCATTCAATAATAAGCTTGTTAGGAATTGCTACCTACTGCCTTTTTCTTTTTCAAGCATTCTATTGACTTTTCTATCTCTTCTTGCAGAATACTTAGATCTTCGTTGTTTTTCTCTTTTGTTATTTTTGGGTAGTTTCCTGATTTTGTTTTGCTTTTATCCTTGTATAAGTTCCTATAATACTTAGTTATCTCTTGCACTATTTCTTGTCATTTTTATACTGATTCCTTCAGTCGAATTGATCTTATTAATAAGCTTCTTGCTAAATGTATCAGTTTGTGCCTTGATTTCTTTTATGGATCCTGTACTCTGTAGGCAGTCGTATATCACTTTTTCATTATAATATTTGAAATCGAGAGCAATCTTTCTCCTTACTATCTACTTTTTGTTCCAATGGTTTTTTTACAATTCTATTTAATCTTTTTCTCTCTTCTATAAGTTTCCAGGTTTCTTCAGATAATTTATTGCTTCATTTATCTTTAGTTTTCAGAATCTTAGTTTCCGTTCCATGTGCATCTTTAATACACGTTATTAAGTTGGAGTATATGCTTTCTATATCTCCTATTTCATCAAATTTGACTTCCTGATTTTTTCTATGAAGATTCTGTGTAATTTGTGTTTTATGAAGAATTTGTGTAATAATAACTAAAATTCAATTCAGTTCCTCAATTTCATATGCTGATTTATCGTTTAAATAACTCAATTTTCAGACATATTTGATACGATATAACTCTGGAGCCGATTAAGTCTCTAAATTTGTTCCATGTCCTTCTTAAAAAGTGTTATAAAATGTACAATTTTCATTAGTTTCTACTCAGTCCCTTTTATGATATTCAAATTCAAATGTCGCCGAAAATGACTTTTGGCGGTTTTTGAAAATTCATATCTAAAAAATTACAAGGTTTTCAAGATTGAAATTTCATTAGCAAGTAGTACACCGATAGGACTACGTATGAAAAAAAAAATTAAATTTGAGACTTTTCATTATTACAGTATTGCTGCGCTAAATTTCTCGTTTTATGTTAATTTTAATTTTATACTTGTCATTTTTTTAAACAACTTTCCTCACTACTTATGAGATATATTGTGAGGACAAAAAATTTAGAGTAAAACATCATAATAGTTTTAGTTTTTGTTTTGTTTTGATATCTGCAAAAATGGCGTAGGTAGGGTACAGTCTGTATATTTTAATGATACTGATTAACACTAGGTAGCTATATTTGTTGCACTATAACTAATAGAACCAACTGAGTCTTAATGATCAAATTCGTATCACACATTCTTATCATTAAGAGGTATAAATTGCATCAATTTCATATTTTTTCACTCAGTCCCTTTTGTGATATATAACATATAAAATTGGCGAAAACAACTTTTGAGTGTTTTTAAAAATTCATATTTAAAAAAGGACAAGGTTTTCAAAATTGAAATATCATCAGCAAGAAGTACAATGTTAGGACTACATATGAAGAAAAAAATTAAAGTCAAGACTTTTGTTTATTACACTTTAGCAGCTCTAAAAGTCACTTTTTTGTATATTTTCATGATTTTTATAAACCACTTTCCTTCCTTTTTAGGTGATGTATTGATCAACAGAAATATAGAAAAGATACTCTAAATTATTTCAGTTTTTATTTTGGCTTGATATCTACAAAATAACCAGTGTTACAGGCATTTTTCCAAAACTTGTTTTTAGCTGAAAATAAAATTAAATATTGCTGCCGAGAGAAAACTGTGAGCCTCAAAATTGTTTAAACTACAGTTTTAAACTCTCAAATAAATATGGAATAACTGGTAAAAAAATTATTAAATTCAAAATGTCGAGCAACAAAATTAATTCAAATTGGGTAATTTCAAATGGATTGATCCGTTATTGATATTATTAGACCTGTTATTAGTAATCAAGTATTGGATATATTAGTAATCAATAATTAGTAAGTTTAGTATATTTAGAGAACAGTTACTGCATTTTCTGTGTTTTTTACTGCATATTTCAGCGTTTTTACCGCATATTATATAACATATTCTGTGAGTTTTTACTGCTTAAAAATCAGGGCCTTGATGATAAGTGAGCTATTTTGAGATGAATTAGTGTAGTGGTATAAAAAAATATTGGGCTTTGGCTTAATCTATAAAAATTAGATATAAATTATTTTTCCACCAAACCTTTTGGACATCGCTGCTGGAAGTAAGTGTAGGAAAGCTGAACATTGTGTTAATTGGTTTATTGGATGTCAGATAATAGTATCTTAAATTTGTCCCATTTTAAGAAGGGGCCAAGGCGGAAAGTGTTGGACAAATCTATAAAATTTTCTTATTTTGTTTACTGATTTTTTCACCTTATGAGCCATAATTTTTAAATGGCGCATCCCAGTAAAAACTTGATTCTGTTATGAATTAAACTGCATTAAATTATGCATAAAATGAGTACCTCAAATATCACACACTTGGATGAGTCAAAATATTTATTAATAAAACATATGATCAGCGAATTTCCTTTAAAAATTCCTTTATAGGCATTGTCAGTCTTTTTTTTTCTTGAAAGCGACTATTATGGATGAAAATATATTGAATACAAGTTGTATAACACAAAATTTTGCTTTTAATGGTGATTAATATTTTTTTTAGTTCAAATTGAGATCAAGTAGAAAATCATGAAGTTTTTAAATTTCCGTCAAATGTATAATAAAAGTGGAATAGTTATATGTCAGTCATTCTTAAAGTGAGCAATAATCCCATCAATTGAATAGTGCAGTACTGATGTTTACATTAATAGATGTCATTTTCTCCTCTACATATGGTGAAAATTTAAAATAAATTAGGATTTTTATACTTTACATCGATTGAACTAAATGGAAAATGTTTTATACATGTTAGTAATAAATGCACCATTCTACAACTTTCATTCAATTTCATTCTTCTCTATATTTAAGTTGTTATTTTGATTAGTTTATTTTATTTTTGTTTATTATATACAGTTAATTTTACCATTATTGTTTTGCTGTTACACTATCACTATTACTAATGTCCTTAATTGTGAGAGAATATAATATAAATCAATTTCAAAGAAATGTGGAAAAAAAATTATTAGATTATATATGTAGATTATAAAGTTGATAATATTTTTTGGGATTACTGTGAAAAAATTTCAAAAGAAACGTTTATAAAAATTATAATTATTTTATTATTAAAATGTATGTTTCAAATGATTGAATTAAAATCTTTTTGATTTGTATTATTTTGGTTTTTTTTAAATTAGTTACGGGAGAGGGACTGGCTCTAACTGTAGAGCCACTGTAACATCTAAATGTTAGATGAATGAAAGCCATATTTCTTTTAAAAACTCCTTTGCACCTCCTTTTTTTCTCAAAATTCGGACTTTTCACTCAAAAATTTATAAACAAGCATTCCATTATTAAGAATATAACAGTAAATTAATATTACAAAGTTAAAAGAACAGCTGATGACTGATTTTACTTTTATTGTAACAAAGGCAACTAAAAAAAATATTACCTATCTAAAAATTAAAAAAAAAAAAATGGAGGTGTAAGTTGTTTTATCAAATTCACTTTAAGCTGTTTTATCGAAAAATCAATAATAAATTGTAGAAACTCAATATGACATAATATTTGATATCAATCGGATTTTTTTATGATATCTCTATCAGGCAAATGTTTTGCCCTGCTTAATTTGCAAGACAACTTCAAAAATTTTTCCTTTCTTTTTTGTGAATGATAGAAGTTATCCTAGTCCTAATTATCCAATCATTACCATTATAAAAGCAATTTCAATAGTTTGATTTGTACTCTTTCAAAAAAATTTCTTTGACTAGTGTAGATTTCTAGGTAGATTTCCTAAATACAAAAAACGATTTACATTATTAAATCATTATATGGTTCAAATTTCAGTTTCATAAAATACGAGCCCTTTGTACTTACTCTTTTTAATCAGTAAAGGTTCGCCATGAAAAATAAAAATACTCTTCAAGGTAAAAGAAAAATATATTGAAGTTTTTCTTCAAAGATGAGTTTACGGCATTTCAGTAGAAATGTGGCATATTATGTGGATGAATACATATTAATTTGAACATTATGAAATGTGGATTAAGACTCAAATTCACATAAAATGGATAAGAACTAAGACAAGATTTGGAAGACTTAAAACTTTTCAAAAATTGACAACAAAAAAAGTTATTGGTTTTCTACTTTTAACCTCTTTGTTTCTGTTTATTACAAATATAGACAGTTTATTGCAGAAAATCATTAAGCGACATTTCATAACCTTAAATAACTAAGAATTTTGATGTATATTTCCTTTTTGAAATTAGAAAAGTGTGGGAAAGTTGGTACAATATCTGATATATAAAAGAGTTTGTGTCATTTTAAGGTGCTCTCTTTATTTTCCTTGGATAAATCTGGATGAAATTCACAAAAACCTCCTTAAAAGTTCATTAAAACTGCATTTAATGAATTTTGCAATAAACCAGAATTAGTAGAAAACACTAATTAGAATTTGATTTTTTTAAAACAAAATTACCAATGATATAAAATTATTAAAATTTAAAATTCTAGAGTTTTAATTAAAGCTTTTAAATTAATTTTGTACTTTACCAACACCTTAAGACCAGAAATAGAAGGAATTCGCTTTTTGAATACATTGGGTAGTAGGTGCTGCTACCTGTATCAGATAATTTTAAACTTTAAGATTATTCTAAAATACTTTTCATCATTGACTATTATTCATTCTCACATATTTCTCTAAACCATTTTATTTTAATTCCCTCTATATTAGGTAAATTAAAAATATTTTTCTTGAGAAGACAATTAAAAAATAAAATAAAATAATTTTTTTATAAATATTAGGCCAAAGGTAACCAAATGTACACAGTTTTTACATCCTGTATTATTTATTCGATGTTTCGGCTTCAGGAGCCAATTTCAAGATCCTGCAAACTAATTTTAATTCAGTTTTTACAGTTCAAAATACATCCTTATCAGACACACATTATTTAACAACAAATATAAATAGTCCAAATTATATTTTATAAAAAAAAAAAAAAAATTATTATATTAAATATATCATCTACCTACCAAGCAACGCTTCATAAAATTTCTAAAATCTATCATTACAATATAATTCGTCCATATAATTCGTTTTTGTAATCATAAGTTATTCAACTGTAATAAGCGATTATTATTTGAGCCAGGGTGCGTAGGTAATGAAGAGCTGTATAAAGTGAAGTTTTATTTATTTGTTGATATAACTAACCATCAAGATTTGGTATCAAACCCTATTTGGTCAATATAAAATTTAAGAAATGTGTGTGTATACAAATAATAGTTTATTTCTTTTTTCACTTTTCTAAATCCTATATTGTGTTTTTGTAAAACGGTGAAGTTATTTAAAATGCACAACCATGTTACTGCAGTAATAATACACAATAAAAAAATCATAAATATCTTAAAACTTAGTATTTATTTTCTAAATAGCAAAGCGGTGCCATCTGGGATCGATCAGATTACTAACACATGGAAGAAAAGAATCCATAAAAAACTGCTTACAGAAACTGGTCAATCAATATCTTTTGATATGAAGAAAATCGAAGATGGGTGGGATTTTAGCTCGAGACAATCCAACAGTGAGTGAATGCCTCAATAGTAACCAAGACTCCAAGTGGAGGGCCAAACAAACAAATGTATAGTTGGATTTAACAAAGATGCAATAGAGCTCCATGCAGATAATTGGAAAGAAATATCCCGAGATAGGCAGAGATTGAAAAGGCTGGTTAAGGCGACAAAACACCTACACCAAGTCTGTAATGTCAACAGAAAAAATCTGGTGTGTCCACTCACACGACTTTCCTAACTATTTCAGAAAAGTTTTTATGTCTTTACATATGTCCATCAAGAAACAAAAAAAATTGAATCAGATGTATTTTCCTGAAAATTGATCAAAGAAAAGATTTGAGTGCAATTTATTTGATAAACAAAAGTAATGTAAACGGGCTTAAGGTAGATCAGAGTAAAAATTTCAATATCCTCTGATATTGCTGATCAAAAACTTTTTGCCATAGCCTAATTTTGTCAAACAATAATTTCTGTTAAAAGTAAAGGAAATAATGAAAAAAAAAAAAAAAGGAGCAACAAAATCGGTTGACTAGTTCCGAGGAAATCTTGGCACAGACAGTCAGACAGACAGACCAATGACTAAAAATGTGTTTTTCGGACTCAAGGGACTCTGAAACGTATAGAACCGTCGAAAACCGCATATCGAAAATTTGACCCGATCGCAATACTTTTCTTACCTAGAGTATAGGTAGGAAAGTAATAAATTAAAACATGTGTGGAAAATAGAATTCGCTGTATCATCGCTAATACTAGTTCGATTCCGATAATGTTTTTTTTGTTTTATTGGTAATTTAATTACTTTTCAAAAGTTTCATTATAAATTTTACCATAGAATATATATTTAGCGAGTTAGGCCCCAAAACATTTTTCTTTTCTTTATAACTTTTTTTCCTGAATTTTTTCGGGAATTTAATCTATGCACGAAAATTGAAAGGACAATCATTAGAACATTATAGGAATTTTTCATCAAAATCAATAAAGCCGTTTTCGCGCTACAGTCTATAAACATGTTTTTCAGGTATTGCGCATCTAGCACCTAATTTCTATTTCAGGCATCAGTAGTTAAACCCTACAAAATAAAAAAAGAAGCTACAAAATCGGTTCACTAGTTCCAGAGGAAATCTTGGCACAGACAGACAGACAGACAGACCAATGGCTAAAAATGTATTGGTCGGACTCAGGGGACTCTGAAACGTATAGATCCGTCGAAAACCGTATATCGGAAATTTGACTCGATTGCAATACTTTCCTTATCTAGCATAGGTAGGAAAGAAAAAAGGGTTAAATACTGCTACCAAGATCTGAATTGTTAAACCATAATTAGTTTTATTTAATCAAGAATTTTATTAGGATGGTAAATGAAAGTTGTGAGATGCACGTTGCACCAGATATTTTTTCACCTCAAATTCTCTAATCTTCTAGAAAGTGTCATGTGTTGAACTAATCAAGGCCTGCTTCCGATAATAAACTGCAACGAGGTAGGTATACTCGCGATGGGATAAGCTTCAACATCTTATAAAGTTGAAAAGACGAACTAAATGGCGAGGAAAATAATCTAAAATAACCTCCTTCCACGAAGGTGAAAATTATTTCACGGTCCTCTGAGCAAGCTGTCAGCCTAATAGAGGGCTAAAATATCTCATACAAAGCCGGGTCAAGATCGAAGAGGCATGTCGAAAAAATAATTCTCTAATGTCCTCTACATTTTCAACTTATCTTGAACATTTTTGATTGAAATAACACGATTTACATTATGTAACGAAACGCTATCGCTTAATTTATATCCTTGTCAGTTACGCAGCTTTATTGGCGGTAAAACTTGAAATATAATATGAATTTGGATATTGATTATTTATTTTTACCCGACTTAGCGAAGCGAAACGAGGGTTATGTATTTGTGTAAAGGCTATGCTACCATTTTTTGAGTGAACGGCTGGATAGATTTTTAAGTTTGATGGCTCAAATTATTCTTCGAGATTCCTCGTGAGTTTAGAAACAATTTGTGTAAAAAAATACTGAACCATTATTAATTAAAATGTGTTTAATCAGTTTGAAAGAAGCTTTGCAATGCTGTTTTGAGAGCACGGCTGGATTGACATTTAAATTTAATGGCTCAAATTATTCGGTGAGATTCTGTGAGTGTTTTGAAACATTTTGAGCAAAAATAATATATCGTTATTAAATAAAATGGGTTTAATCGATTTGAAAAAAGCTTTGCAATGCTGTTTTGAGCAAATGGATAGATGTTTAAGTCTTACATTATTCCGTTGACAACGATTTTTATTATAGTTGAAGTATCTCGATTATTATTTGATTTGAAATGATAACATATTCATATTTTATGAAAATGAATTGTTAATATTTAAAAAACTAAAAATAAAAAATATTTTAATTAAAAAGAAAACACGACTACAGAAATTGGGAAGTTCTATCCACTCTGAGGGAATGTACTTCCATAACAACTGAAACATCTTAGTAGACATAGATAAACTGACATCTACGAATATTTAAATATGGTGTAGTGGTAGGGTTCCTATCACACCTCAAGACTCTTTTAGATGTTGACATAGACCGATACATAGGACGAAATATATTCGTTTAGAGCCGTAATGTGTAGTGAAGGGAACCCGACCACTACACCAAGTTCAAATATTCGTAGATGTCGATTTCCATATCAATCTGCCAAAATGTTTTAGTAGATATGGAAGTAGAGTCCTTTAAGGTGGACAGAATTTTCCAATTTCTGCCGTCAGTTTTTTTTAATTAATTTTTTTTTATTTACATGCATCACAACACATGTGGTGCAATACATCACACAACTTTCACTTACCACCTCACTTACAACAGAAATTAATTTTTGCTTGCTCCCTACCGAAGGTAGAGAAGTTTTGTATTCGTGTGGGAAGTAAGAAAAAAAAAAAAAATGCTCAGAATCGGAAGATCTCACTCTCGTTTTAGGTTTTAGACATTTAGGTACAAATTTGCTTCCGTGTCTGTCTACAGTCAAATCGACGTGAAGGCCAAATAACCTACGGAAAAACAGTGTAAAATCGATGATATAAAGTACCGTTTCCGGTAAATCGATTCTGACGAAAAAGTTGTAAGATCCCAGACATATACCTATCTTAAATTCATATTTTCGGTTTCGAGCGACTATCCGTTTTTAAGCGAGGATGTCCTTTTTTTTTTCTTTCTTACAATTTTTTTCTTTTTCTTTCAGAAATAAAATTCCTGGGGGGTAAGAAAAACAATTGTTCACATACTATACACACAGAACTATTAACGACACTTGGTTGTTTAGATTTATGAAACTTTGAAACATGTGTTTCCGTTGAAAACTCAGATTCGAATTGTTTCACGATCGCAGTTCTTCTACTTATTATATATTTCATATTGATATAGGTAAGTAAAATTTAAAAAAAGTATTGTGTCTGGATAATAAGGGAGATCAAAGTATCAAAGAGGGTAAGGCATTAGCATTTTCTTTTATTTTGTTTGTTATTATTTTTTAATATTGTTTATTTTAGTATTAAGTTTAAGTTATGATTTTATATGATCTTCATGAGCTGTTTAAAACTTATATTGTTTTTTTTTTTTTTTTTTTTTAAACGAAGGCTGTAAAGTTTTATATTAAACATTAAGAAAAATGTAATTCCTCAAATTTTAAAATTGTCATTTTGAAAATCTAAAAACTTGGCTTTGAGTCAGTCTGTCTGTAGTAAAATCTATGTGACTGGTATGTCACTTTTAATTCGATTTTTATGCAATTTTCAAAAATTTTGCGGGCGTACCTAGATGGTTCCATATTAATTTTATCAAATTCCATGTACTACTTTCGCTTACGCATGCGTAAATGTATTTTATTAGAGAAGTCTATATTTCAATAACGGCTCCTTCGATTTGGAAGAAATCTGATGGACATTTTTATTAACTTTTCGATATATTTTTTTCCGATATCTATATCCCTACTCTTTTCAAAGATTAGAAATATCGAAGCTCAATATATTGATACATAAATTATTTTTTCTTAAATATCTTTCCGAAATATTTTTTTCGAAAATTTAAATCAAATCGACATTTACATTTCTAACCAGTCCTTTCTGCCCTTGTTGGTGTAAATCAGGAAAGAGGGGTATTAAAATTTTTACCAAAAGGAGCAGACTCAATTTTTACGTCCCTTCTTTCACCTCCCGCCGCCACCAGTTAAAGTCAATCATTTATAACAATACTTTAGATAATATATTTACAAATAAAAATTACCAAATTATAACATTAACTCATTTTATTGTCTGAATTAAGGTACAAAATATATATATTGTTTCCTTGAGCTAAAATACAATTTCGATAAAAATTTGCCGCTCCCTAAATCCTGCTGGGGGCAATTTTCCCCTTTATCCCCTCCCAAGTTCTGGCTCTGCATTAGGACGTCGAATCCAAACAATTACACCATACCATAAGGCTTACAACACATCATTTCATCACAAGTAATTGTGATCGAATAACAATTCGATTTAAATTCATTGCACTCGACTCAACGATGTTGACGGAAAGCGATTATTCAATAGAATGTTCTATATTTATCTCAGTGAGTAAGACACAGCAGGGAGGTGTCCGTTGAATCATAAGCTTACTCAAAAGACATATTGGTTAAAAATGATTCTGAAAAGTACAGGAATAAGTTAAACAAACTCTTATCACAGAATTTTATTTCATTTTTGGTTTATTATTTTCAATGATGAACCATTGTGATCGAACAAAAAATTCAATACTTAACCCCCTCTCAAAATTTGAGATTTTACGTTTCAGGATACGTAGAAATCGAAAAACGAATAAAAATTTGTTTGTCCGTCCGCAGTCCTCGCATTTTCTCCGAAACTACCAGAGCGATTATTTTTTCAAATTTGGATTAAAAATTATAGGTCACCCGAGGATTACCCTCCTTCATCCACATTTCTATCCGCCTTTTCCTTTCAAGATGGCGACCGAAAAACCTGCGTTGCTATAGACTGTCTTCTTTTCGATGCCATTTAAATTTATCTATGTAACATAATTCAACGAAAAAAACTGGGAAAAAAGTTTCGAGTCATGGTAAAATTAAATTCCAAATAACTCAAAAAGTATACACTTATATGGCTATTTAAAAATTTACGGAATTTTCTAAAAAAAAAATCGTTAAAATCGGACAATTAGGAGCAAAGATATGGTCTATACTTGTTTATTGAATGTTCTACTAAAAAGGTTACATTCTGTGTTTGGTTTTGGATTTTTGAATGTGTTACTGAAGTAATGATAATTTTTTTAGCATATTACTATTAGCATATTTTTTTAGCTAATGATTCAAAAAAAAAAAAAAATGTTTATCCCAATAATTGGAATCACCTTTTACCTTTTTCTTTGTCACTAGGAACGTGAACGTAATGTTACTTTAGATGTATAATTGTTTGGAATAAATAATTATAAACAGTAATAAACAATAATAAACCATTGTGAAATAATTTGCAGTGTTTTATATCTATCTCTTTGTTTCTACCATACCATATCATAGTAGATAGATATAATACCACAGTAATATCAGAAAAGTAACCCTTTTCCGGTTCTCTAGAGCTATGGATATTAATGAATGAGGTATCAAACCAAATGGAATTCCGAGATAAAGAAGTGATAAGGAGAATGGAGAAGTAATGAATACCAATTTCAATAAATATAACCTTACTACAACGACAACAAAAGTCGTAAAAAAAAATAGGGTGTCTTCAAAAGTTGACGGAACGATATATTATACCTATACATTCTGACTATTATTTTCGACCTTGATGAGCATTTTTATTTTTATTTTTTCCTTTATTCAATTATCAAATTCTTTCAAAATATTTAGCCTTTTTATGTAACTAATAACAATGAGAGATAGTTAATTATTTAAAATAAACCAAATAAAAGGTAATTTAGAGGAAGATATTTTGAATATTGGGCATTTAAGCCCTATTAAGCGACATCGATAGCGATAAGACCTAAATGATTTTAAAGATTACATAATTATACATTGATATAACAAGCTTAAACAAAATCGTTAGGGCTGTTTTTTGAAAATCGTAAACATTTATTTAATCGACGATATAAAGTGCTACTTCCGGTTCGCTGATTTTGGCGAAAAAGTTACTGTAATATCCCAGGCATATACAAACCTTAAATACTCAATTTCGGTTTCGAAAGATTTTTCTTTTTTGAGCTTGACTGTTCACACACAGACCATTTTGTGAGACTTTCAGTTATTTCGACCCAGGGGACCTCAACAAGTGTATTTTCGTTAAAATCTCCTACTTCATTAATAGGTAATTGTAAGTAAAAATAGATATATTACAAGAGGGGTCTCTAAAATACGGATATAGTAAATTTTTAAAAATTATTTACAAAATATGTAATTTAGAAAAGCATCTACAAGGTAAAAAAACGCTGCAAATTATTTCACAATGGTTTATTATTTCCAAAAAATTATACATCTAAAGTAACATTACTTTTCTAGTGACAAAGAAAAAGAAATAAAAGGTGATTACAATTATTGTATTAAACATTTTTTTTTTAAAATTAGCATTACTTCAGTAACACATTCAAAAATAAAAAAAACCAAAACAAATGATATACAACCTTTATATAATATCCTTTGCAGTCGAACATATTAAAAAAATCTAGAGACCTAATTGTCCGTTTTGAACGATTTGTTTTTTGTTTTTTAGGTAATTTCGTGAACTTTTGAATAACCATAATACAATATCGATAAAAAAGTGTATATTTTTTGAGTTATTCGGAATATAATTTTACCACCCTTGTAACTTTTTTTCCAGCTTCTTTTCATTGAGGTATATTATGTAGATAAATTTAAAGAGCTTCAAGAAAAAGACTTTAGCGAAGTTTCATTGAAATCAGTACATTCTTTTAGGCGCTACAGTCTATAGTAACGCAGCTTTTTCGGTTGCCATCTTGAAAGGACGCAGAAATGTGGATGAAGGAGAATCATCCTCGGGTGACTTCTAATTTTAAATCCAAAGTTGAAAAAATCGGTCTAGTGGTTTCGGAGAATATGCGCGTACGGCGAACGGAGAAAAAAAAGTTTTATTAGTTTTTCGAATTCTATGTATCCTGAAATGTAAAACCTCAAATTTTGAGAGGGGCATAAGTTTTTGAATTTTTGGTTCGATCCCAATGGTTCATTATTAAAAATAATAAACCAAAAAAATTAGTAATATGTTATAGATATAATCATCAGTTATAAGTTTGTTATAATGATCATGATCAGCATCATATTAACAGTTATACCATGTTAATATGATGCTGGTTTGCATTGCAGGAGTTGCCCTATGACTCGGACCCTGAGGAATGCATGCGCTGGTGCAAGAGAGAAGCCGGAGCGGGCTGGCTCGAACGAACCGAAGAAAGCCTGAAATGACCCCTTTTGTTGGGGGCCGAATCCGGCGGTGGCGGGTTGCGATTGGACACGCCTCTGTGTCGTGCGTGCTGCCGCCTTCAACCGATATGCCTCCGCTGATTTCAAGTTTCGACACTTTGCGAGCCAGGAGACTGCCAAAAAGCTAAAAATTGTCAACTTTGATCTCTAAGTATCGTTCTCAATTAAATTGAACGAAATGGACATTGATTATCTCCAAGAGATATAAAACGATATCTAAATATGACCATGTACAACGCAAATTAAGAAGAAAATGGCCAAGAGACCTACTATATCGACAAAAACAAAATCAAGAAAACACACCAGATAATATAAACACAACAAATTTGCTAGATGCGCAGCCGCGCAGGTGCTAATTGCATAGGATATAAATATAAAAATAAATGAAATATGAAGTTTACAACATTTACCTTTGTCGTAAATTAGAGTTAGCCTCTTGGAATAATTATAGTATATTGGTCTCTGGACAAATGACAAAATTATACAGAAATAAGTTAATGTAAGAAAAAGTAATGTATTTAGGAATAGAGAAATTAATTATCTTTTTTTTGGTCAAAATTCATTTATAGTAATAAACCAAAAAATGAGTACAAATTACTACAGATATATAAATTACTGGATGATTTATTTATTTAATTTTTTTTATTTTTGCAGATAATTTAGTAACCTTTAAATAAAAAACTACAAATAAAATTTCTTTGTTTTTCATAACTTTTTTTCTTAAAATTTTAAGGAATTTGGTTATTTTGATCCCCTGCATGAGAAGATTCAATCATCGGATTTGATTAGGAATTACGAATATATGGAATACTGACAAAAAAAAAAATTTCAGGAGGCGAAAATAACTGCGTAATCTATGAACATTAAATTTTCGGTATTGATTTTTTTTGCAAGCCTAAGACAAATATGTAATGTAAAATATGTAATGTCGCCTTCCCACAGGAAGCCTCTTTAGGATATGGCAACTCAATGGTGGCACTCAACACGATGATGCAAGGGACCTTTAGTTTGCCTTCTTCGGACTGTTCAAGTGTTCGGACTGTCTTAGCAGCGCCTAGAAAACAAACAAAATACATTATATATCATATAGTTTATTTAAAAGTCAAATATATTTCGAAAATTATATATCAGAAGTGGAGGTCACAGTCAATGGTTCATTCAACCAACTTTTATTTCGGTGATATTATTATGAAAAATATTAGACAGGTGTTCCTATGTGCGTTCGTTTCAAAGGGTACTAGGAGCCGAGGAAAAATAAATTATATAATTTCAAACAAAATTGATGTTATTGATATATAATACCTTGATTTCTTTTTTTTTTCTGCAGAATAAGAAAAATATATTGATTGTGGTATTAAGTGTGATATAATGTATCATTAATTACAAAAACCTATAGGCGCTTTCAGTAAAGTAAGCCAAATAAATTTTTGTTATGAAGAAGCTAGATTCGTTTTTAGTATCCTTTAAAAGTTTGAAATACGTATTTTCATAGAAATAAAAAATTACAAATTTTATTACTTCATTTTCTTGGAGGATTTTTAAAATTGGAGCATTTATAATTTATCAAGATATTTTATAAATAAAGCGTGTCCCGTGAGTGGAGGAAAATATTTAAAAGGTTAAGAGTAGACATCAAGATCTACGAAAAAGTTTATTTAAACATTTGCCCAATTTCCAGTAGAAAATAAGGAAATTTAAGAGCTGTGTTTTTTTTTTTAAGCGATTCACGGTTTTTGTTGAATAGGAAGCGATAAATATTTAATTTATGTACTTAAAAACTGCTCCTAAAACGAGAAAAATTTTATTCAAAGGAAAGTAGAGTTTGTCATAACTTTTTTTTTTTTTAATATTTATGAAATTTACAACTGTACATTTAAAATACATTCAGCAAATGTGATATAGATAAATACATGACATGACAGAGAATATACTTATTGGAAGCACTCTAATGAAGTTTCTAAATTAGGAGATCACGAGGCCATCTTCTTTTCAGACGCCTAGGAGGGTCATCAGGGATTGAGGAAGAAGCAAGATTAGAAACGAGAGGATTAGGATGGTTCTGAAGTTTGGTATGGAAGGATAGGTATCTGGATTGGGCCGAATCGGAAACATATGGAACATTCAAGTCATTATGAATTATTTTATTTGTTACAAAGTAGAGCATTAAGGATTTTAGAGCATTATGGAGCATTAAGTTGTATGGAGCATTATGGAGTAGAGCATTATGGAGCATTAAGGATTTTACGAAGGATTTTGGATTGTAAAGATTGGATACGAGAGGAATTCGATGGTTTAGTGGAGCCCTATAGCTCAACTCCATAAGTCCAAATAGGCCTTATTATGGTCATGTATATGGGTCTTTTGTAATTAATTGAAAGTTTAGAGCGTTTGTCTAGTAAGTGTTGGAGTAGTCGGAAACGTCGAACGGTTTCTTGTCGTTTCAGTCTGGCATGAGCATTCCAAATTAGACGTTTGTCCAAGTGGAGTTCTAGGTATCGGATTTGTTCAACAGGAATAGGTGGGGTATTATTAAAGGATACTGTAAGACAAGAAGTCATAGGTTTACGATTTAAGTCATAGGTAATTTGATCGTATTTATTAGAATTTATTTTAATTCTCCAGTTTTGACACCATTCTTCAAGGTTGTGATGTGGGATTGAAGGGTTTGGGATGCAATTGTTGGGTCGTCATGAACTGATAGGACACTTTGTCATCGTTAAAACCATTTAAAGACGATTATTGAAAAGACAAACTCAGCTAAGTTTCGTTTAAAAAAAAGTCATATATTTTTTATTGTGATTTTTTAATTTTATTATCCTTCAACTGTACTACATTTCCCCCTCTTTTAGGAAAACATCCTCGTTCAGTAAGCTTTAAGTCTGTAATAATAAAGTTGAGGTTTATTGGAAATTATTTCGAATTTCACCGCAAGATGTGTTAAGAAATGTGTAATTTTCTACCCAGTCACCTAAAAGTACCCGTGTTTACAGCAAAAATTACTACAGTTCATTGTTGCAAAGCTTTTATTTTTGTTTTCCCATCATCCGTGATGTATTATAATAAACATAATTCCTAAAAAACAAATTTTATTTATAAACAAAATAAATTATAATGATTTTTATCATTGGAATCGATGCCTATTTATAAGTGACAAAATTAGTGTGTCTAGCCCTAATATTTACGGTTTCATTAAAATAATTTAAGCAGTCAGTAGATTTCTTTATTCTAAAGGTAAATTTTAAAAAGAAACATTACATTTGTCACTGATAAACTGATAACAATTCCTATGAGAGAGATCTGGATTTGACCATTTTACATGAAAAATCATTATTTTTATTTTTTTTTTTTTTATGAATAAAATATGTTTTCAGGCTATAATATTTACTTGCAATTATCATTTCTTTACAGAACTTAAGGTGAATCTCAAAATTGTTCCTAATTATTCTCACCTTAATTAATATGGACTTAAACCTTATTAAACGAACAAGTTATTCTAAAAGTGGGGTGACTGTAATAGAGATGGAGAACGATAAAAAAAAAAAATCTCAAATAATTAATGATATTTTATTAAACGGAACTTACTTTTATTAAACATAAACTGTACTTTCAATAGAAGTAAATTTTATGTAGATTACTTTGGAGCAAATGTTAACTTACTTAACTTAAATATTTTTTTAGTGATTGCTTCCTATTAAAAAAAACCGTGACTCACTTAAGAAAAACATAAATCTTGGATCTTTTACTTTTCTGAATTTTTTTGTATGTCTTAATGTCTATCCTTTATGTTCATCCTTTTAGGCTTAAGTCATAACACACAATATCCACAATATCCTAATCTAGGTGGATATTGTGTTTAATAGAATGCAATTGTTTAAACAAATATTTTATTTTATTTTTTTGACGCAAGACGTTGAAATAATTGATGCTGCTAAAAACATATCAAGTACTCTTAACGGGGATAAAACAATAGTAGTTATAACCTTTTGGTTTATTGTTTTCAATAATGAACCATTGTGATCGACCAAAGATTCAAAAACTTAACCTCCTCTCAAAATTTGAGGTTTTACGTTTCAGGATACGTGGAATTGGAAAAACGAATAAAAGTTTTTTTGTCCGTCCGCCGTCCGCGTATTTTCTCCGAAACTCCAGAACCGATTTTTTTCAAATTTGAATATAAAATCAGAGGTCACTCGAGGATAATCCTCCTTCATCGGCATTACTATCCGCATTTTACTTTCAAAATGGCGGCCTAAAAACCTGCGTTGCTATAGACGGATAGCGCCTATAAGTCATTTTCTCGATGTCCTATAAATTTATCTATACAACATACTTCAACGAAAAGAAGCTTTAAAAAAGTTACGAGGGATGGTAAAATTAAATTGTATATCTCAATATTGTATATGTTTTTCTTTAAAGTTTACGGAATTTCCTAAAAAAAAAACCGTTAAAATCGGACTACTAGGAGCAACGATAAGGTCTTTAGATGTTTTTTATATGTTCTACTGTAAAGGTTTATATCTTTTGCTTTGGTTTTTGATTTTTTAATATGTTACTGAAGTAATGCTAAGTGTTTTAGCATATTACTAATGATTAAAAAAAAAAAGTATAGTCCAATAATTGGAACAACGTTTTATTTATTTGTCCTTGTAACTAGGAAGGCTATGTTACTTTAGATGCATAATTGTTTGGAAATAATAAACCATTTTGAAATAATTAGCAGCGTTAATGAATTGGGATCCAACTTAAAATATTAATTAGTTTGAGCAGAAATTAATTTCTATTCTAAGTAGGGTGGTAAGCTAAAGATGTGTGATGTGAGTTTGCGATGGTTCGAATATGATTTGTTCGATGTCATAGTTTCATCGTTCGATATTTTTAAATATTAATAAATAAGATTTTATTTTTATTAAATCAATTTGCACAAAAATCCGAAGATACACAGAGTGTATAAAGGAACAAGTAATGAAAAATATATATTATCATCGGAAATAAAGTCGGATGAGACCTTCATGATCTATATATAGTTCGGTTCATAGCTCTGTCATTGAGATTGTTCGTCCTATTTATATCAATATCATCGATATCCGCTATCAACCTAATCGATTAGAATTGTTTTTCGATTATTTATTTTCATTACAAATAAGATAAAGCCCAAACACATAATAAAACAAATATTTAGTTTAACTATTATCATTATAATAAATATTAATGCAATCAATAAATACATTATATTCCGTGGCACAGACCCTTTTTATTAAATTATCAACATTCGTCTGAAACCTCGTAAATAGCATCATCTCATCATAACCTACAAATATTTTATTTATGAAAATTCTCGAAATTCGGACCCTTTTCAATCTACAGGTTGGTAAACTTTGTCTATTTAATTATAGGTACTGGCAATAAAATTAGAAAATCGGATCAAAACCCTAGAAAAAAATTCAAATAGAACTAATGTATACAAAAACTTAAATCATGATATATCATGATACAATTATTTTGATAAGACATATAATGAAACGATAATAAAATGGATATTTAAGGCCAGATCAGAATTAATACAATTAAACTGTAGGGTGTATTATGAAACAAGTAATAAATTATGTTCATTATGCAATAGGAATGAAATAGAAAATATCGTGCATTTCCTTGGTGTGTGTCCTGTTCTGGCGGAATTTAGGAGAAAATATTTTGGAAAAGATATTTGGGGAAATAATTGCACATTTAAATGGAAAAAAATGGGTAAGTCTATCGAATTATTGTAAAGTAGCCAGGCGATACAGATATGCCTTACGCCAAGAATTTAATTGTTAGATGACTAATGTTTAAGCCGGAAAAATTATTTATGTAATTATATTAAAATATCTATATTAAAAACGTCTATGTATTTATATTTGTGATATTAAGAGCTGATACATTGTGTTTCTGTATTTGTTAGCATTAAAACTGTATTTATTAACATTACCATATTAGGTTTTAATTTATATTATTGTATCAATAATACTTATTTTGCCAAGGCCAGCCTCCAGCCAGAAGAACCAAGCCGTAAATATTTTTTATTGAGCTTGGATACTTTTGTTGTATGTTATTGTATAAATACTCAATAAAAATGCATTCATTCATTCATTAATTAGGTACTAAAAACTAGTAAATATTTCTTTACTTTCCACTTGTATCGTAAGATAATCTGAGCAGGAAGTCAAGAAAACAGGTGGCCTTAAAAAATATTGAGCTGTTTGGCCTATATATCTATTTAGAAGAATTTTCGTAAATAAAATATTTTTTGGTTACGATGAGATGAAGCTATTTACGAAGTTTCAGGAGGGTTTTAATAATTTGATAAAAAACGGCTGTACCATGGATTGTTAAGTAAATGACAACTGAATTCTGAAAAAAATAATTGCTAGCGTTTAATGGATATTTCATGAACAAATACTTTATATTTTTTCACTCTATGTCATATATAAAGTATATTATTACTTTCCCATTTAAAGCCTGCGGTACAAAGCCCTTTTTATTAAATTATTAATAACGTAAACTAGAACTTTTTTATTTACAATTCTTGGAAATGGGGCGTTTTAAATCCGGAGATCGATAAACTTTGTCTATTGAATTACATACTAAAAACTCATTCGTTTGCTGTCAACTTGAATCGTAAAATAATTTTTTTTTTTTTCTTTTTTTTTTTTTCTTTATGACATTTACAACTGTATTACATAAATACATCAAGTAAATTTGGACATAATTGATATAATGACATGAATACACTTGCTGACTAACTACCCAATGGTAGCACTATAATGATATGACTACATTAGGAGATCGCGGGGCCATCTTCTTTTCAGACGCCTCGGAGGGTTATCAGGAATTGAAGAGGAAGCAAGGTTAGAAACGAGAGGGTTGGGATGATTCTGAAGTTTATTATGGAAGGATAGGTATCTGAATCGGGCCAGATCTGAAACATAAGGAACATTAAGATCTTTATGGATAATTTTTTTAGTGACAAAGTAAGAGCATTGAGGATTTTACGAAGGATTTTGGATTGTAAGAATTGGATGCGAGAGGAATTCGATGGTTTAGTGGTAAAATAATTTGATAACAAAATCGAGAAAAAAAATGCCCTAAAAAATATTGAGCCATTTGGCGTGACGTCAACACCCAGCATGCCAAATTAACGAGGTTATACACGCCAAACCACCCAATATTTTTGTAGTAAATCTTTTTTCTTCATTTTGTGATCAACTTAAGTTATGATTCAAGTGAAAAGCAAATGAATATTAATAAGTTTTTAGTCCCTCATTAAAGTAATTAATTTAATGAGAAAATGCCCCATTTCTGAGAGTTTCCGTAGATAAAAAAGTTGTTTCTTACGATAAGACATGTTCAGGAAGTTTCAGACGGATGTAAAATTTGATAAAATGGGGTCTGTACCACGGACCACTACCATATATCTTATACTGATGGAAACATCATTTGATGGAAGAAATATGTAAAATAAAGCACTGTAATTATGCCATTTATGAGAACCGAATGATGTGGTAGAGGACTGTAGGCGCCTACCCAAGTGCCGCTTTTTCGCTGATTAAGTACATTGTCTAAAGAACCGTTTTAAATAAGTTAAACATTAATCAGTGATTTAGAAATATAAATGTATTCTTTAGATCATATTTAGGAAACGTTTTTACCATTAAGGTATCGCGGTAAGGTTAGGCAATAATTTATATTTGAATGTTGTTATTTCTATTTATAACTAAATACACAAACCCACATACATACATTCAACTTAATTCTATTAATATCCAAATGTTCGTTACTTAAATAATTAAAACTTTAATTAATTCAAGCACTCCATTAGTAATTATTGCGCAGAAACGTTTGGAGGCCGCAACTACGTCGCAGAGACCGCGGTTTCCTACCTATGGCTATACATTTATTAAAATATCTACATTGATAAAACTCTAATATTTCGCAATTAACTATTAAACAGAATATATTTTTTCCAAATAAGGCATGTGTAAATTTATTTATAATGCATTGTTTATTTTTAATCATTGAAAAACAATTCACAACCGGCGTGTTTCTGGATGTTGCCCAGGCATTCGATAAAGTCTGGCATCAGGGACTGCTCTTTAAACTCAAAACTATACTACCTCATACATACCACCTCGTTCTCCAATCTTCTCTTTTCGACAGATTTTTCTCTGGCTGACAGGGACTAGAAATTTCCTCAATTCGACCAGTGTCAGCAGGGGTACCTCAAGGATCAATACTGGCTCCTTTACTCTACATTATAAATACGCATGACATACCTATCAACTCCGAAACATTGGCCGCCATCTACGCTGATGATACAACAATTTTGACACCATAACCTCAGACTAGCCTCAATGAATTTACAAAATCACTTACTGACTTTACAAAATTGGTACTCACTTAAGGAAAATAATATTAATTCATGACAAGTCAAAACATAAAACATTTAAACTTCGACGAGAAACATGCCCACCAGTTTATAGAAGAGGGAACCAAATTCCTCAGACAAACGCAGTACGTTATCTTGGACTAATATTCGACAGAAGGATGACCTGGAGCCCACACCTCAAAATGAAATGACAAACTTTAAACAAGCGACTAAAAATACTGTACTCTTTTTTTTTACAAATCGAAATTGAAAGTTCGGAAAAAAATAAATACGTACAATTACCTACTCAAACCCATCTGGACATACGCCTCTCAGAGTTAGGATTCGGCAAAAAAAGACGTACTTACTAAAATTACAGTCATATCAATTCAAAAATTTACGACTTATAACAGAAGCTCTCTGGTACGTCAACAACAAAACTTCACATAACGACTTACGACAACCAACTATAGACCAACACATACGTACTCTTTACTCTCGTTTTCATCTGAAACTATGCGGAAACACAAACAGACTTATAAACGACATGGCCACGACCCAAGCTCAATAAAACTACCAGGTTCGCTCACTCAGAAATGCGTGGTTGGGGAACTTGAAACATGACGTAAGGAATAGACTGTCTGACCTACCTATCACCCTTTCAAGCCTATCAATGAAGGCTTATTTCAAAATTACTGTGCTTTTTTTTTTTTTTCTTGTTTAATTTATTGAGAAGAATACTTTTCTGCGTTTTTGACGTTTCATTGAATATAATTTCAAGTAGATATATAAATAAGGCTATCAATCTAGAATAAAATGCTATGAAAATTACAGGCTATACCTGAAACAAAAAGAACGAAATTGATATTAAGATTATTTATAAATTCTTTTTTTCAAAATCTCTGTAAATAATATATAAATATACTACATAAATAGGAAAAACTATGATTTATATTTATTTAGAGAACATTTTAGCACAATGTTTGTGTAATTTTGTTTGTAGATCTCGTGGGTGTTTCATTTAATATTATAATAAAATCATAAGGGTGAATAAACCAAATATCAAATCAACCTTTCTCTCATCTTTCACCATTATTAAAATTAATAAGTGATTTGGCAATACAGTATTGATTTAATGTATAAAAGTAAATAATAATCTTAAAATGTCCAGAAACAAAGGCCGGAGGGGTAAAATCAAAGTCTTTTGGCTACGTCAGAGCTCAATTCCTGCTTACCATTTTTCCTCTGAGTGAGCGAAGCTGGTAATTTTACTGACCGACATGCCCATCTTGGGAGACTAAAAAGGAGGTGGATAAGAGATCTCCTCACCCAAATCAAGGAAGTATATAATGGCCAGGAAGAGCTGCTGCTGGGTTCTATCCTTCCTCACGTCTATAATGTCAATCCTTATTTTATCACATCTGCTGATTGTCAATACTATGATAGTTGCGCATTCATAAGAAAAGAGGGAAAAAAAACTCTTTGAAGAATCTAATGGTTGCTGTCAAATGAGATCCTAGTAATGTATCTCTCAAGGATACCGGGTTTTCGTTACAAGTATTATGTACAACAAAATTAATTTTGAAGGAGTATAGGATAAGTGTCTAAAAATTGAAATCAAACGAGGGGGCATTTTTTTTTCTAAACGTGTAACTGGCATAGAAATAGTCTAGGAAAATAGAAAGGAAAAAAAAAATGCAGACAGTTGTTAGACGGAGTGGTGCAGTGCGTCGTCCATTGTGTTAGAAACTATTGTCGTTGGCTTGTTGCGTAAAACTCGATCCGATGTAGGCTGTATTACCTCACTCGGATTCAGTTTCCTGTCCTATCTCCTTTAATAGAAATATAATACAAATATACAATTTGGTAGCGATTTATTATTATATCGTAATATGATTGATTGATTACCTTCAATAAATATAAGTCCAATAATAAGCAATTCTGATTTTGAATCAAAATTTGCTATAAAAAAAAAAAGAAAATGTTCATTTAATTGTAGAGTTGATATAATTTATCTAACTTTTTATGGAATACAGCTTTGGACATATTTTTTCTTTCTTCTGTTCATCAACAACTTTAGTGTTAAATTTTATTTTTTATTCTTTTGTATCCATTTAAACAATAAATTATCTCTGTTTCGCAAATTTTGTTTAATCCTGTTGCATTAAAATACATTTAAGATTGTAAATGTTTTTTTTATTTTTATTGTTTGTAGATGTGTGACTAGTTTGATTCTTTTATGGTATTCTAAGAATTCCTAATTATATTTTATTTGTGTATTTATTTAATATATGTTGTACTAGATTTCATGTTTATTTTTTTAATTTCATGTTAGTTATACTTCTATGTATTCATCTCTATCAAATTCATAAAATGCATATAATATGCTTTTGCAGTATGTATACACATTTTATATAAAATATATGCATCTTCGTAGGCTTACTATAGAGGAGAGAGGAAAAAAAAAAGAAAAGTATATATATATACATATATATATAACTTCACAGTAATTTTTATTACTTTCAATTTTATTAGAAAATAGGCGGTAACTATAAAGCTTAAAATAAATAAACTAAACTGTGTTTTGGACTCGGACGTCATTCAAATAAAATACTTGTAGAGAAGAATGGTTGGAGTGATCAGTCACAAAAAAAAAAAGATAGTAAAAATAAATAATTATATTTATTTTTATATGTTCATATTTAATTATATTTATTTTTATATTATATTATATTTATTTCAACTAATTATATTTATTTTTATATTAAAAATAAATATAATTATGTATTTTACAATTTTTTTTTTCTTCTTATCATCTCAACCATTCTCCTCTTCAATTATTCAATACAGTCAACCATCAACCCACAATTATGAATCTACATACGCGGGACCAACGACCAGATAACAACCTCCTTACAACTCACCACCGAACCAGATCTCAACATCGCTCAAGACTTCTTCAGTATCCAGCAGAAACCTCTTTGCCATTCTCTCCTGGTCCGTGACCTTCTTCATCTCCGGCCATCACCATCTCTGGAGCCAACTCTTCTTCTTCATCTACAGCTCTCCAAGCACTAAATGTACAACCTTTCACCCAACCTCATATGGCTTCTTATCCTCACCTTAAATCGCGCATAAATAAGCTGTGCCACCTCCATAAACGCATCGCAAATAGTACCAAACAACGGATATTTCAAATGCCACTTTAATTCCATTTTTCAAAAATTTATCAATAAATCTAGCAACCGTGTTTCTATTTCACTTCCGTTCAATTCAAAATTGTTAACTTCCACTATTAAATTCAAAATACCTCTACTCAACTTAAAAATTCACGAAACCATTCAAAACATTTAATTTCAATATAGGCATATATAAAAATAAATATAATTATTTATTTTTAATTTTGCTTACGCATATATGTAATATATAGCATGGTTATGTAATGCGATCGTAAAATTTTCAAATTCGAGATTTCTGAGGTTCACTGCCTGAAGGTATAGGTATACGTATAATATATTGTTGGAAAGCGAATCATTTTAGAAAAAACAATATCTAATATAAAAAGTTGTAGAAGGTAACGTAGAGTGGCAAAAAAATTATAAATAATAATTTTTGAAAACTAATAATATTTAACGTAAATAACATGTTTCAAGGAAATCAAATGAAATTTACTAACTAAATATAAACTTTTAAAATATTTTTAAGTTTGAAAAAAGTATTTAAAATCCACCTAATCAAAGCAATGACATTGTTTAAAAAACTATTTCATTTTACTTTTGTGAAAGAAGAAGTGAAATATAAAAATATTTCATAGATACGTTTATAACCTTAAATATATTTACTGTAGTTTATTAACTCTAGATCTGATATTATTCTTAAATTATTAGGTATCTATCGTCCGTTTATTCCATCATGTAAAAAAAGCCATCATGTAACCTTTTAGAAAGTTAAATTAGTAAATAGTTTGATGAAATTTCCTTTTGTGACATTCGAACAGTATCCACTTACAATTATTGTGACAACTTTTGACCTCTCTTTGACAGACAATGCAAATCTCTTAATTTCGTTTTAGTTAACTTTGCAATGAAAAATAACAGTTTAATAACTAATAGTCGTACAATCCATAATCATTTATAGGTTAAATATTCCATAATCACTACACTACAGTCAACCATCAATCCACAATTATAAAATACTTGTAGTCTATTCTCAAGAATATTTATCCCTACAGATGGAGCTTGATTTTTAAACAATTTAAAAATAAAATGAAATTTAATTAAACAAAAATGCCTATGAAAATGTCCTTTTCTAACCGAAGGGGAATGTGCTTGCATAGCTACTTAACTATATTGGTAGATTGTTTGTAAATTAATATATGAGTGCCTTCCACATCCAATCCAAACTCAAGATGCTTTCGAATCTTGACAGGCAGCAATAAATATAAGACGAAATATAATTGCCAGGAGCATAGAATAGAATAAATGATTTTATTCTGGGACGGACAATAAAAGAAAAAATAACTATATACAAAATAAATGAGAAATTATAAGCAAATAGCAAATACTACGCACAAATCTAATATTTGTATATGATTTTAATACATTAGGAACTCAGCACAACTTCCATTCTATAATGTTTGATACGCAAAGATTTCATTCATATATTTAGTGGGCTGTCAGTTTATAAATATGAATTACACTCTGTAACACTAGCGGATCCAGGATTTAATTTTGAGGGGGGGCTTCAGCCCGAAACCTTTTTTTTTCATATATATATAACCATAAATAATTTTTAAAAAAAGAAAAAATTTACTAACTGTATGAAATGGAGTTTAAGTGATTCTTGAATTCCTATTAAATGTAATCACACGAACAATAATACTTTAAGAGATAGTTTTTAATATTTTTTTCTATAAAACATAGTTATATTTTACCATTTTACAATTCAGCCCGAAAGCCCCCCTCCTCCATCCCGGTATATCCGCCTGTGCTCTGTAATGGTTTAACCTTTGCGTTTCCTTAAACTTATAATTTAAATATTAGCTTTTTCCTCCACTGGATTATATCATAAATCTAGATCCGATATCATATTAAAATAATTAGGTATCTATTGTCCGTTTACTATGAAAAACGCTGCAAATTATTTCACAATGGTTTATTATTTCCAAACAATTATACATCTAATGTAACATTACCTTCCGAGTTACAAAGAAAAAATAAACAAAACGTGATTCCAATTATTGGACTAAACTGTTTTTTTTAATCATTAGTAATATGCTAAAAGAAAATAGCATTAGTTCATTAACACATTCAAAATTTAAAAACCAAACCACGGATATAACATTTGGAGTAGAATATATTAAAAAAACCGGAGACCATATCTTTGCTCCTAATTGTCCGATTTTAACGATTTCTTTTTGTTTAGGAAATTTCGTAAACTTTTAAAAAAATATATACAATATCAACAAAAAAGTAAAAACTTTTCGAGTTATTCGGAATTTAATTTTACCATCCCTCGTAACTTTTTTTCCAGCTTCTTTTCGTTGAAGTATGTTATATAGATAAATTTAAAGGGCGTCGAGAAAATGACTTTAGCGAAGTTTCATTTAAATCTGTACATTCGTTTACGAGCTACAGTCTATAGCAACGCAGGTTTTTCGGCCGCCATTTTGAAAGTTAAAGGCGGAGAGTAATGTCGATTAAGGAGTATCATCCTCGGGTGACCTCTGATTTTATATCAAAATTTGAAAATAATCGGCCCAGTAGTTTCGGAGAAAATGCGCGGACGACGGACGGACAAAAAACTTTTGATTCGTTTTTCGAATTCTATGCGTCCTGAAACGTGAAATCTCAAATTTTGAGAGTAGGTTAAGTTTTTGAATTTTTTGGTCGATCGCAATGGTTGATTATTGAAAATAATAAACCAAAATATTATATAACTTTTTAGAATATTAATTTAGTGAATAATTTGATGTATTTCTCTTTGTGAAATCCCAACATTATCCACTTAAAATTAGTGGCAACCTTTTGACTTATCTATGCCAGGCAATTAAAATCTTGTGACTCCATTTTAGTAAACATTGGAATGCAAAATAATGGTTTAAAACTAGCACTGTACATTCCATAATCGTTTATTAAATATATAGATGTACTTTCAAATCTCTCTAGGCATAAATAGCTCAGAGACTGAAATTATGTGGTTTACAATAAAAGTTGGAATTACGAGGTTTTTATTGCTTACCGTCGATGTAATAAATAAATTTTTTGTTATTTTAATGATATTAATGATTTGTTAGCTGTAAGCTTTAAGCTTTAGCTTCCTTAAATATGTACTTCAAAATTATTGTAATGGCCTAACATTGCCGGAAAATAATTTCCATTCCAAGTAGAGCGGTAAGTGAAAGTTGTGATAAGCGCATTCAATTTTTTTTGTATTTTTGTTTGAATAATATATATATATATATTTTATAAAAAAATATAAATTTTGTTTTTCATTTTGCAACCTGCAATCGGTGCCCGGGCGGGTGCCCAATTCATCCCTTCCCCTCTTCTACCTTCTGCAATGAATGAATATTTGAATTAATATCTCATTGATTAATAAATAAATAGATTTTTAGTACGAAAATGCTGTCCGTCGATAGTCATTTCTCATTGGGACGCCATAGTTCTTGAAAAGATTCAATCAAATAATTGATGTATTCTCTATTATATAATCATGAATCAATAATCAAATAATTATCTAAATTTAATGTTTGGAGTAATAATCAAAACTATTTTGATATAATACAGTTAATAAATAAAACTAAAATTACAAGAGGGTCTCAGTTGGGTGAGAAAACACGAAAAATTCTTGCTGAGGAATTCGTAATATGAGGCTCCTGCGGGAATGTAAGGCGTTCCCGGCGGCAGGGGTATCAGGATGGCATGAGTTTGCAAGAGCTTGTAAGAGTTTGTAGTAGGTCGCTTGGGAGCTTGTGTCAGCTCTGGTTTGGCCCCGCTTGTAGTGAGCTCCTTCGGGTTCAGTCGATCCTAGCCCCCGAAAGCGAAACTGGGCCCCCGTTCAAGGACCTCCCCAAAATTCGATAACTCACTCAGCTGACTGACTAGTTATTGTCTAGGGGCGACGACCTTTATCGTCGCGTGCTTAATATGGTATTTAAACAAATATAAAGTAAAATATTCCACAGCATATAATGTTGACTACGTTTATTTTATGTCCACATTACTTAATTAAATAATAAAAACTAATTAAATAACATTATATCTTCTGAGCATATCTTCTGTTCTGCTGCCTATATAGCTGTCAGTAAATTTAAGATTTTATATAAAAAAAAAATTATAATTGGCTGTAAATGTGGGGATTATTTCCTTATTGAATGCAGAACAAACCACGAGAAGTCCCCTAAAATCCCACTTTCGCTTCCATCCAAAATGTAGGGTCAAAGATGGCCACCTAGCAATTTCTTGTATTATTTTATGTTTTTCTACATATCTCCGTAAAAAATCATCTTTCTTGAATTCCATAAGTACTAATATAATCGGCAAGGATGCTTGTTTTGGATTCCATCGAAGTTCACATGATAAAAAAATGATAAACGAGCTATAAATTGACCTATTTGGTGTTAATAAAGAGAAATTTTCTCGTTTTTAATTCTGTCACCACTCATAACTTTGAAAGTATTGACAAATAGGAATGTTCAAAAAATTGTTTTTTAATACTTGCTGAAAAATTAAGAAGATACTAGTTGGCCCGAGGAAATAATTCGCAGAAAATATTGTTTGCTGAAAAAATAGCAAAACAATATGGAAATAAATAGTTCGTATGTATTACGTAACATAACAGACCAAAATATTGTACAAATTGCTTTGCTAGGACCTATTTTTAAAGACTGACTGGAAAGATAATAAAATTAAGAAAGGGAAAACAATTCCCCGTTCATGGGATTTTCTAAATTATTAAAAAAAAAAATGTAAGAACAAAGATAATATATCAGCCAGGAAAAAAAGTGTAGTAGACTATTCTACTCCTAAATGCAATATCTTTAAACAGGAAGACATTATTAAGTATACCAAAACTAATGGACTAATTGTATCTTTGTTAATAATTGTACGATTTTTACAATTTTTTGTTTGTTTTGTAGGTAATTTAGTAACCTTTCTAATTATCATGGGTACAATCCAGAGAAAAATGCATACTTTTTGAGTTATTCGCAAATAAAGTTTCTTTTCTTCCATAACTTTTTTCCAGAAATTTCGAGGGGATAGGACTATTTTTCGCCTGAGAAAGAGCAGAATATCTTCAAAATGAGTGGTCAATCATTGGATTTGATGAAGAATTGAAAAAGTTATGGCGTACCGATAAAAACACACTTTTTAGAAATAATATATAGGATTATATCTTCCGAGCATGACTCTGTTTTGCTGTCCATATAGCCCAATAAATTTAGGATTTGATATCAAGAAAATTTATAATTGGCTGTAAATGTGGGAATTAGTTCCTTATCGAATGCAGAACAAACCATGAAAAGTCCCCTAAAACCTCATGTCCGCTTCCATCCAAAATGTAGGGTCAAAGATGGCCACCTAGCACTCTCTTATATTATGCATTATTTTATATTTTTCCTCATATCTCCCTCAAAAACCATCGTTCTTGAATTCCATAAGTACTAATATAATCGGCAAGGATGCTTGTTTTGGATTCCATCGAAGTTCGCCTGATAAAAAAATGATAAACGAATTATAAATTGATCTATTTGGCTTCAACAAAGCGAAATTTTCTTGATTTTAGTTCAGTCACCCCTCATAACATTGAAACTATTGAGAAATAGGAGATATAATTTCTTATATTTTTTGTAGTCTTTAGTAAGAAGAATGTTTAAAAAACATTTTTTTTAATATTTGCTAAAAAATGAGGGAGATATGTTATTTTTTAATAAGAAAGATTGGATCTCAAATCTGAATTCCATCTCGGACTATTCGGACCTGATAGCTAAGTTATAAACTAGGAGCTACGGACTGTTTCATTGAACTGGAGGACATTAGAGTCAGTAACCACTTTTAATTGAAGATAAATCTCATCTGAACTCACAACTTCGGTCTGTCGATGGAAAACCATTGCATAATATAAGAAAATTTAAATTAAAGTGGTGAAATGAATGTGTCCATAAAAGAGAATTCACCTCGACTGACGATGTAAATTGGTAGCATTTCGAAAACTGATGACGTCAAAGTCATCGAATTTGTCCAGTGGAATGGTAGCTGGGGATATAGGAAAAATTCAAATTTTCTCTTCGATTTTTTTTTTTTTTTTGGGATGCTGAATCTGAATTTCAAGTTCCTGAGCGAAATTTTCAATTGACTCCGAGATATATACAAAAAATAACGATTTTTTTTTCACTTTTTTGGATATGACTCCGAAACTACGCATTTTATCAACGTTATTATTTTATTCAAAGTTAAAAAATATAAGATATTTTTATAAAACAACATGAATTTAAAGTTCATCGAGGAGATGACTTTAGCCAAGTTTCATTGAAGTTGGTACATTCCTTTATGCGTTATAGTCTACACTAACACAGGTTTGTCGGCCACCATCTTGGAAGGAAAGGGCGGATAGTAATGTCGAGGTAGGAGGATCATCCTCGGGTGACCTCTGACTTTGAATCCAAATTTGAAACAAATCGGTAACGTAGCCTCGGAGAAACCCCGCGGAAGGCTAAGGGTGGACGGACAAAAAAAATTATTAGATTTTCGAATTCCAGGTATCGTGAAACGTAAAACTTAAAAAATTTTGAGGGGAGGTTAAATTTTTTGGACGGTTATAATGGTTCATTATTTAAAATAATAAACCAAAAATCGGCATACTATGGCACTGATACTATAGTTATATGCAAAATGATTTTTTTTTTTTTTAAATCGAGCTGGTATCTAAAATAAGATTTCAGGCATAAAACCTAGTATGTTGTCCAAATTCAGCCCCCCAAAAAAAATAATATAGCATGTTTTGAACATATACACCTCCAGATCCCAATAAATGTTTTTTTGGGAATAAATATAGTAGACATTCGTGTTTCACACCTGGAAAACCCATTATAAAAATTTTCGTGGTAATCCAAAAATGCTTTTGCTTAATATTACGCCTTCTATTTCAATTCTTCTTAGGATATTCATTTGTATTTTTAGGTTTATAGTATGCTACCAATGGGTAGTTTCTCAACAAGCGTGTTTCATGTGATAATATTCCTCTATACACATTTACTTTATGTATTCATACTAATACATTTGTAAATATCATAATAAAAGTTTAAAAAAAAAAAAAAAGGTTTATAGTTGATAGTGTACCAGTTAGACACATCAAAATATTCAGAAAATATTTAAATTTTTTATTGAAATAAAAATTCTCTTCATGTTTTACTGGGCTTTTAATGTGGATAAAATATGCATTATTATGTACACATAATTCATATTTGCGACACTGCAATAATTACAAATATGCAGCAATTTGTATACAACAGTGTACAATAAGAAATATATAATACGAAAGCATCCATTGTATCGACTATGTGTAGATATCATTTCTATAAGCCATTTACGAACCTCAAGATTGGACATTTCTTTAAGAGCAAGTACACTTTCATAACAATTCCTTCATGCGTGTATGTTTTTTTTATAATGACCGTTATTTTTCGTTGGTTACAATCGAAAGCTTATCTGGTGACCCAAGAGAGTTTTTATTATCGTTCCTTAAAGAAAACCACATCAAAGAAACAAAAAAGTATTCATAAACTAATAATATGTGGTCAATGGTGATTGGGAAACTGGATTGGAGTTATGCATATGTCGAAAGCAGGAATTACTTTCTACCAGTAGACACCCTTAATGGACACGGTATAAGTGCTGGTATGTTGTGTCCAGATTGCTTTTATAATCTCAATACGCAGTGTTGAGACTTGTTCTGCGTACATTGTTTCTTAAGGGCCCCTTATACTGTCAATAATATTGAGTAAATATTATTGAAACAATATAATTGAAGATGCTCCTCTACCCTTTCAATAGTATTGATAACTTATTATATCAGTTGCGAATCTTGCTTTTTCCAAGGAAGTAGTTATCTTTTTAAATTTTTTTGGATACGAATATTATTGCAATACCTTTGCGTTGGTATTAAAAAATGTGGTGTGTTCACTCACAGGACTTTCCTACCCATTTCAGTTTTAATATCTTTAAATATGTCCTTTAAAAAAAAAAAAAAAATGAATTACCTTTATTTGCCTGTAAATTGATCAAAGTAATGATTGGAGTACGATTTATTTGATGAACTATAGCAATGTAAACTGGCTTGTGGAAGCTCATCGTAAAAAAATTAATTCATTTTAACATTGTTAATCAAAAACTTTTTTGAAGGAAGGAGATGGTCCGGGGTGGCGGTCATAAATAGGCTAAACAGTGGCAAAACTATTTTATTAGAAGCCAACGTTTCGACCCGACTTTGCAGGTCTTCTTCAGGGAGGTGTGTTCTAAGAGTTTCACTTGGAACAAGCCATAAAAATAAAGGTAATTGCTGATTATTGTTCAAATTAATTCAATTGTTTGGCCTTCTGACAGAAATCGATTGATTAATTTCTTTTTGTTAATGATATTATAATGTATGCTACTATTACAGTAATTATTGATAGAATTATAATTCTACAAGGGAAGAATTTGCATCTTGAATTATAATATTTCCACATGTTGCTATTTCTAACAAAAGATATTTATCTTTATATATGAAGCTTAAATTCATTGCACTAATCTTCCATATTAGAAGATTGATGTTAATATAGGAATTTCGTTATTTGAATGTTCTGATGGGAGTGTTTTTTGTATTCATTAAATTCTTGATGTTATATTTTCATAAAATATAACTACTCGTTTTGAAATTAATCTTTCTTATAAAATTATAACAAATATAATAACTCCAAATATTGATATTAGATTAATTCTTCCAATTGATGAAATAATATTCCATCTAGTATATCTATCTGGATAATCTGAATATCGTCGAGGTATACCACTTAAAAAGTGTTGAGGAAAAAATGTAATATTAACACCTATGAATATAATAATGAACTGGATAATATATAATAATGAACTCCACTTCTAAGTGAAACTCTTAGCTGAACACACCTCCCTGAAGAAGATCTGTAAAGTTGAGTCGAAACGTTGGCTTTTAATAAAATAGTTTTGCCACTATTTATCCTATTTATGACCGCCACCCCAGACCATCTTCTTCCTTTATAATGCAACTGTTAACTATTAAATATTCAACAAAAAACTGTTTTGAAATTGCACCTTTCACTTACTTTTCTTTTCTTTTCTTCCCTTTTTCATCCCTAGCTGGCACCGGGATCGAAAGTCACACATTGAAAATTTGATCCAATTGCAATACTTCCTTATCTAATTGAGTTAGGTTCTTTTCTTCCTTGTATTCTTGCTAATCAGCTGTTCAATATAACCTTCCTTGGATGTGTTAATAAAATCTTCTCTTTCCTTCGGTAAGTATTTTGGTGGTTTCCTGAGATGTCTAAGGCTGGTGATGATGGTTATAGTGATGATGGTTTTCTGAACTGATGATGATTCGTTGGCGAAACGTTGGCATGTTAAATATTGACCTGTATGTTTGGAGTCTCATGGCTTAGTTGTTTGGATTTTTCCATTTATATCATTTAATGTTTACGTTATTGATTTTTCATAGACTTTTATGAACGGCATTTCCTGTATAAACAGGTAGCGTGGTTTTCTACATCACACAACTTTCACCTACCTGCTAAAATTTCTGCTCAAATATGGCTAGTTCATGTTTAATTACTTAAATGTTATCGTGCCTAAAGTTATTCAGCTAATGTTAAAAAAAAAACCTAAATATTATACAAAAAAAGTAGAGTGAAAATATGTATATTTTTGAATTTTTTTTTTTTGTTTCTCGGATCCTATTTTTTATTTTTTTTCAGTATTCATAAAACAATAATCCATCAAAAGTCTTTTTATCCGTTTTATGCAAGTAAAAATCTAAAAGTAAATTTATATAATGTTACCATTATTGTAAACAGAAAGTTAATTGTTTATAGTACAACTTTTATAATTCCCCTCCACCTGAAACTTCGTAGCTTCATCTCATCGTAACGTATTATTTACGAAAATTCTCAAAAATCAGGAGTTTTCAGTCTGGAGATCGTAAAACTTTTTTTATTTAATTAGGTACTAAAAACTCTTAGATACCCAATTGCTTTCCACTTGAATCGTGAGATAATTTGAGAACAAACTCGAGAAAAAAAGTGGCCTTCAAAAATATTGAGCCGTTTGGCTTGACGTACACTATATATATATGTTACATTTCTTTAATATATAATATCAGTTTCGAAGGAATTTCCACATTTTTATGAATCCATATAAAGGCCTTCTCGCTCGACTTGCTTATTTGGACACAGAGAACCTCAAATGTGTTTTTATTTTTTTTCAGACATAGGTAAGTGAAATTAAAAAAGCTTTGTCCACTGTCTAATTTAGGTCTCAACAAATGATTTAAATGAAATTCAAATACACACTAAAATAATAGAAACTAATATAGAAGATAATACTGAAAGTGTTCAAATCTTAAATATTTTTTAACTGGAAACTATAAAAATTACACTAATATCTGTGAGGCTGATCATCGATTTATTGTGGACATGGTGTTAAGCTCATCTAAATGATAGTTGAACACTGTATTAGTGAAAATATCGGAACGAAAATTGACCTTACTATCAGAAATCACTTTCTGTCCTTACGTTCTAAAACTGCAATAGAAATCTATGACGACGTTTGTCCGTTGACATTGAGAAACACGAATGCGTGGTAAAAAGAAAATTTTCCCGTTCCATAATATGCGTGAAATCCTGCTTCGTTCCGGGGACCGAAATGCTGGGGGCCATGGAAATGGCGTGCCCTGCGTACGCCAGGCTCAACACCTGTGTAGGCCTAATGATTAGCCATTGCATTTCTTATAGTCAGCTGTAAGCTGTTGGAAATAATCTTATAGAGGATGGTAACTAGAAGATAATATTGTTTGGTATTACATTATTTTATTATAAGTGTATCAATCGGTGAATTTGATCGATGCCAATAATGATATTTATCTGGTTGGGATTCTCAGTCACTTAAAAAAAAAAAAAAAATTATATATATATATGTATCGTAATTTTATAGCAAAAAGTTATTAAGTAGCATTTTAGTGATTTTGAGATAAATGTGTACTTAGCATAGGCGTAGGTTTCAGATAGAATGGGGGGGAGGAGTATAGGTGCGAGGGGGACGATAACCACTCCCCCCATTAAGAGAGATTGAGGGGGACAGCGAAAAAATATTTTCGCTTCTCCCCCCAATCTTTCGAAGAACAATAATAAAATCAAAATTAATAACAATTAATCTACTGGAATGAATAAAATATGTAAACTAAAATAAATTAAGAAAATATTAAAAGTCGACTAGATGGATAAACTAAGGCTTGAAAGTATGTACGCAAGCATTTTACAACGCCACATGGCTCTATTATTGATATTTCAGTTTATATTTAAAGACAATTATATGTAGCAACATATCCTAGGATTTTATAATTCATTCACAAGCACCCTTCCATATTTAGGATAAGATTTTATCACATTTCCCACGGAAAATTTGAAGCTTCGCAGAATTTACAGTTCGTCTCACTGCCTCAAACCTTTAAATAAAAATAAAAATATGTAATTGTTTTTTAACGCACTTTCAAATATACCCATAACCCACACGCAAAAAAAAAAAGACATTTATAATTTTTGGTTTATTATTTTCAACCATGAAAATGAATCATTGTAATCGATATGTAGAATTCGAATAATGAATAAAACTTGTTTTGTCCATCCGTCATCCGCGCATTTTCTCCGAAAGAACTGTACCGATTTTTTTTTTCAAATTTGGATTTAAAATCAGGATTCACCCGAGGATTCATTTCTCTTTTATCGACATTACTATCCGCCCTTTCCTTTTAAGATGGCGGCCGAATAAATTGTTTTGCTATAGACTGTAGTGCCTAAAGGAATATACCGATTTCAATAAAACTTGGCTAAATTCTTCTTCTCGATGCCCTTAAAATTTATCTACATAACATACATCAACGAAAAGGAGCTGGAAAAAAGTAACGAGGGGTAGTAAAATTAGATTCTGAATAACTCAAAAGGTATACACTTTTTAGTAGATATTGTGATAAGATATTTCAAAGGTATTTAAATTTACTAAAAAATTTAATAATGTTTAATAAAAGAAAGTTTCATCGAAATTAGAGCACTATTAGTAAGGATAGATAGATTTTTAAATATTTTTGGTTTATTATTTTAAATTATGAACCATTATAATCGAACAAAACATTCAAAAACTTAACCCACTCTCAAAATTTAGGTTTTTATGTTTCAGGATGCGTAGAATTCGAAAAATGGATAACAATCTCTTTTCCGTCCGCGGATTTTCTCTGTAATTACTGGACCGACTTTTTTTTTTCAAATTTGGATTAAAATCAGAGGTCACCCGAGGATACCTTTATCGACATTACTATCCGCCTTTTTTTCTTATATTTTATTGTTGGTTTTACAATAACAATATTGATTATCACTCAAATATAAACTTCCGAGTTTTTTTTTTTTTTTGGGACGTCTATCCATAGTGACTTTTTACAATAAACTGATTATATATTTAAATTATCAATCAGGTATGTTTGTGTTATTTTTTTTATTTTTTATTTTTAGATTATTTTATACTTATTTATTATATATTATTATTATTATTATTATTATTATTTTACATAGAGTGTGAATATGATCTCTGAACACTATTATAAATGTCCTTTGAGACAGATTGTAATATTTTTAATAAATAATAAAAAAAATAATATCAATCAATTATTTATTTAAACTATACAAAATACGGTTTCATATATATATATATATATATATATATATATATATATATTATATATATATATATATATATATATATATATATATATATATATATATATTGCGACTTTCAGTAATGATTTATTTTGATGAATGGAGTACCAAACGAAAGACATTTCATGGATAACTGACAAACCCCAATTTCAAAACGTAAAACCTTATAACAATTACAATAAAAATCATTGAAAAAATTGGTAGGTTTCCAAACTCGACTGATCGGGGCGGGGTAAATTGTGTTTGAAATATTTCGACATGGAAATCATGACCCGGTATGGTTCATTTATAGAACAGTACCTACCGAGCCGTGCATTTTAAAGACCAAAAATTGTACCGCCTTCGAGATAAATCGTAATTCTTGCTGAAAGCCTTTTAGGTAATGTGGTTGCTATGGTGAACTTATCACATGTTTAGGTTTTAAAAATTAAAATATTGCTATTTATAATCAGTGTTGACGTTTGTACAAGGATTTAATTGAAGTATTGTACGAGGTACAAAAGTCGACACACCTCGTACTTCTACATCATTTTGCTTACGTAGCAAAGTTATATTTTTATTAATAAACTTTAGATTCGGTTTATAATCATTTTCACTGTTTTATTATTTATATTAATATTAAATACTTTTTTTTTTCTTTATAGATAAATAATTAAGAATTATATCTACTTCCATTGGACCTATTAAATTAAATAGCTGGACCCATAGGCCAGTACTGAGATCAGTATCAGTTCAGTTATGCATAATTTTCTAATTAATAAACTGAGGAGATATTTCACCATACTAACAGGCTGATCTCTTATTACAGAAATTGTTACTTCATATAAGTAAATTGTATTTTTTTTAAAGGCGCCTCAGTCGTTAAAAAAATATATTAGAATATTTATAAACCAAAATAAGTGTTACTCTCTATTCAGCCGAATCTCAGACAATTAAAGAGAGTCAATCAAACAGATTGCTAGCCCTAGATATAGACTATTGGATGCGATCATATAATGTCTTTCTGCCTCAAAAATTTCAAAATAGTGAAATTAGGAAACAAGTAGAAAATATCTGATGTATCCACCCACACCTTCCTACCTATTCCAGAAAAGTTTTTATATCTTTACATATGTTCATGAAGAAACAAAAAAGAATCGAACTAGATTTATTTTCGTGAAAATTGATCAAACAAAAGATTTGAGTACGATTTATTTGATGAACTAAAAAGCAATGTGAACCGGCTTAAGTGTAAATGATCAGTGTAAAAATTTCAATACTCATTAATACTGCTGTTCAAAAACTTTTTGCCGTAGCTTAGTATTGTCAAACAACAATTTCTGTCAAAAGTAGAGGAAATAGTGAAGATTGTGTGATGCGGTCAACAGATTTTCTTACTTTCACTTATAAATCTTCATTCTCTCATTCACCCCACATCAAAATCGTTAGAGCCGTTATAGTCTATAAAAAACATGTTTTTCATTTATCGAGCGCAAGCTATTGCGCATGGAGCACCGAATTTCTGTCACAGGCATCAGTAGTCAAAACCCTACAAGATAAAAAAAGATCCAACAAAATCAGTTTATTAATTCCCGAGAAAATCTTGGCACAGCAGACAGTCAGACAACCATGGCTAAAAATGTGTTTTTCGGACTCAGGGGGCTCTGAAATGTATAGATCCGTCGAAAACCGCATATTGGAAATTCATATTGCTATACTTTCCTTACCTAGTATAGAGAAGAAAGTAAAAATGGATAACATCCTTTACACTAGAAACAATGAAGTTGAAGTGCATATGATAAAGATGGAAAATGGACGACGGCCTAAATGAATTTGGAATTGGAAACTGGAAAGAAGGCGGAAGAAGGGATGCCTAGAAGGAGATTTCATGGCAATAGGTGCGCCATCAAAATATTTTTGATGTGGGCACATTTTTACGGGGTTTTGAATTTTTGAGAGGGGCAATGTCGGAAGGGTTTAGAATTTTCGGAAAAATCCACATCAAGTATAACTGTATATGATCTTAGAATATTTTAGTTCGACTATCTCTTGCACTTTTTTAAGAAGAGGAGAGCTATAAAGTGTCTCGGAAGAGAGGTTATACATGAAGTGGTGGAGCGAGTTAAGGCGCCTGCAAGACCTTTAAGCTACGAGTTTAAATCCGTTAACGGGATTTAAAAGCAAAAAAAAAAAAATAAAAAATATATAATAATAAATAAGTGCAGTCCCTACTCGATTGATTATACCACTACGGCGCGTGGTTCGATATCCGGGACGGTAAAGTCCCCACCCTGAGATTCACAGTTAGGTGAGCTATTCCAGTGTCTTCCAACAACATAGCACCTGATCCTCCAGATTAGGGTTAGGCAAAGGAACATTAACCAACAGGATGGAGAAGTCTGCAGAAGGGTTGCCAACCATCCTAATGAAGAGGGAGGGGTTTATGATCGCTACATTTAAAATTATTCTCCAAATTTCACCAGAACCTTACGTACCACCCAAATCCTCTTGCACAATCCCTATCAAGCACCTCCCATCCCTATAATCCTCCAAGAAGGTTGAAACGGCAGTGGCCTCGCGACCTTTTGTAGATTGTATAAATTGGAGTTCTGGCAATGGCCAGATTCTTCACTCAAGACATGAGTGTATGTGGCTAAAGTGCTCTCGACCAATCTCTGCTGGCTTTAGTACCAGTGACGCGGTTGGGAGAGTAGCGCAGGGTTCTCCTGGAGTTCCCTCGCCTGATTGTATATAGGTATGCATGTTTTTTTTTTCTTAGTTTTAATTTTCTTATTTTTTAGGTTATTTTATTTTTTTATCTATTTTATATAATTTTGATTATTATTTTGTTATATTTATTTTATTTTTTTGCACATATAGTGTAATGTCATCCTACCTCACTATAACCAATGTCCAAGAGACAGATTGTTATAATACTCAATAACAAAAAAAAAAACATTTAAAACTATTTTATTTTTCTTTAATAGAAATAGAAGCCCTAAGATTTCATCGTTATAGGTTTTAGTACCTAAACCGAAACAAACTGTCAATCTTCTTTTCCCACATAAAATTAGAAAATAGATTTTATTTTATTTTATAAACGTGAGAAACAATTTGATTTATTCTTTCTGAAATAGATATATCAATGTTAAGATTGTTTTTATCTTAATCTTAATCTAAATTAAGAATAAGAAGATATAAAATATAACTTTTTATTGAATATTTAATAGCTGACTGTTATAAAGGAAGGAGATGGTCCGGGGTTGCGGTCATAAATAGGCTAAATAGTGGTAAAACTATTTTATTAAAAACCAACGTTTCGACCCGACTTTGCAGGCTTCTTTAGGGAGGTGTGTTCATCTCTTTTTATATGCTTCACACAGCTGGGTTTGTTCCTTTTCAACTTTTCAAGCTTTTGAATGTTTTTTAAGACTTAAAGATTTTCGAAAGTCGTATCATTAGAAACTAAAAGGTAGAAATGGAAAACAGAAAATATGGCAACTATTAACGAACCGTACGGCTTGACCAGTTTTTCGAAATGCGATTTTATTATATAAAGATCTGATGAAGGAAAAGGCTGCTACGAAATTGGCATACATATAAATAGGATATCGTATTTATAAAAATGGGGATTCGTTGTCAATTAATGGAACAAAATTTAATCTGTTCCCACGATCAGGAACTCATTTACATTTGTATACATTTCTTTTGGACCGGTTTTTACAGTGTTAATCCCATTCAGTTTGCCAATTTAATAATTTTATTTATTATTGTTTTTAATATTTTTCTACCTTTCATATTTCAAAATTAAGTTATTTATAAAGCATTTGATTAGGATTAGTCAAATAATAAGTAGAAGAGGTGAACGTATATTCCTTTATTTCAAGGGTCTCTTAATGGTTTGAGCTGTGGGCCGCAGTCAGACTTCCACCTAGCCCCGCGTGCCAGAGCTTGTGATAACGAAAATAACGATATATCGATGTTCTAAAACATTAAAATAAAAATATCTTTAAAAATCGAAATATAAAAATATTTTTTGCTTCCACTTACCTATATATGTAATATATGTAAGTGGATATATGTGTAATGTATGTAATAATATTTATTTATTTATGCCTCCCTTCCTTGCCTTTCGTCTACACGGGATTTTGCGTGTATGTAATAATAGTAAGAGATCATGAAATCTGAGTTTTCAACGGAAATACACGTTTTGAGCTTCCCTGAGTTTAAATAACGAAATTCCCCGAAATGGTCTGCGTGTTTGTGTTTGTCTTTATGTGAACAGTTTACGCTTCTGATATTACGTATTTAAGATCATTGTTTGGCTTCGATGTTACAGCAACATCCTATTCACTTTTCTTCCTAAAAATCGGCAAACCGGAAATGTCACTTTATATCAACGGTCATACACATTCTTACAATTTTCTCAAAAACGGCTCTAACGATTATGTAGCATCTAACTTGGTGTATCATTGTATAATTAAGTGGTCGTTAATATTATTTAGGTCTTATCCTCATTGATGTCCCTTTATAGGGCTTAAAGTACATTTAATATGGTCCATTTCAAATAATTAACTAACTCTCATTATTAAAAGTTACGAAAAAATGCTAAATATAACTTTTGAAAGAATTTGATAATTGAATAAAGGAGAAAAAAAAATGCATATCCAGATCGAAAATGAATCTACGGAAATACTAGTCAGAAGGTATACGTGTAAAAAATATATCGTTGGAAAGTGGATAATTTAAGAAAAAACATTATCTAAAAAGTAGTAGAAGATAATGGATAGTGAAAAAAAGTTATAAATAATAATTTTTGAAAACTAACATTATTTAACGAAAACCAGGTGTTTCAAGGAAATTAAATGAAATTTACTAATTAAATATAAACATTTAAAATATTTATTTGCGAAAACTCTTGGAATTGGGACGATTTCAATCTGCAGATCGGCAAACTTTGTCTATCAGGTATTAAAAACTCGTAGATACCCATTTGCTTTCCACTTGTACAGTAAAATAATGTGACCATAAAAACGAGAAAAAAGGTGGCTTACAAAAATATTGGGCTGTTTGAACTTTATAACGTGGCTATTTTAACATGTTGGGGGTGTAGGGCACGACGAACAGCTCAATATTTTTGAAGGCTACATTTTTTCTCAATTTTGCGCTCAAGTTATCTTACGATTCAAGTGGAAAACAAATGGTTATTCATGAGTTTTTAATACCTAATAGACAAAGTTTGCCAACCTCCAGATTGAAACCGCCCCAATTCCAAGAGTTTTCTTAATTAAAATATTTGCAGGTTGCGATGAGATGAAGCTGTTTACGAAGTTTCAGGCGGATGTTAATATAGTCCTCGACTCTCTGGGAATCATTCACCACCATGTGAATGGCTAGGCTGAGAGTTTTAATTTATGTATTTATTTATTTATTTAAGGAAAAAATATCTATTATATTTGTTTCATATTAAATTTTATTTAATTCTTGATGTATACACTTTTGTTTTTTGTTATTGTTCTATTATAATTTTAAGCATCTTAATATTGTGTGTAGTAGAGGTGTATAAAGAGAGAGAAGTGAGAGAAAGGGAAAGTAAATTTAAAAAAAATAGGAAAAAAAAAGCATGAACAATGAAAGGAAAAAAAATATATATATATTTATTATATTCATATAAACTAACCACTTCTGTATATTTATATATAAGTTCATTTATTGTACTACGGATTAACGAGTATGCTGTGTATATAGCAACCCAATATCATTGGGTAGCTATCTTTTATATTTTATTTTTTATATTATATTTTAGTTTCATTGGCCGTGGGGCGACCTAGGGTCAGAAGTCCCTCCTGGGGCTCACCCAGCCTCTATAAAGTGGGTACCCTTAATTAAATAATTAATTAAGGGGGAAAACCTGGCGGTTGAGCGTGATCTCGGTCAAATCACCTCCTTGCAGAACCGTTGACCTTGAAACAGTGCTTTCCCTAAATAGTACTGAACCCCAGATCCTTCATGGGTTGTAGTGGTACAGGTTACAGGTTAGTTGGCCCGCGCGAATAATTCGCAGACATTTTTTATTTAGTGAAGAAATAGTAAACAATATGGAAATAAGTAGATCCTATGTATTATGACAGAAAGGAATTAATATTTTTTCCTTTGTCGATTAAAATATTCCATTTAACATAACATAGACTGAGATATTTGTACAAATTGCTTTGTTCGAACCTATTTTTAAACGCTGACTAGGAAGATAATAAAAGTAATAAAGACAAAATAAATCCCTCGATCATGGGATTTTCTAAATGATTAAAAAACCAAAATGTAAGAAAAAACAAATACCTTTAAGAAATAATAAAGTTAAAATATCATCAAGGGAAGAAATTGTAGTAGAATAGTAATAGAAGAGCTGTGCTGATATAGTCGTCATGGCAACGACTTTATTTTTTATTATGATTTTTTTGTCTGGCGTTAACTAAAACATACATAAGTCCTCAGAATTGTATTCTAATTCAATGTTTCTACAACCGCTAGAAAGCAGAATTATTGCTCTTCAAGACTGTATACATAACTTTTTGATTTGACACGTCTATTAACTCCTAACAAGTTTTTATTTTATAACTTGAGTTCTAAATTACTTAGGAGAGTACAGCTTGTGCCATTTCGTGTATTATATAAGGCCCTATATCCCTGCTAACTTTCGTATGAATAGGTGTAAGCATATTGAAGTTATCACACTTTTTGTGATTTAAAAAACAAAAAACAAAGGGGGCCTTAGGTCAAATTTGAAGAAAAAAAAATTTATTTTTCGATCGCAATAAAAAGTCGTATTCAAGTGTCTTTCGAGCTGCGAAATACAAATCTCAACTCTGTTTCTTCTTAAAAAAATATTTCAACACACTTTACTCCTTCGGTCGGTAAAAATTGTTTAAATTTTACAAAGTTCTAATCGATTTCCATGATTTATTTTCGTTTTGTAGATAATTTAGTAATATTTCTAATTATCATGTGTAAAATTCAGAAAAAAATTGATACTTTTTGAGTTATTCGCGAATAAAGTTTCTTTTCTTTCCTTCATAATTTTTTTTCAGAAATTTTGGAGGATAGGACTAATTTTTCGCATGTGAAGGAGAAGAATATCTTCAAAATGAGTGGTCAATCATTGGATTTGATGAAGAATTGACGAAGACAAAAAAAAAAAATATCTTTTAGAAATAATATATACGATTATTATTCTGAACATCTCTTTTTGATTTATTTATTTATAAAGCATTGAAATTATTACTAACAAACAATGCGCGTGGATGTTGGCAGGTTGTAGAGATCAACTAAGAGCTATTAGCATAGATAATTCGCCTCAGCCTTGGCCTGGGCCTTCTAGAGCAGAACGCTATTCTGTTATCTGTTACCCCGGCTCAGATTTCCTCTTCAGGGTTTCCTTTATCCTATTCGGAGTTCAGACCTAACCGGAACGAAACCTAGAAGAACTGGACATGTAATTTGTGCTATAAATACCTAAAAAAAAACAAAAAACAGCAACAAAAAAACTGCGGTGTATGCTTTAGACCACAAGGTAGAAATGAAAATAGCAACAAAGCGAAATTAATAATATGAAGTATAACTTTTTTTACTTTCACTTACTTTTATATGTAATGTATAGTAAGTGTAAGTATTGAGATCATGAAAATATATGAATTTTTGAGTTTTCAATGGAAATAGACGTTTTGAAGTCCCGTGAGTCCAAATAACCAAGTGCCGAAAAATGGTCTTTGCGTCTGTGTGTTTGTATATTAGCAGTCTAGCTCAAAAAGTCCTATGAAAGTGATATTACACGTTTAAGATAGATGTGACAGCAATCTTTTTCCTTAAAATCGGCTAACCGGAAGTGCCACTTTATATCAAAGCTGAAACACATTTTTACTATTTCATTGAACCTATGTCAAAGAAGAAGTGAAATATAAAAATATTTCATAAGTAGACCCTACACGGTAATTCATGAATGAACGTCACAAGAAATGCCAAGATTGCCCGCTATCGCTTTGATCATGAAGACCCTTACACGTTCAATCATTGCTGATCATTACTTATGTGAAGTTTCCACTTTTTTTTCTCTCCAATTTATTGCCTACTTGACTATTTAAAGAAAAAATAGTTGAAAATGGTTAATAATAATATAGACTAGGGATATAAACAACTATTTATTTTATGAAATTATTTACTTAATAACGAGACCTAGGTAAACTAACCTATCTAGTAGTAAGGTTAGTCTCATAGAAAATCGTTTTGACAAAAGTTAGTAAAATATAAGTCTACTACTTACAAAAATTAAGGAAAGGTATTGCGAAAATAATAAATTTGTTGAGGAAAATGGGAAAAGAACTGATAAATATACACAACGTTAAAGTTTTTTTTTTCTAAAGTAAACTGCGAAGTTTCCTAATTTTTTTTTTTAATTTGTTGCCCACTTGACTATTTAAAAGAAATAGTTGAAGATGGTTTAAAATTATAAACAAGGGATATGAAAAATTATTTAACTATTTACATATAATGAAAATCAGAAATTTATAATGGTTGTGAGGCCTAGGTAACCTAACCTATCCAGCAGTATGGTTAGTCTCCCCACTACTTTTACCTCAGTCCCCCCTCCACTTCTCGTGAATGAACCTTTGATTTCCGGATGTTCGGAAGTCCGCAGCGCACCACCATCAGTACTTCATTCACTACCTTACACGACAATTCGGAACGTCATTAGTGGAATTCCGATTGACCGTATAGGGTCCCCTATAGATATGTTTATAACCTCAAATATATTTACTATAGAGTATTTACTATGGATCAGATGTTATATTTAAATAATTAAGTATCTATCGGCGATTTATTTCAAAATATCATCAAGTAGCCTTTTAGAAAATTAAATTAGTGAATAATTTTCCCTTTGTGAAATCCCAACATTATCCACTTACAATTAGTGTGACAACTTTTGACCTATCCATGGCAAGGCAATGAAAATCTCGTAGTTTTATTTTAGTAAACTTTACAGTAGAAAATAACAGGTTAATAACTAATAGTCCTACGATCCATAATCATTTATAGGTTAAATATTTAGATGTACTTCCAAACCTCTGTAGGCATATATGAGCCTTTCGGTTGACAGAATGAATAACTCCAATTGCAGCATTCTTTATTTTTAATTTCATTGATGTTTCTAGTGACAAAATTTATACCTTAATTCACAGTTCTATATTTCAACACTGCAATCACCTACTCTGGAATCAACTTACTCACTGTCTGTATAGATAACTTTTTCAACTAGAAATATCACTAAAATATCATAACTAAAAAATGTTGAAATTGGAGTTAATCATTCTGTCAACTGAAAGGCTCAGAGACTAAAGGTGTGTGGTTTATAAAAGTAGATGGAGTGGTGAGATTTTCATTACCCACCTATATAGACTTTATATAAATAGACTATATAGATCTATATAGACTATATAGATATTATAAATAGACTTTTAGTAATTATAATGGTCGTAAATATTTGTTATCTGTAACCTTTAAGCTTTATCTCCGTTTAAAATGCACTTCAAACATTTTATAACAGCCTAGCATTGCCAGAAAATAATTTCTATCCCAAGTAGAGTGGTAAGTGAAAGTTGTCTGTTGGGCGCACCAGATTTTTTCTTCTATATTTACAAATTAATAACATTAATAATATTATAGTTGTGTATAATATTATTGCCCTTGCCACTATCCTTCTTGTCGTCTCACGACATGATCCAAATAACATATAATATCCAAACCCCGAAAATCGAAACCCCGATTCATCCGAGAACCTTCACGTTCCGTCAGATAGACACTCTCACCCGTGAAAAAATACTACCTGACCTTGAAACCTTAGACTTGAACGAAATATATTCCTGCTCCTCCATCGACTCCATGGTTGAGATCCTGACTTCCAATCTCCTCAATATCCTTACACCCATGCTCCCATAAAAACCTCAACCTTTCGCCGCCGGTCTGCACCTTGGATGTGTCAAGAAATCAAGGATCTGCAGAAGAGGCGTGATGCTGCCCACAGACGCTTTAGACATACTAGGCTTACAGATGACTATCAAGCGTTTAGGGTGCTCCGCAATTTAACACAAACAAGAATTCGGCGAGCTAAAACTTCCTACTTCCATGAAGCCCTGTCATCTACCCCAGATCCCAAATCTAAATGGCTAATCCTTCGCAAACTTTCCCTCTGTGAACCTTCCAGATCCCCTTCCTCACTGTTCTTTTCCGTTTCACCTGACGATTTAAATTCACATTTTATTTCTGCCTCCTCTACCTCTTCTCTTCCCTCCTCTTCCAGCTTTGCTCCTGAGTCATCATTTAATGATGATGACTTTTATTTCTCCTACATTTCCCCGACTGACTTGCTAACCGCAGTAATGAAATCCCACACCGATTTCATAGGACCAGATGGCATTCCTGTCAAATTGATAAAATTATGTCTCCCCGAAATCCTCCCAGTTCTCCTTTTCATTTACAATTTCTCCCTACAGAACTCAATATTCCCAACCTCTTGGAAAAAAGCCATTGTACTCCCTTTAAATAAAAAGCCTAATCCATCCTCTCCCGAAGACTTTCGCCCAATCTCAATTCTTTCCAATCTCTCAAAACCCCTAGAAAGATTGGTGCAATCCCAAGTTTCCAATTTCCTCGAAAAGTCTAACTAACTTGATCCTCTCCAATCTGGTTTCCGTCCCGGCTACTCCACACAATCCGCCTTAATCAAAATTACCAATGATGTTCAGACTGCAATAGATAATTAACAACTAACTGTCCTTATACTTCTTGACTTCTCTAAAGCCTTCGATACCATTAACCATCCCATCCTTTTCAACAAACTAAAATCACTCTCCTTCTCCAATAGTTCCATCTCTTGGTTCCAATCTTTTCTCTCACAACGCACCCAAGCAGTCTCCATCTGCTTACCTGCCTTTATCCTCTGGAGTTTCCCAAGGATCTAGCATATCTCCTCTCCTTTTTAGTTCCTATATTAATGACCTATATGACTCAATTCTCCATTGTTCACACCACCTTTATGCAGACGATTCTCAAATATACCTATCCTTTTCTCTCCCTGAGCTATTAGTAGCATTTACTAAGATCCAAGCAGACCTAGATCGAATCTGTGCTTGGGCAAACTTAAACGGATTAAGGTTAAATGCTTCAAAAACTCAGGCCATTGTCATTAGTTCCAAGCCCCTCCTTAGATCCTATACGGACTTTCCCATACTAAACCTTGGTGACCAGCCAATCTCCTTCTACTCCTCTGTAAAAAATTTAGGACTATTTATTGATCAAACCCTCTCCTGGAGTCACCATATTTCTCACATCTCCCGACGGACAGTTTCTACCCTCAAACTATTCCATTGCTTCCGCCATCTCCTACCTCAACATACGCGTAGACTCCTCGTTTCCTCTCTCATCTTCCCCCACTTTGACTACTGCTGTGTGGTGTATGATGGACTCTCGGTGGAGCTCCGCGACAGACTGAAAAGAATAATGAACAGTTGCGTGAGATTTGTAATTGGTGCCCCGAGATACTACCATGTCTCTCACCACTACACTGAGTTAGAGTGGCTCTTCCCCTCCATTCGAAGACAATATTTCCTAGGTACATTCCTCTATCATATCATCAACAATCATCGTCCTTCCTACGCCTACAACCTTCTCCAATTCAAGTCCTCAGTCCACTCCCTCTCCACAAGATCTCGACCTTCCGACCTTTACATTCCTTCTCACAGATCTGCCTCGTTCCAAAACTCCTTTATTGCACGTTCTGTTAGTTTCTGGAATTCCCTTCCTATCAAAATTCGACATTCTTCATCCTTATCTACATTCAAAACCCTCCTATTCCAATTCCTGTCCCAAAAACAGTCAGGCACCAGCTAACCTTTTATGTAAAATTACATATTATCTATAAGACCATATTCACATATAGCTCATAACCTAAATACTTATTATAGGTTCGACTTTCTTTTTCTCTTTTTTTTTTTTTCAACAGAAACAGATTTTACTGTTAAGAAGAATATACATTTATTTTTTCTGTATTTTTTATTTTTTCTAAAAGGGTTTATTTATATTTTAACATTGTACATAGTTTTAAGTATCTTAGTATGGTTTCAAGAGTTTTTTATATAGATTTTTTTATTTTATTTTGTATATAGTATGTATAACCAATATTTTTTTCTTTTCTTTTTTTAATGACCTATCTTTATCTTAATTTGTTATGTTTGTTTTTATCTGGCCAGATGTAAATTTTTAATTTCTGTACTTTTTTGTTATTCTGAAGGGACTTCGTCCCAGAATAAAATTATTTTTCTATTCTATTCTATTCTATAAATTATAGTTGTTTATAAACTACTTTTTGTTCTCTATTCACCAAGTAATAACATTTACAATAAATACAATAACAATTGTGTTTAAATTAATCTAGTAAATTTTGCTTTGACTGATCGTTACTTGTATCATAACATAAAAATGACACATTAGGTTTATGATAACTTAACTATGTGATGAATAGTTTTGATTGAAATCTATTTGCTAAATATCTATCAAGACTTCATCATTTTTTTAATATAACTTCTTTAAAGGAGATAAGGAATTCATCGAAACTATTTCGAGTGCAACAGAAACATGTGATTTTATTTCTTATTTTTATGGTTAATTAAAAAAGTATCTATTTTGATTTCTGCAAATGAGTTACTGAATTCTCCATGGCATTTAAATGTTGAGATATTTTAGCCGAAATGTTCAGCAGTCGTTAACATGCATTTACGAGTTTTTAATACTTAATTAAACAGACATAGTTTGTCTCCCTCCAGATTGAAAACGCCACAATTCCAAGAGTTTTTGTAAATAAAATAGTTGTAGGTCACGATGAGATGAAACTATTTACGAAGTTTCAGAGGAATATTAATAATTCGTTAAAAAGGGGTCTGTACCATGGATTATGTCATCTTATTCAAGAGGAAAAATTTTTGTATACAATTATATAAAAATAAGAATTAAGCATTTAACGTTCAAGTTAGTAGATTAAAATAAGTTTATGGAGAAAACACACGACCTGCTTAGAAATCCGTAAATAGCCTCTCAAATAAGGCATCAAATTTAGACATCCAGGAAACTATTATCTTTAATTGTGATTGAGATAAGAAAATATAGCTATAATGTAGGCTTGGTACGATACAAGACAGGTTTTTCTTTAAAATAATCTCAAATTGCATTTCATCAACTGCAAATTATCCGGCTTCCTATAGGACCGCATTGCAGTTCTGGTCGATAGTTAAAATCTAATTAAGGTTTAAAATTGTTATGTAAATCAGTTTAGACCCGTGGGAATTGCAATACTCGTAGTAATTCAGTACTCGTTGTTGGAATGAATTTTGCATCAGCAATTAAGACCCATTACTGAAAACTAACAACTTTATTATAAATAATTTTACATTTTTTAGATCAACAACATAGGAACTTACGCAACTTTGAGCGGTTTCGAGACAAATCTTTTTCATAACTGATATCAATATTAATTGATAAGAATAAGAAAAATCTGGAGCGCGAAACACACAACTTTCACTTACCGCTCAACTTTGAATAGAAATTATTTTCTGGCCATGTTGGAATATTATTAAATTTTGGTTTAGTATTTTCAATAATCAACCATTGTGATCGACCAAAAAATTCAAAAACTTAACCCCCCTCAAAATTTGAGGTTTCACGTTTCAGGATGCGTAGAATTCGAAAAACGAATGAAAATTTTTTTGTCTGTCCGCCTTACGTCATACCCACATTTTCTCCGAAACTAATGGACCGATGTTTTTCGAATTTGGATATAAAATCAGAGTTCACCCGAGGATGATCCTCCTTCATCAACATTACCATCCGCCTTTTACTTTCAAAATGGCGGCCGAAAAACCTGCGTTGCTATAGACTGCAGCTCCTAAACGAATGTACCGATTTCAATGAAGCTTCGCTAAAGTCATTTTCTTGACGCCCTTTAAATTTATCTATATAACATACTTCAACGAAAAGAAGGTGGATAAAAAGTTACGAGGGATGGTAAAATTAAATTCCAAATAACTCAAAAAGTGTACACTTTTTTGTGGATGTTGTGATAAGATATATCAAAGGTATTTAAATTTCCTATAAAATGAAGGAAATTTAATCGAAATCAAACCACTATTAGTAGAGATATCGCGATTTTTAAAATATTTTTGGTTTATTATTTTCAATAATCAACCATTGTGATCGACCAAAAAATTCAAAAACTTAACCCCCCCTTCAAAATTTGAGGTTTCACGTTTTTAAATTAAATTCAACTACAATCCGACTGGCCTAATTAGATGAATTCGACATCGTCAGTCAAGGTGAATTATTTTTTGAGGACATATTGTTGACATCATATATAGATTTTAGCCGTATGTTCTTCAGTTAATGAACTGTCAAATTTCGCCTTTTTGATTTAATTTTTCGCATAGAAAGCACTGGTTTTTCAACTGACTGATCAAATTTGAGTGTTCAAAAGAGGTTTGTCTAGAATTTAAAATGGTTACTAGTTATAAGTCCTTCCGTTAAATGATATGGTTAGTAGCTCGTAGTCTATAGAAATATTACGTAGATTTGATCTTCGAGAAAAAAACTATGGATATCCTCGATTAATATTATGTTCAAATAAAATTTAATGTTTCAAGATTGAATATTGAGGCAAATCACCAATGTTACTTTTAATATTCGGTAAAATTAAATACACATATACAATTTCATGTTTTAGGCTTTATAATTCTATTATGAACATATGTCTAACAACTCGTAAGAACGTGAAGTAAGTATAACTAATGTGATTCTAATTCTAGTTTTTTTTTTTTTTTTATACAAATACTTTTTAATGTCTCTTTGAAAGAAATGTTTGATATAAAGTTTAAAATATGTACTTCCTAAATACGATTTTGCTCTGAAAATTTTGCTGTGTTAATTATGTTTGAGGATTTGATAAATGTTGCGAGGTTAACTACCCAGGGGTTAGGGATAAAGTGATATTTTTTTAACAGTAAGAGGGGAGCAATGTGCAAAAAATAAATAACGCATTGAGGCGTAGCCAATCTACGCCAATGGTTTTAAGATTTTCTCACCAAAATTGTAGCTTCGCCCTAGGGAAACCTCAAAATTAGATATTACGATCCAGCATTTCCTATTTAATAAAATGGGAGCTTATGTCAATCTTATTTCATTTTGATAAAATTAATAAATGCTGGATCAATTTTGCAACAATTACTGCAAACTTTCATCAAACTTCGGACCATCTCCAACGAACTTAGTGAAAAAGAGATTTATCAAGTAAAATACACTTAGGCACATCTAAGAGAATATTTATGAAATAGATGTGTGACCTCTTATGTACCAAACCTTGTAGGTAATATGGATTTTGCTCCTGACAAACACGAAACCAAATTATAAACTTAAAATTTTCGATTATGAATAACAATTTCATTTTTAACTTCCACGAATACAAAGCTTCCATACATTTAATATTAAGGAATCAAAAATATATTCCAATTATAAATTCCATTATAATATATATTTCATAATATAAATTTCATTATATATATATATATATATATATATATATATATATATATATATATATATATATATATATATATGTATATATATATATATATACATATACATATATATAATTGTAAATTAAAATTTTAAATACTTATTTTGAAGGCTTAGTTTAGTACTAATCTACCAAAACTTTATGTTTGTGTAAACCAATGATGAATTTCCATAACGGGTATTTACTCCACAAAAAATCTGCATACATGTAAATGATTATATATTATATTTAAAATATATATATATATATATATATATATATATATATCTTAAAAATATGTTAGTTCGAGTAGTATTTGTTTTCAACATCTTTTCTTTTTCTTTTTTATAATTACCAATCCTTCTATATAAAAATGAATGTATGTCTCTCTGTCTGTCTGTTTGTTCTTTATGCATTACTAAACCATTCATCCGATCGCCATGAAACTTTGGGAAGTTGTTTCGTACACTCCTGGGAAGGTTTCTGGCATAGTACTTCTATCTTACGATAATTTTATATGTGTAAAAAAAATAAAAATGTAAATGTTTTTCTGTTCAAAGCCGCAAAAAAATGTTTCGCTATAAACTGTAGCGCTAAAACCGCTTTACCGATTTTAACGAAACTTGGCTAAAGTCTTCCCCTTGAAACCCTTTTAATTTTTGTGTATAACCTACTTTTCCGAAAACATGCTTAAAAATGTTACAATGAATTCAATATTTTATTTGACGATAACTAAAAATGTACAGAATTTTTGACCGATAATAACCACATTTATTTGAAAGATCAAAAATCATCGAAATCGGACGGTTCGTTGCAGAGTTACAGAGTTTTAAACATTTACTACTTTCTCTTCAGAAAAAGCCATTTCCTTTTGCTTCTTCACTACCGAAGACAGGCAAGCATTTTTTATTATTTTTATTGATTAATCGAAAATTTTATAATTACTACAGTAATTGAAATTATCATTTAAAGAAGTTATATGATTCTCCTTATGTAGGTTAATATTATTATAAGTTCTTTATATTAATTTTTTATTTTAGTTTTATAAGTTCAACTCAGAATGTTTTTCCAAACTTTTTAAAAGTGACAGATGTGCTTTGCTATTAATCCACTCATATGTGCTTTTTATTTTCTTTCTTATTCATTTTGGCAGGCTAAGCCACATCAGCGCGTGTCTTAAATAAAAATCGATGTTTTACTTTACAATATCGCAGTTTACTACTTACCATCTATCATATATCTATCATGTTCTAGGATGACAGAGACACCGTCGCACCCTCCTTCACCCGCACCAGGGAACCTGAGAGGGGCAGGAGCTAATTGGCGACTATTCCATTGAGGTCCTTTTGGAACACCAGCTCTTGCAATAGCTCGCAATCCTGATACAATAAAGAACATTGCCCTATCCTCTTCTTCCTGGTACATTCCCACATATTATTAGTAATTTAAATTATTAATAGAGTCGTTTTTATCCAAAGTGAAAGACTAATCATCATTGACAATTTTTCAGGAAGCGTGAAAAACTATATTTTCTGTTCCAAGTGTAATTTCAAAACAAATATTTAAAAAAAATAAATAAATTAAGAAATAATTTATTTACAGCATATATTTCCAAAAACCAATGTTTTAAAACAATAATTAATAACATTGAAACATAAATAAGATCCATTTTTGAAAAGAATTTACGCCAAAATCCATTTTTGAACAAAAAGAAGTTGATTAATGTTTGTTTTGGAAGTAAAAAATGGAGTGTGATTTGGAGGAAAAACTTAAAAACATATACTTTTTATTTACGATATTAGTACAATAAATTAATTTATTTTTAATTTGCAATTCAATAAATACTTTTGATGAATTATTTTTTAAAGAATACTTCAGAAATGTAAGTTTCATTACGTTCTTTAAAATAATTGGCCGGTTTCTGAAACTTATTTCCACATAAATTTTTTTAATATTAGCTTCGTTTTTGAAAAAAAATTTACCATCGGATTCATGGGTAATTTTACATGGAAATCGATATTTATCTCGTTTTCAAAAAAATAAAAAAATAAAATAGGGTTCACTTTGGAAATAAACGTTTCTATTATTTTATTTATGAGAGAGAAAAAAAATAGATCTGAGTGTTTTCTTACCCAGGGGTCCCCAGAAGGTGGTTTCATGGCGAAAAACATCAAAATATTTTAGGGAGGTATATTTTGACATGTTTTTGAATATTTGAAGGGGGCGAATTTCGACGGTGCTATCAATTTTTGGCTAAGGTAGAAGGGGAAAACATGGGAAAGACCGCTGCAGGTATAATTGTATATGATCTATGAATTTTCTAATTTTACCTTAGCTTGCTCTGTTTTTAAGAAAAAGTGAGCAATAAAATATGGTGGGAAGAGGGGGATGGTACGTTTTTGCGCCTTAGATCTTAAGAGTTTTAGAGGGCACCTATCCTTATGACATGGCCTATCCATTTTATCCTCTACAACCTTGCGAAGTTGGAGATACTGAAATTCTGATATTTACCATACAAATCCTCATTTCCGCCTAGATGCCAAGCTTTGTTTTCTTTTACTGGTCCGAAAATGCGTCTCAGAATTTTCCTATTGAAGAATCAAGCCTTTGCGCAACTGATTTGTTGAGAGTCAATGTTTCGCATAAGTCGCTATTGGCCTTATGAGACATTTGTACAGCCAATTGTAATTGTAATTGTATTTTATGTCAACAAAAAAGAAAAAAAATGAGACCATTAGAAAAAGAACTAAAATTAGGATTAATGTATTAGAGATTATGGAAGAAAGACGATTGGAGTGGTATGGACATGTTAAAAATATGAACAGGAAACGAATTCCCGAAACGGCATTACAGTGGGAGGCCGAGGATATGAAAAGAAGAGGAAGGCTTCGAGTATGCCAAGTCGACGACTGGGCGAGGAGGAAGCGATGGTTGGCAATCTCTCGCACTGATTGGATGGGATATTGATCAACAATGGCCTTAACATTACTCGTTTCAATTTCAAGTGGGCGACCAGACTTTTGATCATCGTTGATGTCAAATTTTCCTGAATGAAATTAAGGCATAATCTCCATAAATAAGAAAACTGCAAATTTTTCTATGAGCTTCTGCAGCACGCTTATCTTTTTTAAAAATAATACAACAAAATGTGCCGATAATGAATGATATTTTCTTACATATATTTACAATGCAATAGCAAACACAATACTAAGCTAGTTTTAACAAGAGTTAACAGATATAGTTGTTGACATATTACAAACAGGATAAACAATCCACCTTAGGGATTAAATCATCAGATAAGAGGTGTATCATAGTGACATAGAAAAAAACAGAAAAACCGGAAGGACTCATTTGTCAACCCAATATTAAGTAATATATAAACTTTATTATATATTACACGAACACCTCCACGGCGATGTTATACGCTCCCAGGAGGTATCGAGGATTAGGATTAATCCGCTGCCAATGGGAGGCTTCTCTACAACATTGGTCCATTGCTCAGCGACTGTCCAATGTGCCCGATGCCCTTTTTCAGTCGATCTTTGATTATTCTGCTGAGGTTGATGAATGTGCCGAGAGATTGGGGGTTGATCGGGGTATTCGGAATATGAGAGCTCTACGGCAGTCGCTTCGAGAAAATTCGTTTGAGGAATGGACCAATTGCTGGTGGCAGGACATTGGAGTTCGCGAAATTTTAAAGAGACCCCGAAAGCCAATAAATACTTGTACGATAAGCAAGTACTTTCTGGGTCTGAATGGTCAAATGCCCTGAAACTAAATATTAATTATGCTCCCCTGCGTGGAGTCCCAGGTGTCAGCGGACAGGTAAGAGAAGTTGGGTCCCTCTGTCGCAAATGCGACAGAGAGCCAGAAACACCAGCACACGTGCTTGGAAAATGTCCCAACAACTCCCTCCTTATAACACGCCGTCACCACAGAGTCAAGCATGAACTGATGAGGCTCCTTGAAGAGAGAGAATACGCCTGTTTCGAGGAAGTATATTGTATAGATACGGATGGATCCACCCGATATGCCGACATTGTAGCATTCCCTAAGACGGGAAAGTCGGCGATGATTTTGGATCCGACCGTGAGATATGAGACCAACGACCTCGATCAGGCAGAAAAAGTGGAAAGGGAGAAAAAACAGACATATGAGAAATGCATCCCCTTCCTTAGTGAAAAGTTCCGCGAGAGTTTCGGGCCGAGAGAGTTCCACGTGAGAGGCCTTTGGTTCGGAGCTCGCGGAACGATACCAGACTCAACAAGGAGCTTCATGGAGGGCCTTGGTGTCGACATAAAGGACGTGGCAAGGTCGGCAGAGAGTATAATCCTCGACTCCCTGGGAATCATCCACCACCATGTGCATGGGAGCGGATAGGGGGAGAGTTTGCTCGCGGGGGGAGGCATGCGTGTGTTACAGCATTTTTATATTATTATTTATTGAACACGTCCACTGTACTTAATGTATTTTTTATGTATTAGGTTAGAAATAGAGAGGAGAGAATGTGAGGAGTGGGAACATGTATAGGGGGAGAGAAGGAAGAGAAAGGGTACAGAATGATAATAAATGAATGAAAGAAATAGTAAAAATTATAAAATAAAAAAAAGAGAAAAAAAAATGAAAAAAAAAAATAATATATATATAATATATATATATATATATATATACGTATAAAATATTGTATACTATGCTCATACATATTGTTAATCCTACATAATTGTATAATAATTTTAAATAATGTCTGTAGTGATTGATAAGTATGCTGTGTTGTTAGCAACCCAATGTAATTGGGCAGCACCATTTTATTCTATTTTATGATAATAAAGTGATTCTCTCTCTAGTAGTAAATTATTTTATTATTATTGATATGGTCCATTTAATAGTTTTTTTTTCTCCGTTAACTTGCCTTAGGGTTTTCCCTCAGGCCAGAGGAGATGGCGGTAGATATTAACATCAGATTTGAAAAGACCCGAGACCGAGACTCGATCTCGTGATCTTTATGAGGTTGTAGCTCAACCTCTCTGACCCCGAGCACATTTAATAACTTTTTTGTCCCCCTCTTCCTTGCCTTTTAGGCTATACGGGGTTTTCCCGGACCAGGAGGTGTAATAATGATGATGTGTGGAAGGATGAGACAATTTATAAGATAATGTTAGAATATAAAACATTCTAAAAGTCAAGCGAGGGATTATAATGCCACAGTTAAAAATCCCTCCAGCAATGGGAAGCGAATTCGTAATTATTCTATTGCCACTCCGTCCTGGCTCATTTAATACCATTTTGATAAATAATTATGTATGTAAAATTCTCACTTTTAACTTAGAATTCGAGATTAAATCTTATTTTAAGTGAAGGGTTCCGCCATACATAGAAACCTGAAAAATGTCGCAATGCTCCATTAATAACAAGGCTCTAATCCTATGGCAGCAAAGTCATTGACCCATATTCAACAATTTGCCTTCTCCGTTTAACATATCTGCAACATTAATTAATTAATGTTTTAATTTCGTTATTAACCTGTTTTCTTATTTATAACTTGGGTATAAGGAAATAATGTATGGATCGTATTTGGGTAAAAACTTATAAATAAAATGTGACTGTAAACCATTTTATATAAAAATTTTGTCTTTAAAATTATGACTAAAACTATCCATAGTATGCATAATTAATATATTTTGAGAGTAACAAATACATTTTATTCAAAGTTTGCTACAAGGTAGACAAAGAATTGCTGAATTACCTGTAGCATACTAAGAGTAATATCCAATCTGGGTCAGAATTATAAATAGTGGAAGGTAACATTACAAATTTTATACACGTTGAAAAATTAAGAAATATTCAAATTGTGTCTATTTCATATGTAATGCTCAATTAGATATTTATTTAGTGAACTCCACTAAGGAATTATACCTCTTGTAAAAGCAGAAATTAGAATTTAACGGAACTGTGAGCATCATTAGAAAATTTATGAATATAAAAGAATAATTTTTTTCTAGATTTACAGTTTATGCAGGTTATGTGCTGTTATTGGCAAATTTTGAAACGCAGGGAATTTTCTTGAATAATAATGATAATGTGTAGAAGGATGATGCAATTTATAAGGTAATGTTAGAATATAAAATATTCATATATATATGAATTATGATATTTACGAGAGTATAAAAAAATACATCTAGTAAATTTATACAATGGATAGAATGACATTAAACATTTGTTGAGAAACTACCCATAAGTAGCACTCTAATAATATGTCAACATTAGGGGATCACGGGCCATCTTCTTTTCAGACACCGTGGAGGGTGATCATGGATTGAAGAGGAAGCAAAAACAGAAACAAGATGGTTAGGATGGTTATGATATACAGGGAAGGATATGTATCTGGATTGGGCCAAATCTGAAACATAAAGGTTTAAACATTCTCAAAGTCAAATACCATTTACTCTTATATACTTTTTGTGTTTTCTTTGACGTATTTGTGAAAAATACATGATCTTTATTCGAAAATTATGCTCAATGAACTATATCCTCCTAGATCGGTTATCGACATTGGCCGACCCCACTGTACAGCGATCACACCAATTTAACATCTTGGATGAACGAAATTGGATGCCTGGATTAAAAGAATAAATAGCTCATAATGAGTAACAAACAACTATGGATTTTATACAACAATATGTAAAATTTCTCAAAAGAAATCTAAAATTGACACGGAGAAACGAGGTGATTCTTACTTTTCTCAGTATTGGTCGCTTCATTCATAAAAATGGTTTAATAAAAAAGAAGAGCCATCAACATATCTCTACACTGTAGGTATGATATATTAGTAGTATATGTACTTAGGGGTTTATAGCACGTGAGTCATACAGATCCAGAGGAATCCAGAAAGGAATTTCATGATGCAAGTGGGGACCATAATTTGATGAGATTTTGGGGGTGGTACATTTCGAAAATGAATTTTCAGAATGGTAAGTTTCAAACCAGGGAACAAGAGGGAAAATACGGAGAAGACGGCAACAAATGTAATGGCACATGATCTACGATTCTTTACATTCTACTTTCGTTTGCTCTGTTTTTAAGAAGAGGAGAGCAATACAATATCTTGGAATTACTTATGTAAAAAGCCATACTTCCATAGACCCTAATTTCTCCATGGTACACCCTTCCTACAGTACTTATATCCCACAGCCCTGAAGAATCTACAACAATACCAGAACAGTATATTTATGAAGATTTGCAAAGGGGCAAAACTAGAAACACGACTTTGTTCAGCAACGCAAATCAAGTTATTCGATAACCTCCTCGCATCCTTTAATCCATTATTCCGATCCATCACTCCATCCCACCTCCTTGTCATATAGCAACGTCGTAAGAGTTCCATAAACCCCATCAACATAATCGTTAAACCCGCCTCACGTTCTTTATCCTCATCTATATCTCTGCTCCCTCTGGCTACCCTATATATATATATATATAATTTTCTTTCTACTGCTTTATTTACGTATTATTGTTATCATTAAAAGGGTTGAGGACCCTCAACTCCAAACATTTCAACAGGACCTGTAAATAGACAGGAAGAGATTTCCTTTTTCAATCAATACAACGCACCTTCGAATACCACAGGTAGAAGAAAGTTAAGGTAAATCACGTTCCATCACTATGTAATGGTCCGAAGATGATACTTATTTCATATTTTATTTATCAATAAGAAAAAAAAATAAAAAAGATATCTTGGAGGAAGGTGGTTCATACGCCATAGATTTTTGGGGGGATGGACACTCCTCTCTAGAATATAAATTAAGAGATGGAACTGAAACAAGTCTTATGAAGATGCGGGGATGGCAGGACGGAGTAACGCGTTTAGACTGTAAATTCCCTAGAGTTCGAATCCCTGTGTCGGAATGCTTTTATAACTTTGGTATTAAAACCTCGCCCTCTCCTCAGCTCCAGGAAAAACCTCGTGTAGCCGAAAAGGTGAGGAAGGGGAGAAAAGAAAGCCTATTCACTATTTAAAAACCATTAACGTTAACAACAAAATATAGTGAACCATAAGAGGCTACAGGGTGTAAATGTCCCTAGTGGTCGAAACGCTTAAATAAAAAATAAAATAAAAATGAATATAATATCAGGTGTAATGTGGAGGTATCCAGTAGCCATATTGATCCTACACGATTATACTCGATAGCGAGCATTATGATATCGGGTGTCGCCAGAGGTAGCGGCCCGTGGGATATGGGTTAGTTGAATAATGAGAGCAAAAAAACCTTGGGACCTCTTAGTCCCAATTAGTTTGACTCTTTTCTGTCTTTGGCTATTTTCTTTTTTTAAATAAGGACTGCGGTTTATTTATCCATCACAAAAAAGTGAAAGTCTATTTCACTAGTCCTTCATGAAATTTAAACTAAAACAGCTATCTATCTATCTATCTAGGTGAACTAGTAATTACAGGAATTTATTTTCTGCTATACATTTGAAATTGCTACTCAATTATGATGTAAAAAACTTAAATAAAATCTCAGATTTTACGATTGAAGTATGAGGTCTGTTGCAAACACTCGTTTTGACTATTAACAAACTCAAATGCTCAATAAAATGTTTCCGTTTAAATAACCATACTGCGCATGCGGCTGACATAGTGCACATATTCTGTTGATTATTCACTGTTTCTTTTTTTTTTTTTTAAGCCGGCTCAAAGGAGGCTTTTTAAGGCGTCAGTGAAAGGAGGGTTTCCACTTTATATCCGTTTTGAAACCAATCTATCACGATTTTACCATTTTCGTTTGTTATACATATACATATTTTTTAATTGAGAAATAATACATTTTGTCGAACTTAAGGGAATCGAATACTAAAACTGAGTGAGCATTTAAAAAATTCCGCATGTAAGATCTATTTTTAATGTTTCACCTCTTCTTAAAGTAATGTGCATATCCACAGTTCCTCCTAACAAAGTTAGAAGGGTGTAATATTGTATATATATTAAGTTGCTGTTGGAGAGATTCCTTTGACAGGTCTTATCACCAGCCGCCTTTTTGTTTCGAGATGGCGACCGAAAAAACCTTTATGCGTTGACTACAGCACTAAAACGGCTGTAACAGTATTATTCAAAACTTTCCTAAAGTATTCCGAATGTAACACTTTAAATTTATGTATATAACATACTTCCTCGAAAAAGGAAATGAAAAACGCTTTTTATTAATTCAAAATTACATTTGGGAATTATTCAAAATGTAGCACTTCAATCACATTATGGGTCAGATTATATTTTGGAAACATTTAAGTTTCAAAAACAATATAAAAACTTTTATTTAATCTCTTCCAGTATTAACAAAGATACTGTGTGGTTTCAGTTTTTTGATATTTTTGTCTATTTTCCATCGGAAATAATCGACTATTTGCACTGCTTCTAAAATTCGTCAGTAGAGAGCGGGGTAGCGGTTTCAATCGGTTTTAGAAGTCCTATATGACGATTCTGTAATTTTTAGAGATGTCAGTTATATTTATTTATTTTTTTACTGCTATATTTCGGCTTAACTAGCGGCCAGTGTTTGACCGAATAAGCTTAAATTAGGTATATAGATCTAATGTAAAGGAGCCTGGTGGCTCCTTTGATGAAAACCCTATCATAGGAATATAATATCCAAAAAAACATAATAAAATAGAACTATTGAAAACGTCCATATTATAACTTTATATTTAAACCATTAAAAGAGTATAAATTTTAATTTTATTTTCATTGGTTAAGTTTTTTTTTTAAAATTATTATATATAAAATAAATATTTAAAATTACCTATGTAAAGGTTTTTTAAGTCCTATACTGCCCCAAGATGAAGAGATTTATGCTAAAAGTGATATGTCCAGATATGATTTTTCTTTGAAAGCTTGTGCTAATTTGAAGGATGCCAGGAGAAAAGAAAGACAAAAAGAAAAATAGGTGCTCGCAGGGATTGAAAATTACAATTCGATTGGAGTGCTTATACCACCTAAAATCCAAAGTCACGGAAAAAAAATATTATTCAATTTTTGAACTGCAATCTGACCTTGATCAAATAATATTACTCAAAGAAAATCAGGATTTGGTCCTGAAGTTTTTGGAAATGTCGAGGCAGTGAGCACAGAATACAAAGTTCATTCTTCTGACGGAGCAATCATTTTAGGAGAATTGATCATTGTCTGACCATGAAAAGGAGGGTGAAATTGATGTTAGTGAAGAAACACAAACTGAAGAAAAAAAAGTTCTGATGAGATAAGTTTTAGACCATTCATCGCGCGACAAGCGTTCTGGGATCAGAGTACTAATACTTGGAGAAAAAAGACCAATAAAGAACTGCTTACAGAACCTGGTCAATCAATAACCCATGCTATGTAGGCACGGAGGTTGAGATGGATGGGGCATGTAGCTCGTAGCAATGTATCTGGAAGCCTCTACTTAACAATCAATGCCTCAGTACAAGGTAAAGTACCACGGGGAAGGCCAAAAAGTAGATAGATAGACAGAATCAACAAATATGCAATAGTGCAGATAAATGGAAAGAAATATCCTAAGAAAGGTAGGGAGGTAGCAGGCAAAAGATCTACATGGTCTCTAATGCTGACAGAAAAAAAAAATTAAAATATATATAAATTGTACTTAATACAAGGCATTAGGCTTAACTTTTTCCATTTATTATTTTGCTATTTATTTTCCCTGTAAATATGGCATATGAATCAAATCGCATATTTCATTACTAATATCCATAATTGTGACAGCATATAATATTACTTAAGTAATTTTTTTGGAACTGATACTCTGAGTAAGAAGTACCTAAACTTTGTTCTGGAACAACGTTCTATGTGGCAGACGAACGAGCATGAAAATGTCTGAAAAAAAAGTCTTTTAATCACTTACAAAAAGGGATGACAAATGATTTTTATGATGTTTGGTTTACTTTTAGCTTCTTCACTGTTACTTTTACTGATTTTGGAGTTTTGAACTGTCTTCAATATATATTTTTTTAAAATGAAAATTTACTGCAATATTTCCAACATTACCTGAAAATAAAAAGAACGTCGGCGGAATCATAGACAAGGACCATTTCAATTCTATGTAGCATTAAGTGACATTCAGCTTTTATTTTTATTGTTTAAAGTTTTCCTAATTTTATTTATAACTTACATTTCGTTCTTCAGGTTTCTCGATATGTATATTTTATAAACCGTAGATTTAATTAACTATTATTTTTAATTGGAAATATTGAAATAACCTTGATTTAACCTTAAACCTTGAAAATGAAAAAAAAAATAGAAATCTAGACAATTAAGGACAAAGATCTGACCACAGTATGGTCTTTAAGCGTTGCAGCTATATAGGACTCTCAGAAAATAACTTTGTAATGTCATTGCGACCTTAGTAACGTGATTACACGCAGAATAAAATATGCAATTTCGCAGTAGACTTAAGCAAGTTGCAGACCCAAAGGAACTATTGTTTGCTGTTTTTTTTTTCCTTCTTTAATACATAAAACATGGCCTTTAAGATTTGTCTCTGACCCTAAAATGACTAGGATTTTATAAAACTGAGGAGAAATTTTGCAGGTCATGCTGTTGGGAATATTTTCATTCAATTGGCTTACCTGCAACAATACATTTGGTGAATGTAACAAAAAAATAACTCTGAAAAAGTGATTTAGACACTTAGAAATAATGTCATATCATTGTAAGAATCTATATTTCCATTATACGAACAGGGTTTGCTGATTTTGTTTTTTGCTTTTTCAAAATAAATAGAACAAGATGTTGTTCACATATATCAGTCATCACATATATCAGTATGTAGCATACATAGGTATTAACAACCTCATGGACGTCATATCTGTTATCACATAATTCCTTAAATTTGAAAAGGCGGAAAGAATTTTTATTTTAATCCAAATGGTCAAGTAATTATTTTGAGTTCTCGCTGTTCTTCTAAACTGAATGCTTGAATGATGCGATTTTTAATATATCAAAACCATAATTTTATTCATCTCTCATGAGTGCCACAGTGTTTTTAAACAAAATATTATATTCTGCGATTCCTTGTTTAGTTTTCAAATGATGAGCTAGCTACTGTACATTTATCTATGTTTTATTTGCGTAAATACAAATCTAAGAGAGAAGTTTATGATTTTAATAGGAAAAATGTGGTGCGGAAAACACACAACTTTCACTTACCGCTCTACTTTGAACATTATTTTTTGGCAAAGTTGGGCTATTATAATAAGTGCATTTTTAACGAAACTACAGCTTAAAACTTATAGCAAACAAATCATTAATTAAAACAAAAATCCTATTAATTATATCAAAGGGAGGAAAAAATATACAATTTTCCATTCTAAAGTTTACTAAAATAAAATTACGAGATTTGCATTGCCTGCCGTAGGTCAAAATTTGTGACACTAATTGTAAGTAGATAATTTTTGGGATTTTACAAAGGGAATATTCATCTAATTATTCACTAATTAAATTTTTTAAATATTAAAGGGTGTTTTTTTCGGAATAAACGAACGTGATACCTAATTATTTAAATATAATATCAGATCTAGAATTATTAAACTTTAGTAAATGTATTATTCTTTCACACAAATACACTGAAATAGTTTTTTAAACAATGCCATTGCCTTGATTAGGTGGGTTTTAAATAAATTTTAAAAAGTTTACATTTAGTTAGAAAATTTAATTTTAATTTCCTTGAAGACATGTGATTTTCGTTATATAATATTAGTTTTCACAAATTATTATTTGTAATTTTTCGTCACTCACCATTACCTTTTACGACTTTCTATATTAGATTCTATATTTTTCTACCCAATTATCAAATTCATTCATATCTTATATTTAGCCATTTTTATAGTTTATCTCAATAAAAGAGAGTTTTTTTTTTGTTTTTTTTAAATAAACCAAATTAAAGGTACTGTAGAGGAAGACTTATGTGAACATTGAGCATTTATTTAAGCCCAGTAAAGTGACATAAATGTGGATAAGACCTAGCTGATATTAAAAACAACTTAATAATATACTGATATTCCAAGTTTAATTAAAATCGTTAGAGTTGTTTTCGAAAAAATCATAAAAATGTGTTACATCGATTATATAAAGTGCCAATTCCGGTTTGACGATTTTAACGAAAAAGTTGCTGTAACATCCCACGCATATATAAAACTTAAATACGTAATATCAGTTTCGTACGACTTTCCGTTTTTGAGCTACGCTATTCACAAACACACACACAGACCATTTTGCAGGACTTGGTTATTTGGACTGAGGGGACCTCAAAACGTGTATTTCCGATGAAAACTCAAATTTGAAAATTTTCACGATCGCAATACTTCCCATTACATATTACATATATAAGTAAGTAAAAGTAAAAATCATAGTCTCTACAACTCATGATCTTCAGGTAGGCAGTTAAAGTAAGGGTGTGTTTACAACATACAGATTGAAAATAGCAAAAACTCATAAATATCCCTCATGACTAAGATGTTGCTAGAAGATATTGCATTAGTTCGAATTTTAATTCTTCACATACAATTTTAGCGCGACGAACTATCACTAAATACCCAGTTGGTACGTTTCCTTTGAAAATTGTGGGTCATTTTATTAATGATAGAATTTTGGTATTTTGGCTTTGCGACAAAAAACATGCATATTTGATTTGAAAATCCATCGATATCGACAACAATATGTACTGCTTAAAAATTAATAGGGATATTGTTATTTATGTATGATTTCATTTCCCTAGAATTTTGATTTTATTTTTATCATAAAATGCACTAAAAATAACCTATAAATAAGATAGTATTTGATAATTTCTAGGAAATATTGAGCTGCAGTAGGCTTAGCTTCTAAAATACTTATTTTTCCCATAAATTAATGCATCTCCAATGTATTTCCAATTAATGTATCCCTTTGAATAAAATTGATATGTAGGTTTGTTTTTATGCAGAGGAATATCATATAAGACTGGATATATTTCAAGATTGTTGCACGTCTGAGCTTAATTTCCTTTTCTTTTTTAGTTCTGCTCATCATTATAGCCGATATAAATAAAGTAAAAATATTGAAATTTCGGATGTAAATTTTGTTGATGTTACAGAAGTACCTTTCAATGTCTCAATTTGGTTCTCCAAACGATACCATTTTCTTCTCCTTTTTTTTCTCTCTTTTTTAAGAGGTTTTACACCTCTATAGTCCTTCCTTATTTCAGAGAAAACATGTAAATTGTTAAAAAATGTAGCATGAAAAAATTATTGATTCAATTGACTTTAAAATTCTATTAAAATTTCTCAGATAATTATAAATAAAACGATTAAATCACTTTTATCTGTTTACTTGAGAAGGATAAGGGTGAAATACGACATTAGTGGCGGAGCTATGCTGCTCAAGTTTAAAAAATATATATATATATAACTTTTACAGTACGTTATTGTTTATATTTTGAAACACGATTGTGTATTATGTGCATACGAAATCATAAAGCTGCTCCTAGCCAGGGAGTACTATTTTGATTATTTATTTCTTCTTTATTTTCAGATCGGCTGGTATTTTAACAATAACTACTTTTTTTTAGTAATTACCTTTTTATGTTAACAAAACCCTACTAAATTTATTTTTATATTTATATCTTTTGGTTCCAAAAGAAGTTTGAAAATAAGGTTTTTGTACAAAAATGTTTTCCGGCTTTGGTTGCACATTTATTCTTATCAAATTTTGTTTTTAAGGCAAAGTGGGACAATATCCCACTGTTTCTATTGGGTATATATTTCTTACTATAAAATTACGCCCTAATTTAAGTAGGATGTACTTGAAGTAGTTTTCTCATTGAGCTTAATATTCTTCGTCCGATGCCCCCTTCAACACGGTCGTTTATTGACACAGTACAATACTGATAATTCGTAATACCATATATTTATTATGAATTATCGTGATTTTCGAATGAGTGGAATTACTAAATTCATATTAACGAGCTGATCACTTTTTATTGAAATTCCATATGTACAGTATGTTTTATTTTATTAAATGTACAGTATCATCAATATGAAAACATCAACAAGGCACGTTAAATAATATGAAATATAAATATTAACTCATTATAACAAAGATGAAATGATGAACATTTCATTCGCTTATAGTATGCAGGTCCGATTTTTAGTTTCTAAAATATTTTAATCCATATCTTCCATATAACTCATTATAATTTGGGTTTCGACACTATTTTTTCCTTTTTGCCTCTTTAAATTATTATTATTAAAATATTAATTTCTCAAACATAAGTTATCTATTTATGATAGACCTAGAAGCGATAAAAGAATAGCGAGATCGGTACGAGCCACAAACAAAAGGGAGAGACCATTATCAGATTATCAATTGTGAGTCTTGTTCCATGGTTAGCTCTGAATCTGTAACTCAAGCGATAAAATATAGTACGAATTATAAGATTGCGGACTAACCACGGACGCACCAATAGATATCTTCGTCTTACGGGAATTGATAAAGATGGAAAGTCTGTAAAGGGCCAGAACACCCAAGGCTCGTATTGACTAGATTCAGCAAATATAAAAGAGAATATAAAATATAAAATTGGGTAGAGAGAACATCAAGAAGATTTAAATGTTATTGAAGTGTAAATGTCCTTAGGCGCGTTTTGTACTTTGTTCGTAGAGAGTGAATTAGGTTAAAGTTGACTAATTGAAGTGTTTTTGCATATGGATTAAAATATCTCAAAAACTAAAAATTGGGCCTGCATACTGTTAGCAAGAGAAATGTTCATCATTTCATCGACTTAGTAATGAGCTATTATTTAAAATTGTATCTTAAAACGACGTTATCTTAAAGAGGTAAAAAGTGAATAAATAGTGTTGAAAACCAAATTATAACGAGTTTTATTGAACATATAGATTAAAACATATCAGAAACTAAAAATCGAACCTACATCATGTAAGCGACGAAAATGTTCTGCATTCGAACCTCTCTGAAATAGGATTTGCAGACAAATCTTGATGGTCATTTGTAACAATAAAAAAAAAATCTGTTATGACCAAAAAAAATCAATAATTTCTGTTAAAAGTAGAGGTAATAGTTAAGTTTGTGTTATGCAGGCAACAGATTTTCTTACTTTCACTAAGTTATCTTTTTTCTCATTAATCCCTTTCTAGACGTAAAAGACAACAGACTTATACGACGATATGGCCAACTATATAGACTACTCAATAAAAAATCTCAACATTCAGTTGAGAACAAACTATTAATCTACAAGACAATCCTGAAACCTATCTGGACCTACGGACTCGAACTGTGGGGACAGCAAAACTTTCAACATCAAACGCATTCAATCCTTCCAGTCTAAAGTTCTTCGAACAATAGTCGATGCTCCCTTTTATGTAACCAATAAAACCCTACACAATGACCTTAATATCCCATTTGTACTTGACCTAATCCCAGACAAATTTTCCAAATTTCACCAGAATCTCACTCATCATCCTAATCCTGTAGCACAGTCTCTATCTACCTCCAGTCATCCCTACAATCCTCCTCGGAGGTTAAAACGGCAGTGGCCCCGCGACCTTTTGTAAAAATGTATATATTGGAGTACTGGCACTGGCCAGATTCTTCACTCATGTCCTGAGCGTCTGTTGCTCTAGTGCCCTCCATCAGCCTCCACTGGCTTACTATACCAGTGACGCGGCTGGGAGAGAAGCACTGGGATCTCCTGGAGTCCTGCTTTGGCTTCCACAGTTGGGGGACAAAGCTTGATTCGGAGTCCCCTGGGCCAATGTAAATATTGTACATAGGTGTGAATGTGTTTTATTTTTTTGTTATTATTCGGCTGATCTGTTGTTTTAATTATCTTGTATATTACTTTATCTTTTATATTATATATATATTATATATATATATATTATATATATTATATTTATTTTCCTTTCTTATGTACATATTGTGTGAATGAATACTATAGCCCTAGTACCAATGCCCTTCAGTGTGGCAGACTGTATTAATACTCAATAAAAGTTAAAAAAAAAAAATCCCTTTCTGACACCAGGATATGTACCTGTAATCTTATATTGGAAATTGAATATCTGTAACTTCGTTAATAGTTGCCCGAAATGTACGATTTTTATAGTTTTGTAGGGAATTTCATTACCTTTAAAAAAAAACAGGCTAAACGGAAGCAATAAAATCTGTCCACTAGCTCCCGAGAAAATCTTGGCACAAACAGACAGACTGACCATTGGCTAAAAATGTGTTTTCCGGATTAAGGGGGCTCTGAAACGTATAGATCGGTCGAAAACCGCATATCAGAAATTTGACCCGATTGCAATACTTTCCTTACCTAGTATAGGTAGGAAAGTAAAAAATATATTTTAATACAAGCTTTATTTTATACGATTATCTACGATTGTTCTAGAGATACTACCAATTCTATTCTAACCTGAGTGGGGAGGTCGAGATTCATTTTTTAAATCCACCACGAAATAAATTTCAACCAGCACAAGCCGGATTCAGACCGATCTCACTAGACTTAAGAATGTTAAAGCGGTCTAAACACGGCCATCACCACCTCTATCTATATATAAACTGATAGTATCTTGAACTATTAAATACTGACGATTCCGTCGGAGCATAGACTTCTTTAGATTCCGTCGCGTTCGATAAACTGGCCACCTCCTGAATAGAAAATGTTATTTAACTGGTTGGCCAAGTCAAATAGAAATGTTAGAAGAGAATAGAACAGCGCTCAGTTACACAGCGGCGATTTCACGCCTGATGCAGCAACATTTCTGGAACCCTTTTCACCTCGCGAGTACCCATGCTCGCTTCTCCGAACCGCCTAGCGCTCAAAGCGCCTCGCTACAATGTGCACCATGCCTCCTCAAGGATACGGCTACGGGTTATTCAATATATTCTGCACTCCACCCGTCCAACTCAAAGGATGCGGAATCACTTGCTTTGAAAGGTTAACCTAAAGAATGCTAGGGATTTTTTTTTCATAAAGAAACCTTATTAATGGTTTAATATTAAAGCACATGTAAAGAGAGGACTTGGAAGTCGTAGATAGCGATAAAGTAATATTTAGATGAGTATATAATATTAGAAGTCTTAGAACACGGCCAGAACTCCGGAGGCGCGAAGCGGGTACTTGTCTCGATTTATAGAACTTACGGAATGGCAGGATCACAACCGAAATTTTTCAGCTAACCCATCAAGCATCAATCTCTGAAAGACATCTGAAAGATATGTTTTTTCAGTTATATTTAAGATATCTAATAGATGACCATTTTTAGATGACTTTTTCTAGAGGGCTAAAAGATTACTTCAAGACATAATTTTCACTATAAAAATGTTATGACATGCTCGAAATAATCATACGGTAAAATATACGTCCGTAACTTTAAAACAGATTTCATATATAATTGAGACGATATCTCTCTCATTGGAATGGAAAACAAAGAAAATTAAAACGCTCCTATTCCAATTTCTGTTCCAAAAACAGTCAGATACCCCCCGCTAACCTTTTATGTAAAATTACATATTATATACATAATGATTCACATAGTGATATATTTACATATAATCACTTAAATACTTATTGTCAGATTCGACTTTTTTTTAAATTATTTTTTCTACAGGAACCCAGAGTTTATTTCTATGAATGCAATGTATTTTTTATTTAGTTATATTTTTTTTTCTAAATTTGTCTATTTATGATTTACCACTGTACATAGTTTTATGTGTATATGCATGGTTTCAAGTGTTTTGTATATAGATTTTTTTTTAATTTTGTATATATTTTCTTTATTTATTTCTCTTTATTTTTACTTTTTATGTTTGTTTTTATTTAGGCCAGATATAACATTTTAATTTTGTACATTTTTGTTATTCTAAAGAGACTTTGTCCCAAAATAAAATTATTTTCTGTTCTATATTCTATTCTAATGATTAAAAATAAAAATATTTATTGAGAGATATTACAATCTGTCACAATTAAGGACATTTATAATAGTGTCCAGAGAGCATATACACTCCATTCACAATAAATAATACAGAAAAATAAAATTAAAAGTAAATGTATGTAATCTAAAATAAAATAAAATAAACAAATAGAAAATAAGCTAATGAAGATAACTACCCAAATACCAATACCAATACCAAAATACTTCTATACAATATCTACAAATAAAAAATTCATGCCCTCAAAAGCTGAGCCTCTCTCCCCACTCGTGGAAGGAAATACAGGATTCTAGGAGATCCAAGCGCCCTTCAGTTAGCCGGATTACTGGTATCAAAGACCATGGAGGCTGAGCAGAGGCGCTATAATCATACATACATGGCTTGAGTGGAGAATTGAAAGTGGGTTCTAGTGAAATTTGGAGAATTTCTAGGACAAATAGGATATTTCTGTGATAAGATCTAGGACAAATGGGATATTAAGGTCATTGTGTTTGTTAGGATTGAATCGGAAAAGCTGACTTCCTCAATAACATAACTCTATTTCTCTACCTTACGTGTTAGAGAAGTTTGAAAATAGTTTAATTAAAACAAGTTGTCAAAACTAATTTCTTCTAAACAGTCCAATATTTTCGTAGGCCACTAAATTATTAAAACTCAAACTAGCTTACTTTTCATCTGTGCTTCGTTGCTTACAGATATTAATAAGTAAAGTACTCCTGAAATTGACTTGTTTAAAGCATAGGTCTGAAGACTCATGAAAGTAAGAGGCCACTTTAACCATTTGTTACTATCATCTTTACTAACCAGTTGAGTCAAAATCAGCTTGATGTTCATGGACTCATTATTTCGATATGTTTGGGTGGAGTACACTAAACGGCCAAATATTTGAGCAGGCCACATTTTTCCTTGATATTAAGATCAAACTATCTCAAGATTCAATTTCAAAGCTGCTGGATGTTCATGAGTTTTAGTAACTCACTAAATTGACAATTTTACCGATCTACAGTTTGAAAACGCACCAATTACAAGCCAAAGAGTATTTTTACAGTTCTAAACTGACAGGTCACAAATATCGTATTCCGATTGTCAATAATGTAGAATCAATCATCATGGAAGATGTTACTGACACTTGTCAACATCAATCAATTAATCACGATAAATCTCCAATCAACGGCCGATGTTTATATCAATTAACTAATTTTAGTTAGGTTTTAAATTTATATTGATTTTTACTTAATTTTTATATCACATCTAAAGTTATTTGAAGATTTCGACCAAGAATGTCGGAAAGAGTTCGACGAACCCCGGTAGCCATGAACCGCGCTAATGAGAAGATGGTTTTGGCCTTGACTTCCAGAGAAAGTATCAGATCGCAACGCGGTGCTTCGTTTCGCTGCCTTCGGCCAGTCCGCTGAACTGACTTCATTAAATAATTAAGTAATAATTACAATTAAAATTCATAAATATATTTTTAAAGCTAATTTAATTACTATAAAATGTTCACCTAATTAATACATTCTATAATATTGTATTTATTTAAACAATTACTGCAAATCGATTTCAAGAAATATCACAATTATTTTTTTTGTCCAAACAATATAATTAGTCTTCTAAAAGCCATTTTTTTCTACAACTTAGATTCACGGCTTCTCTTTTTGTACTCCGGTAAATATAAGAAAATTCAAACCCATTCTCGTTAAATGATAAACCATCGAAGCCTTCTGGTTCCAGTTTTAATAAAGAATGTTTTTTCATGTTATTATAATTACTATTAATAATGAATTGTAATTATAATTATTATAAAAGGAAAGGAGCTAAGTATTGAAAAAGACCGTTGATAGATATTTTGTCTAGATTTATGTGAATCCAATGAGGGCGTAGACTTTTTCGGGCTGAAGTCACTCCCCTCAAAATGGAAAATCAATTTTCATTTGTCCATATATGTTTCTATCAGTGATTTGAGCTAAATACATAAACAGTATTAATGTCTTACATTTTTAAATTTCAGCTACTAAATGTAACCACGTGTCAAGAAACAAAATATAAAAACTCAGACCTGGACAAAAAATATTTTAATTGTTATTTTAAAATACAATGTATTTTAATAAATAAGTATTTGAATTGTTTTCATAAAAGCATTTCGAATACGAAATTCCAAAAATATTTTGTATTATAATTATATAAAAAACAAAATACTTACTAGTGAACGACCAGCATACATTACAGAGAACCTGCCCTATTTAGTAATTTATATTGTATATTTAAAATACAAAATAAACTACATCTTTTTTATTTTAGTATCGTATAGGGATCTCCTGGAGTTCTGCTTTTCACTCCATAGTTGGAGGGGCAAGCCTGCCTCTAGTTTCCATGAGTTTCGTCGTGTGATTGTAAATATTATATATAGGTATATGTTTTTTCTTTATTTTAAAAGTTATTTTCCTTTATTCATTTCCTTATTTTTAAGTTATTTTATTTTATTTATTGTATATACTTCTTATTATTATATATTTGTTATAATGCTTCTGTTTATTTTATATTTTTTGTACATATAGTGTGAATGTGATCGTACCTCGCTATAAACAATGTCCAAGTGACAGAATGTTGTAATATTCAATAAATAAATAAATAAATTTTAAAAAATGTATTTAATTTTTAAAACATTTCACTTGAAATACTGCCCAGGTCTACTGTAAATACAGTAATATTTAAAAAAAATATATAATTCATTTATTTTTTACAGGCCTTCATGAGCCACTTAAAACTTTGTTTCATATAATTTATTTATTCTTAATTTTGTAACAAAGTAAAAAAAAATTAAGCCTGGATTCACTACTTGATGGGAGAAAGATATAGTTAGAAATCTGTAGAAGTTTACAATAGTTTAATAACTTGAAGTAACTTGAACTGACAATAGATTTATAAATTGTTTATTATTTATATTTATATATTACTTTTTTGTGAAAAGCCGTTCAGTAACATTTATGAAAATTTGACCATTTAATAATTTGATTTATTTTCTCTAACTAAAATTAGAGCGAAATTTGTGTGATTAATTTTGACATTTAATAGGTATTGTTTATTTTCAGTTGCAAAGATAAATATGATTGAAATTTACCAATGTTTTCTTCGATGTTTAGTTGTATTACAAATTCCGAACAGCAACGTTTTTCAATAAACTCGCGAATGAATTAACTAGTCCAGTTTAATCAAAAATTAATTTCTACTCAAAGAAAAGTATTGAGTGGAATTTTCAATTTCTAATCATTTTAAACAACTTTGCGTATTTACAATGTTTGTATCGTAAAGAAGCTTATATTTGCGTTTACATTACTCTTTCTATCACATCGAACATATTATTAAACAGATTTGTTCTTATCAATATTATTGCTACAATATAACCTTAAGACGGTTAATATATTGGGCCTATAATATTGACTGTGGAAAAGGAGGCCAAAGATAGCCAGTAGGCTTACCTTTCTCCAGGTTGATTATTTTACGCATTATTAATTTTTTGTTGCTAAAGTTTAGTTAAAACATTTAGATGTAATACTCCTATTAAAAGTAAGCGACCACTTGGCAGTAATGGTATGTGATTTATTACTTTCAATTTTCCACACCAATTGAGCGGTTTTATGGCAGGAAAGAAATTAGAGCTTCAAGTTTTCCTGAGATTAAGCCTTATAAATAACCTAATGTTGTATACGCTATAAGAAGGATGTAATTAAATAACTATTTAATTAGTTAAGAAACAAGTTATGAGTATTGTTTTTAGAAAGTAAACTTTATTCTGGGACGAAGTCCCTTAAGAATAACAATTATGATAATAAAATAAAAACATCTGGCCAAAAATTACATGTTATATTACTAAAATTGCAAGATATTAGTAGGCCATAACTCATAAAACATTTATGAGAAATTTTATATATAATCATTTGAAAGGCAATTATCTTTATCTAATTTCTGAGATAAATCGTTTTATCAATCGAGATACTTGAACTACTATAACAAGGAATGAGATGCTCCGGGGTGGCGGCATAAAAAGAGTAAATAAAATAGGGGCAAAACTATTTTATTAAAAGCCAACGTTTCGACCCGACTTTGCAGGTCTTCTTCAGGGCTTTAACGGACAAGATACAAAAAGATATTGAGAACTGTGTAAGTTACATAATATTCAGACAAAAAAATTATAAACAATGTGAATAAACATTATTTATTAAAATAATAACAAAATTTATTAAAACTTACTCACATAGTTTATAATTTTTCTCTAAATATTATGTAACTTCCACAACTCTCTATATCTTATTGTACCTTGCCCGTTCTAGCCCTGGAGAAGACCTGCAAAGTCGGGTCGAAACGTTGACTTTTAATAAAATAGTTTTGCCAATATTTAGTCTTCTTGTGACAGCCACCCCGGACCATCTCTTTGCTTAATAATACAACGGTCAACTATTAAGTATTCAATTAAACTATAACAAAATATGTTTCAGTATTTTGAACTCAAATCGTTTGAAAACATTTAAGGATTTTACTGGTCTAATTACAGCCGTCAAAGCTAAAAATCGGTCATGTTATTTTCTCAAAACTCATTTAGTGGTTTGATAGAGGAATACATTTTACTCAGTAATTTTTCAGAATTTTGAGCTCAAAACACAAGAGATCTAACAGAATAATTTGAGGTATCAAACTTAAAAACGATCGAGCCGTTCGCTAAAAACAGCATCACAAAGGTTGTAACCAATAGATAAGACACATTGTATTTATTAATGGGTCAGTATTTTTAGCTCAAATTGTTTCAAAACACTCAGGCGACCTCACCGAATAATTTGAGCCATCAAATTTAAAAATCAATCCAGCCGTCCGCCCCAAAAAAGGGTCACATAGCTTTCAGCGGACAACCCAAACACAGAGCCATCGTTTCGCTTCGCTTTTTTCATCAATAAATCAAGGAGTCTTTTTTAATCGAGTTTCATAAAAATGTTACTTTTTGCTGGATCGTTCTAGTGAAGTTAGAGAAACGACTTTGCATACTGTCCTGAGAGTGTTAAATACCAAAGGCGTCGATCTCTACGAGACGGTAAAGGTTAAGATAAATCAGAGTATCATTCCATGATGATAATGTGCACAGCTAAGGCATCGATGTCTTTTCCAAAACCATGGAGCTTGGCACGAAAGCCCTCAGCAGTTTGAGCAGACGTGATTTAGGAGAACACCGATGTCGAATATTTGGATATTACATTTCAGTCACATTCCAGCCAAGAAAAAAAAAAAACCTTTTGTTGGCAAGGTTGCTAAACTATAATTACTTTTTTTTGGGAGGGGGGAGTCCTCCCCTTCCTCGCCTTTAAGGCTATACGGGGCTTTTCCGAGGCAGTGGGTGTGGGCGGGAATTTAAAAGACCGGGATTAAAAAGAGTATCGGGACGCGAACTCGTGACTATTTGTATCATAAATCAGGTAGCCAGGCAACGGCGATGTAGTGCACACACGTTAGCCCTTTCGGCTACCCCGCCTACCTATTTCCAATTCTGAATTGAGCGGATAATTCGCGATTACTAAGCATTTCACGTGCACTTATTTTAAATATACCTGGATTAAAATATTGTCAATCGATTCTCTTCCAATAAACCGAATTTCAAGCATAGATATAATTGTGTTATTATAATTATAAATGATTTTCTCAAAATACAATCTTCGGTGGATTCCAATTTATAAATCAGAACAATCAGTTTAGAAATTTATAAGTCAAAATTCTAATATCAAGTCCGTCAGTATCCATTATAGGGAGCTTCCAGTATGTGGAAAATCATAGTACTTTCAAATTATTTAAAATTTGATGGATTCTATGAAAACTGTCCGTTAAGGAATGTTTCAATATTATGGTCCCCAATAATCGAAACAGAACGACACTCATGTTAATGCATAAATATGTTTTTGGAAAAATGTCAGCTGATTTTGCTACTGGATTTTGGATTTTGCTACTGGATCAAGTGGTGTGGAAAGGAGATTTTAAAGGACAAACAGGCGGTACTGCAAGTTCTACAGGAGAGAAAGCAATCTTCTTTAGGGTAAGACCGTTCTTTGAAGTTAGAGGGTTAAGTAAGAAAGCCATGGCCGAGCGTGAAATTGGACATATAAGGGTTATCCATTTCACGAAGTCGAAAGGAAGCAATCTAGGTCTCTTATGTGTGGTTGCAACTTGTTTCCTTCATAGGAAACTATAAAGAAAAAGTAAAGCAGTGATAAATAATATATAATAAATATGTACAAAAATAGAAGTATTTAATTTAAATGATAAATCTATCTAAAAAAATCATGGAAATGCAATATCAAGGTTTCCAAATTTATTGAGATTGAGTTTATTTTTATTTATTAATAATATCAATTTGATTTGACCAGATGTAAAAATATATCGGCCAGTGCTATTATTAATAATACATAAGCTTTACATTTTTTTTTCCTTCAATTTTTAATGTTCATGTGTTGTGAGTTCAAAAATAATAAGAAAATAAATGAACAAAACAATGAGAATAAGCTTAATAAATAAAAACAACAATAAGAATAAAATTAAGGGAGTTACCCCATGTCCGCGTAACGGCGGACCAACCCCTCTTTTACAAATTTCACAACTGTTCATTTAATTGTACTACACATTGCCCAAATTGTATAACTATAATTTACATGTATTCTATACTTCAGATTGTATTATTTTTGTGTTATACGTTATACATAAATAAACGGAACGGAACCACAGTTCAAACAAATATTTAATTTCCGTAAAAATCTATATTTTACATAGCGACTTATTTAAAAATTTATATTACTATATAATTATAATTATTATTATTGCCCATTTGTAACCATGATAAGGCAGAAATAATTCTAGTAAAAAGAAATATGGTGTATCCGTTTTGGTCTGCCCCCCTTTTTCATATGTAAAATAAAATATTACATGGTCACCACTACAATTTTTATATATAATAAAGAGACATGAGAATAATCTAGTTACAAAATAATAAATAATATAAGAATAGGGATATATGACTAACATAATAATATAAAAGTCATGTTTAATGATAGGAGTATATGATCAAGAATAACATATTTTGCAAAAGTACATTTAATAATAGTAAATGATACATAACCCAATGTATTGTATATATATATTATATATAGTGTATATATATTATATATATATATTTTTTTTTTTTTTTTGTGGCATTACACAAAATCCTATTTATTTATTTATATTTTATTTTATGCAATTTGCACCTGCACTGCTGCGCATCTAGCAAATTTGTTGTATTTTTATTGTCTTTGTGTAATTGCTTGATTTTTTTTATGTTGATGTTTTTATTGATTTAGTAGGTCTCTTGGCCATTTTCTTCTTAATCTTCGTTGCTCAGGTAACAGGGAGCAGGAGATAGAAAGAACCAGAGGATTGGAGTGATTTTGAGTTGAAGAATGAAATGTAGTGTATTTGTCGTGGATGTAGGATTTTACTGTTGGGGTGTTTAAGTCGTTATGTATAGTAGTGTTTGAAATGTACCAAGGTGCGTTAACAATTTTTCGTAAAATTTTTGATTGTGCTGTTTGTATTTTGTTTATGTGTGTTTGTTTTGCTGAACCCCAAAGTTCTGCCCCATATGTCCATATTGGTCTCAGTAAGGTGTTGTAAATAAGTCGCTTGTTTCGTAAGTTAAGTGAAGATCTGTAGTCCAGAAGATGTGAAAGTTGGCTATATCGTCTGGTAAGTTCTTGTCTTTTTAATTTCGTATGTATGTTCCAAGTAAGTCTTTTGTCTAAGTAGAGTCCAAGGTACCGTACATAGTTCTTTGAAGGCACTGGATTATTGGCAATCATTATGGGTGAACATGAGGCTTTCCTAAGAGAGAAACTAATGTGGGTGGATTTTGTACTATTAATTTTGATTCTCCAGTTTTCAAACCACTTTTCAAGATCATGAAGATGGTTTTGTAGGGCAATTGATGCGATAGTAGGATTTTTGTGTAAACTTAGAATAGCAGTGTCGTCAGCGAAGCAATAAATGGTGGTATTAGGGTGCTCAGGGATATCAGAAGTATATATAGAATAGAGGATTGGGCTTAAGACGCTACCTTGTGGTAGGCCTTTGTGTTGGGGAAGGAAGGAAGATACAGAAGAGTCTACGGAATTACAGAAAAATCTATTAAGAAAATAGGATTGAAGAATTAAAAAATAAGTGGAAGGTAAGTGCGGTTTGAGTTTCCATAATAGGATGAAGGAGAAGTGGTAGGTTTTGAAGGTTTAGCAATCATTTTGATTGTGGAGAGTTTCCAAAGGAGAGGAAAATAGGTAGTACGTAAAATGGAGTTATAGATGTGTGTAAGAAACAAAACAGCTTTTCGAGGTAGGTGTCGAAGAATAAAGGGAGCGATTAGATCATAGCCAGGAGCTTTTTTGTTTGGTAGTCTATTTAATTATGGAAAGGTGTACAGTGTATTTGATTATATCGTATATTGTATTGAAGATGATGAAATCAATTTGGAAAAAAATATATTCTGATACTTGTGCAAAAAAAAAAGAAGAAAAAATTTGAATTAATAAAATAATCCTTAGTCGGATTATTACAAAAACAAATAAATAAACTATAAAATACATTTCTATTATCAACGTTTAACGTACAGTGGCTGATAGATACGGCATGATTATGGTACCTTATTGTATTTGTTAAAAGCTAGAACCGACAACCTGATGTTATGTTAATCACAAACAACTTTTTAAAAAAATATTATTATTCTTTGTTTGTTTTCCCTTTCCTAGCCTTTTAGGCTATACGGGGATTTTCCCGGGCCAAGGGGTGAGGGCTGGTTGTTAATGCCAAGTTAAAAGACCTCCTTGGCACCGGGACGCGAACTCGCAATTCTTTTTACGTGCTGCGCGCACACGTGTTGGCCTGCTTGCCCACCCATTAATTTTAGCAAGCATATTCAATTAATGATTATCAGTTATCTTTACAAATATCATATCAAAATTTACTCTATAGTAGGATGTGCGATGATCAAAGAAAGCGAATCTTTTCTTTATCGATTGCCCAGTGCCTGCTCAATCTTTACGAGAGAGGCAACTGCCATAAAGGAAGCGATTTTGCTTTGCCAAGCTGATAACCACCAAAAATCAGTCATTGCAACTGACTCAATAAATGTGCTTCTGGCAATCCAAAGCCAAATATCTAAACATCCAACGATAGTGGATATTTTAGAACTCATTTGGATTAGTAAAAGGGCAGGAAACGTAATAACTTTCATTTGGGCTCAATCCCACTGTGGTATACACGGAAACGAACAGGCAGACATCGCATCCCGAACGGTTCGTACGCAAGTTAACCATGAGATAAAATCAATATATTATGATCCTCGGGAGTACTGGGTGAGGCAAGCGAAACTTCAAATATAATAGCTCAATGGAATGAAACATGGAGAAGGAACCCCTCTAAACCCAATAGTGCTAAATGGTGTGCTAGTAACAGGCGGTCTAGAAGAGAGGAAATTATCCTGAGCCGCCTCAGAATTGGTCACTGCGAATTTACGCATGATTACCTTCTCCACGATCGAGGACCACCTACTTGCTTCTGGTGTGGATCTCTTAGAACTGTGAACCATATACTGGTGAATTGCACACATTATGCAGTTATCCGAAAGAATATTAACATGAATGAGACTATCAGGGACGTGTTGCAGAATGCGGAAAGAGAAGTGGAAATCTTACTGGACTTCTTGAAAACAATTGGTTTCTACAATCGAATATGAAAAGTGTGAGTAAGTTGAGGATTGCCAATGACCCTAGCGGGTAGAGGCATACAAACAAATAAATTTTGTTTATTTAAAATAATCAACCACTTCACATTATAATTGACAATAAAAAATGGCCAAATAGATGCTACGAATAATTTTAATAATTAACTAAAGCAAAAATAAGGAATCGTAATAGAGCGTATACCCAAAAGGTAAGACCAGAGTGTTAAAATATTCTTCCGTAGTAATCCATGTTTAATATAACACGGACTCCGATAATACTATATACGTATACATTAGAGGTTTTTATAAATGCTGGTGTTGGTATTGCTTAACATTTAATTGAATATATTACATCAATATAAAAAATTAAAATTTATATTTATATTTATTCAGGGCAGAGGGAATTTTTATAGGAGTAATAGCAGACATCAAGACCTACAAAAAAGTTCACTTAAATAATGGACCAATTCTTTTTTTGATAACACATTGCATATGGTTGTGTAATTCAGTTCTGTATTGCCTGAAGTGCTGAAGAGTACAGTTATTATTCTCCATTTATCTTTTAAATGGTTGATAATGACCAAACATTGCATCCCAAACTCTTTAATCACACATCACAAGCCTTGAAGAATGGTGTCGAAACTGGAGGATTAAAATACATTATAATAAATCCCATCAAATTACCTTTACCCTTCGACGTAAATCTATGACCTCATGTCCCACAGTATTTTTGAAACCATCTCAGTTTTGAAACCTTACAATTTTTCAATGAATGATTGCAATAAAATTTTTTTTTTTAAGTTTAAAGTTGGGTGTAAACCCCATTTTGAAAAAAATTCCATGAAAATTTAGACAAAAAAATTTATTTTTCGATTTCAGTGAAAATTGGTATTTGAGTGTTCATCGACGTGCGAAATAGAAATCTCAGCTTTGTTTCTCCTTAAAAAAATAATTTAACCCACTTTACTCCTACGGCCACTAGAAATTGTTTTTGTTTCGGAAATAATGCTTATCTATTTCCATGAAATTTTTATTTTGTGGGCAATTCAGGGATCTTTCAAATACATATGGGTATTATCAATCAAAAATTGTGTACTTTTTTAGTTATCGGCAAATAAAATATTGAATTCATCGTAACATTTTTTCAGTTTGTTTTCGGGAAGTATATTATACACATAAATTAAAAGGATTTCAAGGAAATTAAAAGGAAGGCTTTAGCCAAGTTTTCTTAAAATCGTTAAAGCCGTTTTGGCGCTATATTGTATAGTGACACATTTTTTTGAGGCTTTGAACAAAAAAATATTTACATTTTAAATTTTTTTACATATATAAAATTATCATAAGACAGAAGTATTATGCCAGGAACCTTCGCAGGAGTGTACGGAACAACTTCCCAAAGTTTCATGGCGATCGGCTGAATGGTTTAGTAATGCATAAAAGACAAACAGACGGAAAGACAGACATACATTCATTTTTATATATATATATAGATATTATAATATATAATATAGATACAGTACACCAGTTGATTGTACTACTACTATTTCTGTCATTTGTAAAAGGTCAAGTCCATTGTATAACATTATTAAAACAATTCCTCAATCATTCACTTGTTTTGGAAAATTTATTATTTAGTAAAACAAAAATGTGTGTATGTTTTTTTATTTATAAATAGCGAACTTACAGTGACAAAGTATACAAAAATTGGAAAGGAATGAAACTTAACGTAACGCTCTCAAGGAGTTGGAAATCGTAACAAATCCGTGCATAACTGGCGACAAAATTAGGGAGATACTGTGCGTTAAGGCAACGTCACGAGCTACGAAACCTTTTCCTACGTCCATCTTGCGTAGAAAGTTCTAAGTATTTATTTCAAAGAGGGATGACAACGGTTATAGACCATAAGGTTTTTGAGCTCTTAAATATTTTTTAAAATATCTATGAATTATGAATTATGGGCCAATTCTCATTTTACAGATCACTACTTGCATAAATTATATAACTCTTGATCAGGGATGGATCCCAAAATTAATACAAAAAAGGACTCTGTTCCCAGATCGCTCCGGTTATACGGAGGATTTTTCTCTCAAATCTTTCGATACTTCTTTCTAAGTTTCTGGTTTGTGTCCAAGTCTCGTAGCCGTATATTAGTGGCTTTATCATGGCATTGTACACTCTTCATTGTACACTCGCACCGGAGCAATCTGGAAGTAGATTAGTAACGGATAAATGGAAGGATCAATAAAGAACTGCTTGCAGAAACTGGTCAATAAATTTCTCATCATTTGATGGCGAGTAGTTAAAGGCATATAGAAAATAAGTTTATCCTGGGACAAACTATCTTGATAATAAAAAAGTAGAACAAGATTAAAAGATTACATCTGGCCTAAATAACATCAACAGAAAAAAAAAAATAATGTAAAGAAAATATAAGGTAAGCATTCTATATACAAAACAAACGAAACTATGTATAAAACAATTAACACTATGACAAGACACTTAAAGCTATTTGCACTGATGGACCCGTATATACTTTTAAGAAAACAATAAAGAAAAAAAAAATGTATTTTATTTTATTGAAATTTACAACTGTATTACATGGAAAATACAACAAGTAAATGTGACATTGGTAACATGACGTACGTGGAATAACATGAAGAGAAACAACCCATTGGTAGAACTAATTAAAGTTCTATATTAGAAGATTCCGAGGCCATCTTCTTTTCAGACGCCTCGGAGGGTTATCAGGGATCGAGGAGGAAGCGAGGTTTAAACGAGAGGATTCGGATGGTTTTGCAGTTTGTTATGGAAGGATAGGTATCTGGATAGGGCCAAATCGGAAACATATGGAACATTAAGGTCTTTATGGATGATTTTATTTGTGACAAAGTAAGGAGCGAGGATTTTACGAAGGATTTTGGATTGTAAGGATTGGATACGAGAGGAATTCGATGGTTTAGTGGAGCCCCAAAGCTCAATTAAAAATAAAAATATATTAAATTCTTCATTGAAATAAGATTTGTGTTTCTGTTGAGAAAAGAGAAAACGTGACAATATAAAGTGTCTGATTAATATTTAAATACATTATCATTTATATGTTGATTAATATATGAATACATCATCATTATTTCTTAACGTAACAATAGGCAAGAATTTAGTTGAGTATAAAACATAGTAGTTATAAACAACCAATAGATGCGTTTAGTGACATCAAGAGCAGAAAAATCTTTACCATATAAGAAAATTAATATTCCCAGCAAAGAATAGCATTGATGTTTGACAATGAATGGATATGTTTATATGAAATAAATGCATGTTTTTGGGATAGGAATTGGAATGAGAGGGTTTTGAATGTGGATATGGAGTGGCAATGTCGAATTTCAGTAGGTAGGGAATTCCAGAAATTGACAGAGCGAGCAATAAAGAAGTTTTGGAATGAGTCTGATCTGAGAGAAGGCATGTAAAGGTTAGGAGGTCGAGATCTTTTGGACAGGGAATGGACTGAAGATTTGAACTGGAGAAGATTGTAAGCGTAAGAAAGACGATGATTGTTGATGATTTGGTAGAGGAACGTACCTAGGAAATATTGTCTTCGAATTGAGGGGAAGAATCACCTTAACTCAGCGTTGTGGTGAGAAACATGGGAGTATCTTGGGGCCCCGATCACAAATCTTACGCAGCTGTTCATTAGTCTTTTCAGTCTATCGCGGAGCTCCACAGAGAGGCCATCATACACCACAGCTGTAGACAAAGTTGTTTATACCTAATATTGTTTATACTTAAACACTTCTTAGCTTAGTTTTGATATAAAAAAAAAACTATAATTAATTACAAAATTGCAATAGATCAAAAAGTAATAATAAAACAAAATATCTTCAAAAAGAATTTCACTGTATCGATATACTAATTTCAGCTTCTAACTACGTCTAAATTATTTATCTGCCAACATTTTAATCTCTCATTGAATCTTCTCTCCTTTAAAAAAAAAACAACCAGAAAAAGATTAAAATAAATGATTGAGTTAGATGTAGTTAAAATACATGGTCCAGCATGAATCAAGCATCAATAGTGTCAATTTTGTGTACCCCTGAGCAATCCGTCAGGAAAGCCTCTACACGACAATAAGTTTTTCAACAATAGACAAGACACCTCGCGGAAGACCAATAGAAAAATAGATCGAATACCCTACAAGGCGATAGAGCTACATGTAGAAAACTCGAAAGAAATGACCCATGATAACAGGCTGCAAAATATCTACAAGGTATCTAATGCAGAAAAAAATAATTTTTTTTAAGGATTCTACAGATTCATTCAATAAAAACCTGCTTACAAAACAAAACAAATCTTTAATAAATAAAACGTCTGGTAAAAACAAAATTAGAAAATAAAAACATACCTCTGAATGCAATAACATAGAAACAAATAAGAAAGCAAGAAATCAACTAAAACTAATTAAATATAAAGTCGTAAATTAAACTACTGTAATCTGTGAGCGCTCACTACACTGCATGCAGGCCACTAATAATGATAACTAATTAACTAGTGAACAAAAAAAACAATGTAGCATGTTAAACCATTGTGCTAGCTAGCACTCGAAAAAACAGGCGGCTAGAATCGATCTCTCGATCCAAAGAGGTTGCACCAGCTTGCACATGATATAGGCTAAGTTGTCTTGGAAGTTTGTCATTAGACAGAACCCTAACAAATTATTATATTTAATTTTGTGTTCTTTTCATTGTTAACAAGTAATCATAATTCTATTATTTTAATTTGCTTATTTTTATCAGATCCACGAACGCGACAGGTTCGGAAAAATTTCATTTGCGAACATAGATCGTCACAACTATTCATTTTGCTACGTTATATACGAATATGAATTGTTAGTTTTGTTTTTTTTTCATATAAAAAAATTTTGTTTTAATGAGTTATCGTATTTTAAGATTGTAAAAATACAGTTGAATGAACTATGCGGGCTATAAGTGTGCAGTTCCGTTTAACTGACATAACTTCTCGCGTGCACATTCTAATGACATCCTGAAACGCTAGAACGAACCTGAAAGGCCGACAGCCATCATGTCGAAAACCTATCATTACTGCCCTGGCAATAGCACCTGCTACACTAGTTCATTACATCTAATTGTCAGGAGGAAAACAAGACTAGAGAAAGTACTGAGAGCCGAAGCCAAAACACCTGTAATTCTAAAGAACTTTTTTTTAAATCAAATGAAAAACGTCTACCCAGTAAAGTTTGCACACCGTTTTCGTTTGCTAAAAAATATCTATATTAACAGGTCTAAAAATTTTCTTATGAAAATCAAATCTGTGGAAGAAGCCGTTTTCGGAAACTCAGAAATCCCTCAACATATACGGGCTTGATATCATCACAATACTAAAATGTGAAAAACTTCCGCATATGCAGATTGCATAATTCGAAATTATAAAAAAAAAATCCCAGTGCATACTGAATATGTATCTAGCTACTGTTAGTGAAAATGACGTATGTAAAAATTAAGTGTTTAACACGAGAGTATAAAAACTAATTATTTCTTTATGATTATTAGTATAATTTTATATTTTATTGCTCTCTGCTATCTTAATCTTTGCTGATATATACTTAATAGTTAAGTTTTCACTCGTAAAATTGATAGAACAAAAAATCCATTGTAAAAATTCAACTTTTTGTTTGTTCGGAGTTAACGAGAACAATATTTTTCTTCAGTCAGAACAAAAATAATTAAGCTGGAATAAAAAAAATGTGAATGAAGTTGACACAATTTTGATATTTAAGGAGGAAATCCACACCACGACAAGCTATTTGAACTTCAATGGCAATAAACACAATCACAAATACAGTTTTTTTTTTTTATAAATTCAGAATAATAATTACTTTAAATTTATTGAAAATTACACGAAATCTAATTAACGCCAGTTAGTGTCGAGCCAGCAATGTTTGGAATCGACCAACCAATACAGTACCAATCAATTTTTTGAATAAAACCTAAAATTTTATAACCCCATAACAATATTGTAATAACAAATTCCCACTCCATATGATCAGTGCCTTTAACATTTCACAGCCATTATATTGTTAACAATTATTTATATTAATTTTATTTATTAAATGCAATTCAATGAAATTGATACCAAGTCATTTCTATACTGTTCTCCAAATTTCCTTTAACGTTGTTTAAAATCGAATGAGCCGTTTTCAAACTATATATAGTGAGAGTTAGGTTATACTCCCACTCCATATGATCAGTGCCTTCCACATTTCACAGCCATTATATTGTTAACAATTATTTATATTAATTTTAATTATTAAATGAAAATCAATGAAATTGACACTGAGTAATTTCTACACTGTTCTCCAAATTTCCTCCAAGGTTGTGTCAAATCGAATGCGCCGTTTTCAAGCTATTGACATATCAAATAACACATTTCCTGATCTGAAAGCGGATGTATTTTTTGGGGGGTAGAATTTGAATTTGATAAAATAGAACTTGATAAAATTCATGTCTATTTCATTTTACGTTAATCAATGTCTAAATTTCCTCCAAATTTGAGCCAAATCGAACTTACGGTTTAAGAGATGTAGAGGTATCAAGGAAAACACGTTTGAGCATATATACTGACTTCATCTTTCCCTCAAAAATAAAAGTTATTTCTTAACCTGTTATATATTACTTGATATTTGAATACTGTTTCACTCCTCATGTCTCCAATTCAGGAGCTTTATTAATAGACTAAAATTATTTGTTCTCGACGATTTAAATTTTTTTATTGATACCCAAGTGGCGGGGAATCCCGGGCGTGCTCCCTTAATTCCTGCACTGAAGGTTAGTATGACAGGGAAAGATTGTTCAATTCATAAGATTAGAGATGGCCGATAGTCGATAGTACTATCGATATATTTATAGTTAGAAACTACCGATATTTCTAGTGACTATTGATGATCGTCTCTTTCTCTTAGACATTAAATATTTTAAAAATTTATTATTACACGAAACATCGTAGAAGGTGGGCATTAATATGTAGATAATTGTTAAAATTTTATAGTATAGACATAACCTAACCTTTTTATTCAACAGAAAAAATGGCGTCTATTATTTAAATAAGATAATAATCTCCACCATCATTTGTATTGATGCACTTCCGATAAGAATAAAAACCATTAAATTTAGGACTAACATTTTTATTTAAAATATTTCAAAGTAGGCTAAATCGATAGTATTTGGCTGCGGCGATGAGCAGTTTCAGCAAAATAAAAAAGCATTAACGGTTGAGAGTATAGAATGGCGGTCGTACGTTAAGCAATACAGTTGGGTGCTATCCTTTCCCCATGCCAGACGTCATTATTTTCATTATTTCCACCAGAGTGATTAGCTGACTGTCAACAGTTTGTTTACAGATGCAGATTGATATGTTTAATAAGTTTTAAAGAAAAATATCATCATCTAAACTTCATTTTAAAACGATTGAATTAATATTATTCTTAAAGAAATAATATCACTTCTTAATATTTCTAATCATTTATTCAAATGAGAGATATAGTGATAATAAAACAATGTAAAAATACAATTTTTGATAATGGAAAATTGTTTTAAAATGTCACAGAAATGGATAGAGCGTCATGGCATGTTATTAAAACCATTCATATCAATAGATACACCTGCGGTTGTGTTGATGAAAAAATATATTTTCTTTGCCCCTCCTGTTTGTTTATTTTTATTTAAAAAAATAATATCTACAATGATCCTACCACCCCGATTTATTATATTTACAACTAACATTATCAAATGAAATTTAGAAAATTAGAATATTGGAAAATGAAAGGCGTACACTCTTTCTTTTGTTTGACTGCTAGTTCAAACAATACTAATCGGGTGAAAAAAAAAATGTCCTTTTTAACAAATTCAAAATTTCAAAGGACTGTAAATATTTTAATCCCATTTAATAATTACCAATTTTTAATAATCCCTTTAGAGCATTCTCTATGCTTGTTTAATCTCATTCGACTTCTTAAAAAAAAGCCTCAGTTTAGTTATTTTTTTCAAAGAAGAAACATGACAGTGTCCTACAAAATTCTTGTAATTTTAAGTCATTACAGGAAAAAAAAAATCACAGCCACTAAAGCAACTCGTGAAATTATTAAATATGAAGGGAAAGATGTCCTTGACCAGCGCACTGCACTACGTTGGTTTGAAAATTTAGCAGTGCAGATACGACATTGAAAAGGAAGAAGGGTTCCAGGTGAAGATTAAAGGATATTGATCAGGTTCTGCAGGAAGCTGTTGCGCTGAAAGATTCTGTTAGTCGCCAACTACTCTCCATGGGGAAGATGAACGAGAGCACCATCACGAACTTACTCCTCAGCAATCAGCTAAGAGGTTAGAAATTTGTGAAAATTTATTGAAAAACTCTTCTGATATGAAACTGCTACCTCATCCACCATATAGTCCAGAACTCGCACCAACGGATTATTACTTATTTAGATCCATGGCCCAAATTTTTTCAAGAGAAAAAATTTGATAACTGTGTGGAAATTGAAATTGCAATCCAAGAGTTCTTTGACAGCCATCCCAATGAATGGTATCAGCGTGGGATCTAGCAATTGGCTAGCAGATGGCTAATAATGCTAGATAACAATAGATTATACTTATTGTATTTTGAGTATAATTATTGATATAATAATTATTGAGTATTTATTGTATTTTAAATCAAATAAATAATAATACAAATATTTTGTAGAAAAAAAGGTCATTTTTTTTAATACACTCTATTATACATCATGGCAGGTGTTTCTGGTTTGAATTCGATATTTATAGAAATTAAAATAATTTATTTTAATATATAAATGTATTTTTTCATCAGTAAATTTGTTAATTGTTTATGCAATAATTTTTATTAAGGCCTAAATCTGAATATATCTTTACGAATGTATCCAACATCAATGTTAATTACTGTTATGAAGCTTGAACTGTTGGGATAACATCGAATTATCATCATTGAAAAAATAGCAACTTTCATCCATCCGTACATGGGATAATTCAGTAATCAGTTTATTACCTTTAAGATAATATAATTAGTACACATACGGTTTATTGAACTTTTAGTGAATTATTTTACTATGAAATATATGAGGAGAGGAGAGGAAGGCTGCGGCTCAAGTCATTCGGATTTAGGTATATTTGAATTTTTCGGTAAAATAATTTAGGCGTAATAAATAAGCTTGTTCCTTCAACCTTTAAAGTATGATTTACTCTAGCTTTGTTTAAATTTTAAACAATATTTCATTTAATTTTTGTCCGACATGTGGAAAAAAAAAGAAGAAATGAAACTTATCATGGTGTCTATTATCATCAAAACAATACTCCAACATGAAAACATAACCTATAACTACTGTACTGCCTACAACTTCACTGCTTTAGAAGCGGTCAGGAAGGAACAGTATTGATATAATGTCATACCGAAACTGCGCAGCAGAGCCAACGAAATAAGCTCCTTTCTATTCCACTATAGCAGTGATCCACTGCCAGCAGTCGCCGCGGTGGGCAGTACCAGCGAAATAGTACCTTTTCCTGGTTTGATTAAGTTAAACTGTTTACTTAAGAAATGTTTCTCATCCAGAGGTTTTTAAGACTCCCTTCGTATCCATAGAAACGTTAGCAACAAGGACTGAGGCTCGTGGCGTTTCATAACTTATCTGCTGTTTCCTACCTGGGTGGACAAAGAAATAATGGCTGAACAAGACGGATAAATAATTTTTTTGTTTTTATAGGTTCAGAAAAAAAAAGAAAAACAATTCATTAATTTCTTCAGTATCATCTCAAACCTACCAGCAAGTCCACGTTATACGAGGAAAACATGATAAAATGAGATGTGCCCAGAAAAATCTTTTCTAAATCAATGTCGCACCCTTATCATACCTTGAATTTAAAACGATTTTTTAAACAGAAGTAAACCTACATTAAATAAGATCTAATTATTTTCTTTTTCAGTGTATTATTGTTTTTGAACCATAAGAATAAACAAATGAAAAATGCAAAGCTAAACTAGGTCAGACATTTATATAACATAATACAATTTTAAGTGCCATCATACATAATAATAGTGACGGTAAAAGCACTAAAAACATCAACTTCCTACATAGTTACGAAATAAAATCAGCATAAATAAAGCTAGTATTCGCCGTGAAGAGGGGACAGCTAACTGGGACAGTTGCTTATTATTCATACCATTATTCAACATGGCACCTTCCAAACCTTCGATCCAAAGTATTTATATTTAAGACATTTTTAGTTACTTATTAACTAACTATGGTAAAGCAACGCGTATAATTGTGTGTTTGGATTGTCTGCTAAAAGGTATGTGACGATTTTTTGAGAGAGCAGCAGGACCTATTTTTAAGTTTGATTTCTCAAATTCCTAAAGATGTGGGTTTTGAAAAAAATTAAGTTCAAAACAGTGAAAAATAATTTATTATATTTCATATTTTCTTAAATGTGTGTTCGGTTTATATCATATGTGTAAAACGTCATCATATATGTTGAAATAAATTGTCAATACTTAAAATATACTTAAAATCCTATTTATCTCAAGGGAAAAACGCTCTAGATCAACTCCACTGGCTTTATTACCAGTGAATCGGTTGATATAGTAGCGCAGAGATCTACTGGGGTCTTGCTTTTGTCTCCTTACTTGGAGGAACAAGCATGCTTCGGAGTTCGCTCACCTGATTGTAAATAGTGTATATAAGTGTTTTTTTAATTTACTTAACTTTAAATTATTTTATTTTATTGATTGGATATTCTTTTTGATTATTACAATATTTAGTTATTTTGCTTCTGTTTATTTTATATTTTGTTTGTACATATTGCGTGTGTGTGATCTTGCTTCCCTATAACCAATGTCCAACTGACAGAATGTTATATTTAATATATTTAATATATTTAATATATATATATATATATATATATATATATATATATATATATATATATATATATATATATATAAATCTTAAGGAAATATACTTCCATATTTACTTTAACTAAATATTAGATTGTTAGAGCTACGAATATTCAACATTAGTGCAGTAGTAAGATATGTTCCACTACACATTAAGGCTCCGATGTATTGGTACTACTACACCAATTTTAGATATTCGTAGATGACAATTGCCCTGACAATCTATCAAGGTATTTAAGTAGATATGGAAGTATATTACCTTAGGATGGATAATTTATCTCAATTTTTGTGGTTTCTTATTATTATTTTTTTTGTGCCATGATGGCAGTTGTGGAAAATGGCTACGAGACCTGGACACCCTATAATGAAATATTTAAAAATTCGAGAGATAAATCCTCCACACGATAACCGGAGCTATCTCGGACCAGAGAACTAATGAACGGAGGAGAGAGGCTAATAAAGAGCTGCTTGCAGAAACTGGTCAATCAATATTTTATATATGGAGGCAAAGAGATTAAGATGGGCTGGACATTTAGCTCGGATGGAATTTAGTGGGACGGCCGACTCAGAAATGTTAGTGCGCCTTTATGGCTGGTATGCAATGCCTTCATCAGTTCATAAAATATTAATTCATGATACTATAGGTAATATCATGATTTAGTACCTATCGGACAGCGGAGTGAAGAGGCACAAGAAGATAAAGATTTTAAGCAAACACGAAGACAATTTTCACAAATTTGACAGCAATTTGTCCCTTTTAGTTGTATTTTCCCCCAAAATAATAATTTATTTCATTGTACCGATAGTGTTCGGAGAGTGGTGGAGTATCATTTTATATTCAGAACATGATTCTGGCGGTTTCAGGTATGCCTGATACAAAATATGAATATATATATCTATCTGGAACCAGGCTCCCTCCTCCCTCCACCACAACCGTTTGCCTAGATACACTAATTCCTTAGATCTAAGCCATTTTTCGTCTAAGTCATTAGACATAAGTCGCACCTTTACAGTCTCTCCAAATAAAGTAAGGGGGTTTCACATTTAAATAGAGTTTGTATAAATTAAATAGAGTTTGAAGGTTGTCTTTTTTTACGGGGATTGGGAAAGTGTTGTAGGAGAAACTTTTGGGGATCTCAATTTTCTTGCACCCACTCTAAGAACATTTTCATGTTTTTTGAAGTCTTATGCACCTTTAAAGCTCTTTATAATAAAATTAGAAGGTTGAGAAGGTTTAGGGGATTTGAGTTGGTAATAGGAAATTTCTTTCTTGGAGTATCAACTTTTGATTTAACTCATCTAGTTAATTTAGTTTAATTAAGATATGTGTTTTTTTAAAATTTGTATTTCACTAATATTCCGAATCCGTTTTGAGCTCTAGAATATTTATAATACCAGGATATAATTTGATAAATCCCTATTGGGTAATCCAAAGTTAGTATTCGTAAGTTATTACTGCAGTATTCTTTCAGCTTCTCTGGAATTCCCAATGGAAAGGGTATTTTTTTTACGGATTCTGATCGATATACAGTTTCAAGACAAATTTATTTCGGATAATTTTTTTCTATTCCAATTATTTTTTTTATTATCTATTGATTTATGCTTCTACCCCGAAGGTTCATTTCGTGTATTTTTATGCACGGTGGTCAAACCTAAAGTATTTTTGGCGACGATACAGAATACAATTCAGCTAAAGGTAACCAAGGCTACTGGACAGGGTGTCGTTAAACGGCCGTTGCGGTAAACGATTAAAAAATGCAAGTAATTGTCGGCTTTCAGATATTTTACGGGTAATGATTCCGCATGAACCCAGTTGATAGAAATAGTTGAGAAAATATATTTTCATCATTCATTGTCGATTATTAGCAAAATATGTACTACCGGATTTTCGTTTCTCCCAATTCATTACCGGACGTAGAGATTTTAGATCCAAATTGTATAGATTCGCCAAAGACTCCCTGTTCGCAATGCGTGCAATTTCTAATATTGCTGACCACTTAATAATAAGCACTGCAACTCAGAAGAAAAATAGTTATTTACGGTCTGAAAGAGAACAACATAGGATAATACCCTCAGTTTTGGCACCCTTAAGGAAATTTTAAAATGTGTTTACCCGTTTATGATCGCGTGGTACTTGGTTCGACAATCGCGATTCTGTTAGGTTAGTAAAGATCTCTAATTTCAAAATATATATGTGAAACAGTCTTTTATCAATTTTTGATTACAGTAAAACGGAAAATGTACAAATATTCGTATGCGCCAGTTTTCGGCAATCTGAAGTACCAGTTTTCGGAACTCCTTACCCAAATTTCAAAAACCCAAAGAATTAAGTCTGGCAGCTTCAGAATCAAAGAAATACAATGGTATTGTACAGGAATTTTTATTTCTTGGAAAAAAAGTAAGAGACGTGTCTGGATGACACCTTTCAGGTTTCCAATCTTCTAATTCATTCGACCAATAAAAGTAAATAAATAGTGATGTTAGGATATGTGAGAGCAGGGAGGATTATGGTGGCAACTGGGTATTTTACCTTCGGATGAGAACTTTTTGTGATTCGAAGCGTTCATGTAAGGCTGGAAAGTGGTATTAGAGGTAGACTGCTTCCATCTAAGTACTCCTAGCATTGGTGCCGGCATAATATTGGGAGTAGGGGTACTAGCAGATCCAGAATTTAAATTTAATCTTGAACTCTTATATATATATATATATATGTATATATATATATATATATATATATATATATATATATATATATATATATATATCGATTATTACTTTGGAAGAAGAACAAAGAAACTAACTATCTATATGAAATGGTGTTTTAAGTGATTCTTAAAGTTCGATTCAATTTAATTACATGAACAATAATATTTTTAGAGATAATTTTTCAATGTTTTTTTCACGACAAATGGTTAAACTTTACCACTTACTACTTCAACCTTCGAGTTTCGAGCTTTCGAGCCTCCCCACCCCTGAGGATCCGCCTATGGGAGAGAGTGTGAGAAAGTGCAACATGATAACAGTGTTCAATGCATATGAGTAGGAGGGAGGGTAAATATCTAAATATAGGAGTAGCTCAATAATAAAATTATTACCTTTAATATTATTTGAAGTTTTTTTATAGATATGCCAAAACTTCGTAAATCCTTCATCAAATCCGATGGTTTAACCATTATCATAAAGATATGGATTGTCCTTCGGTTGTGAATAAATAGGTACAACTCCAGGAAAAAATTTATTAAAAGCCGACTTTTCGACCAGACTTTCAGTCTTCATCAAGCTAGAACGTACAAGATAATAAGAAATATATTTAAGATAACTTCTTCGATTCGAATATATGGATAAAATGACGTGAAAACACTTGTTGAGAAACTACCCAATGATAGCACTCTAATGATATGTCTACATTAGGAGATCACGGGACCATCTTCTTTTCAGACGTCTCGGATGCTTATCAGGAATTAAAGGGGGAGCAAGCTTAGAACGAGATGGTTGGGATGATTCTGAAGTTTATTATGGAAGGGTAGGTATCTGGATTGGGCCAGATCTGAAACATAAGAAACATTAAGGTCATTATGGATGGTTTTATTTGTAACAAAGTAGGGAGCATTGAGGATTTTACGAAGGATTTTGGATTGTAAGGATTGGATACGAGAGGAATTCGATGGTTTAGTGTAGTCCCAAAGCTCAACTCCATAAATCCAAATAGGCCTGATTATAGTCATGTATATGAGTCTTTTGTAATTGATTGGAAGTTTAGAGTGTTTGTGTAGTAAGTGCTGAAGTAATCGGAAACGTCGAGAGGTTTCTTGTTGTTTCAGTCTGGTATGAAAAAATAAAGAAAAAGTAATTGTATTAGTATTTTATAACTCAAATATTATAAATTAATGTTACTATATAGTACACACAGAATTTGAATGATTTCCAAAGTCCCTAAAAATCAAAAATATATCCAAATTGGATAGAAGGTGTAAACTCTGAACATAATCCAGATAAGAAAACAAAAGGTGCGAAACACCTAAGATATTTAAGGTTCTATAACCTAACTCAGAGGAAATAATCGTTACTCTTCAGACAAGATTCTAATAACAGTGGATGGCCTAATGATAGGTTTGGTCCACAAGTTTCTTGCGATATTCCCAAATGGGTGATAATTCTTTCAGCAAGAGGAAGTGTTCGATCATTAAGGGGAGGAAACTGAAACTAGTATTTTATGAACTAATTAATTAAAATAATAAAAAGTTGTGTCACTTCTTATGATGCATTCCCTTCTATCTGACTCGATTTTTAGATATGGCAGTTTTTATCCTGACTTGTTTTTGCTCATCAACTTAATATTTTACAATTAGATAATTAATTTCTAACTGGTAAATCAAGATTAAAAAGTCAAAGTCAGTCAGCAATACAGCTGTATATAATATAATATTATTAAGGTAGTGTATTTATCGCACACAACTGATGAAGCTTAATTAAGTTACCACTAGTATACAAATAACTAATTAATTGACAAGTGATTAGATTGTCCTATTGAAAAATATCTTTCCATTTTAATAGTAATACAATAATAATATCCTTAAACTTATACTAATCCACTACAATCACTTAAAACCTAGTTTTTAGTTATATCATACTTATAGTCTGTGGTACAGACCCCTTTTTATCGAATTATTAACAGCCACCTGAAACTTCGTAAATAGTTTCATCTCATCGTAACCAACAACTATTTTATTTACGAAAAATCTTGGAATTGGAGTGTTTGCAATCTGAAGGTGGGCAAACTTTGTCTATTTAATTATGTACTACTACAAGACAATACTGAAACCTATTTGAACCTATGGACTTGAACTGTGGGGGACAGTAAAATTTTCTAACATCAAACGCATTCAATCCTTTCAGTCCTTCGAACAATAGTTGATGCTCAGTTCTATGTAACCAACCAAACCCTACATCATGACCTTAATATCCCATTTGTCCTAGACCTAATCCCTCAAAAATTTTCCTAATTCCAACAAAACCTTACATATCATCCAAATCCAATTGCACAATCCCTATCTAGCTCCAGCCATCCCTACGATCCTCTTCGAAGGTTGAAGCGGCAGTGGCCCAGAGACTTGTAAGAATATATAGGAGTTATGGCAATGGCCAGATTCTCCACTCAAGCCATGTATGTCTGGTTTATTTATTTTGTTAGATTGGTTTATTTTTATTTAGTTTAATATCTTTTAGTTTAAATACATTACTTTAGTAATGAAGAGAAGAATAGTTGGAGTGGTCAGTCAAAAAAGAAGGCAAAAATAAATGATAATATTTATTTTTACATATGCCGACGTTTCGACCTGAAGTTCAGGGCATCATCAGGGCTAAGAAAAGAACCAGATAACAAGGTATGAGAAATATAAAAATTACAGTAAAATGCAGTTGTTAGAATAATGACAATAGTAAGAACAAGAGACAAATAATAATAATAGGTACAAAGTGTGGAATGATGAAGTAAACATAGTCAAAAAAGGTGACATAAGTATTGTAAAGGGCATCTTAGAATAAAATGTAAAACAGAAAAATATGAAGTTATATAAGAAATGGAAATAAATAGTAAAATTAAGATATAGTGAATAGAATATTTAGATAGAAAATTGAGATGTTGTAAAGTCTATCAATATGTACAGACAAAATATGAAATAATAAAGAGTTAAAATTACATTACTTTAGTATTATTATATTGACGTTTATTATTTTTATTTATTGTATGGTGTGAATGAGCTACTCTGTATCACTATTATTATTGTCCTTGAATGTGACAGATTATAATATCTCAATAAAGAAGTTTAAAAATAATACGTACTAAAAACTCGTAAATAAACATATCCTTTCTACTTGGATCGTAAGACAATTTGATCACAAAATCGGTAGAGAAAAGTGGGCTTCAGAAATATTGAGCCCTTTGGCGTGACCTACACCCGCGAATTTTCAAAATAACGAAGTTCTATAGGACAAACGGCCCAAGGTTTTTTTAGGCCAACTATTTTATCGATTTTGTGATAAAATTATCTTACGATCCAAGTAGAAAGGAGATGGGTATTTACGAGTTTTTAGTTGCTAGTTAAATAGACAAAATTTGTCCCCCTCCAGATTGAAAACGCCCCAATTCCAAGAATTTTTGTAAATAAAATAGTTTAGGTTACGATGAGATGAATCTATTTACGAAGTTTCAGGCAGATGTTAATAATTCTATAAAAAGGGTTCTGTACCACGAACTAACAATTTAAATAAAGGTAAAAACGCTGCAAATGATTTCACAATAGTTTATTATTTCCAAACAATTATACATCTAAAGTAACATTACCTTCCGAGTTACAAAGAAAAATAAACAAAAGGTGATTCCAATTATTGGACTAAACTTTTTTTTTAATCATTAGTAATTAGATAAAAAGAAATAGCATTACATCAGTAAAACATTCAAAATTTAAAAACCAAACCAAGGATATAACATTTGGAGTAGAACATATAAAAAAAAAAAAAACCGGAGATCATATCTTTGCTCCTAACTGTCCAATTTTTTAGGAAATTTCGTAAACTTTTAAAAAACCATATTCAATATCAACAAAAAAGTATAAACTTTTCGAGTTATTCGGAAATTAACTTTACCATCCCTCGTAACTTTTTTTCCAGCTTCTTTTCGTTGAAGTATGTTATATAGATAAATTTAAAGGGCGTAGAGAAAATGACTTTAGCGAAGTTTCATTAAAATCGGTACATTCGTTTAGGCGCTACAGTCTATAGCAACGCAGGTTTTTCGGCCGCCATTTTGAAACTAGAAGGCGAATAGTAATGTCGTTGAAGGAGGATCATCCTCGGGTGACTTCTGATTTTACATCCAAATTCGAAGAAAATCGGTCCAGTAGTTTCTGAAAAATGAGCGGACAGCGGACGGCGGACGGACAAAAATATTTTCATTAGTTTTTCGAATTCTACGCATCCTGAAACGTGAAACCTCAAATTTTGAGAGGGGATTAAGTTTTTGAATTTTTCGTTCGATCACAATGGTTGATTATTGAAAATAATAAACCAAAATGATATTAAACAACATTTAATTTTATATCGATAAAATAATTAGAAGGTCATATTTTCGGATAAAGATGATATCGTCTGGGTACAGAGGGATAATGGAGTATAGAAGGTTGTTAAGAACGATGTCGGAGATTTCGGGACAGAAGGGGTTGCTCACATCTAGGCCAAAAATTTGGTTAAAAAGTTGTCTTTGGAAGGTGAGGTAGCCTAATTAACAACATAGATGAAGGGGTTCGAGATATGAGGAGCGGTTAAGTGAGGTGTGGTGTTCAACGATAGGCTAATTGTCATGTATAATTAACAAAAATGTATACATTGAATGTTATAAAGTAATATTATCGGTAAGTCAAACTTAGCTAAAATGTTTCAGCAATTATATTCTTTACACCTTTTTTTTTTAGGTTTTATGTTGACATCCTGACCGCTTTTCGATGCTGGGTTAATGGACTCTTTAAAAGAGAACTTTAAAACGTGTATTGCCTTTCAAAACTTGGACTTAAATTTTTACAAATAAAAAATAAAATAATGAGAAAATATTTATATTAGGTGTAAAGCCAAACTATTTAAAAATCCATTTCCTTCAACTTATTTTAAAAAAATACATTAATTAAATTTTAGAAACATTATCGCACTGAAACGAGTTCTTACTTTGGGTCCTACATTAAAGGTAACCTCTCAAACTGTTCGTCTTGTTTAAGATATTTATGTGTTTTGATATTTATTTATTTTTTATTATCATGTTTACTTTCATAGATATTTTATCTAGACATATTGAAATGATTATTATCAGGTATAGGTATATTTATAACAAATGAGAATTTTAATTTTACTTATTTCCAAAATATTAAAAGGAAGAATTTAAATAAATTAACATTTAACATTATGATAAAATTTACCGGGGAAATTAAAGATCGGCCAATAGTAAAATAAAGTAATATTCGACAAAGAAAATAATCAATAACCACACGAAGCCGGCGAAGAAACCGATTTCGTTTGGCCTGAAGGAACGTGAGATCAGATCTTTTTCTTTCGACCAGCGGTGCAGAACAACCATTGAGCAGGCTAACTTTTTACATGTTTATTTTCTTACTTTATCACAATGTATTCATCAATTAATATATATATATATATATATATATATATATATATATATATATATATATATATATATATATATATATATATAATCTCAGATCAAAAATACATATTTATATTCATTTGTCTAAATTATATTGACTAATTACAAATAAACAAAACTTGTTGGCCCGTGTGAATATCTGGCTTTGTACGAGTATATTGATCAGTCAATAAGACAAAATATAATACTCGTATAGAGATAAGTTAGTGCAATGTATTATGAGATAGATGAAATAATTTTCTATTTCTTGGAGGAATCACATTATTATAGTCATGATGATAAATAAAATTATTTGTACATTACTGCAGGCCATATATTTGCTAAAAACGTATTGAAAGTAAACTACGTTTTGAATTATTAGCAAATAAAGTTTGACTAATGTAGGACAAAAAAAAAGACCTTTAAAAAATAATATATTAATATTGTAGTGCTGTATTGAGGTAGTTACCATACTAACCATTTTACTTTTCATTTTAATTTTTTGTTCTACAGTTAAACTCCTCAGGATTTTCTCCTACTTCAATCTTATAATAACCGTTGGAAAGTTGAAACATTTTTCTTCAAAACCATATGAATAATGTTTTAATTTAATTCCTCCATATGTAATATAGACATTAAATACGTAAAAAAATATCTTAGAGAAATAATATACCGGATGTCTCAGTTCTAAATGGGCAAACTCTTGGGGATGATTCTAGAAATAATTTTTTTAAAAAGTTCACTTGATGCATGAACCGATTCCGAATGGAAAACGATTTAAGACCGATTTTTTGGTTTTATTGAAGTAGTTTTTTATTAAATAAGAAAGAAATTGCTCAAAACTGTACAATATAAGTAAATTCTATGTACACCATCGTAAAGATGACAATTTTTTTTTGAGAAAACAGTGATTAAACTTCTAAGGTCAATGACAAAAAGGACATTAAATTTACTTGGGTCAATGAAAACAGGGATGATACGGCCGATGAACTGTTGCAGTTGCAGTAACCATACAAGCGCAGCATATCTCTGTCATTGATCTTAGTAAATTTAATGACTGTTTGTTTTAACAAAAAAATGTCTAGTTTACGATGGTGTATTTAGAATTCTATTATCTTGTAGGGTTTTTTTTTAGCAATGTCTTGTTAATAAATAAAAACATGACCACCTTAAGCAAAACATAAAATTGGTCCTAATTCTTTTCCCGCTCGGAATTGGCTAATGACCTTTCAAATGAACTTTTTCTGTTGGAAATTTCATCTAGAACCATATATCATACATGCGTTAGCATCATGTTTTTGTATACAACTGATTGTAAACAATATTGTATTGTCAACAGTTATTTGATTTGTCCTTCCATTTTAGAGAATCGCCTTACAGCAGAATACTACTTATATTTTTTACTATTTGACTTACAAGTAACATTAGGGTATGGTCTTTTAAACAACTGAATGCGAATGCACTTCAACATGAGTTCTAACTCATTTAGCTTGTAAGTTGGGGCAAAATTTGGGTGAAACGTTCCCAGACCTCATAATACTGGATAATTGTTATGGGGATGATTCAAAGGTGAAGTATATAATATTTATTTTTAAATTTATTTATTGAGAAATATTACAATCTGTTTCAATTAAGGACATCTATAATAATATTCTGAGAGCACATTTATTCCATATTTCGAAGTAAAAGCAGACGCTCGGGATGCACTAATTCTACAGGCGTCGATAAAAGAAAATAAGAAACAATCAGGAGAGAAACTATCGAAGATGAAGGCAAAATGTTGATGGATGGGAAGTAATAATACCGAATAGACTCAACCGAAATGGTAATACACTGGTATTGGTACTGGTGGAGGAAACTAGTCCGGCAAGTTGGCCCTAATGTGGTCCTTTTTGTGGACCTCTGGCAACCTGCCTTGAGGTTGTCGCCGCTAACTTGTCAGAGGGGGAATATCCATTTCCATGGAGAAATGAAAAGTATGGTTACTTTTCAGGTGTTATTCGAACCCTCAATGTTCAAAACCGGGTGGACGCTCCGGAACCCACACCCCAATCTGCTCGGCCATCCCATCCTCGAAATGGTAATTCATGGGGATCGGCTACGGAGCTACGGGTAGCCTGCTGATGTACCATGGAGATCATGCTCAGTAGCAATGTGAGGTTGGGTAACCCCCTCCAGGATATCTGTCACGAGCAACACACATCTATACGAAGAGAATCTAGCGTAAAAAAAACAAAACAATTGTATATAATTCGGAAAACACAAGTGTTTACATTTGACGTTTGATTACAAGAAAACGCCTCTCTCCCAAATTCTTTTCACCTACATTAACGCTAAGCAAGTAATAACCAATACATCTAGAACCAGAGGTGCCCAAAAGGGGTTTGATGGAGCAAGTTGCGCCAGCAAACTTTTTGAGGGCTACATATTTTGTGCGAGTTTTTTTAATTTTTGAGGGGGCACATTTCGGCGAGTTTATCAATTTCAGAATGAAAAGTTTCAGAATAAGGGACAAGGAGATAACATGGAACAGACCACGGCAAGTAGGATTGTATATGCTGAGCACATTATCATAAACTGCACCGCCTTTGAGTCGCTAAGTGCCAAATTGGTGAGGGAGTCTGGTCTCTATGTTCACACAGAGACCGATTTCCGTCAGCTAGTTACGGAAGAAAACTACCCGAGGTACAGAGAATTTGTGTATGGGTGGAAAGAAGCCATTGGACCCGCACGCATCAACTTCACAAGAAGAGGACACGCACCACGGAGGCCATCGGAACAAGGAGGAGCGGTATAAGGCAATAAACAGTAAATCTAAAAATATTAACATTGGTCTCGTTGTAGAAGCGGGCAGTTATGCAGTGACGTATAACAGCCCAGATCTGCAAACCCCGTATTGCCTCAATAGCACCGTAGTGTATAAATAAATGTTAAAAAAGTATATGTCCTAAACAATTGTATATGTTCTACTATTTGTCTAATTCTAACTTTTCTTGGTCTGTTTATAAGAAAAGACAAGCAATAAAATATCATGGGAGGAGGAGAGAATAGATTTTTGCACTATCGATCTTGGGGAAAAGGGTGCACCTCTGAGAGCACTCTATCTAGAAGTAAAGACGGTTGACTCGAGTAAATAAAAATGTTAAGTTGCGTTTAAAGCATATTATGGTAGTTGTTTAGATCTAAATATTTTTTATCAGATTTTTTGAAGTATATATTTGGAAGTTGTTTTTTGTAATTCTGAACTTTGAGGAGCATAACTTCAACTTTGTTTAACTATTATTTTTCTATTTTTTAATCAGGCTTTTATAAATCTATTATAATATTAATAACTAATATAAATAAGATATTATTGTAAATACTAAAATCAAATATGAAATAAATCCTACTATAGAAGTACATGGTGAACCGTGAAAAGTTGCTCTGTGTAAGGACATGATAAAGAAACTGCTGAAAGCTTTGACATGTTATCAATGTTGCATGGACATAATGATTGACTTTGACTTGTTGTGAGAGCTAACTGCTCAAATCATTGACAGGAACCACCGACATTTCATCGGTCAATTTTTTTTTAGTTTGCTTTCTCAGTTCAATGAAAAAAGCTTTTTTTTTACTTAACTTTCACACAAGGTTGCGTTTGTTTACAGTTTTTTCTTAAAATTTGTCTTCAACACGTAATACAAACATAGAATAAAGCTTGTTAAATAAATTGATATTTAGATATCAAAAATTTTAATTCAAAGTTATTAGCTCGAAGATTTTCCACACATTCATTACTCAAAAATGACTATATATTTGTTTTTGTAACTAAAAAACATTTCTCTAGCAAGCACCGTTTTCGAGTTGTACATTAATAAATGAAAAAAGTCCGAAAATATTTTTTTTTTCTCTATCATAATATAGATTACGCTGTGTGTTAATCTGGCTCGCAGACCCAACGCACAGTGGGCGGTTTGTAAAATCTAGCGGGACAAAAGTTAGTGTAAATTAATTCATTTGTACTTAGTTTATAAAATATATTTTAATTTAGTAAATATTGTTCCCGCATCCCAAAAAAAGAAATCAGAAAGAAAATTACCATTTTCTAAAAATTGGATCAATAAATGATTCATTATTTATTAATCTAATATTAGGTTCAATTGATATTCCGAGTTACAGATCCATTTTTCCCTTCGTAAATAGCTTCATCTCATTGTAACCTACAAATTATTTATGAACATTCTCGGAGTTGTGGCGTTTTCTATCTAGAGGTTAGCAATCTTTCTCCATTTAACTAGGTAAAAAAAAACTCATAACTCATTTGCTTTCCACTTGGATCGTAATATAATTTGACCACAAAATCGATAAAACAAGTTTTTAGAAAAATATTGGGCTGTTAGGCTTATATAGCGTTGTTATTTTGACAATTTGGATGTCAAATTATTAACATATGGGCACTTTTTTCTCGACTTTATGCCCAAGTTATCTTACGATTCATGCAGAAAGCAAATATGTATTTACGAGTTTTTAGTACCTAATTAAATAGACAAAGTTTGCCGACCTCCAGATTGAAAACACCCCAATTCCAAGAATTTTCGTAAATAAAATATTTGTAGGTCACGATGATATGAAGCTAAAAAAACTCGAAATAATTCAAAATATGTGTATGAGAATCATAAACAATTATCCACGTTATACCAAAGTATCTATTATGCTAGCAGAATTACAGCTTCCCACAATAAAAAAATATATTTATTTTAAAACACAAAGATTTTTTGAGCTAATACCATTGTCTGAAAACCCTATTATCCGAACAATAGAAAACTATGACAAAACATCTTTGAAACGGTATACACACAGACGGACTAAACACATACTACTAAACGTCTAAATCAATCAGTTTATTTGTGAAAATTTAACGGTTTCTTATCAATCACCAAACAAGTAACAATAAACTCAATCACCCCAATCAACAAATTGTATTTATATGATGTATGTGTGTATGTATATATGCGAGTATGTGTGTGTGTATGTGTGTATATATCTGTATGTATATGTGTGTGTGTGTGTCTGTGTGTGTTGTGTGAGTAAGTATGTGTATATCTGTGTGTGTGTGGATGTATACATATATATATGTATATATATATATATATATATATATATATTTTTTTTTTCCTTTTGCACATAAATTATATTTAGTTTTCTTGCACTTTTAATGATTGTAACATAATTTTTTTTTTCATTTATATCTTATGTAGGTTTTTATGAGATTTTTCCTACTGTAAAAAATTAATTTCAATTTTCGAAGCAGTATTCAAACCACTGTTATGTCAAGTGTAAGGTTACTACAACCATAAACTTGTAACTTATCTGTATGACATGTTGTAATGTTTAAAAAAAAAAAAAAAAAAAAAAAAATATGAAGCTATTTACGAAGTTTCAGCCGGATGTCGATAATTTGATAAAAAGGGATTTGTACCACGAAGTATGACTAGATATCAGTGAATAATTTGAGCTCTCAAAGTTAAACATCGATCTAGCCGTTCGCTCAAAAATTGTTATATAATATTTATCGGACAATCCAACACGTATAGGTTTCTATTCAACACAGGGTCTGAACCTCACCATCTCATACTTTCTTGAAATTCGGCATAGTTGTACTATTTGGTAAGGCCTAGTTACGAAATAAAAGAGAATTGATTAAACCATCGTACGATGTGTTGCATTAACTTTATTATTATATTGTGTCATTGTTCACTCATGTAATATTAATGTAATATCAATTATAATTTAATATTACTTTCTATTCTAGTTTTACAAACTCATTAACCATTAGTTGAAACAGTGCACTTGATTAAGCATTGCATGTGATAGGAAAGTCACTATCCATTTCCTTCATAGCCTAGTTAGAGCCTTCACAGCTGAGTTCAGATTCCTTCTTGCCATCGGAATTACTCAAGCATCTTCCCTGATCCACTGCGAGGAGCGCATTTGTGAAATTCATCTCCAATTTCGACATTAGAGCCATCACCGAAGCTTCTGTTCGTTTCAAAATTTCAAAAAACTTGCCTAAGGACTTTCCATGCGTTCGCAAACTCGTAAATTTTCTGTTTTGAACTCCAACAATAAATTACATGACTAGAGCTCTGGAAAATCCTACTAACTAAATGATGGCAAATCATACATCGCGTATATCGCGTTTACTCTGCTGCATGAAATATGTCTTCCTGTTTTTCTTGACAATACGCAGGCACCACTAGTGTTGCCCAAATGGGAGACCAAGAGTCTCGCATAAGTCTTGAAGTTACATATTAGCTTATTGCTATAGAGATATTACTGTAGTTGTTCAGGTTAGAGAAACCTAAAGTAAAATGCAAAAATATTTTGTTCATATCAATTCTTTACTTATAGTAACTTAAAATGTCAAGTATTAATAACTATTTTGTCTTAATTTTTATTCACATAACGATTTTTTTTTACCATTCTTGATCTTGGTCTTGCAAGACCAAGACCGATTTTGAACAAAACTAGATACCACTAGCAGGCACCAAATATTACCTCGGTCTGACATTTGACCGAAAAATGACATGGAACCCAAACATCACGAAAAATACTTCTTCTTCTTCTTCTTTGTCTTCCTCTTATGCCATTAATTAGCGTCGAGGAGCCTCAACCAGTGCAGCCACTCTTCCCGGTCCCTGCTTAATCGCTTCATCTCATTAAGGGTTTTGCCTCTTTTACATCCAATCCTTTGAATGTAATCCTGGAACGTGAGTCTGGGGCGTCCGCATGGTCTCCTTCCTGTGGGTCGAGCCTCTAATATCCTTATAGGATTCAAATTCTCATTCATGCGGCAGACGTGTCCAAACCACTGGAGTTGCCGTCTTTCTAGAGTAGTTTTAAGTTCGGCAACACCTAGCTGCTCTCTAATGCTTTCATTCCTAATGCGATCCCTTCTAGTTCTGCCAACAGATCTGCGAAGGAACCTCATTTCTGCTGCCGTTATGCGACTAGAGTGCCTGTCTAGCATTGTCCAGCTTTCTCCGCCGTAGGTGAGTGTAGGTAGGCAAACAGACTTATATACGTGCATTTTTGTCTTCTTGTCTACTTCGCGATGGCCGATAATGCTATTAGTATTTTAGTATTATATGCTATTCGTAGTTTATCCACGAAAAATACAAAAACCCTAAATCAAATACTAAGACTTCTATACTTACTTCTTTGGAAACACTCAAAACTAAAATTGAGACAGAAATTGAATATATATATATATATATATATATATACTAACTTAAACATATTTGGACATATGCAACATAGATATTTGGAACAGCTAAAAAGACCTATGTTAACAAACTTTTAATAAGCAGAAACATTCAAGAGAATTACAAAAGCACCTCACTTCTTTAGCTAGGTAACCGTAAATACTGACCTTGATATGCCGACTCTTAACGAACCTATTGCAAACGATTCCATGACAATTTAAAAATGACATCCTAACATTCTAATAAATGGCATGGCCACAACACATATGACAGGTAACATCATTATAAGATTGAAGAGGAGCTGGATGAAGGACCCCCTCACCTTACATTAATGTACATATCATTAATTTTTTTTTTATTATTTCTTTATTGAATATTATAATAATCTGTCTGTTGGACATTGGTTATAGTGAGGTAGGATGACATTCACACTATATGTACAAAAAAATAAAATAAATAGAACAAAATAATAATCAAAAGTATATACAATAGACAATAAAATAAAATAACCTAAAAAATAAGAAAATTAAAACTAAGAAAAAAAAAAACACATGCATACCTATATACAAAATTAATGTACATTTCACGAAAAGAACAAATCAAAAAAAACAAAAAACAATCAATGCAGCAATACTTTCATACGTAACTAGCTTAATATAAATATAGCCTTTTGTAACCTAACATCAGGAGCCACTTGCCCATTGCACGCGGGCTAAATTGTACCTGCCTAACCTGACTTTAACAGTGATCCTATGACAGTCGATTACTGCATTCCGCGGTGTTTTGCCAATGTTGTTTGGAATACTGGTATTCAATAACGGTCTAGGTGCCAAAAATTCTTAAATTGTGTAAGATCCTAAAATGTAATCTTAATATCATTGCCAACAACCTAAAATAGTAATGGTCATCGATAGTCGATATTATCGAGATATCGACATTTTCCTTCTGATATTCGATATTTTACCATTGATAGAATCTAATTCGATATTATCGGTTATCGACTTTTTAATGCCATTTCTAAAAATGACATCTGGACAAACAACAATATCTGTGTCATTATCTTGATAAAAATAAAATTTGTTATTAAGGCCAAATTTTCCCCAATTTCTTTCAAGCTTCTTCTCAAAATGTCTATATAAACATGTTTATTCTCTATACCATGTGAATATTTTCACTACAAAGTGAAGATTTCCTACACCAGAAGCCGCTATACATCCTCACACCAAGGACCATAAAACGTAACATAATATAAGAACAAGAAAAAGAACATGAGAACTTTTCTAGGATGTAGGATTATAATAAATTATTGTTTTAATAAAAAAAATATATTATAAAGTAATATAAATTGAACTATTTATTTATTCAATAATTTCTACCAGTATCTCGGATCATTTTGACAGCTGAGTCACTGTACCTTAAGCGAGAGAGATGTTTTACATTTCTAATGTAGGCTGACTAATCCATGCTCCAATATAATCTTAAAGCCCGATATCTTGTTACGTAAGCAATAGACCCCGCTGTATTACTTCCCATTCCTGCCGGGCTCAACACCCGTTGACTAGAGTGCTATATTGTACCTAACTATACTATATCGTCATGCCCCTGCCGGCCGCTTCACAGATCAAATAGCTCCACTTTCTTATTGATCCTTTGAAAGCCTTCATTGCGTAAAGTGTTTCTCAATGTTACAACTACAATAGTGAGAGAAAACACACGTCTGAAGGTTCTAATCCATAATTAATCCAACAGTATAAGATTTAAAAAAAAATCTAAGGTGTGTGCTTTAGACCACACGACAGAAGTGAAAACATCAACAAAGCTAGATTAATATTATGAAATATAAATTATAAATAATCGCTCCTCTTTGTAGGATGAAATGATGAACATTTCCCTCTCTTACAGTATGCAGATCCGATTTTTAGTTTCTGATATATTTTAATCCATATATTAAATAAATCTCGTTATCATTTGGTTTTCGACACAATCATTGATCAAACGGTTTCCTGGAAAAATCTAATCCAATATCTCCCGTCGTACCATTTCGACCTTAAAACGTCTAAACTATTCCCGTCACCTATATCCCATTGAAACCCGTAGGCTCCTAGTCACTTCCTTAATTTTTCCCCACTTCGACTATTCCTCTATGGTATATGGGGGATTCTCGGGGGATCTCGAGGCAAAACTAAAACGTTAGATAAATTGCTTTGTACGAATCATCTTCGAGATCCCAAGGGGCGTCTCTGTTTCCCGTTTTTATGCAGAGTTGAAGTGGCTTTATCCTTCCTACCGTCGTAAGTATTTCCTGGCATCCTTCCTCTTTCACGCAACGGGCCGTGTTAAAGTTATGACAATCCTTGGGGTTGTCAACAAAATTTCGAAGGGTTCAGCGTAGACAAAAAAATTCGTATAGAAAATTTTTATATTTTTATTGCTATAAAAACTCGTATGAATGATTTTTTTAAGGAGTGAATAATGGATATCAACTTTTTACTTTATAGAAAAATACTTACTCTACATACTAGATCGATTTTTAATACACATTATAATGTCCAACAATATGGGCAAAATTTGGACCAACCGACGTAGTAACGGGGAGTTTCACATGTGTTCACTCAACTTTAAAAAAAAAAAAAAATAGTACACATGGAATTAAATTCATGATTGCTTCATGCAATTAATTTTTTTTTATTTCATTGCACGCCATTTTCTCAACCAAATAGCTTTAATTCAAATTCAACACCCTCAAAAACGTAAACAGCCAACATTTGAGTTTCCATATTAGTTAGGGCCGATCTTCAATAAATCTATACGTTCGCCGAGATATAAATATTGACGTACCCAGGTGGAAATAAAACTCAGAACGTTCTATAAATATGTGGAAAAAATGAGAAAAACATTTCAGAAAAAAATTACAGTAAATTAACGTTTAAAATGATGCATTTCATATTATGAAAAAAAAATTGATATATGGGTGATTCTCAGATTATGGGCTATTTTTATGATAAAATTTTAATAATTTCGACTCCATTTAAATATATTTTTCTAAATACCTACCTCTTCTATTGCCGCTCAACTTTATCTGAATTTGAACAGGTAGCGAGTGTAACTATAATATAAGCGGTGGAAATGACAATTTTTTTATTTTATTTAGACATATAATATTCTGTCACAGGGACAATAATTATATTGATATATGAACACATTCACACTGTATATACAAACAAATAAAATTAAATTAACAATAGTAAAATAATAACTAAATAACAATAAATAAAAACTATATACAATAAAAAAAATAAAATAACCTAAATACAAGTAAATTAAAAACATAAAAACAGTCTCACCTATATACAATATATACAATCAGGCGGGGAACCCAAATCCCAAGCTACACTTTCAACCGCCTCACCGGTGCTAAAGCCGGTGGAGAATGACGACAATAAAGGTAAGTGCTCAACGTATAAGAAACAGATGCATAGAGAGAGGCTCCCCAACTGGTCTGTCTATCCGCTGGTGGTTGTCTATGGCTACTATTACATTCCGAAGAAATGTCCCACTGTTCCCTCTTTTTAAAACTTAAATATCTGATGTTATGTTTTTTGTTTGGTAAAGACATCAAAGTAGTGGGACGATGTTTAGAAATACATAAACATACTTTACTGTTAATAAAAGTTTTAAAAAATATATAATTCAAAATGCCTTAATTATTCTATAGAAGTGAAAATAAATTTCAGTACCATTTTACATGAGTTCCAAAAGAAAAAAAAAATTGTTTACTAGAAAACTGAGAGTGGGACGATACGTGGTAAAGACATTTTAGTAGCTTAAGTAATTATAACATCACAATTTTCTTAAAATAAAATTAAAATTCTGTTTCTTCTTTAAAATACTTATCATTTAATTTATTGACAGATATTTTTACCCATTTATATACATAAAAAAAAAAAAATTGTGATTATAATCTTAATTTACAAAACCAAATTAACTAAAGTCAAAACAAATGTTAATCGTTTCGAAGAAATGTGTTTGCATGTCAATAAAACTTCAGAAAAACAAACGCATTTTTATCATGTTTTTTTGGAATACTTGCAATTATTATTTCAGAACCGACATTGCAGGACTGAGTTTGGAGGAGAAAACGCTGTAGGAACTGGAGTTGCACCGCATGGCCAAAAAAAGAGCTTCACATGGCCTCAGTACAAAAGGCCTTACCCACCATGAACAAACCCGTTAAGTTGTAACATTGCAAATCTATTCCAAAAATAGCCGGAATGGGGGCGTACATTGCAAGTACACATGTAGCAACCTTCACTAAAATAAACCTTTCACCAACTTTCGCTTATTATACAATATTTTTTTTCTCAATTTTTTATTTTAATGACGGCTGTGCAAAGAAATTTCTTTTTTTACCCTGTAATTATTTCCGTTAGCTAATATGTGTTGAGCTACTCAGTATCCGCTATGTAGAAACTATGGTTTGGTACGTATAGCAAATAGTAATATATAAATATAATAACAAATCAAAATATTATGAATGTTAGCTTTCGTAAATTATGACACTACCTTCTCGTATGTAATTGTTGATAGCGATTTTAAAATATTAGGAAGTTTCATATTTATTTATTGCAACTCAAATTATTACAACTTTTTTTGGAGTGGTTTGAATCCCACCATTACTTTATTTTATGGTTTCTATTTTATTATTTTTAATATTGAACTAATGTAATCGAACAAGAAAAACAACAAGTCAATCCCCTCAAAATTAGAGATTCTAGCTCTCATGAGACATATAATACAAAATAAAAAAATCTGGTGCGCGCAACACACAACTTTCACTTACAGCGAAATAATAATTATTATTAAATAATTAGATACCTAATTTTTTAAATATAATATCATATCTAGAGTTATTGAACTTCAGTAAATTTATTTAAGGTTATTAACATTTACATGAAATATTTTGATATTTAACTTCTTCTTTCATACAAGTAAAATGAAATAGTATTTTAAACAATGGAATTTGTTTGATTCGGTGGATTTTAAATACTTTTTTTTTCAAACTTAGTGAAAAATTTAAAAGTTTATATGTCGTAAAAAAAAATAATTTCCTTGGAAACATGTGATTAACGTTAAATAATATTATTTTTCTGAATTTATCCTCACTCTCCGTTACATTCTTCAACTTTATTTATTTCATATTATTTTTTCTTGAATTCTCCGCTTTCCTACGATATATTATACGTATACCTTCTGACTGATATTTTCGGAGTTTCATTGTCAACCTGGATAAGCGTTTTTCTTTTTTTTCTCCAGTTTGCAATCATAATACTCTTTCAAACTTCATATTCGGCCACTTTTAAGAAAAGAGAGATAATTTTTTTAGAATAAACCATGTTAAAGGTACTTTAGAGGAAGACATGTATGAACATTGGGTAATAAGCCCTGTAAAGTGAAATCAATGGGGATAAGACCTATATTATATTAAAGACCACTTAGTTATAAAATGATACATCGAGTTTAATCAAAATTGTATGAGCCGTTTTTGAGAAAATTGTAAAAATTTGTTTCCCGTAGATATAAAGTAGAACTTCCGGTCAGCAAATTTTAAGGAAAACGCTTCTGTCACATCTAAGCCATATGCCTATCTTAAATACGTAAACCAGATTCGTATGACTTTTCGTTTTTGAGCTAGACTGTTCACATACACAGGCCATTTTGCGGGACTCAAAAATGTGTATTCCCGTTGAAAACTCAGATGCAAAAATTTTCACGGTCGCAATACTTTCCCTTACTATATATTATATATAGGTAAGTGAAAGTAATAAAACAAAAATACGTCGGAACTTTTCTCAGAAACTGCTAGACCGATTGTTTTGGGATTTTCTATCAAAGTCAAAGTTCGCCCGAGGATGATTATCTTCTAAAACCATAAAAATAAAACTTGACCATTTTTTTTTTCCGACATATAAATGCACAGCGGTCTCAAGAAGGCCTATTTTGCGTTGCCCGCCCTTTTGTATCAAAATAGCGACCGAAAAACCTGTACCACTATAGAGTATAACGCCCAAACGGCTGTAACGAATTTAATGAAACTTGTCTAATGCCTTCTACTTGAAGCCCTATAAAGTTTTCTATATAGTATTCCGAAAAGAAGAAGGTAAACAAGTTATGACTAATGCAGAATTTCATTTACAAATTACTCAAAAAGTGCACACTTTATTATGAGTATGTTTTTGAAAGACAATGAAACTATATAAGATATATATATATTGAATATTTAATAGTTGACCGTTGCATTATAAAAGAAGGAAATGGTACGGGGTGGCTAAATAGTGGTATAAATCATAAATAGGCTAAATAGTGCCAAACTATTTTATTACAAGCCAACATTTCGACCTGACTTTGCAGGTCTTCTTAAGGTCGTTGCTAAGGTACCACGGTGCTTTTGACTTTGTTCTGAATTTCTTCTTATTTTTGCTAGAAAAAATGTATTTACATCTGTGAAATTTATTTTGTTAAAAATAAAAGAAATAATGACATGTCAGGCATGGGAAAAAATAGTACTCAGCATCTCTTCCCTTGCTTGTTTCAATTACTAAGGATGTTTAAGAAAGGAGATCTCTCATCCAGCGCTTTTTTAGTTTTTTCCTCATGTTCTGAGGTATGTCAGCTAATATCCTATGTCCGTTTCAATTTGTATAAAATTAGTGGTAAATGGTCGTTATGTGTTCTTCAACTGTTGGAAGGTAAACATTATACAGATATTCACAATATTACTCAATTCTTCTTCGGTGCTTACTATTTATTTTCAAGTTAATTTATTATTAGCCATATTTACACCAATTTAAAAAAAAATTTTGTCACTTAATGACTACTCATCAAAATGACGACGTTTCGGCTCGTCCAGCCATTTTCAAGTCTAAAAAAATTCCCCTACTCCTATAAGAATAACCAGTCACTGAATAGGATGACATGTGGGTGACTCAGAAACAAGGTAAATTTAACTTATTTTGAATCATTTAATAGTAAAGAATTGAGTAATAATAATGTTGTTAAATAATTAAAGGAGAACATGACAATAATAAGGAATTTTATTATGAGTAGACGCTTGCAATTCGCATAAGTGAAAATGACAGGTACATGATGGGTATTTTAGGTACATAATAAGTATCTTTATAATTTGAAATATGTTAAAGTTAATATATGATTGTAAATGAAAAAAAATTTTTAGACTTGAAAATGGCTCGACGAGCCGAAACGTCGTCATTTTGATGAGTAGTCATTAAGTGACAAATTTTTTTTTTAAATTGGTGTAAATATGGCTAATAATAAATTAACTTGAAAATTATACAGATATTTGTTAGTCACGTACTAAGTTGCTTTACTGTCCAGTATGGAGTTACACATGTGACTCAAACTATAAAAAACTAGTACAAAATCTGTGTATTAGAATCATAAACGATTATCCCAGATACACTAGAATAACCAACATCTTAAACGATTTGGAATTTCAGACAGTTAAACAATTCATGTATCGCCAGACCAAAAAAATTTTCAACTCAACAAACACTTCTGTTTGTTTTTTAATCTGTTTGTCTTTTAATCTTCTGTCTAATTTTTTTTACTTGAAACAAAAGTTTGTTTATGTGAGTATTTTCAACTATTCCAAATATTTGTGATGCATATGAGCACAGGCGGATCTACGGGGGGGGGGGGGAGGGCCCAAAATGGTAAAATATAGAGTAAAAAATATTAAAAACAACCTCTTAAAGTATTCTTGCTCGTTTAATTACATTTAATAGGACTTCAAGAACCACTTAAACACCATTTCATATAGGTAGATAATTTCTATCTTTTTTAAAAAATATTAATTATCGTTATATGTATATGAAAAAACAATCTTTCGAGCTGAAGCCCCCCAAAATTAAATTCTGGATCCGCTAGTGCATATGAGTCCAAATAGATTTTATTAAATAATATATTTTCGATTTCCGTATAATTTTCAGATTCATTTGGAGTGTTTTCATAGAAGTGAATTGAGAAGTCTTAGTCTTTGAATTAATGTTTTTATTTTTTTCGTCATATGTGGGCGTGATGTCATTTATCGGTAAAATTTCAGAACAACCTACTAAACAGTGTATGTATGTGGTATTTGTGTATTATCAATAGTTAAGAATGAAAAAAAAAAACATTAATACTTAAAACAACTTAAGGAGACAACGTTTTTCAGAGAATTGTTAAAAAATAACATAGTGTCACTATCAGTTTTGAGATATAAATATTTGTAAATAATAAACCATTTTTGTAATAATTAACAGTAAGAAACTGAGAAATTTTACGAAACGGTTGGAGTTTTATAATTGCTTAGCAAACCAATGAAATACTCTAGTTAAAAATAAAATATATAAACAATAATGATATAAATTATTGAAGTAGTTAAAGGTTGTTAAGAAAGTAGATAGTCTACAAGTAAGATTTCATTTTTATCTTTTACTTGAAGTATAATGAATTTTTTTTTTTTTTGTTACTAATGAATAATTAAATTAATTTAAGACAAATAAGATAAAATACAATTGGCCTTTGTTGTCTAATTGCCATAAAGGTAAATAAATGTTTACTTCTTTCATAAACAAAAAAGAGAGGTTTGATTCAATAAGAAAAAAAAAAAATAATTTCAAGACCTCAATACCATTTATAGTCTTGTCATAGCGAGGTCATTCACTGGCAATGCCATTATCATCCTTATCGTTATCAGTCAAATAGTACTCTCGCTAAAGGTCATGGATGACAAATAGAGATAAAAGTGAATCATAAGACATTTTTCAACTATTTTCTCTTTAACTTCTCCGAAATCGATTTAATATAGACGTGCATTTATAAATTATCTGTCGATTTTAGACTAGGCAACTTAAAAGACGCTATGCCCATTGACATGTGGTATGGTGGGTTTCTTAAGTCGTCATCTAAATATATCCTGTAAAACTACAAATTCAATACAAGCAGAAATATTTCGTGAGCCTCAACAAGATGTTCGTCATTTGTTTATCTATTGGGAATCTTTTGATAAAGAAAACCTTTTAGATATTTTCCGTCACCCTTCAAGAATACAGATCAATCTGAGTTTCTCTTAAATCCAAGAAACAGCAGTAAAAAGATGTTATTATAGATGATGAACAAGACAGAGTTCAACATTTTCAAAATATATTTTTATTATATATATTTTAAATAAAGTTTTCACTTTCACTTACAATGTATGTAATATTGTAAGAGAAAACGTTGCAGTCATGAAAATTTCGAATTCGAGTATTCAACGAAAATACAAGTTTTGAAGTCCACGGATTCCAAATAACCAAGTCCACAAAATGGTCTGAGCGTGTTATTGTGTGAATTGTACAAAAAACCTGGTGCGGTGCGCTCATCACACAACTTTCACTTACCACGCTTTTGGCAGAAATAAGTATTTTCAGACAAAGAAGAAGTGAAAGTAAAAATTATAGACGCTATAATTATTTATATTTAATTGTGGGTATTTTTATTTGTATAAGTACCCTTATACACAAAAGTACACATATAAACAAATTTTACTATTTATATCGGTGTAATCTACAGAATTAAATATTAAATAATACCAACAATTGCATTTATGAAAACCGCGTATTTATATTTATATAATATAGTCGGAATTCGTATTATATTAAACTCATGTCACGTATGGAATCCTGTTATAATCTTTCGGGCGAGCTCGGGTGCGGTTAATTACAACTATTCTCCGTTACGATTTTTCGTTTCTCCTTCAGTAAATTATCAAATTCTTTCATATTGTATCTTTAACTATCTTTTATATTAGAAATTAATGTGAATTAGTCAAATGTTTCAAATTAAAAAAAAAATTAAAAGTACTTAAGAGGAAGCTAATATTGAAAATTAGCCATTTAAGCCCTGTTAGAGAACATCAATCAGAATAAAAACTACATTTTATTTAAAATTGCTTAATTTTCCACTGATATAATGTATTTAATCAAAATCGTTAGAGCCGTTGCCGAGAAACTTGTAAACATGTGTTTAGCCCATGATATAAAGTGCCATTTTCGGTCAGTCGATTTTGACGAAAAAGTTACCGTAACATCCTTAGCATATAAAAACCTTAAATATGCAATTTTACTTTCGTACGACTTCTCGTTTTGGAGCTAGACTGTTAATACAAGAGACTTGGTTATTTGCACTCAGGGGACCTCAAAACTCAACTATTTCCGTTGAATACTGAAATTCAAAAATTTTCACGATCACAATAATTTCCTTAACTATATATTTCATATATAGATAAGTGAAAGTAAAATCCTTAAGATGTTATAGAAACTTTTTATTAAAATTGACTCATCGAATATGATATTATATACCATTAATTTTACACATTTTTAGGATTTTCTCAGTAAAAGGCTGTAATGATTTTGATTAAACTCGTCACTTCGATGTAAAACTAAATGATCTATAATATCAGCTAGGTGTTATCCTCATTAATCAGCGAGTATATTTTCAAAATTTCTTCTTCCAAAGTTCCTTTAATATGGTTTCTTTAAAATAATTGGAGGTACGTCATTATTAATAGTTAGGTCTTGTCAAAATAGAATAAAAATTAAAAACTTTTACAAACGACCTTACGATATATACTTAATAGGTGTGTTTTCGCTCATAAAATAGATGGAACAAAAAATCCATGGAATAAAATCAACTTTTTGTTGGGTCGGAGTTAACGAGACCAATACTTTTCTTCAGTCAGAACAAGTCTAATTCTGAATACTCTGGCAGGGCTTAAATGAGCACTTTAATTTTGTTCGTTATACACCAGGGGGATACCCCATATCCGCCTGACAGCGGAGCAACCCTCGTTTTACAAATTATACAACTGTTCTTATAATTTTATTACTCGTTGCTCAAATTGTATAGCTTTAATTTACATTTATTCTGTAGTTCAGAATATTTTATTTTTTATCTACATAAAATAAACTAAAGGAAACCACAGTTCGGACAATTTTTTAATGTTTTTAAAAATCTATATTATACATCGTGCCTTATTGCCAATTTATATTATTATATAATTATAATTATTCCTAACGCCAATTTATAACGATAATAAGGTAGAAATAATTCATATAAAACTAAATAAATGGAAGTCGAGATATTTATTTTTAAAACCATCGAAAAAATCGGGTAAAAAATATCTATATTACAAGGTCTAAAATTTTCGGGTGAGAATATAATCTCTGGGAGAAGCCGTTTTTGGAAATTCAGTAATCTCTGAACATTCGCGGGTTTGATATCAACGTTTAATTCATCAGCAAATAGTGAAATGCAAAAGGGTTTCGTATTTTCAAATTTCATATTTGATGATTCTTAGTTTAAAAAAAAAAATCCAGTGCATACTGAATATGCATATCACTAATGTTAGTGCAAAATATCGTATGTAAAAATTGAGTGTTTTGCAGATGGCCATAAAAACTAATTATTTCTTTATGATTTATTAGTGTAATTTTATATTTTATTGTCCTTTGCTAGTTTCTATAGTAGTAAACTTGTATCAATTGCAGACTTATAATTATATTGATAAATGAACACATTCACAGCGTATATACAAAAAAAAAATTAATGATTAAATGGAATTCAAGGAAATTGATACTATACAATTTCTATACTATTCTCCAAATTTCCTCCAAGTTTAGGTTGCACATAATGTCAAACATTTTTTGTATTTTTTTAGACATATAATATTCTGTCACGGGGACAATAATTATATTGATAAATGAACACATTCACAGCGTATTTACAACAAAAAAAATTAATGATTAAATGGAATTCAAGGAAATTGATACTATACAATTTCTATACTATTCTCCAAATTTCCTCCAAGTTAAGGTTGAATCGAACGCGCAGTTTTCAAACTATGGCAGTGTCAAATAATACATTTTCTGATATGAAAGCAGAAGTATTTTTTGTAAGTAGTGGATAGAATTTGATAAAATTGATACATACTTGATTATCTTTTCACCAATCCCTAACTTCACTCAAAATTTGAGACAAATTGAACGTGCGGTATTAGAATTATAGACACATGGAAAACACATAAAATTGATACTATATTATTTTTTTATTATAACCTACTATTTTTTCCCAACTTTGAGCCAAATTGAACGAGCCATTTCTGACAAAATACATTTCTGCATATCTAAGAAAATACAATTACGCGTGCGCAAGCAGAAGTGCTGAATGGAATTTGATAAAACTTATATGGCACCATCTCTGAAAATTTCATGAAAAGCGGATAAACGGTAGTAGGTGATATGCCCGTTACATCGATTTGACTACAGATAGACAGACGCCTTGATGTCTGAAACGTAAAACGAGAGTGGAAATTTTCAATTCTGAGCACATAATTGTTTTTAACCTCTCACACGAATACAATGCTTCCAAACCTATGATAGGTCAGGAAGCAGTATGTTTATAATTGCAATTACTGACGTTTATTTTATGACTTCAGATCCGATAATAAAGGTGAGGGGAGAGTTTTTGTTCTGAAGCCCCGCAAAAAATATCATTTCATTTTCATTGCTGAAGCCTCTCCCAAAATGAAAAAAATAATTATGTAGTGAGAAGACTATTGGGCTGAATCCCTTTCCCCAAAAATTAAAAAAAATAATTCCATTGGTACGTTCGTGCTAACTGCTCTAAGCTAAACTCTGAAATAATAGTAAAATATATTTCTTTTTTAAATTATAATGGATTTACGACTGATAAATGTAAACTTCAGTAATGCCAATAGACTTTTATTCCACAAAACTATTGTATAAACTGCATCGCTGCAATTATAAATTTATTTTATAATATAATTGTTTTGTTTTTTTTTATCATTTATATAGCAATAGATTATTTGCTGATATCCTCCTGGTACTACAGGTGAATACGAAGCTGCATTTCTAGATTGGCATTGAACCTACTGGATTAACTATAAGTTTTTTTACGGCTCTACTGCAATTTGAGAGTAATATACGCCTGCAAGTGTTCATGAATCACGAGTGCTTCGAAATATTATCATAATAATAATAATAAAAGGCTTAGCGAACCCGAAGGTTCCATGCCGACACCACCAATCGCTTATTACACACCTCCCTCCACCGTTCGCCGTCCAAACCCAGTCCCTTCAGATCGGCTTTAATGCAATCTTCCCACCTTCGCTTCGGTCTACCCCTCGGACGCTTACCATTCGGCACAGCAAATATTAACCTTTTAGGAATTCTCTCGTTACTAAGTCCAACAACTTTACAAGCCCATTTGATTCGCCGCGATGAAATTATCTCAATTATATTACTCGGATACAGTTCACGCAATTCGGCGTTGTGTAACCGTCTGAACTCTCCGGTTAACTCATCCTTCTTCGGTCCGAATATTCTACGCAATACTTTATTTTCAAAAACCTTAAGACGCTGCTCATCCCTTAAAGTAAGCGGCCAAGTTTCGCACCCATAAGGAACTGTAGGCAAGATAATTGTTTTATAGATTCTAATTTTTAAGTTTCGGGACAAGAGGCGAGAACTAAGTAGTTTTGTCACAGAAAAATAACAAGCGTTTCCCGCCTACTATTATTTATACTATTATTTATGTATACTATTATTTATTCTAAAATGAAACACAGATTATTTTGCCGTTTCCAGTTATTTTATTTTTTTTGGTGGGGGATTCCGATTGTTCTTTAAAGTCTTGGCTTGTATCACGAACCAAAAAGTCTCGCCTGAAGAAGTTATAACATGGGATTGAAACCTAATGTTACGAAGTTTTTATTGCCTCTCGTCGACATAATAAATAGAATTTGTTTTATTTTGATGATCTTAATGATTCTTTTCATTTATAAATATGAAAAAATGTTCGCAAATGTGTTCTTTAAGCTTTAGCACCATTAAAATGTCCCTCAAAAACTTTTCTAATAGCTCAATTTTGCCAGACAATAACTTTTGTTCAAAGTAGAGCGCTAAGTGAAAGTTCTATGAAGCGCGTACCAGATTTTGTTTTTTATCGATTATTTTCGAGACTTTTGAAATTTTTTGAAAATATCAAGTGATTGCCGAGTGTCAAATTATAGAAAACCGACTCTAGTAGACAAAGTTCATCAAATTGATATATTGGTAAGCGATTTGTTTATAAATTATTAAATAAACTCCGTAAATATACGATTGAAATATAGTTTAAAGATAAAGAATTCGGTACTATCCCGCAAACTTTCAAAAGGCGATATGCGGAGACAGTGTGTCAGTGCAACACTATTTATACCAGAGGAGAGGGGAAGAGAGCTGCTAAGCGATTGGTCCTGTAGGCCAGCCAATTATTTCTTATTTTACAAAACCAAAAATTCACACAAATTAATTTTTAAAACAGAAAATAAACTAAGATGAATATTCCTAAAACTATTCATGAATTCTATAACAGCCATATAAATAACATAGTGACTTTATTTTATACTTAATATGTTTATTAAGTATTCCTTATCCAAGAAAATTTAATATATATTTTTCTAACATAAAAGATGATATTGAGAAAGAGACTATAATAAGTATTATTAAAAAAATGCATTTTCAGTCTCGATAAATAATTACTTTGTTTCAAATTTATCCAAATTTTCGCCTCTTCAGGAATAATCTGATTTTACATATAATTGAAATTTTCATCCGAAAAAACATATACGAAAATCTTTCAGAGGATTTACTATTTGCTCATTTATAAAACCATAATAACCTTAAAAACAATAGTCACCAGTCAACAATATATATATATCAAAATATGAAAACTTACTAGCTTATTCATATCAAAAAAGATGATCTTGAGAAAGATACTAAGTTTTGATCTCTCTCTCTCTCTCTCTCTGTATATATATATATATCTTTCCCAAGATCATGTTTTTTGATATGAATAAGCTAGTAAGTTTTCATATTTTGATATATATATATATATATATATATATATATATTGGTGGCTAGTGAATATTGTTTTTAAAGTTATTATGGTCTTATAAATGGGCGAAGGTCTAATAGTAAATCCACTGAAAGATTTTTTTATGTTTTTTGAAAAGGCCTTTTTCTACTAATATTTTTTTTAACTTTATTTATATATCCGCACCTGTTCAATACCGTGTAGACAATAAGTGGATTGCCTGTTGAAATCAATAATCAATCTTTTTATATAGATAAGATAGATCTAATCTAACTTTCTGTAGTCCGTGGTAAAGACCCCTTTTTATCAAAATATATTAACATCCGCCTGAAACTTTATAAGTAGCTTTATCTCATCGTAACCTTCAAATATTTCATTTCGCAGAGTTCTCGTATTTTGGGCGTTTTGGATTTGGAGATCGGAAAAATTTGTCTATTTAATTAGTTACTAAAAACTCATGAATACCCAGTCTTTTCACTTTAGTAGTAAGATAATATTATTACAACTGAAAAAAAAAAGTGGCCTACAAAAATATTGGGCCATCTGGCCTATATAACTTCGATATTTTAACTTTTTGCTAGTGAAGGTCAAACTGCCCAATATTTTTGAAGGAATGACAATTGAGACTTCTTGTTTCCCAAATAAAATTAAGCGGAAAATAATATTGTGACGAAACTCTGTTCATAATTTTTTTTTTTAGTTTTATTCTCCCTGCAACACTTAAGGAGACAGCCCTGATGAAGGCCTGAACTTCAGGTCGAAACGTCGGCATATGTAAAAAATAAATATTATCATTTATTTTTGCCTTCCTTTTTGACTGAACACCCCAACTATTCTTCTCTTCATTATCCACGACAGTCAACCAATTACCAATTATTAATATATATATAAAAAGCTCACATTTCTGTATTTATATATTATTCTGAAGAGAATTATCCCAGAACAAATAAAGTATATTATTACTTAATAAATTGACACGACTTTCACTTACCATTATCCAGTAAGTAGAAATTAATCTTTTATAAGGTCAATAAAACTTGAAATAATAAATATAAATAATGACAATTCTTAAGTCACCAGAAAGCCGTAAAATTGTGTAATATCGATGGTAGAAACTACTGTACTAGTGAATCGATTTTAACGAAGAAATTGCTGTAACATTCCAGACATATAATACATAATTTCATACGACTTTTCATTTTTTTGGGGCTAGACTGTTCAGATAGAGACAGAAATTTTAGCGAAACTAGTTTATTTGGAATTGGGACTGCGAACCTTGAAACGTGTATGTTTGAGGAAAATGCGGCTTTGAAATACTTCAGGATCGCAATATTTTACTTAAGGATAATTTGATGATCTTCCCACTCTAGTTTGATTAGATTTGGTCATAACTTCAGAACAATCCCCACCTCTCGTCTCTACCGAATGTCAGAAATTACCAGGTTGATGGTAACCGAAAAAAAAACAAAAAACAAATATGGGTAAGAGAAAATAAAACACTTCATTGATAATAAGGAAGGAATAAAAATTTATTGTTAGTTGTTTCAATTTTACAGGAAAATACGCATAACTCTTCCCAAAATTAAAATAGAAAAAGGGCGACATTTCTCTTTACATCAGGAGATAAAGATCAAGTGTTCTTCTGAGAAATCTTAATATTAAAAGCAACTGTATTTACTAAAATCCTCTTCCACTTGGCACCTTTATGAACTCAATCCGAGCCAACTTTTGAATTTATGTGAATAGAAGAGACAAACAGAAAAAATATATCACACTTAATATCTTGATACAAACTAGAAATTTCATTTTTTCCACAAATGTATTTTATCGTATTTATTAATTTCACCTTATAAATAAATGTATCACCAAGATTTTGAGCACCGTGAAAATGCTTTTTTCCTATTTTTTCCAATGACAATGTCTTTTTAAGGATATCTTTCAAAATCTAAATATGGGTCGGTGTATACATAGTATTATGAAAGTGTCAAATGATTGCTAAACCTGTTTGTCAAAACGAAAGTCACAGACCCAATTAGATAGTTACTATATTGTATTACTAAATGGTTTAGAAAGAAAATTGACAGGACATTCAGTTCAAGTAAACCACTTTTAGGGATTAAGTATCAATAAACCAGAAAGCTAAATAAAATATAGTTTTAACCTCGTAATCCTGTATCGTCATCACATTTGCTGATTGTCAACAATATTTTGACAGGCGCAAATATATTTGTTATAGACAAAAAAAAAAAAAAAAAAAAAAAAAAACCCTCGTAAACATAGCTTTATTACGATGAAGCATTAATTCATAATATAGAATTGTTTTCGTGCTGAGGTCCATAACTGTATTTAAAATAGCATCATAATATGTTAAAGGGTCTCAATAATCTGCTTTTGAAGTTGAAATAACTATATTTGTTTAAAAAAAAACAAAAAAACATTTCTTTCTCTTTGATTAAACTCAAATCAGCTTATGTATAATATTTACATAATATTTAGAAAAATAACAGAAATAGAAAAATGACTTTATTCTGGGACGACCAATTAGCCTACTCCCTATCAACAATATTTTTTTGAGAAAAAAAAATGTGTTTTAATTTTCCTATTTAATTTTATTTATTGTATATACCTTTTGATTATTATTTATTGTTACTTTGCATCTATTTATTTTATATTTTTTTTGTACATACAGTTATCCTACCCCACTATAACTAATGTCCAAGTGACACATTGTTGTAATACTCAATAAATAAATACAAATTCTGGGACTAAATCCCTTAAGAATAATAACAGAAGGTTGCAGGATAAAATAAATACTTCTGATCTGAAGAACAACATTAAATAAAAAGTTACATTAATTAATGTAACTAATTATGTAAAAAAAACTGTATGTAAACTAACAAAATGTACAATATAGAATATATTATATATTGTATCAAATATAATATATTTGAGGGATTTCAGAAAATTTATTTTCAAAGCACTTTTAGATTTTATTTTTGAAAGGAAAGGTTTTCTTTCCTCTGATATTGTACATTTAACCAACCTATTGAGGTGATAAACTAGATATTATGGGATCAGTATTGATTATAAATATTTTTATGATGTTATCTATACATAGATTAGATAGATTTATTGGACCTAGAAAAATTCGATCTGCCTACTGTTAATACCTACGTAACTTTTTGATTGACTATCAAAAGTGAAAAGTTATATTTATTTAAATATTATCAATATTCTGAAATCTTGTAGAAGCTCTGTTAATATTTAAGAAAATAATCTACAAATGAAATATATTTTTTTATCTATTTCATTTACTACACTAATATAGTAATTTCAATTCGTAAAAGTTATTTCATTTTAAATAGTAAAAGTATTTCACTTAAAATAAATATTGTAAAAATATCCTCATTACGTAAATTGTTTAATTTGTATTGTTAAAATTGCATTGTTCTGATATTTTATTATTTATTACCTCTTTCAAAAAGACATACTATATAAATATATAAAATTGCATGTTTGTAATTATAAAGATTTTTTTTTATTGTTTAAAACTATGCTCGTACATTAATGATTGGTTTATTATATGTTTATATAGTGTTGAATACCAATATAGTGTTGGGTCGATGATAACACGAATAAATAAATAAATAGAAAATATTAGTAATCAATCCAAGTTCACGCGTGTTAAATCCTCAATAACTTCCAATGTGTCACATTGGAGCAAGACATAAAAACCGTTTCTAGGATTTCAAATCTTCGTTAACAACATGGTTCATCTTGAAGCATCGTGATAATTTTATATATTAAAAAAAAAGATGTTTTAACTGTCTTAGGACTCAATAGAAGTGCCCGTTTCTGCTCAGTGCCCACCATTATAGTCCGTGATACAGACCAAGTTTTATAGAATTATTAACTTAATTCACTATTAAACTATTAATCACTTTGTGAACTTAAAACATGAAACTTCGTAAAAATAGTTTCATCTCTTCGTATCCTACAACTATTTAAGAAAACTCTTGGAATTAGGGCGTTTTAAATCTGGAGTGGAGCAAACTTTGTTTATTTAATTCAATACTAAAAACTCGTAAATACACATTTGCTTTCTACTTGGATCATAAGATAATTTGATCACAAAATAGATATCTCATACCTAACACAAAATAATAAAAGATTGCCTACAAAAATATTGGGCCGTTTGTCCTATATAACTTCGTTATTTTGAAAAATTGGGAGTGTAGGTCATGTCGAACGGCTCAATAAGGCCAACTTTTTCCTTGATTTTGTGATCAAATTATCTTATGATCCAAGTAGAAATGCGTATTTACGAGTTTTTAGTATCTAATTAAAAATACATAGTTTATCTCTCTCCATATTGAAAACGCAATTCCAAGAGTTTTTGTAAATAAAATAGTTGTAGGTTACGATGAGATAAAACTATTTACGAAGTTTCAGGCGGATGTTAATAATTCGATAAAAATGGGTCTGTACAACGGTCTATTTCGCTTAAAGAAAAAATACAAGAAGACTAGCTCTAAAAATAAAAAAAGATGATTTTCCTTATCTCAACTATTATCTCATACCAAGCCATTATTAATGTGACAATTACATTAACAAAGGATAGATATCTAATTAAGTATAGATATAGATACATTAACATGAAGGAGCAATGATATAAGTTTGTCACTAATGTAATCAAACTTCTAATTTTTTCTATAGAACAAAATATAGCTCATACATAAATATAATTGGATATATTATATATGTTAAAAAATATTCAAAAAATAGTTTATACACAACTATAATGTCATTAGGAAAGGAGTACTCTATTTTTGTTTGTATCTTCTATATATATAATACTTGATATTTTAACAACAGTGTCACCCACTATATCTCTGATATCACCTTATTATTTCTTTATCAGACAACTTTTTCTTATTTAATATCTACTTATAATTCATTTATTTTATTTCACCATATACAGTTTATATTTTGTATTTTTCGTAGCCCTGATGAAGACCGGCAAGTTGGGTCGAAACGTTGGCATAATAATTAAATAATACTATTTCTTTAATTTAATACTTATTTGACCGCAACCCCCGATCAACTCCTTCTCATATTATATCATGGTCAACCATCTCTACATCATTATAATGTTATTATGTTGTGAATATAGAATAAGTACAAATTTATATTTTATATTATTAATCTGCCCTCGTTGATGTTTTCACATTGTTGTCTAAAGTACACACGGGTCATTCTAATATTATTGTTCCCAGATTTTACATTCGTTTTTCACATGTTTTTTTCAGGTTGAAAAAAAAGAAATGGGATTAATTGTTTATATTATTTTTAAGGAATGTAATGGTAAGATTAAAATAAATCTACCAAAATCACAAGAAGAAATATTGCAATGAGAATGTAAAAAAACGTAACGAATGTTACTGTCCCCAAGGTGAGGATACCATGTTCTTCATCCTTTGATATGACATAGTCTGTATCCATAAATTTTTAACCATGGTGATTTTACTGTTATATGGTATTTAGAATTATAGATACCTTTTTTAGTAGTCTCAAATACTTTGATTGTAAAATAGGAAAATTGGTTTGTCCCCAGAATTTTGAGAAAAACGTTATAAATTCTTACAATACTATTCATATAATATGACTGAAGAGAATTCAAAAGCATCTGCCTCTGACGCCAGCTATCAGTCCATGTGTAATCTTGAGGAATAAAAGATCTGTCTGGAAACTATACACTTTTTCTTCCAAAATATGCCATTTCGCAAAAATGATGCGTCACGAATTTCCCCGTAATTTTAATTAACATTGTTCTATTAACATAATACATGATAATTCCAAAAAAAATTGTTTTGAGGCATTTATTTAGGGTTAAGGTTTCATATCTGTCCAACAATTGGTTCAATCAGTAACAGCGATCTTGCATGAAAACGTAACGTATAAATTTAGTATTATTTATTTTTATTGTTCCTACTACTAATTGAGCATTTTTGCCTTTTTATTATAAACATTTAGAGAACAGAAGAAGGATTTCAGTTGTTTTTTCTGAGAGGCATTGATGAGAGAAACGAAAATCATTGTTTTTATTTTTTTTGCATGTTGACTTGAATTGTTTATGGTTTACTTTAGTCTTTTTTTATATTTATAGCCATCACATCTTTCCAATAAACTAATAAAGTTTGTTTATTTAAATTGTTTGAAGAAAAACGTCCTCGTTTATTAAGCTTTAAGTCCATATTAAATAAGTTATGGTTTAAGAAAATAGTTAAAAATTAAAAAAAGAAAATTAATATTAAGTGTGAATGTGTTCATATCTCACTATAATTATTATCCACGTGATAGATTATTATATTTCTAAATAAATAAAATAATAAAAAATGTTAAGAAAATTTACTATTGAAGCTGAAATTTGTTATCTAGAATGTCCATAATAATATTTGTGTAGGATTTTTTTCTAAACTTTTCTTCAAAAAGTTGATTTTTTTTGTTTTAACCCGAATTTCTCTAGATTCAGAAATGTTAAATGGTCAAATAATATAAGAATGACCCACACTGCAGTTTTTTTTTTTTTTGAACAAATTTCGGTTCAATATCAATGTTACAATAAATGAAGATTAAACTATTGGACACAAATATTTCATTAAAACATCGACATTTCGATATATTTTCCAAAATTCGTAACCACTCACTACCTAATCAGATACTCGCAATAATATTTTTTAGAGGATAATCGGTTTTAAAATATTTGCTTTTGATAAATAAAAAAGGTATCACATTTCTTTTGCTTATTAAAAATTATGCCAATCAAGGTCAAATATTTGCAGATATTTGCAAATATTCGCCGATAAAGAGATTAAGGCATTGTCAACCTTTCACACGGTTTGGAATTAGAGACTTTCTTATCGAACTGGATCAGTTGGCTATTTCTGCCATAACCAGTTTACTATAAGGGAAAGGTGGATATTAAAAAAAAATCAAATATATAACTAATTAACCTTTAATTAGCTATCGTGTAGTTCAGGTCTTATTTGAATACATTTATGGTTTCCTATGTCGATATTTTTTCTTCTTTTTTTTTTTTAAGTCTAAAAATAGTTGCCAAAATAATTTTAATCGAAAATATCTTATAAAAATTATTATACATCATAAAAAAATATTTTTTTAAAAATATATATAATGTTTATATCTACACTATATATATTGGATTGGCAAATAAGTTCTTTCGGTTTTGCAGTGTGAAATAAAACTCAATGTATTATAGACATAAAATTAGTTTAATCTACAATATATTAACCATTATTTAATATAACTTTTTCACATCTATCCACTAACTACATAATGTCTGAAGTTTATTGTTAAAAAACTGATCCAATTGGTTTTTAATGTTCTCTTTCTTTCACTAGCGGATCCAGGATTTAATTTTGGGGGAGTACTTCAGAACGAGTTTTTTTTTTTCATAAAAATAACGATAATTACTTTGGAAAAAAAGAAAGAACCTAACTACCTATATGAAATGGTGTTTGAGTGATTGCTAAAGCCCTTTTAAATGTAATTACACGAACAATAATACTTTGAAAGATATTTTTCAAAAAAAATTTTCGATAAAACATGGTTATATTTTTCAATTTTTGGGGAGGGGGGACTTCAGCCCGAAAGCCCTCCCGTAGATCCGCCCGTGCTTCCTTTTGGAATTTAATTGGTAGTCACTTGGTCTAGTGAATAGCTGGTGCAGAAGAACACATCACCCTTCCGATTATTCATAACTCGGGATATTCTCCAAATTCGATGTCACTATATCCGTTGAAAAGATGAATTATTGCTCTTTAAAGCCGTATGAATGTTTTTTTGATTTAATGCCTACATAAGGAATACATAAACAAAAAACTCCATTTATGCCATTTTATGTGGCCTTAAATTCCTAATAAATTTCTTGTAGATAGCTAAAGTCGTATTGAAGTTATAACATTTTTTGAGATTTTCGAAACAAAATCATGTGAGGGATCCAAATATTAAGTCTGGAAACATAGCCGAGCTTGTGCAAATGGTTTTCTACGCTTGTGTGCGACACATTTAAGACCATACCAATCTCTCGCACCGATTGGGTGCGATTTTGTTCAACAGTGGCCTTAAAATTGCTCGTTTCAATTTGGCAAATCAATTTTGACAGGTGCATCCGTTTAAGGCATCATCCCCATAAACACTGCTAATTTTTCTATGAGCTTTTGCAGCACGCTTACCTTTTTTAAAATAATACAAAAAAATGTGCCGATAATGAAGGCTATTTTCTTCTATATTCACAGTGCAATAGCAAACACAATAGCTGGTTTCAACAAGAGTTAACAGATATGGTTGTTGACATATTACAAACAGGATAAACAATCCACCTTAAAGATTAATTCATTAGACAAGAAGTGTATCATATTAACATACAAATAAACAGAAAAAACGACTTATTTGTCAACCCAACAATAAGGCAGGATAGGTTCTTTTTCTGGCTCGGAATAATTTGTTGAATAATTCCAGTGAATTGATGAATCTCGATTTCGATCATTAAATTCCTTCAACAATTTGAAGAAAGGGTTTTTTTATTATTAATTTTTTTTATTTATAATTTATTTATTTTTATTTTTTATGATTTGTCTCTGTGTTAAGTTCAGTACTACTCTCTCAGTACTAAAATAAAATGTAAAAAACTGATGAAGTTGGAAAGATTGGGAGGTTTAATCAGATGGTTTCAATATCAACAAATCGAGAAAGGATAATTTGTGTTATAAAGATTTACGTGACTAATAACACTCTACATACTGACCTCCATTTTCAATTGTCGACCAACACATAACGGCCCACTAACAAAGATTTTATACTAATTTTAATGGACATAACAATATATTAATAAGAGACATGGGAACAGCTGACATGTTCCTGAATATGAGGAGGAATCTAAAAAGGCATTGGATGAGAGATTTCCTTTTTTAAACAACCTAATAGTCCGTGGCAAAACAGGTGTCATATTTCATACTAGGATTTGTTCTTATAAATTGACCATATCCACAGGCCTGATGAGAAAAATGCACGTCTGCCAGCATATAGCTGCTGGAATACAAAATGACGGTCAGGTGAAGATTGATAGAGACCCTATACAGGTAGTAAGCGTATATATAGAGAGAGCTTATAGATATAGAAAGCTACCAACCCTTTCAATTTATAGTATTTACAGTCTTAAGACATGAAATAATAGTCAGTTACCCCACACCCGTGGATTTCAAGTCGAAAAATTAAATTTATGATTCAAAAGTTTCTTCTGTCTTTTATTTTCGGTTTTTCACTTATATCAGTAAAACTATGCATTCTACCGATAATGATGTTAATCTAAAATTAAAGCTGACAAAATTTTCAATAGAAATGGTTATATTAGTTTTTTCGCTACATTCTATAGTTTCCATGATATCCGCCCTCCTATTGCACTAACTTCGATGAAAAAATTGTATTTGCCTCCTATTATTATCATTGTTTCACTCTCTAACTCCTTATTTTTGTATTTTACAAAACTTTCATGAGGAAAAAATCGTTTGATATTAAATTTTCTTTAAGAATATATATTACTTTCCTTTTATTTTTTGCTATTTTCTTAATTACACAACTCTTAACCTGTATATAAAACAACATGCATCTGTATAAATTGGCTTATATAATATACATATATACAGATTAACAGATGAAGCACGAATTAACACTTAAAATTAAAATTAACCGGATAACAGATTTGAGAACATTAAAAAGTACGAGTTCACGTACCGGTGGCGGGGAGGATTTTAAATTCTCCGCCCTCACCTCTCGGCCCGGGAAAATCCTATATAGCCTAAAAGGCAAGGTAGGGCAGAACAGAAAAAAAAAGTGTTTAAGTAACCACTTAGCTTATATTAAATGTAACTGCACGAACAATAATACTTTTAAAGATTATTTTTTAATACTTTTTTCGTAAGACTTCGTTATATTTTACCATTTTGGAGAGAAGGGGGAGGCTTCTCCCTAAATCCCTCCCCTCTCTGAGACCCCCTAAAAAAGCTGCTTCGTGAAACAGCTTTCTGCCTATAACCTATGACAAAACTCCTCTTATTACACATAAAAAAAATATATTTTTACCAACGTCATAAATACTTGGAATAGACAATGAGAACAAATAACTAAAGGACGACAGCTTCATAAATTTTATTTTAGAAGATACACTTTTGAACTATGACAAAATCAAAAGTACACACTACAGATTGGCATAGTTTTTAACTGAAGAAGAACAATGCTAATTTTATTTAAGAAGGTTTCGTCTGACTTATATTTTGCATGACTGTCCTATTTTTGTCAGTAAATGTTATCACTTAATAAGAAGTACAGTTATCCAAGGATATTAATGGCCGTGTCACCTAAATGTATTATAATACTATAGTATTAAGATGTATATTTTTATAAATAAAAAGTTTAATTTGGCAGGTATCTTTATTATAATACATCTCAGATCATGGAAAAACAAGAAATATAAGCATTGCAACAATTTATTGTAGTTGTTTTCTAAATCACATCATTTGTTTAGATAACTTGAGGTGAATCTCATAATTTTTTCTAATAAACCTCAACTTAATTAATATGGGCTTAAAGCTTATTAAATGAGGAAGTTTTTCTAAAAGTTTGGTTTCTATAGTAAATTTGGAGGATGATAAAAAAAACTGTGAATAATTTATGATTTTTTTTTAAAACGGGACATAGCTGAAGTTAGTTGCTCAAAGGTCCTCTTAAAATGGTTTTAGCAATGACAAACATAAGTTTGCTTTGAAGTAAATTTTATCTAGTTTACAATACAGTAATTAGTAATTACTTAAATTAACCATTTTTTACGAGAAGGAGTTAGTCGAGGTTGCGGTCAAATAAATAAAAAAATTTAAATATATAAATTATTTTAATTTTTGCCGACGTTTCGACCCACTTGGCAGGTCGTCTTCAGGGCTACAAAAGATACAAAACATGTTGAGGAAAAAAAAAAAGTGGGTCGAAACGTCGGCAAAAATTAAAATAATTTATATATTTTAATTTTTTCATTTATTTGACCGCAACCTCGACTAACTCCTTCTCATATTATATCAACGGTCAACCGTCTCTACATCATTAACCATTTTTTAATTATTGCTTTTTACTATGTGACTTAACAACACAAACTTTAAATTTAAGTTTCCCACTTTTCCACTGAAAATTGGACCATTGTTTATACAAACGTTTTTGTAGCTCATGATGTCTGCTGCCTCTCCTATAAATATTTTCTATTACTTACGGCACTTCCTGTATATTTTTCATATATTTCATTTATGTTTTCATGTTTAATAATGTTTATAGTCTACAAATAAAAATTGTAAACTATAGGTTATTTTTAATACATAGTTCAACATCTTAAAAAGATATCAAGAAATTGGTCTATCTAGGAAATAAATTTGACAGACATCTAAAATTTACCGCTCATTGAACTTCAAAACTATCAAAAGTAAGATAAAAGACCACCCAAACCTGAGCCTCAGATTAAAATTACTCACCTACAAAAGCATTCTTCGATCTTCTCTTCTCTACGATACTCCTCTATTGGTCCCACATTTCAGAAAACACAAGCAAGAGATTTCAGCAATTCCAAAATTGAATTTCAAAAAGGATTGCTAAAAGAGAAATTTGATAAACTTTATGCCTTGTTAAATTTGTTCAAGATAACTAAATTTATAAATATAAGATCAATAAAATTTTACGAGTGATCCAGGACGCGGTCATTATATAGTTTTTATTAGTGCCGACGTTTCAACCCAAACATGTGGGTCATCGTCAGAAATGATCTTTAAAAAAAATACAATCAGAGATATAATATTATACGACAGATAATGGTTAATAATAAAAAAATATATAGTGATTGATTGATGTTGACGGGGAAATTAGAAAAATTAAAAACAATTTTTAATTTTTACAAACTACTGTTTTAGGAGGCGGAAAAGATTCGAATATGTGTTTAATATCTTTTCTTTGTCTACTTTGTGAATTACCGGATTATTTTATTCCAAATAAAATTTTACGATTCTTTAAAATATTGAACCAATAATGAATATAGCATAATTTATGGCAAAATATAGATTTTGAGTTAGTTTTACAAAAATATTATCAAGATAGAGGTGAGGCCTTGATGGGCAATCAAAAAATAAAGAGAAAAAACAGAACCGAGAAATTTCTCCGAAAGATTTTATAATGTATCTGATATACAGCACCAGAAATATCAAACAAGACTGGAAGAAACAAACCATCAGGTCAAACAATTGATTTTTACGATATATTAATTGGAAAATCTTAAAAGATCTTAAGATACATGCCTTACATATCACCTTTCCTAATTTACTTATCAATTATGAATTTGCTAAGGTATAAAAATAATATAAAGTTGCAATCTGTACATTAATTTTTTTTTCAATGAACCTATGCGTTCCATGCATAATGCTTCGACTAAACTTATCATATTTTATAATTGAATTATGTATAAATGAACGTTAATTCGTTATATTTTTAAATCATATTAAGACGTACACTTTTTTATGTTGTATTAAGAATAACTATTAAATTATTCATTAAGAATAATTTTTTTTTTTTTTTTAACTAGATTCTTCTAGTCACACCTGTCAGAAGTTCTGACAATCAGCGAGTGTGATATCAAGATGTAGAAGATTGGTCTTGGAATAGACGTGAGGGAGAGGAATACCCAGCGGCGTCCTTCCTGTCTTGAGTGTAATATTTATAGTTAGTGGAGGAGATCCCTCATCCAATCTTCTTTTAAGCCTCCTTCGGGTGCTATCGGGCATGTCAGTTGTGTCCGTGTAAGTTATTATGAAATCTTTTGTAGTATGTTCGTTGTGGTCGTTAACTGTGGCATCTGTATGTAGAGTAATGTTACTGACGTACCAGAGAGCTTTGGTGATAGTCCTGAAAGTTTTAGATTGAAAGGTCTGTAATTTACGTATGTGAGTCTTTTTGGCTATCCCGTATATATGTGAAGCGTAGGTCCAAATAGCCTTAAGTAGGTAAGTATACGTATTCAATTTCTGTCTAAGTTTTAATTTCGAATTTCTTGCAAGGAGTGAGTACATAAGTAATGAGTATTAACTAAAAATTTAATTCGCTGTATAATCAAATTATATTAAGATGTTATAGTAAACAATAAGAATTTACCTATGTATATGTATTTATATCTGTTTATATATGCTTTCATTGTCATTCAATACTAACAATAATTAACACCAAATGAGCCAAATTACATGGCTAAAAGATGTATATATTAGTCAATAAACTATTTATCTAATTGGAAAATTAAGATCTTAATATCTGGCCTTACTTATCACTTTCATTTATATTTGACTTATCAATTGTAAATTTGTTAAAGTATAAGAATAATATAAAGTTGCAACCTGTACATTAATTTTTTGGTTTATTATTTTCAATAATCAACCATTGTGATCGAGCAAAACATTCCAAAACTTAACCCCCTCTCAAAATTTAAGGTTTCACGTTTCAGAATGCGTACAATTCGAAAAACGAATAAAATTTTTTTTGTCCGTCTGTCGTACGCGCATTTTCTCCGAAACTACTGGACCGATTTTTTTCAAATTTGGATATAAAATCAGAGGTCACCCGAGGATGATCCTCTTTCATCGACATTATTATCCACCTTTTACTTTCAAAATGGCGGCCGGAAAACCTGCGTTGCTATGGACTGTAGCGCCTAAACGAATGTAGCGATTTCAATGAAACTTCGCAAACGTCATTTTCTCTACGCCCTTTAAATTTATCTATGTAACATACTTCAACGAAAAGAAGCTGGAAAAAAAGTTACGAGGGATGCTAAAATTTAATTCCGAATAACTCAAAAAGTATAATCTTGTTTAGGGATGTTGTATATGATTTATTAAAAGTTTAGGAAATTTCCTAGACAAAAAAAAAAAATCGTTAAAATTGGACAATTAGGAGCAACGATATGGTCTCTGTTTTTTTTAAATATGTTCTACTCCAAATTTTATATCCTTTGTTTGGTTTTTTAAATTTTGAATGTGTTACTGAAGTAATGCTATTTTTTTAGCATATTACTAATGATTAAAAAAAAAAAGTTTAGTCCAATAATTGGAATCACCTTTTATTTATTTTTCTTTGTAACTCGAAAGTAATGTTACTTTAGATGTACAATTGTTTGGAAATAATAAACCATTGTGGAATAATGTGCAGCGTCTTTTTTTCAATGAACCTATGCGTTCGATGCATACAGGTTCGACTATTATTTATTATATATTATAACTTATATATTTCCGAAAATACACTTCAAAGGCGACATGTCCTGACCAAGTCCTTGAGGGGCCGTGGTAAGATCGATTCGAGAAAGGCGGTCGAGGAGGGGCGGTAACAACAACCCCTCACCAAAGGATAGAGGGGAGTAGGCCCTCCACTTCTTGTATATATACCTCGGCCAGGCCATGGAAGGGTATCAGTTGTTTCTTCTTCTCTCAACAACCACCAACCAACCAACAACCAACCATCACCATGTACGGAATCTTCAAGGTACGGTATAGCATAGTTGTCGTATATCCATAACGTAGAGACCTTCCAAAATCTATCCACTGAAGATCTATCAATATCGATATATCGAGATCTATCACTCGATTTCGATCACACCTGTTCTTGCTCATTTGCGACTGATTACAAAAGTATAGCTGTCATCTTTCAGAAATCAATCTCTTTTAATTATCTAAAATATTTTAATTTCCTCCGAAAAATATATATATAAAAATAATTGTTGTCACGGAATTAACTTCAAGGAAATAAAAAAAAAGTCATTAATTTTGTGAATGATCTAATAATTATCCAGTACCTCAATTATCGATACTACTTGATTAAAGAAGTAAATACGATACAGAAATATTATATTAATATGAATACTTAACGAATTAAAAAAAATCTTTTTTTAAAACTATTTTCCTAGCAAGAGAACTTTTATTTAAAAAAAAAACTTTGACCCATAAATTCTATTGATTTTGCCAAAAATTATATTTTCTTAGCATCTCTAACAAACGTCATATCTGTATCAAGTAATTCCTTTAAGATAAATCATGACTCTGATCTAAGCCCAAATTATTTTTTATTTTTCATTTAACGTGTATTTTGTTTTTAAAACTAAAATAAATAAAAGTTCAACTTTTACTTTAAATCTAGAACTATATTTAAAAAATGTTACAACTTTTATTTTTTTAAATTTTCTTACCAAATTTTTTTACAGAAACTGTTATAATAGAATGTTAAAAAAAAAATCATAAATGTCTCAACCACTTGTTAGAAAATCTATGAAGTAATTGTACATTTTTTCTTTCTTTTAATAATACGTATAATTGGCTTTTCTATCAAGATTTATTTCTAGAATGATTTTTATCTCGTGAACCTCATCTCGTATTTCTAACGCGTTTTTTTTTTCAAACTGTAAGCAATGCTATTTCAGCGTCAAATACCGATCTTTTTATCCTAAATGTAAAATTTAATAAAAAATAGCTGACAATTTAAAATATTTTTGAATAAATTTTTTTTCCGAGAATCCCAAAAAGTGCGTAGGATTATAAGAATATTCTATAAAATTAAAATTTTAAACTCAGTAAAAATAATACAACAGAAGTAATACATATTTCATAAAGCATTAGTCCTTTGCAAATTTAAACTATTTAATTTAGTTCTATCAAATTTAGAGCTTGTAGCTGAACACTCGAACACACTATCAACTGTTTTTCTTATCGTATGGTCACATATCAGAAATTAATTATTTCCATATGTTTTATTCAAAATTCATTAGTCGTACACCTTCATTTTTTATATAAAGTATAATGTTTCTTCTTAAAATATTTGATCATTCATTAAAATGCAAGCTATAGAAATTTCATTCATCTTAATAAAATTTAAAAAAATGTCATGTTTCTAAAATTACATTTGGCTATATATATATTTATATACACATAATAAAGATTATTTTAAAGTACAATGCAGGGACAAATGTTCAATCTAAAAGCTGTGTAAAAGAACCTTACAGGAAATTCTTGCGCCGAAGTAACTCCCGCATAACACATTCGTCTCGCATGTAACACTTGCGGCGTCCTAAAGACCTAAATTAAAGTTTTTAAAAATCAAATATAATATATTATACATTCTATGTCTTATATTTCATGGTAGTAATTATAAAAGTATATATTGTTGTTATAACTTTTTCTGATAAGGTTTCAAATCGAAAAATATTTATTACATACTCTAAATAAATAATTAATAACCTTGAGAACGTGCCGTTATGTAACGACATCTTAAAGAGAAAAATTAAGAAACGAAAAAATCTTTACAAAGCTGTAGATAATTGATTACTTTTGCCATGTGTTCTTTGTTATGTTGCTTTCAAAAGACAATTTTTTATGGTTTCGGTAACAACGTTATAGTTTTTCCTAACTTATCCCTCCTCGAAGTCCAATACAACTACTGTTTTCTCGATCTGTTAATTATTGAGAGTTAATTACAAAAATAACCAGTGTAAGGATTGCGGTGTTTCGAACCTTTCACCCGAAGAAAGTAGATCAGTCTTTTAACAGAGAATACAAAAAAAAAAAAAAAAAACGAGCATAATGAAGGATAGCGGTAAACGGGTTATGTCGAAAGATTACAACATCTGTGGTCTACTACTGAATTTGACAGGAAAACATAAATGTGCATATTTTTTTTTTCTATGAATTACCATATCGAAGACGAGATGATTTGAGATGTTACGAATCTCATCAAAAGCTGTAACTAAGTCCAATCTGATTCGAGACAGAGAGTGTAAAAAAATAACGTTAAAATATGTACGCCTCCTCAATACGTGAATATCTTAATAAAAATAATAAGTGCCAAAGTCGGTCATAAATTTTAAATCGGGCTCACTCAGCCTTAAGTAGTAATATCAATAAGGAATGTACTCATTCTGTTAATGTTTTCCCCATGCATACATACTTTCATTTTTTCTCCTAGACCTTTAGTTACCCCTTTTAACTCGAGAGAGCGAATTAGCATTGTTCTTAATCGTCCAATCCGCTCATGAAGATGCCGCAACGAATTTCCGCTCCACTGGCGACCCCTAACCAATCTTGATCAACACATTTGACAAGAGAATTCAAATTTCAAAACTATTTTTTCAACATCCTCCAACAAAAAGAAAATTATTATTAAAAAGGCGTTTGCTCGGCTAGTTAGACTCATTCGTTCAGCGCTATGCATGATTGGATTTCCTTTTTTGTTATAGAATTTTATTTTTTTTTTTAAAATCTTAAATGAATATCATGTTCACTTTACTCTTAGAGCAGAATTAAAATCGTGTTGTTCTAACTGAAGGTCAGTAACTCCGAAGTTGATGTGCAAGTCAAATTGAGCTCACACGCTTGCGATAACATCTCGTGTCTCATAAGAATTCCGACAGCCGCATCACCAGTAAAAAATAGATACAGCAATTATTAGCAGAATAACTCACGAAAATGAAATCATAGAAAGTGTTCTATTTCCGTCCATTACTCGTTGGTCGTCAATGCCAAGTGTTTATTTCATGTCTCTTCGGAAGATAAATGAGTAGGAATCTTACCTAACAGTTGCATTTTTTAAAAAATATTTTAAGAAAATTCAAGTATATCTATAAATATAGTAAATTATTGGTCATTCAACTCATATTATACATTATCTTCTCGATACGACAGATATATATTAATCATGATATTTCTATTATTAGTTACTTCAGAACATCAACGAAAAATTGGAACGAATCATACTAATGTAAGATATGAGAATCGAATAGCATTTACGCAATAGACTTTTCTTGCAAAGATATTTTTATTTGGACAATTTAAAACTTGAGATTAAAAAATATAAATTAATAGGGTACTTAATCATTTGGGACTAAAGGTTTTCGTTAGTTGGTTTCTATTTAATAATATTTAGATCAGGTGTTTAATATAAAAGGGGATATTATGATTTCTGTCACTTAAATCTCAACAAACTTATCGAATGTCGAATATGAGAAATTTCATTTAGTCAAAGAAATCAAATTGATATATAGAAAGTATGGTTTTAATTATTTAAAATATTTTCAATTTTCAAAAAGGTTAAGAAATATAATTATATTCACAGAATTAACTTTTAAGAGTTAAAAAAGATAACCATCAATTATAATGATATAATTACATAATGATGTATCCTATTATCATACTTTTGAAATGTATTAAAATGTTGAATGATGAAACTCAGCGTTTTTAAATTCAGTCAAAATAATCAAATTGAATATCAAGAAAACAAGGTTTTATTTCATACAGATGTGAAAATCATCAAGTGGATAGACAAAGAAGTGTTTAGAATTATATTAAATTTAAAATAATTTTTTATATTAATATTTTAATTTTACTAATTTTATAGAACTTTCTTGCATGTATTCAGGTGTCTACTTCAAATAAATTATTTCTAAATCCAACACTAAACTCTTAACCGCTCTACTATATTATGATTACTATAACATTCGTATTATATAATGATTTAACCTGAAATTCACAATACATATAAATCATAACCAAACTAATATTCTTCTAAACTAATCCACGGCATCATGGTATAACCCGAAAATTCGCTAACGATTCCACTAACGTTACTAACGTGCTCGATGAAGATATCGACATTAAAGATGTTTTTGTTCCGTGTTCTTTGACAGTTCTTCGTCATGCTCGTCGTAGCCATCGTTGCTCTTGGTGGAGCCATGGCTCAGGATCACTACAAGCATCACGAAAAGGCTTACTCTCACCAGAACAACAACCTCCACGCTTACCATCCAGTACCATTGGTTAAGAAGGAACACCATCACTACTAAACATCACAACAGAATCATCACATCTCACATCCCCCATCATCCCTCATTTCATTTCACATTTTTCGGTCTAATATGAAAAACTAAAAAAAATTTATATATTTTTTTAAATTATACCTTTTTAGAAAAAATTACAAACAGCCTATTATTTATTAAACCCTCCTAAGATACAAAGAACGATTTCTTGACCGATAAAGGTATATATACCAAAAATAAATACGAATTCAAACTCTTAATACTATATTGCTTAGGAACAACAACGCAATTATAAAATTATTGATAAATATTTTATCACATTAAGATTGTCAAAAATACAAATAAGCATAGCACAATATAATCAAAATTTGAATGGATAGAAGAATTTTTACACTAATACAATCATTTATAAAAATTATGTGATTTACATAATAATAATTGTAATTATCTTGTCTTTCTTATAACAGTTGTATGATTTGAAGTTATTTCCTTGTTCCACAGGATGAACGATAAAATTTCCAGCTTAAAAATCTTCATGTAGTTACTGAAGTATTTTCAAAGTTGTGCAATGAAGTGAAACGTTATACAGAAAATTATAACTATATATTTTCTTCTATTTTATAGGTTGCCATTTTATGTTTTATAGATAGGTATCTTCAAGACAAATCAAGTTTCCATATTGTAATCCGTGTCATACGATATATATTTAATACAGGAAGTCTAATTTACCTTGAAGATAAAACCTATAAAATAGTAACTGGCTCAATAAAATTTAACTGTTCTGAACAGCCAGATTTAGTAAATTCCTTTAAAAATTTACCAGTTTATAACTTTATGGTTATAAAATCATTTTCAAAAATCAAGATGTAAAAAAAGGTACGATTCATAATGATCACATGATGTATTTATCAATTTTTTTTATTTCATATTTTCCTCCTTTATTTTTTTTATTTATTAACAAGTTAATATCTCATAATATTTTATATTTACCAGTAGAATATTGATTCCATTATTTTTTTTTTTGTTATAAATACGATTTTTATTTTTCACTTCGAACGAAAAGAACGTCACTCAAATTTAGGTGACCCTCTCCCTTTTTTATCATACCATAAAAGTTTCAAAAATCCACATTTCTAAGTTATCGATATAACCTTTAATCCAAATTCTGGAATTTTCAGAATATTATAAATTTCCTTTCTGTACTAAAAATGCAGGGATTATGTTGTGGGTAAGGCAGGACAAAGTATATATATTTTCAAACAGTTGTAACTTAACATTCAAACAATGAATTTTTTGTAAGATTTACCAAGTTTGTTAATTATTTATTTAATTGTGTTCGTATCAAATATTGTTATTTCTATTCTCAGATTAATTGTTGGATCGAAAACTATTATTTTATAATCATTCGGTTTTTTTTTATTAGCAAAGAATACACAAAATATAAATATTTATCTTTCATATATCCTTATTCTAAATTTCGTATTGGAATAGCAATAACTATCAGTAAAATTTTGAGTGAAAATAAAGTATATAAAAGCACAGGAATAAAATTCACATGTTCTTCATGTTTGTTGATTTCGTTATGGATTATTCCACACAAATTCCAAACGAAAATATTTGTAGTATAACATTGCATCGGAAATCCTTCTTGTTGTGGAAACTCCTCTATTCGTTAAGATATCTCATAAGAAGTATATCCTTCTTTTATAAACCACATTATGTTCATTATGGGATATCTTTAGTATCTTAAGGTTTAATTATAGTAATAATAAATAATACAGACGTATACCATTCGGTACAGCAAATATTAACCTTTTAGGAATTCTTTCATTACTAAACCCAATAATTTTACAAAACCGTTTGATTCGTCGTAATGTAATCATCTCAATTATATTAATATATTGCGGATAAAGTTCACGCAATTCGGCGTAGTTTAACCATCTAAAGCCTCTGGTTAACTTATCCTTCTTTAGTCCGAATATTCTACAAAATACTTTACTTTCAAAAACCTTAAGACTTTGCTCATCCCTTAATGTAAGCGGCCAAGTTTCGTATCCATAAAGAACTGTGGGGAAGATAATGGTTTTATAGATTCTAGTTTAAGAGGCGTGAGCTGTGTAGTTTTGCCACAGAAAAATAACAATCATTCCCCGCCTTCAGCCTATTTTTTGTAATGTTACACTATAGCATATTTTAATAACTGCTGTACTCATAAACGAAGGAGTCGCACAAGTTACCTTCACCATTTCTTCAACTTTTAGGAACAAGTGGAAGATGAATACTTTAACTAATTTCATCTTATTTAAATGATATTTTATCAGCCTCTGAAGACACACCTGCTTTTCTCAAATCGTTCATTGATATGTTAAAGTAGAATCCGGCTTATTATTTTGACAAATGAATAATGAGTTTGGATTGTTTCATATAACGTCTTAAAACTCAGTACGTTACCTTCTTTTTATGTTCCCAGAATTCAATTAATGGAACTTGAATACTAAGTCAAACTTTTACCATAAACCTGAGACTTTGAGATAACTTATCAAGCCCTGAGTTTGGATGGCTATGAATAATATTAGTTTATGTGGAGTAACCCTGGCGGTTGATGGTTGGTACTGACCACATCAGCTCCTCTTATTGTCCTTACCACACTTGTAACTCTCTTGGGGCTTAATACAACCCTTAGCGAGTTGTAGTGATCAATGCCACCAAATACAACTATTTAAAATGTTTTTATGATATATTTTTTATAAATAAATATGCCAAGTATCAGTCAATAATAATAAGTTTTAAAAACTTTTTTTTTGCCCTCTATTGAAAATTTCTCGTTGGGAAATATTAATAAATCCAAATATTATTTGCAAACTAAAATTGACAATTTTCATCACTCGAGATATTAATCCAGGTCTGATTATATGAAAGTAGTTAATTGCAATGCATAAGGAAGTGGTTTGGTCATGTCGAGGTGAATGACATGAAATCACTCTTTGAACCGGTTCTCGACTCACTAAATCTTTAGTTTGTTGACTGATCATTTGTCTCATTTTGTGACGTAACGTCGAATAATATTGCAAAACTATGTGGGAAAAAAAATGATCAAATTTCTTTTTTGTTGATATGTTGATATCTGTATGTTGTGACTAAAGCCTTACAGTAGTTAAGCGTAAACGATATTATTAGTTAATTCTGTGTATAAGAAATTATCGGAGTCTTCCACAAACTGATCAATCCAAGATAACACATAGTTGCGAGTGGGAAAAACCGTTTTCTTTGAAAACGACCACAGTATGTTTAAAAATGGCAAACAGAATTTTCAATTCGGAATTACAGTTCCTGAATATAGAATTTTCAAAAAAAAAAACAAAAAAAACCCTAACTTTATGAATTTGTTTACCATGTATGATTCACTGATTCATTAAAAAAATGACTAAACATTCCCCATGTAACGAATCACCTCTTAAAATTAAAAAAAGATTATTAAAAGCCACTCGTTTCATTCGAATCACTTAAGCAAGATATGATTTTTTTTCACTCACTGAGCAATACGAAATGAATCAGCTCATGAGCCGATCAATCATTTCTGTAACTAAGCCAGTGGGTGAGTTGTGGTAAACAAACCATACTTCATCACATAGAACTAGGATATGAAATGAAATTTCGAGTTTTCTTTTTTTTCCCCTGATATTTTGAAGTCAAACTTTTTTACAGTGAAGATTATACAGACCTATTATTTAAAAAAAAATTAAATAAAAGTTCTTTAGAAGCAATTAATTTCGCCGAAAAATCAATCTAAAAAAATATTAATTGAACAGTATATTCTTAGCTGGGCCAACAAAGGAAACATAAGAACCAGGTGATTCATTTAATATAAATTATATCTGTAATTCTCTTACTTATCTTCATTAAACATTAACTATAATTTAATCTCTACAGACCATTTTACCAAATTAAACCATATTAAATTACTCAGTATACTATACTAACACTGTTTTGAATTGTAAATATTTTAGATCAATACATTCATAAATTATACTTGATTTGACCTTCACCTTATCTTAGTCATAGGTGTAATATAAACAGAGAGATAATTTACAATTTTATTATTATTATTATTATTATATAATATATATTTCTAATGTGATATAAGAATACTAACCAATGACTAACCACTAACCACTAACCACTGTTCATCCAGTTCTTCGTCATGATCCTCCTCGCCGCTTTCGCCATGGCCGGAGAGTACGAGCACGGCGGACACGGAGGCGCCGGAGGTCACGGCCACGGACACGGACACGCCACCTCCTACCAGAACTACGTCCTCCACTCCTACCACCCCGTCCCAGTCTACTACCACAAGGGACATGGCCACCACTGATCAGATAGATCGTACCATTGCAACTTTCAACACTACAACTCCCTTTGTTCCTATTATATACCTATGTTATCTGGCCTATAATTAACAAAAAAATAATAAAATTATATTAAAAAAAATAATATGTATATTTATTCTACAATTCCCACATCCTATACGTACTCGATGAATCTATATTTTATAAAGTGCATATTAATATTATATATAATCAGTCAATTACTTTGTAATTATCAGTCTTGAATTATTTTTTTGAACTAGTCAGTATCATGTCATATAAACCACACATCTCCCAATTTCCCGTCGCACTATCTCCACCCTAAAACAGTTCAATCATCTACGTTATCTCCTTCCATATAAGTCCCATCAACTCCTATTTTCCTCCCTTGTTTTCCTCAACTTGACTATGGCTGTATGGTGTATGGTGGACTCGCGGGAGATTTCGAGGCCAAACTTAAACGCCTAATGAATTGCGCTTGTTACGATTTGTTTTCGGAATCTCAAGGGATCCGCATATTAAACCAGTATTACCACCAAGTTGACGTAGTCCTTTCTGTTCCAGATCATTAGAACTCATAGACCCTTCTATATATTTTACAGCTTAAAATTTAAATACTCCATCGAATCCCGTCCTACTAGATCTCGTACTTCCGACCTCTATCCTCCTCCTCACCGAACTGCTGCGTTTGACAAATCCTTTAGCAATTCAAGCCGGCTCCCTCTGGAATTCCATCCCTGCTGATATTCGACACGCACAATCAGTTTCCTCTTTCAAACCTTTCATCTTTAAACATCTACTCCTTTCTAAATCCGACTGATTATGAAATATACCTAAGAGAACTATCTAGTTTCCTATGTCTGTCTTATATATGTATGTACAATTTGCGTGTCTTTTTCTCTGTCTTCTATATTTTTATTTTTGATTAACTCTCATTGCAAATATATAATTTATTTATGGCCACACAGGTATGCAATCTGTACTTATAATTTGTTTTACAGGGACAACAGTCCCAGAATAATAAAATATATTTTCATTTCATTTCATATATCTATATGATTCTCATACAAAGTGCAACTTTCAATTCTCACGCCGGCTGTAATACGGCCTCCATACAGTTCTTTCCATATAGACAGGTTGATTTAATGGGGTTGAAATAATTCAGTAATTTTTATATTGATAGTCAATGCTCCTTATTATGTTACAAACAAAATTCTTCATCATGACCTTAAGATCCCTTATGTCCTAGATGTTATTCCACCCCGATTCTCAAATTTTCATCAGAACATAATCCATCATCATAATACCTTAGCACAATCCTTATCCAGTTCCAGTCAATTCTACAATCCTTCTCAAAGTTTGAAACGACAGTGGCCACGAGATTTTTTGTAAACACATTGGAATCCTGGCAAAGGCAGCACGCACTCAAACCATGAGCGTATGTGGCTTTAGTGCCCTCTCTCAGTCTTCACTGGATACCCATAATATTGACGTGGCCGAGAGAGAAGCGCTGGGATCTCCTAGAGTTTTGCCTTATCCTCCACACGTGGGGAAAAGGGCCCGACTTGGAGCAACCCCGGCTGAGTGTAAATATTGTAAATAAGTATGAATATGTTTTATATTTTTATTTAATGTTGTCTCTGATTTATTTCTTCTGTTTTACTAAATTTTCTTTTCCTTTGTTATAATTTTTCTATTGTTTTTGTGTGAATTATGTTATGAATGAGTCTCTTACATCTCAAATATTCAATGCCCTTAATTGAGGTAAAATATATTTTTTCTCAATAAATAATATCAAACACTGAAAACAATATATATATATATATATATTATATTGCCATGAGCACTTCAATTTATATTTTTATAGCTTTCCCAAAGCAACATTTGTTATGTTTCAGTAAATCCTATCATTATTTTCACACATATCATCAGAAAAGGTTTTTACTGTATTCAATTCGTAATTCCTTCATTACAAAAATTGTTTTATTCTTTCATCATGTTAAAATAAGTTGAAGTTAAGGGAATTTTCAGAATCATCATCATCATTCGATGGCGCTATTCGATGGTCCTTGTAGAACCTTGGCCACCTCTTCGATCTTCCTCCAAACCGACCTGTCTTCGTCAGCCTCTCTCCATTCAACTACACCTAGACTTCGAAGATCGTTTTCAATGTCTTACAGCCAACGAAGTCTAGCCTTGCTTCTTTTTCTTCTTTCACTTGAGTGTCCCTCTATCATCGTTTTAGAGGTCCTTCCTATGTTACATTTTTTTGGACATGACCCAACTATCTTATCATTCCTTCTTTTATGAAATAAATAAATAAATCTCTGAAAAAGTATCGTTGTTGTAGACCTCAATCTTAAAACCTCAGAGTATTTTTTATGAATTTTGGAATCGTAAAAAGCTGAAGCTTACTTCGTTGTTTGGAATATTTTTGATACTCCCTTAACAACGATAAAAAAAAAAAATCTGGTGTGTTTATTCTAAACGACTTTCCAAACTATTTCAGAACAGTTTTTATATCTTTAAATATGTCCATTAAAAAAAAAAATTAAATTAGATTTATTTTCCTGAACATTGATAAAAAAAAAAAGATTTGAGTACGATTTCTTTGATAAACTAAAACAATGTAAACCGGCTTGTGGAAGATCAGCGTATAAAATTCAATACACTCCAATATTGCTAATCAAAAACTTTTTGTCATAGCCCAATTTTGTAAGAGAATGATTTCTGTTAAAAGTAGAGGAAATAGTGAAACTTGTGAGATTCGGGCACCAGATTTTATTACTTTTACTTAATTTTCTTTTTTCTCTCTCTTTCACCCCTTCCTGGCACCGGGATTTGAACTCATAACACGAAATTGAATAGCTGTAACTTCGTTTATAGTTGTCCGAAATGAACGAATTTCATATAGTTTTGTGGGACTCTGAAACGTGCAGATCCTTCAAAAACCGCGCATCGGAAATTTAACCTGATTGTAATACTTTCCTTACCTAGTATAGGTAGGAAAATAATAAATTAAAAAATGTGTAGAAAATAGAAAACGCTGCATCATCGCTAATACTTTTTTTCTTTTTTAAGTAGTTTAATTACTTTTCATAAGTTTGTATGTAAATTTTAACATATAATATATATTTATTGAATAAGACCCCAAAACCTATTTCTTTACCTTATAACTTTTTTACCTGAATTTTCTCGGGATTTTAGTACATGTACAAAACTTAAATGACATTAATTAGAAAATTATAGGTATGTTTCATCAAAATCGTTAGAGCCGTTTTTGCGCTGCAATCTATAGAAAAATATGTTTTTCACTTATTGCGCGGCCGCTATTGCGCAAAGAGCATCCAATTCGTATCAGTCGTCAAAACTCTACAAAATAAAAAAAGAAGCAACTATATTAATCTGCTAGCTCCCGAGATAATATTTGCACAGACAGACAAACCAATCGCTGAAAATATGTTTTTAGGACTCAGGGGGCTGGGAAAAATTTCCGACGAAAACCACACATCGGAAATTTGACCCGATCACAATACTTTCCTTACCAAGTATAGGCAGGAAAGTAAACAATACTTATGTGTGCCCATACTAAAAATTAGTAACCCTTGACTTGTTCTTTTTTACCTCTTTTGAAAGATATTGTACAAAAACTAAGAACAAAACATGAAGGATTTCGGAATATTAATCTCTTCATTATTCATAAAGCGGTTTTAGATGAACAACGTCTAGAATGAGTTGCTACATAAGGTATTTTTTTTAGCCATCTAGCTCTGCCTCAATATTAAAGAATACTTCTTATTAGCCAACAATAGAGCAATCATACAGAATCTGACTGCATTTTATTGTAAATCCAAAACCGGAACATAGATCAGTTGGACCGAACTGCGGTATTTTTCGAAAAATATATTTCATAATCCACCAATTGATATATTTTATTGAGTAAACTATAGTCAAAACTCTTATTTATTGTTTGTTTGAGTTTAAAAGGGCGTAAAACAGCTTGGTCATCAATGAACGCCCATTGGTTTATTAGGACTTGGTTGGAGTTTATTGGTTATCCACCAATCATAACCTGACAGAGCACTTAGAGGAAGATGTTCCCAGACACAAAGGTGCCAACCTGAAGTCCCAGATGTAAAGCCGTGGTTCGATGATGTAGATACGAGGATTGATTAGAGGTTGTGGATAAAACTCATACAATCCAATTAACTATGTTAAGTACATAAATTATAATATATATAACCAGGATCAAGTCCAAATACGTTCCCTTTATAATTTAAATCATGCAGAAAATTTTTTTTTTTTTTTATTATTTGGGTTTTATACAACTTAAGGAGTCATATCCTCAACACCCAAAAGCCACTGCTCCCTGTCTATCCAATCTCCTTCACGAAGCCCTCTGGCTGCTATGCTTTCCTCCACGTCCTCTATCCATTTCTTCTTTGGCCTTCCACGCTTCCTTCTTTCAGGTGGCATATAGTTATAAATTTTCTTTGGCCAGCGGTTCTCATCCATCCGCATTAAGTGGCCATACCATATAATAACATTTATTTTATAGCTATCTGTCCCATTATTGTACATGTAGAAAATAATATTTATTTTATAGCTGTCTGTCCCATACAATCGGGATTCCGAAAAAATATTTTCCTAAAGAAGTATTGGCTATGGAAGACGTTATTAAACAATTAAATGGTAAAGACATTCCTGATTTAATAAAATATTGTCCATCGGTGTGGAACTATAGAGATAGATTAGTTAGGGATTTTAACTATATTTTATGAAGTGAGAGAGATATTTAAATAATAAATAGGTAAGGAAATTTGAAATGTGTCTGTAATTTGTAGTTCGGACTGTGTGTGTATAATATTATGTGTAAAATATTTTGATTTGTACTATGGAAAATTATATTTTTAGAATACGGATTTTATTTTACCACTTCTATTTATTCAAGCGTTATATGCAATTCAAAAGCTATTTTTTTTTTGTTTTCGTAAATTTTTTGTACTATACATATATATTGTTATGTTTTAAGGTCAAGTAAAAAAAGAATTGCATTTTTCTTCCCCCGTGAATATTCCGTCGAATGTGTTGAATTAAGATAAAAACTGGAAAAAATAAATCCATTTCATCCGTGCCACTAAAGTCTATGGCCTCAGAAAGTGTCCCCTTTCTTTAAATCTCCCCTCCCTTTCTAGTTTTGACCATGTAATCCATGGCTTAATTTTTTATTTAGTTTGAATTGATTGAAAGCATCAGGTCTAAGCTACTTTCACTGAATAATATAAACATCTATAACAGGTCTTAAATAACTGATTTTATCATGATTAATTTCAAATCCTTATAAGTATTATTAACACTTAAGATAATGACACTATATTATTTCTTAATCCATATTAATCTCTAATATCTATATTGGTAAGCTACATATCCATTTATTGATTTGGACAATTGATTGGACTGGACCCGGTAGTGAAAATGTTGATTTAATCGTTCTCAATTTTGTTAGTATAGCCATTAGATAGAAGAAAGGTGTGTTTTTTTTATAGTAAAGTGTACACTTGACTAGGTGTGAAAACTAAAATCTCATAGGAGCCAATTAGAAAAAAAAAAAGAAAATGTCAAAACTGACCCCACAGTGTTTCAGCGTTTATATAAAGTGGCACTTCCGGTCAGCAGATTTTAAGGAAAAAGTTGCTGTCACATCTAAGGAATAAATCTTTCTTAAATACGCAATATTAGTTTCGTACGACTTTTTGTTTTTGATCTAGACTGCTAACATACAAACACAGAGACCATTTTGCGGGACTTGGTTATTTGGACTCAGGGTACTCCAAAATGTGTATTTCCGTTGAAAACTCAGATTCAAAAATTTCCACGAACCACTTTCCCTTACGATATATTACATATATACCTAAGTGAAAGTAAAAACGAAAATTTAAAGATAAAATACAAAACATGTGGATGAAACACCTAATCATTTTTCGCTCTATAGAATAAGTTCTAAAAAAAACATTCGATCCTTAAATAGATTTTTTTGTCCTTACTTGTTCTACAATGGGCGTCTTTCTGATTTCTTATCACAACCGATTGATTTTTCACAACGATACAGAACAAAACTTTTTAATCAAATTTCAACTCCGAATAATTTGATACCCAGATTTTAACTAGAGACTAGATCCTATTTTGGGCATTATTCGTTTTCTTTTTTTCACTAAAACTAAAATTACTACAAATCACCCCAATAAACTTCTTGTTAGTTAATATTTGTAAAATCATAATTTGACTAAGGATTTTATAGTTGCTAAGTATAATTTAGTATTTTTTTTCTAACCCTCTCCCCTAAAAAAGTTTATCTAATTACAATTACATACATGAGTATAAACGTAGAAATATGACAGGCACATCAATTTCTTCCCAATAAACCTATCGGTTATTCCTTATAGTTAGTTTGGCGCAACAACACGTGGACGCGTCCAGGCCTCCTCAACCTCCGCGTCAGGATAGCCAAAGAGGTTCTTCATTTGTTTGTCTCCACTCTTTACCCATTAACACTGGTCCAAATATCTTTCGGAAGATCTTTCGCTCAAATGTAGCCAACTTCTGATTTGCATCTTCTGCCATGTGTCCATGTCCAGATGTAAGGACTGGGCGAATCATAGATTTTTACAGAGAATTTTCTGTTTTTCTGGTCATTAATCTGATGTTGATAGATGCTGCCTCAATCCAAAGTAACATCTGTTCGCGGCTGATATCCTTCTTTTGATCTCTGCTTCAATGGCATCATCACTTGTGACCTGTGAGCCAAGGTACGTAAGATCAGAAATCACATCTTTTCTCCAGGCTGTATGGATGCTATCCAGCGATCATATACTAGGTCTTATCATGGTTGATCACTTGACAAATTTTCTTGCTGCTTCCGTAAGAGAGAGGCATGCCTCTTCGACTGACTGTTTTGAACGTCCAATTATATCAATAACGTCGGCGTATGCTAGGAGCTGCACAGTTCTATTTATAATAGTTCCTGCCCTCTCAATTCGGGAATTTCTTATAGCCTTCTTAAGAGACAGGTTAAACGTACTAGTGCATCGCCCTAGCGGACTCCCTTGAGAACGAAAAACTTTCAGAGCGACCACCTTGTACTTGTACAATGGATTCAAGATCTGCCATGGTCATCCTTATCAGTCTTATCAGGCCTGCAGAAACATTTATTCCTTATAGTTTCGCTAATATGACACCGTCACAACCGGCACAATATACCCACTCCTTCTTACAACAGAAAGAATTTAATTATTTTTTTTTTACTTGTTTTGTTTTTTATATCGATTCTCGAATACTATTCTTTGTAGTTCTTTTATCATCCGAAGGAGCCATAAGCTCACCTATCTCCAACCATTCATGTTACTCTACTCTCAAAAAAATGTTTCATTCATACAAATGGTTCGTATGGTTACAAACTAATTCTATCAGTAAATCTCAATTTCTAACACTAGATATTTATTACCTCACTTCTTAAACAAAAAATAAGAACAAAAATAGAGGCGAAATACTGCTAGAATAATGAACTTTTCTCAGTTGGAGCAATGCCAGCTTCCTCCTTAAAGTTCAACGTTATTATTTTCCACGACAGCCTGCTGGCGAAATTCTTTATAATATCTGCAGCAACAGCTGTTCTTGCAGTAATCTATATATTGGGTCGGAAAATAAGTCTTTTCGATTTTTCTGTTTATTTTGATTACACTATGATACACTTCTCATGTAATGAATTAATCCCTAAGGTGGATTGTTTATCCTGTTTGCAATATGTCAACAACTATATTTGATAACTCTTGTTGAAACTAGCTTGTTATTGCACTATGAATACTGAAGAAAATATCAATCATTATAGGCATATTTTGTTGTATTATTTTAAAAAAGGTAAGCCTGCTTCAGAAGCTCATAGAAAAATTTGCAGTGTTTAAGGGGATGATGCCTTGACCGAACGCTCTTGTCAAAAATGGTTTGCCAAATTTCATTTAGGAAATTTCGATATCAATGATGTTCAACGGTCATGAAATTGAAACGAGCAATGTTAAGGCCATTGTTGATCAAAAACCCTAAATGTGTCGCAGACAAGCGTAGAAAACAATTTGCATAAGCTCGGCTATGTTTCCAGACTTAATGATTGGGACAAGCCCTCAATTGATTGTTTATCGAAAATCACAAAAAAATGTTATAACTTCAATACGACATTAGCTATCTAAAAGAAATTTAGCAGGATTTAGGGCTACATAAACAACACAAAATGACATGAACAGAACCTTAATAAAAAAATACAAATGGAGATAAAAAATAAAAACCTATAAGGGTTTTTGGTTATTTATTCCTAATTTAGGCATTAAATAAAAAAACCATGAAAACGGCTTTGAAAAGCAATAATTCAGCTTTCCAAAGGATATAGTAACATCGAATTTGGAGAACATCCTGAAGAGTTATCTATGATAGGAAGGGTGGTCAGTATATTGTAGATTAAAATAAATTTTATATCTATAACACATTGAGTTTTATTTCACCATCAAAAACCGAAAGGACTTATTTATCAATCCAATATTTAGTCGTTGTTCATTTTAGTAAATATACGAAATGCTTTTTTAGATTATTATATTTCTAAATAAATAACAAAAATAAATATTTAAAAAATCACTGTTTTTTATTTTTTGTTAGTTATTTATTTAAAAATGTAATAATCTGTCACGGGGACAATAATTATAGTGAGATATGAACACATTCACACCATATACACAGAAAACATGAAATTAACAAAAGTAAAATATTAACTAAATAATAATCAATAACTATATGCAATAAAAATAAAATAACCTAAAGATAAGTAAATTAAAAAACATAAAAACTCAGTCATACTTATACACAATATATACAATCAGACAGGGAACCCCAAGCCACGCTTATCCCTACAACTACAGAGGGAAAAGCAGGACTTCAAGAGAGCCTTGCGTTACGCTCTCAAGCGCGTCAGTGGTGCTAAAGCCAATGGAGATTGAGCGAGAGCGCTTCAGCCATACACACTCATGTCTGTCGCCACTCATGAGTGGCGAATCTGCCAGAACTCCAAGATATGTACTACAAAAGATTTCTGGGCACTGCCGTTTCAACCTTCGAGGAGGATTGTAGGGATTAGTCGAACTAGATAGGGATTGTTCAAGAGAATTTGTAAGGTTCCAAAGGAATTTGGAAATTGATAAGTGATAAGGTCTAGGACAAATGTGATATTAAGTTCATGTAGGGTTTTGTTGGTTACATAGAACGGAGCATCGACTATTGTTCGGAGGACTTTGGATTGAAAGGATTGGATGCGTTTAATGTTAGAAAATGTATTGCTCCCCCCCAAAGTTCAAGTCCATAGGTCGAATAGGTTTCAGGATTGTCTTGTATATCAGTAATTTGTTGTCAATTGAAAGTTGAGATTTTCTTTTCAGCATTCTGTATATCTTTTGTTAAGTTCTTGTCTTTTAAATCTAGTATGTGGATCCCACGTTAGTCTTCGGTCTAAGAGAAAGCAAAGATACCGGACTGTTTGTGAAAAGGGAAGCCGGGTGGAATTAAAGTGGATTGGTGGACAGGATTTGCGCCGGAGCGTGAAGGTAATGTATTTGTATTTAGATTCGTTTACTTTTATGGGCAATTTATTACAAAAATGCTCAATCAGGGATAGATGCCTTTGGAGATTTAAGGATGTTATTTCGGAATCGGTATAGATAGGATGGCGGTGTCATCAGCAAATGTTTCCAGAAAGGTATCGGGATGGACAGCGATCTCAGCGGTAAAAAGGATATAAAGGACGGGGCCCAAGACGCTACCTTGAGGAACACCGGATTCAAGTGGGTAGGAATTAAAAACAGTCATTAAATTTACTAAGGTCAATGACAAAAGGGAATATAAAAAGGTCTAATACGGCCGCTGTACAGAGATATGTTGCTCGTGAACATGGATACTGTAATAGAAGCAGTACAGCTGTATTCGGCCTCCTGAAAGTCCCTTTTATCATTGGCCTTAGTAAATTTAATCACTGTTTTCTCAGAAAAAAATTTTAAAAATGTCTACTTTACGATAGTGTACTTAGAATTTAATTATCTTGAACATTTTTTGAGAAATTTCTTATTATTTAATCAAAACAATGGCTACCTAAAAATAAACCACACGAAATCGGTCTTAACTCCTGGCCCACACATCAATGAACTTTGTTGTTGGAAATTTTGTCTAGAATCACTCCTCCTGAGTTTGGCCATTTAGAACTGAGATACACTCTATTTAAAATAAAAAGATTTATGTATATTACCATGAACTTGTTATATGCTGCTTAGCCCTGATGAAGATCTATTTCTTACAACGAAACGTTGGAAAAAAAATTAAGATTAAGACGTGGGTAACCTTGAAAAAGATTTTTTTTCACCTGCATCGATTCTTTTTCTCGCATTGTAGAAATAAGAATACAAGGTAAGTGACAACTCGATCTTCCTGCGATAGTTTTTTTTTTACGAAAATATATACACTGTGGGAAAGATCTTCCTCGAGGTCACTCATCTCTAATTCTGACTTCTACTGTAGTTATTATGATTTGTCGAGAAGCTCCAGTTTCCAGTTTCTTTTCAGTCTTTTTTTTTTTCCAACTTGTGGACTAATCTATTAAATATTACCCGCTAATAAAGAACATAACCTAGAGAATTACTCGAAAGTAGACATTGGCAAGATAAATCAGATTCCCGAGGTTCCTGTCCTTGCAGACCACGGGTAACATAGCTCAGGGCGCCAATTATACGCTGGTCCAATGCCAACGGAATTAAGAATGACATAGCGGGGATCGATTACACGACATCGTACTATCAAGCGAAAGCAGTTAAATGGAGTGAGCAGTGAGCTATGTAAACAGGTCGATATAACTCGAATCTAGATATAAATTTTAACTGTTTATCTTTAAATAAAAGGGAATCCGAGATTGTATATATTTTATCGAATGCTTCCGTGGACTTGAGCCAACATGATATAATCTGTTATGCCAGTTATGTTATTTTTATCTAGAAGAATCGAGTGAGTGCATGCTATACCATTACTTGATTTATTTTTTGAATATCAGCTGAGTGACCAGCCATGAGGTATACTTTTGTTGTGGAGGACGGTACTTATAGCTGTAGTCACAAAGAATCAGCTTTTAAGTCTACGATTGCAACTTGAGCAAAGCTGAACTTTTTAGGCTTATTTTGTCAAAGAAAATTTAAGCTACGATTTGTATGATTCAAATAAATAGTTTTATTTTTTATTTTTTATACTATTTTATTGAGGAACGTGATATTCTGTTATCTTCGCACGATAACCGAAGCGATCTAAGATTAGAGTACTAACACATGAAGAAGAAAGACCAATAAAGAACTGCTTCCAGAAACTGGTCAATCAATATCCCATGGTGATGTGCAGGCACGGGGGTTATGGTGGGCGGTGCATGGAGTTCCTGCCAATCCATCTGGAAGCCTCTACATAACAATGAATGCCGAAATAGAAGAGAAAAGATCACGTGGAAGGCCAAAAAGAAAATGGATCGGTGTAATCAACAAAGATGCAATAGAGCATCGTGTAGATAAATGGAAAGAAATAGCCCAAGGCAAGCAGAGATCGTGCAGGCTTGTTAAGGCGGCAAAAGATCTATATGGTCTGTGATGCCAACAGAAAAAAAAAAAAATCCGTCACCATATGGACAATTCTTAGAGTGATATAACATAACATTTACAACATATTTACAGAAAATATAAATACAAAAAATAATACAGAAGCAAAATAATAATTAAAAAGTATCTACAATAAATAAACTTAAGATAATTAAAGTAAAAAAAAAACACAGACATACCTATATACACTATTTACAATCAGGCAAGAAATCACCAAACCAAGTTCAAAAAGGTATAAGCAGGACTCCAGGCACTAGCGGATCCAGGATTTAATTTTGGGGGGGAGCTTCAGCCCTAAAGATTTTTTTTCAACGATATTTAATTTGAAAAAAAAAAAATAAATTAACTACCTATATGAAATGATGTTAAATGGTGGTGGTCTTGATGTCCTATTAAATGTAATTACACGAACAAGAATACTATCGGAGATAGTTTTCAATACTTTTTTTCTGTAAAATATGGTTATATTTTACCATTTTGGGGGGGAAAAGCTTCAGCCCAAGAGCGCCCTCCCCCCTCCCCCCGTAGATCCGCCTGTGACTCCAGGAGATCAACGCGCTCCTCTCTCAACTGCGTCATTGGTACTAAAGCCAGTAGAGATTGGGCGAGAGCACTTTAGCCACATACACTCATTGCTTAAGTGGAAAATGTGGTCACTTCAATATACACTAACTACAAAAAATCTCCTCCCAAGTAGGAAACGATGAAAATAATATTATATGGAGTTTATTTTGTTTTTTTGGCTTACCAATATATATCCTGTGTCAGCTTACATATTATTTCCAAATAGTCTTATATATGTGTGATGTTTCCTCTCAGACGGTTTATATAACAGCTTCGAAGGAAATAAATACAAATGTAAAAATGTTCAAGGAGAACATTTGAGGTAAATTTCATCAAAATAATGTTATCGTTTTAGATTATTGAAGTTTAATAAACTATTGCATGCTATACATAATCGTTCCTAGATAATATGCATAGCCGTTCCTATACCCTAATCAAAATAAGGGCATCTATTTCTTCCTACTAGTCCACAGTCGCACCCGCAAAACATGATAAGGATAAGTGTCTTATTGCATAACAGAGATCTGCACTTAGCACAACTGTCTAGTTTAACTAGAAAACTATAAACAACAAAGAATAATGAAGATAGCTTCTGAATATTCCGTTTTCAGCAAAAATAAAAATAAAAAAAATGAAAATAAAATAAAAATAATCATGTACAGTTATATAGCTGATAATGAATGATATAAATTTATGAACAGGATCAAAACTGATTTTGATATAAGTCTTTATAGTTCACTTGCTGGGTTGTTTTATGCCTGTTTTGCGAAACATCTGTTAGATCTAGTTATTTTGCCACATTAATTAGTCTTCTCCATCTGTACTTTGGGTTATTGCCCATGTCTTAATTTCTAGTTATCTGCATGCAGCTCTACAGCATCGTAATACATAAACATTTACTTTCTCTGATTTAAAAATATTCCCAGAACAATAATTTAAAGCACTTATGTTAATTAACATTATACATTATACCATGTTTGTACAAACCAAAACAAGCGAAGATTGACTTCACAAAAATATAAATTGTATTTATATAATCAAAGAAGTTTGTAAGCATTGCTATCTGATGTCGATAGAGGAAACAAATAAACTAGGGGAAATATGTATGAGTAATCAGAACACTATTGGAATGTCGATGCTACAGAAATTCCCAAGTTTACATTCCTTGTATTTTCATGAATTTTTTTCACAGTGATTTAGCCTTGCATTGTCAAAAGGTAAAAATAAATTTCAAATTTTCATTATTCGATACAATAGCTTCTCATTACGAGTTCGTTTTAAAGTCACTAATTGTAATCTGTATTTGTTACCACTAATGATTTAAGAGAGCATTTAAGGCTTCATTTTAATTTTTTTTTTTTTTTCGGATCTGTACTTTCCATGTCCCCTCTCTGATTTGAAACGGCAAACATTGTGTATCATATGAAATTTTGGTTGGTTGTTTCGATGTTTTGGGTCCGTGTACGAGTAGTAATTTGCAGTAAGATTTTTTTCGATACATCAAATTCCTTTTTTTTTATGCTTAAAAAAATATTTTTCATCGCTATATACCATACATCCTTTACTCGCCCCCCCCCTCCTCATCGAAGACTTAAGTTGGACAATTGCAGGGTCTTAATTTATAAATATTTCATTTTTTTTCGTTATAAATGGATGCAATGCATCCACTTCCACTTATTAACCTACTTTAGAAAAAAATATTTTTCAATAGCTAAGAAACCTTAGGAATGTTACTTTCATTATTCGTACCTACATAAGTTAATATAATTAATATAAATCGTGTTAACTCCGTGCAATATGTATTTTTGGGTTATCAAGGTAAAAAACAAAAAAATAGTTTTCCATACATACTCTGTGGAAAGTTATTAAATTTTTTCTCCCATTCAATAATTCAATAATATATAAGCAGGCATTATTAACTACAACAGTTCATTCATTATCTTTTCATTAGTCTTAATAAGTAAAAATCTACCTATGGTAAAAAAGAGGATTCAGGATTTTTTTTTTCACGAACAGGCCTTAAAGACCACGTGAATATCACGAATTTAATGCTTCCTCTTCATCTGTCTCCTCTTTTCCCATATGCCTCTCATGAGCTCCGCGTGTTTAAGTTTTCTCTCCTCAGACCACGCAACAACCTTTTTGGAGCGCTTCTTTCCCGCAAGAATTCCCTTGAGCACCTTCCTGTACTCATCTCTGTCCAAACAATCTTGGTCTCGTAGGTCCATATCATCCGTAACCTGTTTGAAATACCTGCTTCAATTTTTATGACTGTGGATTCGCTGAAAAATTACAGGATTCATCATCATCAAATGGCCATGGAACCTCAGCCTTCCCACTCTAGCGTCAGTTTCTAGATCTGTTGTTTCCTTATATATTTCTTCATTTGACCTCAACCTGTATCCTTCAGGTGTTCTCCTAGGTCCGTAGATTCTTCTCAGCATTCTTCTTTCAATTTTCAGAAGAATCTCTCGGCTGGGAAGACAATTCAGAATTTATTATATATATATATATATATATATATATATATATATAATATATATATATATATATATATATATATTATATATATATATATATATATATATATATATATATTTGGAGTGAGATTAATTGTTTTTTACAACATGATTGCTTTCGAAGAAAAAGAAAGAATCTATATAAAATGATGTTTAAGTGGTGTGTCCTTTGTACAATATTTTTTATTTGTGCCAACGTTTCAACCCAAACATATGGGTCATCTTCAGGATGTGGTTCGAGCACTGAAGGCTTTGAAGAACTTGAAGTGCAAGTGAGTACTTGAAAGCCTTCAGTGCTCGATCCACGTCCTGAAGATGACCCACATGTTTGGGTTGAAACGTTGGCACAGATAAAAAAAATGTATAATGACTGCGTCCTGACTATTTATCAACCATGATATGTAGAACAGTCGACTAGCTTCCTTCAATCTACAACTTTTGTATTTAATCAAAATAGTCTCCACTATATCAATACATTTCTGCCAGAGTGTAGGCAACTTTTCCATTCTCTTGGAATAGAATTTCCCATTTTTAGAACTGATAAACTCAAAAAACGCATTTTTTAATTTCCTTGGTCCATTAATTTTTTTGTCATGTAAGTAGTAGTCCAGGTGTCTAAAAAAAAATAATTATCCGTAGGCGAGAGGTCCAGAGAGTAGGGCGGATGTGACAGAGTTCCATATCCAAGCCCCAACAGTCTTTGTGACGTCACACGTCAGGCGTGAATATTCGTAATGGTATAACCCTGACCGCAGATTTGTTACATCCAGAGATGTTATTTTAAAAGAAAGAAATTATTTTAAAAATGAAGACAATTAGGCTCTATGCAATATTTAATTGAATTTACTACTTAGTACCTTTCAATAAGCCATAGAGAGCCAGTTGAAATCAATTCGTAATAAAAAAACATATTTTTAACATTAGCAAATACACGGAGTTACTTTAGTTAACTAAATTGGTTCATTTAGTTCGTAGTTACGGTAAAGAAATTCAGCAGGCATATGACATTTTTTTTTCAGAATGAATGAATGAAAGCCAGTGGAATGCTGCAAATGCAATAAATCTAGTTTTTATAAAAATGCTTAATTCTGAAATCTCATTTCGTTTTTACTCATCATACATAATTTAAAACCAAATACTATTAACACCATCCCGATGGATCTAAACAAAAAAAGATTTTGGTTCGGTTTATAAAATAAACCATGTGAAGTGAAATCAGAGCCTGAACATAAACAATGTAATTCTATTCTTTGTCAAACAAGAAATTATTTGCATATTGAATGATGAACTCTACATTATAAAAATATGCAAACAAGGATGATTCACACAAGTTGATGCATTGTGAATGACTCACTCTGAATAGTAAACCAATAATTCAAATTGTTTTCATAAAAAAATATATGATTTGAAAATTAAAAAACGATTATTATAATCAGATCAGAAAATTTGCAAGAGTAGCGATAATGATTATGACAATTTTAACAATGTGGAACCTTAAAAAATATTTTAAAAATCTCAATTTGCAAATAAAAAATTAAATACTAATCAATATATTATACAATAATATGTAATTAATTGTATTCTACTTACTAAGAGAATTAGGTACGTTTCCGATTGAAGGATAATTGGTCAACTACCATTTTAAACATTCAAAAGTAGATGAATGATTAAGATAACACTTTTAAATTACTTATATAACAAATAGATATTTCATAAAATAAAGGAAACATTGTATTGAGTATTTTTAAGTATTCAAGAATAGATAATTCTTTTTAGTTCACAAACTCGTAAATGGGTGTGTTTTAACAGTACTGATCGAGCAAGCATAGGCAGAGTTAATTTAAATCAGCTGCAAGCTACAGTCAATTAGTTTGGTGGGACCGATTCGTCGTCCGAATTTTGTTAATTGTTTTATTTTTAAGTTGTAATAGTTTAAGTTTGTTTTTGACTATTTAAAAATGGTGATTAAAGTGTATACGTCAGGAATCTCTGGCAATAAAGAGGTCAGTTTATATTTTTGCTCTATAGTTGTATTATCAAAATTTTGAAAATTGGGACAATTTTGCCGGTTTGAGGGTTTCTTTTTTTTTTCTGATTTAATTATTTGCTGAAATACTAAATTATGGCTTCTGATCAATGATAAGTAATATCTAATATTTGACAACAGGTTATGTGACTTCTATATATGTACTTCTTCCAAGTAGATAAAGTTTCATATATCAAAATAGCGTTAATATATTTGTTATCAAGATCATAATATTTTCAGATACATATTTATATTTTTTTTTTATGGAAGACTTGAACTTCTATCTTAGGACTAGATTTCTTACTATCCATTAAAATACTCATTTTAGGTTAAGAAAAGGCAGCAACGAATCATGATGATTTTGGACAGTAAAGGAATAAACTATGAAGCTATTGACATCACTGAACCTGGAAGGGAACTTGATAAACACTTTATGCAAGACAACGCCAAAGCAAAAGATTCTAAGCACCCGTTACCCCCTCAGATCTTCAATGAAGAGGACTACTGTGGAGTCAGTATCTTAAAATTTAATTAAAATCCTATACATTCATTTCATAACTTTTCTTGTGATGTAAGACTATAATCGCTGTATTTTGTATTATCTCCAAACCTTATGTTATAAGATAACTACCAGTACCGGTAGTTAAACTATATTTTGTATTTAAATTTTGAGTTCTGAGAGAAGCAACATTTAAATTTATGAGGACATCAACTAAATTCAGCTGTAAACAATAGGAAGTTGTTAATCAAGATTTATCATTTCATCAATTACTGTTTTATTTATCCTAGACAGAATTTATACAGAGGCATTTATATTTTGGTTTTTATTAAATACTTAAAACGAAATGAGAAAAACTAATTATTTAAAAAAAATTTGATTTCTCTTTAATGTTTCTTGTTAAACAATTGAAATTTCTGTCTTAGATTAGGACTAGTTTACATACCATTAAACTTGTTGGACAATCGTTTTAATTTTGACTTGACATCGTATTGAGTTAGTTACCCATTTTCCTAAAGTACTGATTTATAATATTTAATTCGCAAAATTGCTAACTGGTTGACTTTATACATGGTACACAATTAATGGTATCCTGTAGTCATATTTGTCTAAGAAAATTATAGGTGATTTATCGTCTTAAAGACAAAATCTGCAATAGAGTTTACTTTTGTTTACTTGGGAATATTATCTTTATTCGATGTCGTCCAGAGATAAAGAAAACTTATGAAAGGCTATACAATAATAAGATTTAGTTTCTCTATATTACTGATTTATAACTAGTGACGTCTTGAGGAATTATATCAACTAAAAGATCATTTTTAAAACTAGATATCATTGAGGAAATATAGTTGAAATAGATAAGTTAAAAAATGTCAAACTTTAACAAATTCACTAAGATGAACAAGTGTTAGGTTTGCTTCTTGATGTCCTAAGGGAGGCTCAACTGTCGGTTGTTGGACACATCAAGAATAGTCCAAATATTTTAGAAGATTAATATCTAAAGGGAGTTGGAGTTGTCTACTACCTCAGCTAATTTAATAAATCTCAAACACAAGAAAAATCTGATAATAATAAATGATCAAAAAAGGTTATGTTCTTTGTTCGAACGTGTTTTAAGTGTACTATCGATATTTTTTCAGTGGCTATAATAAATCTAGAACAAGTTTTATAAAACCTTTTCCCATTCTTGTTCCTTCCCTTTATGTTAGACACTTCCAAGATTTTGATCTTATGAGTATAATTAACTTAAGTATGTATATAGAGTGGTATTTTTGAAAAATATTTTTATTTTTATCATATTAAAAAATAGTGCGCTTGTTATTAAATTATTCTTTTTATTATCTTACCTGCATAATTATTGTTAGGTACTTTTCTTTGAAATTTTTACACTGTAAGTTAAAAACTACCCTATTGGTTAACAGAAGCTGATGAATTAACGATGTTGGTTGATTATGATTTTCACTAACCAGTTTATTATTGGATTTAAACATATCCCAACATTGATGTTCAGAAATCTTTTTTGAGAATAAATCAAGATATTTATTTATGTAATATGTATCTTTCAGTGTCAGGTACAAATGGCTTATTGTATTAATGGTCAATTACAGCATAAAAAGAAATGTGTGGGAAAGCAAAAGAAGATATTTGCAACTTAAATGATTGGACTTCAATAACTTTAGTTTGAACGACATATTTGTTACTGACAGTATTCAGATTGATTCCGGGTTTCTTGTGTCAATTCTTTTGGATTCCGTTAGAAAAAGAAAGAACTATATTACTCCATTTCATTATATTGTGCTTGGTTTGTGAAATATCATTTCATATCCCCCATCCTCCTTCCAGTATTTGATGTTTCTTTAATCTTAGCATTTGGTTCATTTTGACGAATTTGCTAAAATTTGTCATTTTTTTACTTATCTATTTCAAAAATATTCCTGGACCAAACTTACAATGTTAGTTATGCATTCAACAAAGATTTATTATTTGTCAATTATTAAAATTTTAAAAAATTTACTAGGAATCACCGCTTTGGATTTATCAATCAATTACCTAAAAAAGTCTCAAAATTTAATATGTTATATTGTGAGCTCAAGCTGAGGGACTACGTGATACTATCATACTTTTTGATGTCAAATAAAGCGATAAAAACAATCACCTGTTTTACAATATTTAGTGCAACTAATAGTCAGTTCTCTCGAAGATAAATCCAGAGCACCAGAAGGCGTGAGTGGCCCAGACTATGCTGGGTGGATGGAGTAATTTAATAACCATTCTGGGAATCGGGCTGGAGAACGGCTGCACGGAATCGAGATGAATGGGGGATCTTGCTTCAGGCAGCCGTGACCCCTCACGGGTTCTAAAGTCATGAAAGAGAAATAGTCTGTTCCCCCATGGCATCTATTTTTATTGGTTTATATTATATATGTATATAAATTTGTATTTTAGTTAATAGCATTATATTTACTAGTAATTTCACAGTAATTGTGTTCAAAGAAGACTTTTTCTGCACATCGTTTTTATACATTATATAAACTCCCGCCCTTTTTTTTTGGTCCATAAACTTTCCCAATCAAAATGGAAAGTTTGCACCTAAACTAAGGCTAATACCAAATAACTATTGGATATATTGAGGCGAAGATTTTCAAGTTTCTATGAAAATATGCAAGTAGCGTATTAAGGTGCATTAACGCTAACCTCGAGTGAGAGAAACTAAAAAAACCAAGCTAATTCAACACTAGCCCTCAACATGTTAAGTATTATCCACAATGATATCTAGTTTTTGAAAATAATCTTTTAGTTGATATAGTTCCTCAAGCCATCACTAGTTATAAATCAGTAATATAGAAAAATTGTTAACCATATAATAAAATTTATATTAAATATATTACACAATATGTTAGCTACAACGTTATTCTGTAAAATGATATTATAATGCAGTTAAAGGATTTATCAAAAAAAAAAAAAAGATAAAATATAATCATTCATATTTTGCTGAAGTTGTGTCTCTAATAAATGCAGATTTTTTTTATCAAATTCTAATGCAGATTCCTAAGCCATTAAAATGTATGCAAAACAAGTAATTTAAAAATGGTGTATAGAAATTAGACAGATTTTTTTTACTAGTTATTTATATTTTGACATATGCAGATAACTCTGCTAAAGGCCTACAACTTAGACCAAAACATTGGTACAAAATAAAAATGAAGTTTTATCCAATAAAATTCATTGCTTCATTGGCTACATCTGCCTTCCTCCTCTACCAACTTCACAAATAATTTGTGTTAGGTTTATATAAAAAATGAATGAATTGTTTATAGTTAAAATCAACTTATAATTATAAAAGGCTTGAAGAATTCAAAAGTTTGATACTGATATCTCCATTTGCTGTTTATGCACTTCCGTTCACCAAACCCAACTTAACAACATCGGCTTAACAACACAATCCTCCCACCTATGTTTTGGTCTTCACCTCAGACAATTGGCCCAGTGCTTTTTAAACTTTTATGGATTCATTTGTTGCTTAATTCAACAATTTTATTTTTTGCTTTACTTTCACCTCAATTATATTTACTAGTAGATGCAACTCAGTGTTGTGTAGCGGTCTAAATTATCTGGTTGACTCATCCTTCTTCGTTCCGAATATTTTATACGATATGTTATTTTCAAAAATCTTTATATATGTGGCAACGCAAATAACTGTAGGAAAGATAGTAGTTTTTTAAATTTTAATTTTTGAGTTTTTGGACAGAAACTGCATGTTAAGTAAATTTGTTGCAGAAAAAATAACAAGCATTTATAACCATTAAGTATGACCTTTATTTCTTTTTCTTTAACTTTTTCCAGTCACCTAGTATTTTTAGTTCACAAAATATCACCAATAAACTCATCGCAATTCAATTTACAGGATTATGAAGGATTCGATCTGGCTAACGAAAATGATGTTCTCGAAGCCTTTCTGAAACTTCCCCTTCCAGCAACACCTGTTATTGAGCCTCCTCCTGTCGTCAACGGAACGGTAGTTCATTTTATTTCTATTATTTTTAAATTAAAGATATTTCTTATCTATATTGCGAAGCAATACTCATTATTATTCAACTTTTATTTTATTTTGATTAAATAAAACTATAAAAAATCATGATTTATTTTTTTTCTTTTTAGAAATTATATTACAAAAGAAATAAATAAATTGTATTCAGAACTGCCACTAACATTATGTTTTTGTTCATTGTAAAATTTCATTTATATTACTCAATTCTTAAAAAGCGGTTATCTCATTTTTACAGCATTACAATGAAAAGGATACTGATGGTATTACACCAGATAATGAAAGGTGATTATTGGACTGTTATCTCTTTGTTACAAAATTGAGGCTTTGATATTTTAGAGTTGTTTTATTTTTAGATGGATCAATTCTAGTAGAAATCATTTATTGAAACACTTTCTAATCGAAGGTGCCAAAAGCTTTGCCAAGTAATTTGTCCTATGTGATTTACCTTCTAGTTTTTGGCACGCATTCATTAACTTTTACTTTTTTAAATTCAAATTCTCTCAAAGAATATATGTATATATTTTGATGACTGTAAATATATTATGGCTTCTTACTTTTTACAACATAGTTGACTTAAATTTAAAAATAATTTTCTGTTAAATTCCATTTTACCGAATTCTAGGAATGAAGATATTATAAATGCATTAGTACCAAACACAGTTGATTCCGATAAAACAGATGATGAGGTTTGAAAATAGATTATAATTTTCTGTCTAATTCTTTTCTACAAGCTAAATTAATTTTATTTTTAAAGCTTATACTAATCTGATCATTGAAAAACATACAAAAATGTTGTTCACCTTCTTAGTATATAAAATCATAAGTTGGTGGCTGGTCAAATGATATTTTTAATAACAGTTTTAGTGTGTTCTCAAGTTTATTCTTAACCTGAATATTTTACAGATATCCAATCTAAATTAGATATATATGTGTGTGTATATAAATGATGATATTAAAATTAGGTGGAGGAAATTATCGAAGAACCAGTAGAGGAAGAAGTTATCGAGGAACCAGAGGTTGTTGAGGAAGAGGTGGTGGAAGAGGTCGAAGAACCAGTTCATGGATTCTGCTATACGCCCGCATTGGCTAAGAGATTAGAGAAAGCTTTGAGAGCGAAGATTAAGAAAATCCGCCCTGTCGGTTTTATTATTTTGATTTTGTTCCAGTCTTGACTAATATGTCAGTCTCGTTGGTTGAACGGTCTTATTGTCCACGTTTGTTTGTTAGGAAATCGTTGCAATCGGCTCTGTCTGTATGGCATGACAGTAATGTTTGAAGTATTTTATATTACGTTCTGTTCTATAAAATATTTCAATTATTTCTTATATTATGTTGTTATGAAATGCATGTTGGATCATCTAATAGAGGGATAATACTAGTTTTTGCATTATTAAAAGTAATTTACACATATACAATATTACATAACCATATTCAATTTTAATACAAAAATACTTAATTAATTTATTTTTAAATACTGGTAAAAGAATGAGCACGGTTAACAATAATATTAATTATAATAACTACTGTTAAAAGAATGTCTTTGATAAAATGTCCTTGAATCATTCAAGAGTTGAAAACAAATGCGAATCATCAAATGTTTGTCCTTGGTTTTTTTTAGATTTTACCTTCTAACATTAAGTTAATTTTTTTAATGGATTTATATATTAAGTATTAACTTTTATGAATTAAAATCATTATTTTTTTAAAGAATAAAAACAAACAAAAGATAATAACATATTAATTAATAAATACGCACATGATTACTTATTTAGAATATTCAATAATTACATGATAACCTCTATAAATAATAATTCTTTGGTTTTTTGTTTTAAAGATTTTTTATGATTAAAGTATGACAAAATTTAATAGAGACATAGTTTTTCTTTGAAACTGTTTGTATTCGGTTTTTAACTGAAGAATTTTTACAATAGACGTTAGTGTTCATGCATATATTAAAGAGATACTACATATATATTATGATTCACATTAGGTGGGAACATGTAAAATAAATTTTAATTTCATAAAATCTATTTTACCGGAATGATAATTCGACAACTGTTTACAAATTAATATGTAATTGCGATGATTTAAAGTCTTATATTTTTTTATTATATGAGCCTTTCAGTCGACAGTATGACTAACTCCAATTTCAAAATTTTTTAATAAAGTCATTTTATTGATATTTCTAGTTGGAAAATGTATATCTGTACAGAGTGAATAAATTGATTCTTCCAAGGTGCATAATATATATTTGTGTGGAATATACCAAAATAAATAATTCTTTCAAAGGGTTACTTGATTCTAGAGTAGATTATGGTAGTGTTGAAATATAGAACTGTGAATTAAAGGTATACATTTTCTCACAAGAAGTATTACTAAAATTAATAATTAAATATGTTGAAATTGGAGTTAAGTTATTCTGTCTACTGAAAGACTCATGTATAGGTATAGTGTTGTTAATATAAGAAACTATGTTTGAAATAAAAGTACTTAAAACACAGAAAAAAATAAGTTGTCCTTTACTACAGAGATATTGCTATTTTTAATGATTTTAACATATATCATTTAAGCACTTTTCATTAATTGTGGTCCCTTCCACATCATAAAATGTGGTGAAATTGTTAAATTTATTGATTTGTATTAGTTCAGCACAAATTCTTGCATTCTATATATTTAAAAATCAGGTCTATATAAACACCACATGATATCATGTAAGGTCTAATGATTTGAACATAAATCAAGTTGTTAGTTTTATTAGTTAATCATATTTCAGCTTCAAAAATTGTATGTTTTTAGATCCATTTTCATTGCAAGTTTTATTTTATTTTATTTTTTTTTTCTACCAGTTTCTGGTTATTTATATTTGTGGTTATTGCAGAAATCTGTTCATGGCTTTTGCTATACTCCATCTCTAGCGACCCGTCTTACAAAGGCTTTAGAGAAAGCCTTCTTGAGGAAGAAAGCAGAGGAGGAAAAAGTATGAAGTTGTTGGTCCATTAGCATCCGACGTCCCTTGTTGTATTGCGTTCTTTCCCGTCTTGGATATATTATTGTTTCCTTGTTTCTGTTGTGTTTGCAGATTTTTTTCTTGTGAGTCTTGAAGAGATGTGTATTCTTGATCCAAATAGTTCAGTTTTTAAAGGTTATTTATAAATGTTCTTCACTAGTGTGCACCTACTAATCAGAATATCATATGCATGTGTTTAAATTTTTTGTTCACTAATTTTTTAAACTATTATTATTTTGGTTTATTATTTTCAATAATCAACCTATCAAAACAAGTTAACCTCCCTCAAAATTTGAGGTTTAAAAATATGTAAAAACTGAAAATTGAAAAAAAAGATATCTGTTCATAGCTTTTTCCCCGAGACTGCTGAATCGATTGTTTTGAGTTTTGATATCAATGTCAAAGGACACCTGAGGATGATCCTCGGAACTAGCCACCTTGGGCAAAACACTTATTTATAAATTGTAGTGCCTATAGGGACTACTTGGACAGTCTTCTCTGGGGGCGGGTGCCGAATAGGCTAAAGCGTGTGCACAGCACTTCATCGTAAGTATTTCATGTGTAGGAGGTGACCGTGATAATAGGAAGGAGTTGACGGGGGGGAGGTGCTGTCAATAATAAAAATTAAACATAGTATAAATTTTCGAGTTCGCGTCCCGGTGCCGGAGGGGATTTTAAATTCCCGCCCTCGACCCCCGGCCGGGAAAATCCCATATAGCCTAAAAGGCGAGGAAGGGAAGAACAAACAAAAAACAAAACAAAAAAAATTGTACAGTCTTCTCTCAAAGCTCTTTAAATTTATTTATATAACATAATTCATCGAAAAGTACTTTCCTTTCAATATGGCAGCTGAAAAACCTGTGTCATACAGACTATAGCCCCTAAACCAATGTACTGATTTCAATGAAACTTGGCCTAAGTATTCTCCTTCGTAGCCCTTTAAATTTATTTATATAACATACTTCACCGAATAGAATTACTATATAATAATAACCTAAAACAATAATTAATAATAACCCCGAAAGTGGTGGTAGAATTAGATTTTCAAATAACTCAAAAAGTATACACTTTTTTGTGATTTTTATAATCAGTTGTTTCAAAGGTATTTAAATTTCCTTGGAAACAAATAAAAGTATACAAAATTTTCTATAAACATAAAAGCATTGTTGAAATCGGACGATTTGGTGCAAAGATATGTTATTATATCTTTTATTATTTTACCTTATATTAATTGCTACAAAGCTGATCTTTGTTTTGGTTTTTAATTTTTGGAAAGTCTTACATCAACAATGAACTTACATGAAGCAATCAAGATCGTTATTTATATTTCTTAGCAAATTACTAACGGTGAAAAAAAAATATATATATATATTTAGGCCTATATTAGGAATCACGTTTTATTTATTTTACTTTATGCTACTAAGAAAATAGTATTACATTTGATTTGTAACTATTTGGAAATAATAAACCATTTTGTAATAATTTTTAGAATTTTTTTTTTTTGTAACACAATAATATAGGCCGTTTGGTTTTGTTTAGAGCATTTTTTTTTTTTTTTCAGATTTAATAAATTGTTTTTTGGTTGCAGTAAAACATCATTATTTTCTATCTATAAATTGTTCTGTTGTTTATTTTTTTAGAAAGAAGATATAAACGATAAAGATGTGATGGATGTGGATAATAAAGAGGTACTTAGTCATATGTCAATGTTGTATCATGGCGTTCAATGTTATTTGTTTGTTCCTATTAACACCAGTTGTATTCAGTGTAGTTGTAACACCAGTTAGATTCACACTCGCACCTTTCAGAATCAATGCATAGTTATGTGTGTTAGATATTTCTGTTTTGTTTTGTTTTTAGCAATAGACTTTCTAACTATTAAATATTTTTGTTTATTAATTAATCACTGTTATTCTAATCTTACTCAGTCCTTTTGAAATCCTCTCATGTAGTAGTAATAATAATTTTAAAAAATGTTTGATTTGTTTATACTGACATGTTTTGGAAAAATCATTTCCCTCTTTAACACTTTAAGCATCACTGTTTAAAATAAACTATTAAGGTTATGCTTTTATCTCTTATTTGTCTGCATGTAGTAGAAACTCCTAACATAAAAAAAAAAACATCGATATACCTTATACACTTTACTAATATGATCAATTTTATTTGATAACAATGGAATATTCTAATAATAAAAAAAAACTTCTGGTGCAGTGCATGCGTCATAAAACTTTCACTTACCAACCTTAGTACAGTATCGAAAAATAATAATGATTTTGGGAAAAATTCATGGCAGAAAATTTATTTATCTGTTTCATTGGCCGTGACGCAACCCTGTGTCGGGAGACCCTCCTGGGGCATACCCAGCCTCTATAAAGTGGGTACCCTTAATTAAAAAATTAATTAAGGGGGAAAACCTGGCGGTTGAGCGTGATACAGGTTTATATTAGTAGATCATCAAAATTTCACATGAAAACCTTTTCAAAAGTTATGGATAAGTGATATATAAAAATTAAATAACAATATGAAAGCCCTGTACAGAGGTGTATCAGGTATCTGTAAAGGGAGAGGATCAGCAACGATCACATGCTCTCGGCTGTTTCCGTTTAGCTTCCAATTCTCATTTCTCCTTTAGTTACTAATCAATTTTCTTCATTCATTATATTTAAATATTTTTTATACCTGGTTATAATATTTCATACACCGAAATGATTAATTATTTCAAATAAAAAAATTAAAGGTACTTTAGAGGTAGAAATTTTGAAAATTAGCCATTTAAGCTCTATAAGAGAACATCATTCAGAATAAACTCTGCATTATATTAAAACCGCTTAATTTTACACTGATATAATGAATTTAATTAAAATTGTTTCATCTATTTTTGAGAAAATTATAAAAATGTGTTAAATACATGATATAAAGTGCCACTTTTGGTTAGACAATTTTGATAAAAAAAGTTGCTGTAACATTCCAGGCATATCAAAACCTTAAATATGAAATTTCACTTTCGTACTACTTCATTTTTGAGATAGACTGTTCACATACATGCAGACCATTTTGCGGGAATTGGTTATTTGGACTCAGCGGAGCTCAAAACATGTATTTGCGTCAAAAACTCTGATTTGAAAATTTTCATGATTGCAATACATTCTCTTACTATATATTACATTTATTGGTAAGTGAAAGTAAAAAGAAGTTTAATAAATCACATTAGACTTCCATTTATTCAATGATTGTAATTGTTTATCCTAAACAATTATATTAATTTGATTAGTTAATGATAATTTGACAAAATTGATACTAAATCATTTGTTTACTAGTATATGTGTACATCTTAGTCTCTTCATTGAGGCAATGTAATGGGTTATTTTATTCCTGGCTGGCAATTTTTTATTTCCATGTTTTGATTTTATTTTTTAATTACTTTTATTGCTTATGCATTGATTTTTCTTTCTTATTTTCGATAATGATCCTCTGTAACTGAAAAAGAAAACAATATTAATCTCCCTTTCTCTAAATTTGATTCTTTATTTTTCAAGATATATAGTATTCCTAATTCAAATAAGAAGCATCTTTCTATGGCTTATCTCCGAGATAATCAAGTCAAAATTTTATTTATTTATTTTGTTTTATTTGGCACAAAGATCATAGTTATTAGGATAAACACAGGGACTCAGCATTACCATCTGCCATATTGTTTCAAAATTGCAGCTGATAATAAGATTCATATGTCAGTATATCAGCCATTTGTGTGAATGGAAATAAATTAAAATGTATTTATTAAAACATTCAATGGCTGCTACTTTAGACTTTTCGACTTTAAAGTTATTTTCTTTTTGTCCTCAATATCTTAATTATTTTACATATTTTACCTAATTAAAAACTATTTAAAATGTCACAGCCTATTTTAACTTTATAATAAGAAACTTAACTGAGAATTTCTTCAGAATTTCTAAGTGAACATTAAAGACATGGGGAGGGCAGCTTAATGACTTTCACAGAAAAAAGGATATTAAAAATTATGGCTAGAATAGGAGAGTGTGGAGAAAAACCATTACAAGTTTTTATGTTACTAACGAACCATTTTGGCCAAACCATTATTGGAGCAGTTAATATAGGTAAAAGGTGAATAAATAATTATTCATTAAGTTCAACGGATCTGATGAAATTGCAATATAAACAAATATTAAGGTTGGTGACTTTAATTAATTTCGCATAATATATTAATAATATAGAATGTGCTGTAGGGAATATCAATGTAGTTTTTTAGTAGATTTGCTTTTGTGAGAAAGTCGTTGATCAGGCTTTACTCTTCAACATTCTGATTCAAAATAATGATGACAAAGTTGTTAGAATGACTGATAAAAAGAAACAGATAAATATTTTAAAATATGATTGAGGAAGAGGTTTAGGCTTGACCTCAAAATGCTGACAAATGTATTATTGACCTTTAGTTAATAGTAAATTCGTAAAAAGGAAGAGTTTCATTTTTTATTTATTTTTTTTATTATTATTTATGAAATTTATAACTGTACAAATTAATATACATTCAGCAAATGTGATACAGAGGTACCATCGGCTACACTGTGGACCAAGGGAGCATCAATTGGAAGCCATACCTAGCGTTTTTAGCCTTAACCGGCCTCCAACCTTACTCCCCGGACCGGGTAAACCACAAAGAATGCAGGCTCACAACAGGAGCCCACGGAATAAGACAACTCCTACTACCATAACTTCCGTCCACTCGCTACACACTGTACCAGAAGATAGCCTGAACAATGCCAAGACTATCTGTACACTGGTGTCGTGCAGCGAGTAGTCGTAAACACAACGACCACTACGACCGCCACGGCCGAACAGTGCAAGCACTCTCGCCGTCCACCCATAGCGCCGCCGGGGCTCCGGCGACGCCCCGTAGTACCAATTTGGTCGGGAAGCTGCTTCCCTGACCTCAGAGCACGATTGGTCTCAGGCTCCGCAATCAGTAGATCGCTACGGCTTTACATTGCCTGCCGATGTACAGGAGGATGCCTGCACCTCCGCAGTCAATGAGGGACACGACTCAAACCTAAGGGTTCGAGACGATGACCGTCCCCGTAGCAAATGTGATACAGAGAAATTCATGGCATGACAAGGCTTGCAGAGAATCTATCCATTGGTAGCACTCTAATAAAGTTTCTAAATTATGAGATCTCGAGGCCATCTTCTTTTCAGACGCCTAGAAAGGTTATCAGGGATCGAGGAGGAAATAAGGTTAGAAACGAGAGGATTAGGATGTTTCTAAAGTTTATTATGGAAGGACAGGTATCTGGATTTAGCCAGATCTGATACGTAAGAAATATTAATGTCGTTATGGATGATTTTATTTGGAACAAAGTAAGGAGTATTAAACATTTTACGAAGGATTTTGAATTGTAAAGATTAGATACGATAGGAGTTCAATGGTTTAGTGGAGCCCCAAAGTTCAACTCCATTAGTCCAAATAGATCTTATTATGGTCATGTATATGAGTCTTTCGTAATTAATGGAAATGTCAAGCGGTTGTCGTTTCAGTCTGGTATGAGGATTCCATGCTAGAAGTTTGACCAGATGGAGTCCTAGGTATCAGATTTGTTCAACAGGGATAAGTGGGATATTATTAAAAAATACTGTAGGAAAGGAAGTCATAGGTTTACGACGAAGGGTAAAGGTAATTTGATGAGATTTATTGCAATTTATTTTAATTCTCCAGTTTTTACATCCTTCTTCAAGGTTTGTGATGTGTGATTGAAGGGTTTGGGATGCAATGGTTGGGTTGTTATGAACTGATAGGACACATGTGCCATTGGCATAGGTTGTAATACCGGTATTTGGATGAGTTGGGATGTCAGCTGTATAGAATGTGTAAAGAATAGGACCTAGGATACTACCTTGAGGAACACCAGCAGACTGGGAAAAGAGGGATGAATAAGCATTGTTGTGATTTACTTTGAAGTATCTATTAGAAAGGTAGGAACGAATAATGAGGAAGTATGTAGAGTTTCATTTCTCTACAATAACTAAACAAAAATAATTTTTTTTATTTAGACTTCTCATTGTCTTATTGTTCCAATTTTCTATTCTTTAATAAAAATGAATTTATTTTAAATATTTTAACAGTTTTCTTATTTCTTTTTCCTCATCTTTCAGGATTTCTTTCAATTCTGTTTCCATTTGTAGATTTTTCCTTAAAGCAGTGTACCTACTACACTCTAACAGCATATGCTTCACTGTTCTGGGTGATTGGCATTTTTGTGCAAGTAGCGGCTTCTAATCTTCGCATGAGGTATCCATGAGAAAACTCACAATGTCCGATTCTTAGTCGACATAATATCACTTCTTATCAGACTTTTGGTTTGAAATATTCCATTTTAAAATTATTTTTTATTTCTTTAAGTTTTGCCGAACTCATTTTCAATTTATTTTATAAGGAGGAGGCTATTTGGGGTGTCCAATCTTCTCAAGTGTTGGTCTCAGTTGATTGTAGCTTGCGGAGTTTCTTGAAGCCAAACAGAATTGACAGCACCATTGGCTCTCTCATTACCCCAGATACCGCAATGTGAGGGCACCCCCATATAAGAACTAAGTTTTTATTTTCTTCTCTTAGTTCACCGTATGCGTTAAATATTTCTGTTATAACAGGATGCTGGTTCGTTGATTGTTTTATGGCTTCTATCATTGAATCGTTTATGATAGCTTGGTTGTGAAAGCGGTTTGTGTAGATATCTCCCGTGAAGATAGAGCACTCTCCAGGATGTTTGTGCAGGAGTTCCTCGCTTTATCTAATTACTGGACTTGGTAGACCCACTTGGTTTCCGGCTTTTGATGCATCTGTGTAAATAATTTTGTAGTAGTTATGTTTGTTTAACAATTCTAAAAAATAAAATTGTTTTTTGTCCTAAATTAGCATTTGTTTTGAGATCTGGGACATATATGTCATCATCATCATAATCCATCCTCTTGAACCACATTAAGCAGTGTGAGGAGGAAGTCTATAGAGCCTTCTCCAGCACTGCCGGTCTTCCACAAGACGCCTTCTTTCATTCCATTGAAGACCTCTTTTCTGGAAGTCGCTCTTTCCTTTTAGGCCGTCCTCTTCCTCTCTTGCCCTCTACTTTAGCTCGATAGGTTTCGCAACCTATTCTGTTTTTTTCCATCCTCAGATGTCCTAGCCATCTCAGTCGATTCTCTTTAATCACATCATTGGCCTGCTTAATATTGAGGTTCCACCTGATGGTGGTGTTGCATATTCAGTCTCTTTTCGTTTTTCCCTCAATCTTTCGTAGGAATCGCATTTCTGACGCTTGTGTCCTTTATTGATGTTTCTTTGTCAATATCCATGATTCTGAAGAGTAATGTCGATCTGAAAACAGCTACTTTTGTTTTATTTTCCACCTCTCGCCTGTTTAGAAAAACTTTCTTAACTGCTTCAAACATCCTGCTCGCAGCAGAGGTTTGCTCAGTCACCTCTGAATCGATGTATCCATGTTCATTAAGGTGTGCGCCCAGGTATTTGAAGTTTTCTGCCTGCTCGAGGATTTTGTCTTCGACTCTGATGACACGCGTATTTCTCCTAGGCTTCTTCCCAACCCTCATTACTTTCGTTTTTACAGGGTTAGTAATCATATTAATCTTCCGCAATTCTTCTTTTAATTTATTAATATTGTATCGAAGATTCCTGTCATGGGACATATATGTTTCTGTAGAAATATTCGGTAGGTTCCACCTAGGAAAGTTTTTATCTAGCAGCTTTAGAATTTAGGTTCATATTTAATGCTAATATTGTTTGAAATATATTTTTCCTGAAACTGTTATTTACAGAGGTTTGTAGATCAAATATGATGTCTCTTAGGAGTGTCTTGGTATTGACATTGTGGCCCCATATTTTGCAATCATAAATGCTCTCCTTGTCTTGAGGGATAGTTCGGCGTATTCTGCATAAAGGCTTTCAATTGGTGATGTTCTATAAGCTTCTAAGCATATCCTTAATGGAGCATTATGAATTGGGTCATGTATTTTCAAAATATTTCTTTTTGAGGTTCTGTATGTAAATGCTCCATAAACATAAAATTGTATGATTACTTGCAGAACTTACAATTAAAAGCTCGTTATATTCCCGTTATTAAGATTGTATGTTTATAATTTACTATTCCATGTTTGTAAAAGTGTTGGAAATCAGAAATTTCTGAAAAAGTCAGGATGTTACCTAAATCAGGATGCACTTGTCTGTTTATGCTGTGATCTTGTTTTCTGTCCTTATAATGCCTAAATCGGAAACTCTTCGCCTTTATTTACTATACAATATTATCCTTACAGTTGTTTTTTTTCTTAGTTTTTGCTCCTCCTACTGAGTAAATATTTGAATTTTTTGCCACCTTTCCATGCTGCTTCACCTCCTTCCTTCCCTCTCCCATTGATAGACCTCTTTATCATATCTTTTCTTTTTCCTCTTAGTTGAATGTGCTGTCCCTATATGTTTTTGATTGTTTCTGCTGTATTCAATAGTATTTTATTTAATTTAATTAAAATGAAAATTATAATATCTGATTTATTCTGTGTGTAAGCACTTTCAGATTATTTTTTTTTTATGATCACTTACTGCATTTATTTATTTATTTATTCCACATGCATGTAGCAGATTATTTATTATATAATTGTTTTGTTACTTTTATTAAAGCAATTTTATATAGATTCAAATCATGGTGTCAAAAAATATGGAAAGTCAGGGTTAGTCAGAGAATTTTCCTGCAATTTACTGGAAAAAAAAATGAAAAACAAAATAAAAAGTTTAAAAAAAAAAGTTATAAAATAGTTATCCAAAACATTTGTCTTTTCAATAGGCCTTATAGAATTGGTACATCTGCTGAAAAATCACCCAATGTGTTCTAGGTGATAGGTCTGCGTTCAGTCTTTTCGCTCTTGACTCTTTTTGTATCGATAATAATGTAAAAAAAAAGCGATTCCTTCTGTTTTTTTATTTTTATATGTGTCGATTTATTCTCTTATAAATGAACCATAGGTTTTATTCTACAAAGGTTTGCCTACTCCAATTATCTGTCAGTGAAATCAATTAAAGTAAAGATTTTAGTGAAATTAGTGACGTATTTTTATTGTAAGTTATGGTTATGTGTAAAGAAAGTGAAGAATACTTATGTAGTTTTCTCGATTGATTCTGCTTATCAGAATCTCATTATGAACATTAAGCGCAATCCAATAATCTTTTTAGTAATGATTTTTGGTTTCAATTCCCAGTGAAGACAACAATGTTTTTTGATATTTGAGGTATAAAAGTTGATATTCTTTTGACATTGATGTAATATTTGGTGTTTCTCGAGTTTGGTTTGACTTACAATTTATATGATACAGTTCGTTATAGTCAATTTATTTATAAATATTTGTTAATAGTATCACACAAATTTTATTGCATTTCACTAATTTTTTTTTTCGTGTCCTTATTTTTTGGAAGAAGAAAGGGAAAAGTTAGGGATTTTGATTAAAGATGTTGAGTGAAAGGCACGTAAACAGCCTATTAATTTTTGAAAACTCTAACTTTAAAAAAAAATAAGAAATAATTTTGAGTTTTACATAGTTCCAATTAAAAATAATATCAATAAGTGAAATTTAATGAAGGCAATTTGAGGAACAGGAGTAAAACATGATTTTATCTTTATAGGACGATTCTATTTATTATACACTGACAGGCAAAATATTCCACCCACTTGATTTTTTCATGTTTTCATCTAAAAATATTTCTGTAAAGTTGTATTTGTATATAATACATGGTATTTGTAGATAATACTTAGTATTTATGGAATTTTATAATCTTTTTTACCTTTAATAATCAAAATGTGATTGGGTAAGAAAGATTAGAGAGGAAAAAATTGAAAAATGAACCATTATTATTCTAACAGAAATTAATTAAATCATTGTTTAGTTGCGCGTGTTTCCTCCTCTTGCCTTTACTACTTATTGAAGACGCCTCGGCAAACTTTCCACCAGTCGGGAAATGTCCCTTTGCTGGAGGATAGCCCATTCCTCCCGAAAAGCCCTTTCAAGGTCCTGCAGAGTATCAGGAAGTGTTGCACGTGCTCTTATTTGTCTTCTGAGGTTATCCCATAAATGCTCAATGGGGTTCAAATCTGGAGAACGTGCTGGCCAGGCTAAAACCTCAAATATTGTTCTGTTGAAGGAATGTCTGCACTATGCAGGTGACATGTGGGTGTGGATTATCGTACATTAGAATAGAACGATCGCCGATTTCGTTGAGGATAGGCAACACATGGGGTTCCAAAATCTCATCTACATAGCGAATGGCCGTCAAAGACCCTCCACGAACAACAACCAGTTCTGTGCTGCGCTCCATAGAAATCCCAGCCTACACCATTAAGGAACCACGTTGGAAAGGTTGGCTCTGGGAAAAATTACAGGCTGCACATCTTTCGGTTCTTCTTCTCCACACCAGCTGATGAATCGCTCGAACAACGGTAAGGTGCCGGTTTCATAAAATTCTCAAAGTCAAAAACCGGTCATCCCATGGTTCTGTTACCCTAGGCCATCCAGAACCGGGCCTTCTATTATAAGAACCACTTTCCCGAAAACGCCTGACGGCGTCTCGTAAAGTTTCATATGAAACTCCGATGGCATTAGCTGCATATAATGGAACGTCCATCATCAATAAGTGCCACACCACGCACAACATCCTCAGCACTAAGAGGCATTTTAAAACTTATATTGAAAAAATTAAAAGCTGGAGACTAAGAAATGTGCTGCAAGAAACGGCACTGAACTAATGATACTGAATAAACATTTTGATTCCACAGAAAGTAAACATTGGAATCTAGAATCATTTAATTGAATTAAGGATTAAGGGTTATTGTCCTCTATATTAACATTCTTAATTAAAAACAAACAAAAAGATTACCTATTTATTCATTAAAAACAATAGACCAATCCAAAGCAGAAATATTTTTAGATGAAAACAAGAAAAAATCAAGTGGGTGGAATTTTTTGCCTGTCAGTGTATTTTATGATAGTTTTTCTATAAGTCATCATACAGTTCAATCTAATCCAGTTGTTCACTATTCTGAAATGTTCAGTTATCTGTCTGAGCCAAGATAGATAATTTCATCAATTTTTTCAAAATACTAGGTTTCTATTGTGATCCTTTTCATCTAGATGACCTGACAGTGTGACAGTCCTGTTTTTTTTTTTCATTTCTGGAGCTAGTTTCCTTACTTGGACCTCAAGGGCCATAAAAGCATTTTACATTACCTAAAAGGATCTTCTCACAATATCACTAAAAGATCTTCCAATGATATCGATATATTCTGTATAAGCGAAGATCTGAACAGTTCAGATGAAGCCAGTTGTCTTTATACTGAATTTCCTTACCACCTTTCCCAGTGCCGGATTATAGAGAAAGTATGCTAAGGCACCAATGTTTCTGATAATCTGTAGATAAACAATATGATGTTAAGATGTCATCGTCATTTGTATGAGGAGCATCAACTTTCATGGGATGGGATGTTCAGCTCTTTCATAATCTTGTATAGCCTCAATCTATTGAAACTATCATAAGCTGTTTTAAAATCCACAAACAGGTATGTTCAACTTCCTAAAGACTTTGTTTAAGGCTCTTTTTCCTTCTTAAACACCACCATGATAATGGCCAAGCTCCTCTCACTCTGTATAGCCTCTTTTTCAGACTCTGAAAATAAAAATTTAAAAATAGTCCTTAGTAAGAATACTAAATTGGCAATTTTTTTATATGTCTATAATTTTTACAAATGACTGAAAAACTAAAGAAAAAACAGAATTCCTTTAAGTCAGCAAGCACCTGACTAATTATTTATACATTTCTAAATGAGGGTCTTTTGACTTTCAGACTGACTCAGCAGTAAATGATGATCGGGAAATGGACGGAGGAAACGATCAAAAGAACGGAGATGATGGAGGTGACGGAGACGTCGGAGGCGATGGAGATGCTGAATAAGAACTGTTTTTACATTTTATAATGCTGTTTAAATTACACTGCAATAATGATATATATTTATGCTATGAAAAGAAGTGCATTATTATAAAGACACACTGAACTATATTGTTTATTTTATCATATTATATATTTTATTTATAATTCAATTTTATACATTTATTAATTGTGATATGATTGCTGTAAGGTAAAGGCAATGCAATAGAAATAGTATGCTCTCCATAATCCGGCAGGTATTAAACCAAACTAAAAAAACAAGTATTTTGAAAATCGATTAAAAAAAATTTCAACATAATATTTAAATTTGTTTCTTTAATTAATTAAAGAATTTAATACATAAAAAGTTTTAAAATTAACTGTGCAAAATATATTTATTATTTATTTTACTAAAGAAAATAATTTTTTTTTCTTCTAATTTTATACCACTTGAGAAAATAAAGCTGGATTACAAAGAGTGTACTGTATTCAATTTTTATATCCATAAGAAGTGCTCTAGCTAATTTGGAACTGATTGATTCAGTTGATCTGTATTCTTTGTTTTTGTTTTGTTTTTTTTGATTTATTTTAAAAGTATGGTACTCAGTATTATGTATTTTCTGGTAAATCAGGAATCCTGTTTTATTCTTCTTTAAGGATTGTTTTTCTTGTTATGAATTTTTCAATCTGTTTTATGTGGTTTGTATTGATTCATAAAACAGAATAATTATTTAGATGTTAACGTAAACATTTGTGAAGATAATTACAATTTTTAGAACAGTACAAAAACGAAAGTATTGATTATATTTATTAACATTAGTATCTGCCTAGATTGAATTAAAAAAAAGAAATGAATAATTTTTGGTAAAGTCCAATTTAATATTTTTTTTTAGAAAGGTATTTAATATATGGCTTATTTAAATAGATTTTTCAGTTATTAAGAGGTGTTAGCAAAGTTTATTTTATTTTTTGCTTTGATATTACCTTTCTAAAAAAATGACTGATTCATTTAGGCTACGTCTTTACATAAATTACCATTTGTGTCGTTCTAGTGAAAATTGTATAAAGAGCTTTTTTTTATTGTTAGTGATCCATAAATTTATCTGTATAGTTTCATCGACGTGATTGAGATCCTTATGGAAATAGACTTAGACAATTAAAGTTTGCCATGACACTAAGTCTGCTCTTAACATTATTGTGAACTATACTTTCAAATAACACCATCATCGAGCTTTGTATATAAGCTAACTCATAATATTTTTAAGCTATTGCTTTTCTTTACACAAAATTATTTCATTTTATCTATTTTTTTAATATATAATAAATTATATGTTATAGTTAATTTGTCTGTTTATTTTTCTCCATCGCCCTTTCAACATTGCTTTTATTTTTGTTACATTGATATTAATAAGCTTTATTGACTTTGATTGATTTGACAATAGCCTCACCCTTGGGAAGGAATTTTAATGAATTTGGCTACAGCTCAAAAGAATAAGTTCAAATTATCACGTCTTTTATTTAAATAACAATGTAAGGCATAAGAAAAAATAAAAACTGTATTGTTCATAACTTGTTTCCATCTGCTTCTATTCCTTCATAGCCATAGGCTATCAGTTATCGCCCACATGTGTCATTTCGTCCCTCCACCTAAGATGCGGCCGACTCATTTTTTTGTTGTTCTCTCTTGAGACTCACTCGGTGCCTGCCTTGGACCATCTTTCATCTTTCAAACTCCTTAAAAGCAAGCCTCATCTGCATAATATTCAATCTGAGTTCAATTCTTCTTGTTTTTGTCCAAGTTTGTGCTTCATAAAGAATCGTAGGTTATACATGTAGTCAAAATTTTGGCTTTTAGGTCTGTCTCTAAATTGCTTTTAAAAACTCTTTTGAGAGACCAATATTTGGACCATCCAAGCTTTATTTTTTTTTGTCGATTTCTTTATTCATTTTTTTAGTTTAATACTATCATATATCCTAAATATGTTTTTAAATATTTTATATGCTGGTTGTGTACTTAGATTGGAATTTCAATGGAATTAGCCATTTTAGTTTTTCTTGTATTTATATTCAGTCCATATATTTTACTGGTTTCTACTAATTCTTCTGAGGTCACTGATGTTCGGTGATATTAAACATATTTCATCAGTAAATCTGAAGTTGCTTAGTATTTCACTCCTCGTTCAACCTCAAAATTATCATCTTCCCTTATCTAAAGCTATAAATGCCTTTCCATTCCTATATAATTTAATGATCACATCAATTTAGTTTATCTACACCACATTCATTTAGAGCTTCCCAAATATATTTATGCTTAATCGAATCAAATATCTTTCTTTATGATGTGATAAATACATTGAAATTGTATTGCAACAAAGGTCGAAAGCCATAGTCCATAGTCTGTACCCTATACCATAGTCTTGGTAAATAATGTTTATAATCATGTTTTGTATTTTATTACAAAAAAGTTCATCTAATATATATAGAAAAAAAAACTTTATTCTGGGACTAACTCCCTTAAGAATAACAATAATGTACAAAATAATAGAATATTACTGGCCTAAACGTTTGAAACAATAAATAAAATTGATAAAATAAAAAGTAATGAAAACCTTAGGTGCACAAGCTATATACAATACAGAAAGAACTATGTACAGAGCATTTAAAATTATGAACAAAACAATTAAAACTATGAACGAATCACTTGAACTATGAACAAAATTATATATAAGAGTTGAACAACATAAACTTACACTTTGAGAAATGAAGAACGAAAAAGAGATACAATGAGTTCATTTCATAAAATAAAACTTTACTTGAATATATATATAAAAATAAACAGTTAATTATAATTAATAAAAAATAAAAAAATGTATGTATTGAAATTCCTACGTCGATAGTAGGAAATGCATGTACTATCTCTTACCAAGTATTATGATTATATGATTGCTACACAATACATATATAATATTAATAGTTAGCTGGTATCTGACTGTTTTTGGAACAGGAATTGGAATAGGAGGTTTTTGAATGTGTATAGGGAAGGGCATGTCGAATTTTGATCGGGAGGGAATTCCAACAGTTGGTGTCTTGTAATGTATGGTGTCTTCAAGGAATATATAAGCCCTTATACTTTCAAAAAAATTTTATTTTACTTCCGACGACGTTTCGAGCTGATTAGCTCATTATCAAGTCATCAAAAATATTTTTTTTATATACTTTAATGTATGTAAATGGGGCTATGCATCAACAAAAGTAAAACCAAGGTCCTTGTTTTGAGGAAGAAAAATCTTGTACATCCACCACAGCACTATGTCTTGAGATACCATATTTTTCAAGCTGTATCAAGCTTCACCTAACTCGGGTCAATAATTAACAATTGCAATAACGAAGAGGAGATAGGAGCTAGAATGATGGCTGCCAACAGAGCGTACTTTTCTCTAGCGAGCCTTCTGAAAAGTTAGCCTTTTTAAGATAAGATATCCAAGAAGAAAATAGTTTTATTATTACCTAATTTAATGAATCTATCGCTACGTTCCTGGCTATTAGCTTTTCTAAGTCAGCTTGGGGGTTCCAGATACAGAATTTATGTGTATTTAATTTAACTATACTTTTTTTCTATTTATATCGGTTCCAGAAGAGAACTGAACTATTTAATTATATACTAAATATGAATCTAAAAGACAGACCTCCCCCCTTCTGTGATGTCTTAGATAGATTTATAATTCTAAATTCTAAAGAAATTGAAATAGTTGATTTATAATTTGATATATTAGGTAGTTGAATCTTTTCGAAGGGTATCCTGTTACCAATTTACTATTTGTATCTATATATCTAAATGATGACATGCCTACCTAACTAACTTTCTTATTCCCATTCAAAAATATTATTATTTATTTTTTCCTTTGTTCCTATCTAGACTTTTTCTTATTGGCTGTTTTTTTTTTGTTTTTTTTTGTAGGACGGGATCACCCTTTCTACTCTACCTCTAATTTTATCAAATATGGGAAGGGGTTTGAGGTTCTTTTCATCTTTGAAATAGTTCAAGTTTTTATCTTCATTACAACCTGAATGGATTGCTGGCCCAAAACTATATCTATCCAAAAGATAAGGGCAGGTACCAAACCTCTGTCTCCAAGCACCCAATCCACCTGTACTATTAAAACTTTTCTACCCTTGACTAACTCTACTTATTGTTATATTTATGAGATAAAATTTAAGTTTATGGAATTGATTTTAATTTACACATCAGTTATCATCGATACGTAGCACTATCATAAGAGAAATGAGCAGTTTTTTCCTCTCGACAAACTCATGTATGAACTGCTCATTTCTTGATATATCTTTAATACAGTTTGAATTTCAATTCAATTTTTTATAAATCTGTTTTTTATTATTATCTTTTTGGTTTTAAATAAAAATAACCATCCGAGCTGTCAAGTTCTGACACGGTGACTGTATACATGATCACAGTGTAGATAGAATTAGGAATGGTCATCGATAGTCGATAATATCAAAATATCCATATTTTTCTTAAGATATTCGATGTTTTGCCATCGATGGCATCTAATTATCAGGAACGATATTATAATATTTTAATTTTGAAATAAAAATTAAAACTATCGTTTTTGGAAAGTTCTTGGGATTGAATATGAATATGATCTTTAGAAAAAAAAATAAAAAAAAATAGGATCAAATAGATAGGACCTGAACTAAAATTCATTTATTTGGAACATAGATAACTTTATTGTGAGTGATTTCTGAATGTAAACTCAACTTTCCCAAGAACTTTTTCTAACAAAGGCTATGATTTTTCAAAGATATCTATGAGGAATGCAAATAAATTAGCATTTCACAGAATCTGATCCATGGTTGAATGGAAGGCATAATTAATTGAATGGAAATTTATGAAAAAAAAATTGGGGATGAAGAAGGTGGACAGGAATCTGGAAATTAATTTTACTGAGGGAGATAGGAGAATTGATATTTCTAATTATTAATTTAAAGAGGGAAATAATATATTTTTTGTTGCGCCTATGTGCTATACAATCAACACTTATATTGATATTCATATTTCAAATTTACTGTTTAATCTTGATTGAAATAACGACTATCGATGGTATCAATATTTGAAGTCCTATAATTTGGTGGTATCTATAGGTATAGGCCTAATTTCTAAATGACTGTTTTTTCTTCAAAAATATTTATAATATCGATAAAAATATTGACTCTCAGTAGTTATAGGCTAATATTTCTATTAATGACAATATTGATATTGGGCTTTCGATATATTGATAGATGGAACACCAAAACGTTTTTCATTTTTGAGCAATGAAAATACCACTCAATGACAATTCATTTTCATATCAATATCATTAGTTATTAGAACCATTATTAATTTAATTAGATCACAAGGGGACTTTAATGACATCAAGGGTCGCAGAGCCTTAGGAACTCCAGATTTTTTGCTCACCGGAAGGGAATAAATTATGATGTCATTGTCCGATGGTGCCAAATGTCTAAAACCGGCACTGTTTATAGGAATACAAATGTTTCTCTAATATCGCTTATATTTAGAATGGATTAGAGAGAAGACATACTCGAAATGCATGAGTTATACTAGTATTTAAAAATGCATGGGAGTTATTACAGCTTTGAGATCTTAAAATTTTTGTATATCTAAAGTGGACATTTCATATAGTTCAAGAGCTGTTTTATAGTAGGTTCTGAATTGGTTCAATGAAAATTAAAATTTAAAAGGAAATTGCTACACATCATCTTGCTGTCCTTTGTCTTCTTCAATTGGTACTTTGTAAATTTTATTATTTTTCAGTTGTGCTAAGAAGATATATTTGGTGATGCTATTATAAATAAAAAGTCATAATGATGGAACGATAAATAAGAAACAAACTATTTTTTTTTTAAAGAATATACATGTATTTATTAAAATAACTATATATATGAAAACTATATATAGCCGTTATCACAAATGTTTTGTACAAAGTGGTTTCTCATTGATCTTGCTGCATGAAGGTCTTCAGTGGTAGTAGTGTCCTGAAGGATGGACGGCGTGTCCTGCCTTGGATACGACGGCGTTGAAGCCGTTGTGATCATCGGCGGTGTAAGAGACTGTCCTGATGGTGCCATCGGGTTCGACCAGGCTGTACTGTCCTTTGACCACGTCACCGTCTCTCTCTTCCCATTGGTTCTTCACGTCTCCTGTGTAGCCGTCCTTTACGCCGTAATCGTAGGCGTACTTGGGATGTGCCTAAGTCGCAATACAGCAATTAGATTAGAAGGACATTCACGTATATTTTAATATTCAATTGGAATAAATATATGTTGTTTATTAATTCAAATTACATGGTCTGGCCTTCATCGCACAATCTTCATTGTGTGATAAAGTTTACATTTATAATTAAATATTAAAATATTCGGTTTCTAAAAGACTTCTGTAAGAGTAGAAAGAAGAACGATGATCTCGGCCAAACCACGTCCATGCACACAACCGTTGATCAAAAGCACTAGCGGATCCAGGATTTATTTTGGGGGGGGAGGGGCTTCAGCCCGAAAGGTTTTTTTTTCATAAAAATAACGATAATTACTTTGGAAAAAAAAAGAAACTAACTACCTGTATGAAATGGTGTTTAAGTTATTCCTAAAGCCCTTTTAAATGTAATCACACGAATAATAATACTTTAAGAGATACTTTTTTAATATTTTTTTCGATAAAACATGGTTATATTTTACCATTTGGGGGGGGGGGGGCTTCAGCCTGAAAGTCCCCCCCGTAGATCCGCCCGTGATCAAAAGCAGTACTTCTTTACTAAGTATTGAACCCAAGTCACTCCGTGGATCGTTGTGGTATAGATTATTTTTTTAAACCAAGCATTAATTTGTGTGAAAATATTTTTTTTTCAAGTATATCTAACGCTCAAAAAATTCTTTTTAATTTTCATTTCCTATTGAACTATTCAGCCCGAAAGCTTTATTTTTTTTTTAATATAATGATTATTATTTTAGAAGAAAAAGAAAGAAACTAACTACCCATACAACATGGCGTTTAAATGATTCTTGAATATTTTTTCTTAAGATGTGGTAATATTTTGACCATTTTGGAGGGAGAGGCAAGTGGATTCAGCCCGAAAGCCCTTCCTCCCCAATAGATCCGCCTGTGCAAGAGTATAAACTATATATATATATGAAAATAATGAAACGTTAAAAGTCCATAGCGAATCTTAATACCAAGAGATTGGAGTAATGATGAAAGTACTATATCTCATTGGACAGTATAAGTTTGAAAGAATGCAATTCTTCATAGCAACATAGCTGAATCACAAAATGCTCAGAGAAAGAAATTTAAAGACGAATCTTCTCAGTATCGAACCTATTTCTTCTTCGAAGAAAAACATTTAAGAAGCGGTGTTCAAGGGCTTGAAGGAAAGGATATATGAAACAATCATTCGGCCAATACTTACATATATTTCAGAATGTTGGATTACCTCTAAAGTCTAAGAGTCCTCCTCTGGTTAGAAAATTAAGTTCTCCTGATAAACGGTGGATTATGCGAGCAAGTAATCTGGAGGAAAAGGGTGATTCCCGAATTATTTTAAGAATATAGAGAACTGTATGTATCTTCGTTTATAAAAAGTTCAAAAGTTTACTGATGTTGGTCATGTTGCAAGAATGAATTCGAGAGAAATAGTTTCCAGGATACTATCAGAACAAATATATGTTAACAGGCGAGTTGGATGTCCGAGAATAACTGCGAGATCTGTAAACGCAAGATCACTGCTTGAGGTCAGAAAGTGGAAAGCGGCAGACCAGAATAAAAAAATGTGATTCTTTATAATAGAACAAAATATGACATAAAACGGGTCGCAACGCCGAATAGTAGTTGTATAAATATTGACTCTAATTACACTGATGTATGTATTGTATGAATGAGAACTTTTAGCCCTAATACTTATAACCCTCCAGCTGATTGAATTATTATTCAATAAATTAAAAAAAAAAAAATACACTGAAATGACTTACGTAGTAGTCGACTGCTCCATGTCCTGCGTATCCAAGTCCAGCTGCTGCTCCGTAACCTAAGCCTCCGTGGAGTCCTCCAAGAGCACCGCCGTAGTAACCTCCAGCGTGGCCGAGGTAACCGGCTGCGGCGAGTCCCATCAGGGAGAAGAGGATTGAGACCTGTCGGAACAATTGAATAATTTAGAAATATTTTCTTAACAGTTCCATATAACAGTATAGGGGAAGAGTGCTAATAGAGAACTACTGTTTGTTTTTAATTATCCACTGATAGAATAAAAATCTAAAATAAAATTTTCAAAAGAAATTCCGTTTAGTTTACATAAAAAAATTTCTATTAAACAATAATATTCAAAGTATTTTTTTTTTCAACTTTATTTTTCCACTCACACCTGTCAAAAATACTGACTACTAGTGAGCCTCCTGTCGGGAAGAATAATAGAACCATTGGTTGATGAGAGGGTGGTGGTAACAACTAAACAAACAATTCATAGTGTTCCACATCAATATTACTTCCTAGTAATTAGAAAATGGAATTTTGAAAATTTATGTAATCTATTTCAATAAAGTGAGATAGATACCGTGTCAATACTACGTTGATCCATTTAAGTTCCTCTTGATAGAAATACGTGACTAGAGTTAGCAGTATTACTCACTTTTGACATCAATTTCGATTCTTGTGATTATTAAAATCGAAAAAAAAAAAAAACTGGCCTACAAAAATATTGAGGCGTTTGGTCTATATACCTCGTTATTTTAACTTTTTCGGAGTGGAGGTCACGCCAAACAGATCAATATTTGTGTAGGCTACTTGTTTTTCGACTTTGTGATCATATTATCTTACGATTCAGGTGCAAAGCAAATGGGTATTCATCGGTTTATGGAACCTAATTAAATAGACAAAGTTTACAGATCTCCAGATTGAAAACGCCCTAATTACGAGATTTTTTCTAAATAAACTATTTACAGATTACGACGAGATGTTAATAATTTGATAAAAAGTGGTCTGTACCACGGACTAATAATTGATTACTTGAAAAATAATTAAATTCATTCTATAAGTTTATGTGTCTAGAGACTTTAATGTTGGGTCAAGCTGTATTCCCATTAATTGAAGTTTCCCAGATCATTTGAACGTTACGAAAGCCTCTTGCCTTTAATATTGTATTGCAAAATCAGCACATATTTCAGGTAGAATAAAATTTTAATTGTACTGTGATATAAAAATGAAATAGGTTCTCTCGATGAGTTACTAATTCGTTTTAAAAATAATTATTTTTTAAAAGATTATTTTATAAATTTATGTAATTAAAGAATTTTGTAAATAAATTAGAAATAATTTAAATTTCATCAGAATTACAATTTTTCGTTTGAAACTGTGTAAATTTGCTCTTATGTTTTACATTTTAGTCTCTGTCCTTTCCTAGAATATTTGTGTTGTATTTTTTTATCTTAAAAAGGATCCTTATTTATTAACATTATTTGTGAATAACTCAAAAGTTTTCTTAACTGTACCCATGATAATTTGAAAAATTACTAAATTACCTACAAAACAAAAAAATAATCGTCCACAGTCCATTAGTTTTGGTATACTTAATAATGTCTTCCTGTTTAAAGATATTGCATTTAGGAGTAGAATAGTCTATTACATTTTTTCCCTAAATTTTATATTAACTTTATTATTTCTTAAAGACATTTGGGATATTATTTTGTCTTTATTACTTTTATTATCTTTTCAGTCAGCGTTTAAAAATAGGTCCTAGCAAAGCAATTCGTATAAATATTTTGATCATTATATTAAATGCAATATTGTAATCGACAAAGGAAAAATTATTAATTCCTTCCTTACATAATACATAGGAACTACTTATTTTCATATTGTTTTGCTATTTCATCACTAAACAAAATTTTCTGCTAATTTTTCACACGGGCCAACTAGTTAGATCATAAATAAGATTATCATAAATATCAATAGTTTAATTTTTAAAACCTAAGCATGTTAAAAATAACCTATGACAACTAAAACACCTAGGAGGCTTTCGACAGTAATTATGGAATATCTCAAATACGATAAATTTTAGGTCTTTGCAACACAATATCCAGTATATTTTCTATGGAATTTGATGTTCGCATTGAAATAACTTTTATTCAAGTTGTTGAAGGAATTTAAGGTTCAAATCGAGATCCGCCACTTCTACATGAAATTGTAGGAACCTCATTCATCAAAATCTTTCGCTCCTGAGAATAGGAAAAGAGATCTACAAAACTGTATTGTATAGTGTAGATGGTTTTTGGTATTACATAGTCTAGTAGTGCCATCAAAATGTTTGAGGGAGGCAGATTTTGAGGGGGTTTTAAATTTTTGTAGGAGTCACATTTCGACAGGGTAATGAATTTTCGGAGTGAAAAGTTTCAAATAAGGGAACAAAAAGAAGAACATAGACCATATCACAAGTTTAATTGTACATAATCTACGATTTTCTAATTCTACTTCCGTCTGGACAGTTTTCAAGAAGAGGACAGCAATAAAATTTATCGGGGGGGGGGATGGGTGATGTTCATGTGCTATCTACCTTTGAACGTATGGTGTACCAAAAAAAAAAAAAAAAAAATCGAAACTATTGTGAGCTAAACAATATAAATAGGGTAAGTAAACTGTATGATACCATATTACTGAATAAATACTTTGTTTGCTGATTTTCGAACTAAATTCTTATTTTTTTCCAGTATTTCTAGAATAATGCTGATTTTAGCTCCTATATAATCAACGAAGTTTACACGTAACCAAAATTTACCATTGCCAGATTTCCTTCTGTTGACGGAAGCACTCGAAAGAGCACGAGTCCATCGGCCTATACCGGTTCCTGAAGTTGACGGGGTCCGACCGCAAGGTCACCCGGCCTGCAGGTTCACGGTATCTACCTCTGCTACCTTGATCTTGACCCGTTTTTTTATTCTTCTTGACAAGGAACCTGTCCATCACGCAGGGTTACCAACCGAATCGACATTACTTGCTAGTTCACGCTTCGAGTTCTTCTAATCGTTCATCCGATTCGTACCAAGTTCCTCTTGCTGTATTAGAAATGAAAACATCGCTTCTAGAATCTATTGTTCGAGTGAATGGTACGGTCCCATTACCTTCAGTCTAGTGCTATGGGAAAATAATGAGAAATAAATTGTGTGAAACTTCATAATATAATTCCAATGCCGCGAGAGATCACTTGAGCAATGTAAAGCAATATCTTTTTTTTTTTTTTTTATAAGTAGCTCTGTTTGTCTTGGTATAAAGACAATGAAAAAAAAAATCAAAATCTTTAGTTGCTTCTAATTTTTTTTTAAAATTAGATTTAGGTCTACATTTTATGAAGAAAGGAGATGGGTGAGTGAGTAAAGAATAAGTAGAAAAGAGTGAAGCTAAAATTTACCGAGGTAAGTTGTTCTGTGTGAGATAGTTCCAAAACGAAAAGAAAGAAATATAAATCTTATAGTACAACTTAATTCGTATACATCCTGTGATTTTTATAATACTATTTATAATTCAAACTGTGTTATATGTTCCTAGTTATAAAGACTGATTAGCTACATCAGCTGTTAATTCAAAGTGAGATAATTTATAACCCGAAAGTACAACTTAGAGAAGTGAAGTAATTATAAGTGATTACTATTAGATGTTAATACACCAAAAAATATATATATATATTCTATTTCATGATTTTTCTAAAATTATCAAACTTTTTTTATTGAAGTATTTTTAAAATAATTTTGATTAGTCTTTAAATAAATGAGTATATATTCAATTTTTTTTTCTTTTAATTTTTCCACTTTTTCTTAGTTTAATCATTTATTTTTATTTCCATATTATATGTTATGAATAAATATAATATAATATTATAAAATATAATAAATATAATATGTTATGAATGAACACATTTAGCATTGTTACTTGTTACCCTTCATTGTTGCAGATTGTACTATTTACTGTTCAATGAAAGAAAAAAATACAGTAATATCTCTATAGTAATACGCTAATAGATAACTGCAAGACTGTTGCGAGACTCTTGCGCAACACCAGGGTCTTGGTCTCGCATTTGTGCAACACTAACTATAACTAATTAGAGAAAAAATAACTGTTTACTGCATATTCCATATCAACGGTATCAATAACATTAACCATAGTTAGCACATTACCTATATTAAACTTTAATTTAAGCTTGTAGTAAATCAAATAACTAAGCCGAAATGTGTCATACATATAAATTAATTTTTATCTATAGTGCCTTTCATAGATTTTATTAAGGCTAGAAAAACGAAAATACGTCGTGAGAATCGAATGAATTTCTAGACAGATTGCATTCCTTCCTTTTTTCTTAAATGCTATCACCGAATCCTTCGGTGAATTCGTGAACTAGAACGCATTGATGAGGACTGGTACAAATCCAAGGATTTGGAACTAGAGCATCTGAGGGGCAATTACCTCTGCCACGGATTGGAAATCGTCCCACGGACAATCTTGGTCCTGAAACCGTTGTTTTAAAAATACATTTAATTTTTTTTTTTAATTTTTAGGTTTACGATACCTAAAATGGAATCAGGCATAATGTGTAGATGCCACTGTTTAAGATCTACAAATAATGCTCAAAAGGCTGAATATTACATTTTAAAAGTCTATTATCTATCTATATTTTTCTCTTTTTTTTTTTAATGAATCTAAGAAGACTCAGGCAAGTTATTAATATTTTTTATGAATTAAAAACCACACTATTTATCCTTTCAATTTTTTAATCAATAAATTATATTTTGTCATTTTAAACTTCGTTTCAATATGAATTTTGTTTGCTTCCTTCAGTACTGTTAAAGTTGGAAAAGCTTTATATGTGTAAATATATCTTTCTGAATCGCATTTTTCATTCGTGGTTGCTTTTAAACATCTTGGAAATAAATTCGTGTATGCTGTCCAACGAAATAACGGGCATAACGCCCTAGGTACTATTAATGACGCGATTTTGATGAATTAGTGATTTTTCGGGTTGGTTCCTAGCAATAAAAAAAAAATTGGAAAAATTATGTTATCAACGAAGTTAACAAGTATCGAAATTAAAAATTATACTGGATGCATTTCAATCTAATATTATTAACTTATTATAGACTTGGAGTTTTGATATAGTTATTTAACGACCTCTTTATGTTTTCTCTCTCTCTCTTGGGGTCATGACATATATATTTAAATTAGGTCACGTTGTTAGTAAGCCTTTGTTTAAAGTAAACATCCCAGCAGTTAAATATTATTGTATAAAAAAAAAAAAAATGGCAAAATTTACGAAAGTTATGTCCCTCATAAGAGAACCAACGTTTCCTTTTAAAGCCCTACGGCGCCTTTTTCGGTTACGAATGAGACCTGCCCGTCAAAGTCAAGACGTTCCTGAATAACATGCGAGAAATCTTTCGACTTTCGACGGACAAAGATATTTCACTACATGACTGTGCTAATAGGATGAAAGTTGAAGAACGTCTTCGTCAAATCATCTTCAGTGTTGATGGTTCCAAACGTAAACGTTGATGACAAAAATTTTTGAAAGTCGATTCGTCAATGGAACTGCCGATTTAAGAAATTTCCCAAATTGCAGGATGATATGGATTATTATACAAAAGTTATATCAAAATAACGAAAAGTAATGCTTACTTTCTTTGTGTCATTAGGTTTAGAAACGATGATAAATTCACAAAAACCTTTCAATTTTTTTTTAGAAATTTAATCAAGCTGTGCCCAGCTGTTTTACCGGCGTTAAATATACATTATGTGTGCATGCTACAGGTAGTATGAAAAAACACGGACTTCACAGAAAGCATCCTCAGGTTTATAGTTTTATTATAACAAATTTTTATACAACTACTTTAAATTTCAAACAATTTAAAAAAAAACTTCTAGTATTTCACCGTAAACGTTATTTTTCTCTCTGTAATATAAGTATATAATGGTTTTGGTTTATTCAAACAAATAAGTTTTCAGGTGTATATATCGGTAAAGATTATTTTTTAATTTTATTTTTCAGTTTAGGAAATCAACTGATTTAAAAACAGAAAATTGAAACGTTGATCTTAAAAAAGTAACGGGTTGGATCACGAACGAATTCCCAAAGTGTCGATCGAAACCTTGAAAAAAGGATCTCTTACAGTAAAATCTTGAAATTTTTTGTATTGATGTAGCCTAGAAGAAGAAATTACAAATATTATTGGTATTATTGGGACCGACTTTCTAGAATTGAAAAGTCTCTATATTGTTAAGGCAGGTACAGATAATAAAACATATATGACTTGTCTGATTTACCAACTATAAAATATGGGATGAATGTATTGATAAATAATTTAAGATTTAAAAAAAAATAATATATACCAAAAGTTCTAGTGTTGCAATGTTGATGGTCTGGAATTAGAGTATTAACGTAGATGAGTCAATAAAGAACTGCTTATAGAAAATGGTGAGTCTAACTTGCACGGTATGAAGGCAAGGAGGTTAAGATGGGTAGCATATATGTAGCTCGAAGCAATCTATGCGGAAGCCTCTACACTTCGATGCACACATGTATTTAGGAAGAGGTAACTAGGGAAGTCAAGAATTATATGGATAGATAGAATCAAGAAATATGCTACCAAGATAGATGCAGCAACATAAAAGAAGTTCAAGATAGACAGAGACATCAACAATCTAAAGGTTCTGTACAGTTAACAGAAAAAAAATCTATCCGTTTATAGTAACAGGACAGATACAATTTTCGTATTTTAATCTTCATCATATATTCAACGATAATTATCAACAAAATATCGCATATCAAATGATAATTTTTTTTTAAAAAAGTACTGCAAACACAATATTATAATGTAAAAATTATAAAATTTTAAATATTGGTTAGAAAAATGAACGAAGTTCAAATCTGGTCGAAGTGAAATCACAACAAGTCGTGCGGGTCAGGATTCCACTTTTAAGGCGTTAGATATTTTATTACTCCTACAATCTTGTTTATTTACTGTACTGTATACAATATTACAGTAATGTATATTTCGTGGAAATAAGATAGTTCTGGCCTGTTTGAAATCAGGGGTCAGAAGGCGGTACAGAAGTTCGTGTAATAAAATGTAAATATGGATTTTTTTCTTTTAATGTATATTTATTTTTTAAAAATTAGTACCGTGAAATGCGATTTTTAAAATTTATTTATTGATGTTATCACGTATTTTAACAATAGATATTGAAATTTTAAGATTATTTAAAAATTAAAATATTATATAATTACTTATAGCGGCGTTAAAAATATTTTATTGATTTTGTTAGAAAAAACAAAACAAAAATAAGCTAAAAGAGTGATTTAGTTTCTGATTAGTAATTCTCTACTATTTTTTTTAATCAAAATAATGCAGTAATGATATTTCCAAAGGTGTTTTCAAAAATTTGAAAATACTTTTTGTTTGGATCGAATATTTTTGTAACAAATATTTCTGCGGCGGTTGAGCTCTTATCCGATCTTGCCATTTATCTGTTCATTTAAAAAAAGAATAATTTTGAGGAAAAAAAATCACTGAACAGGCAATATACAAATTGTATAAAGCCTTAAAAATAAAAGGTTTCCACGTATTAAAATAAATAATTTTCTACCACATTCATGAAAAAAATATATAAAATAAAATAAAAATTCCGTGATTTTATACAACCCGTAGTAATGAATGATAGTTTTTTTTCTTTCCATATATTAAAAATTAAATTTAAATGGAAATAAGTTTAGAAAGACCTAGAATGGAAATAAAAATTTATTTTTAAAATGTTTTAAATAATTTTAGTTTCGCCCATTGATTAATGACTAATACGCATCCTTTTCTGACTATTGTCTTTTCGTGTCTTTGATTTTTAATATGCCTTTTCCATCTTATAGTTGCAAAAGAAAAATTAAAAAAATATATCTCCTTGTTAATATAATTATAATTCCCTATACATAAAACTTGTTTATTTTCGAATACCTTGGCTCAGCGCTCACTAAAGATGGAACTTACCTTTGGAATGGTGATCATGTTGCTGACTGTTGCTGAGACGCTGAAGTCGATGATCGCTGAGCCGCCGCAGAAGGTATATATAGCTGGCACCTCTCACCAACAAGGACGGAGCCCCCCTCCGCCCTCGTAAACATCGCCCGGTTGCTACAACACGAATTATATAAATTATACGATATCATTGTTTCAAGAAATTATCCGGATCGTGGAGAGAATCAAAATGTCCAATCGATAGTAGGAAATATCGAAATATGAAATATGAGTTCGTAATGTGAGCTAGTTTCTTATTGATATTACAATTCAAACATTTTTTGGACATGGAGAAGTATAGTAACATCATCTGTTCTTTGCCTGGATTAAGTCAAACTGATTAGTTGAGGAAGGAGATCTCTTATCCAGCGCATTTTTAGTCCCCTGGTATTGACGTGCATACGGTAGTAACACACGGTGCTAAACCCATTTTTATAAATTTATGGAAATCAGCTTAAAACCTCCTGAACTGTTCCATATTATCATAACTTAGAACTTTTGTATTTACTAATGTTCTGACTAATGGGGTGTTTTTTCGTAAAATTAGTTAATTTATTGGTTATTTGGCAATAATTACTTCCAATTACTTACAATTTAATATATTTCTTATATTATCAACGTTACATGTTAACAAGTTGAAGTTTCGGGATATTTACTCCCCTCCCATCTTCAGAACTACAATCCCAATAATCTTGTAAATGCAAAGCTATAAAAGTCAAAATATACTGCATGTTACATTACATGTTAGAATTTTATTGTTACAATAAATTTTTAATCACCTTAAAAATAATAATAATGTGCTCCACCGTCAAATTTCTAATTCATGTTATAAAATATATTATCTAGAGCAACATCTTGCTTTAGACCAATAATTGGGTGTCTGCCACAGTGAAATACAATTGATCTTTGGATCTGACTATTTTAATACTATTGTTGTTAATGTTTATTTTATGTATCTGCAATTTTACTTCTATTAAATTTTAATTTTGTTTAATATGTCCGTATAATGAGTTCCTAAGTGTTTAGTGTCTGTTTTATAATTGATTGTTTTCTATTGTTTTTTGTGATGTGTATTGCTTCAAGTAATTTCCTATTGGTGTATTAATTAATTTAGTAATGTACTCAGGAATATCCATTTGATTTCCACTTGAATCGTAAGACAATTTGATCACAAAATCCAAAAAAAATTTGACCTACAATTATACTGGACCGTGTTCAATCGACGCCTATATCTATCCAACAAAAAAATGAAAAACCAATTAAGTAGCAACGAAAAAATATTTTATAACAATTCAGCGAAAGCTGAAATTATAGGTTAGGTAAATTCAGTCTATATTGCACGTGTTTTCTATTACTTCAATTAAATTCATCAACTTTAAATTTATTTTAAATCCGTGAAAATCTGGCTCTGGATAGCTTAGATCTGGAGCTGATGAATTTGTAAGCATGAATGGTCAGAATGTGTAGTCAAAAAAATTTGTTTATTGGGTTTGCCAACGATTCATAAAACATAATTTTTTTACTGAAGCTACATCCTGACTATTTTTCATCCTTCCTTTTTAATTTTCTAAACATATAATGCGTGACACTGACCTATATTAAGATCTGGTCATAATAGTTATTGTCATGGTTAGCTCCATGCTACAGGTAATAAGAAACATAAACAAATGTTAATTCCAAAGGAGGCAGCGTGTGGCAACTATCTTTTATAGTCCGTGGTACAGACCCCTTTTTAGCAAATTATTAACATCCGGCTGAAACTTCGTATATAGCTTCATTTCGTCGTAAGCTATATATTTTATTTATCGTAGTAATATTTTATTTACGAAAATTCTTGGAATTGGGGCGTTTTCAATCTATAGGTCGGCAAACTTTATCTATTTAATTAGGTACTAAACAATCTTAAATATCCATTTGCTTTCCACTTAAGATAACTTGGACACACAAAGTTGGAGAAAAGGTGGCATTGAAAAATATTTAGCCGTTTGGCGTGACCTACACCCCCAAATTGCCAAAATAGCAAGATTGTGTAGGCCAAACGAACCAATATTTTTGTAGGACACTTGTGATAAAATTATCTTACGATCCAAGTGGAAAGCAAATTGGTATTTACGAGTTTTTAGTACCTAATTAAATAGATAATGTTTGTGGACCTCCAGATTTAAAACGCCCCAATTACGAGAATTTTCGTAAATAAAATATTTGTAGGTTACGATGAGACAAAGCTATAAACTTCCCATTAATTACTAACAAGGGGTCTGTAACATGGACTATTATCAAGATATTGCAGGAACGAGAATTGAGCTATGGGCTCCACTAAACCATGAATTCTTCTCAATAATCCTTACAATCCAAAATCCTTCGTAAAATCCTCAATACTCCTTACTTTGTCACTAATAAAATTATCCATAAAGATCTTAATGTTCCTTATGTTCCAGATCTGGCCCAATCCAGATACCTATCCTTCCATAATAAACTTCAGAGTCATCCCAACCCTCTCGTTTCTAGCCTTGCTTCCTCCTCGATCCCTGATAACCCTCCGAGGCGTCTGAAAAGAAGATGGCCTCGGGATCTTCTAATGTAGTCATATCATTAGAGTGCTACCATTGGGTAGTTACTCAGCAAATGTATTTGGGACCACAGTGCGGAGGACCAAATTTATTTAAAAATCTATATTATACTTCGCGCCATAATGCCAATTTATATTATTATAGGTATTCTTTTTGCCCATTATGTCCCCATAATAAGGGAGGAATAATTCTAGGAATAAGAAGTATGGTGTCTTCATCACGGTCCATCCCTCTGGTGTCTCCGTTACGGCCGTCCCGATTTGTAAAATAAAGCAAGACAGTCACTAAAAATTTTAACGGACATTCAAATACCACAAATAGAAAAAGATTAAGATAAACCTGAGTATCGTTCTATAACTTGAATAATGGTTCGAATATAATACTAATTTAATGTTGTTTTTTTACATAACAGAAAGATATTGAATAATAAACAAATAATTTTAATAATATACACAAACAAATATCTTGAATTTGGTTTTGGTATTTGAGGAAAGAGCAAGGATAGTGCTCAGGAGCACTTGTTCCCGGTCCTCATTTATTTCCTTAAATTCATGAAAGGAGATCTTTCATCCAGCTCCTTTTAAGTTGCTTCCTGCTTTTAGCCGCTGCCATGTCGTTTAGAAATCTGTCGTAGTGTCCGGATAGTTATTATGAAATTTAATATAAGGAATACATATGTTTAGGTCGATTTTTGTCGGAAGTTGATATTGTTAGTTGTTGGTAGTTTATTGTTGACTTACCAAGGCTATTGTTATTAGTTTTAAAAATTTATTGAAATTATTGCAGTTGTTGTAAATGTATCTTTTTTGATGAACCGTATATGTAGGTGTATTTGCTTAAGCTGGTATGTGTGTATTTAGTTTTTGCCTGATTTTTAATTTTGATTTGGAAGAAAGACTATAGTATTTTCACTCATTTGTTTAAAGTCTATCTTTTCATTTTGAAGTGTGGGCTCCAGGCCCTTCTGTTGAATATCAATCCAACTGTGAAATTTCTCTGAGAAATTCGCTTTTCGCCGTTTTAAACTAGTTAGCACGTGTTTCATCAAATTGTAAATGTTATATACGGTGATTTACTATAATTTAATTTAATTTTCCGAAATGAGAACCATCTTTATAAATTTAGTTAGTTCTATTTTTAATTCTGTGAGAAAAATCTGAGGTTTTGTTTTGTTAATTGGTACGACGTTAGTGGAAGTAGGATTTAATATATATGTCATGCGTATCATGATATAGCTGTTCTTGGAAGTCAACAAGAGGACATTGAGAAACTCAATAAGGCTTTGATAAGAGAAGCAGAGCAAATCGCCCTATAAATAAATAAAGTTAAAACAAAACAATCAGCCAAAAATTTCACCCAATAACAGAATCAGCACAGAAGAGATAAATTCAAATACTTCGACTACACAATGACCTCAATGCATGACAAACGATCAGAAATATAACAGCGTATAAGAAACGAAAACAGAACTTTTTCTCTATTTCAAAAGTATTGAAATCCCAAAAAATTCTGGATAAAAAAAAACAAAACAACAACTAAGGTATGTGCTTTAGACCACACGACAGAAGCGGAAACGTCAACAAGGCAAGATTAATAAAATGGAATATAAATTATAAATAATAGCTGATTATAAAGGAAATGAAATACAGAATGCAGGTACAATTTTTAGTTTCTGAGAAATTTTAATCCATATCTTCAATAAAATCCAGGCCACACCCAGCCTCTATAATGTGGGTACCCTTAATTAAATAATTGTTTAAGGGAGAAAACATGGCGGTTGCGAGTGATCTCGGTCAAATCACCTCCTTACACAACCGTTGACATAGAAACAGTGCTTTTCCCCTAAATAGTACTGAACCCAAGACCCTTCGTGGTTTGTACTGGTACAGATTTTTTTTCTCGATAAAACTTGTTATCATTTGGTTGTCAACACTTTTATTTTCACCTCTCTATCACGGCGTCGCGTTGAGATCCAATTTTGAATAATAGAACATTAGAAAGAGGATGAAATGCTGAACATTTTTTTCGCTTACAGTATGCAGGTCCGATTTTTAGTTTCTGTGATAAAACACTTTATTTTGTAGACTCCAGCCGACTATACCCTACTTTACCGCAGGGGTCAGAGTACAACACATGGAGGAGAAAGACCAATTAACTGGTCACTCAATAACTCCTGATATGAAGGCAAAAAGATCAAGATGGGCGGGGCATGTCGGCGCAATCCATCTGGAAGCCTGCATAAATGCCTCAATATTAGACGGAAGATCACATGGAAGGCCAAAACACAGGAGGATAATCAACAAAGATGCAATAGATCTGTATGCAGATAACTCGAAAGAAATAGCCCAAGATAGACAATGATGGAGAACGCTGGTCAAGGCAGAAAAAGATCTTCAAGGTCTGTAATGCCAATGAAAAAAGTCATACCTAGATGTAGTATTTTTGGTTTACCATAAATCTATGAAGAAACATCTAAATTGGTGTATATTTAGTTTTTGTCTCAGTTACAGCTTAAAGGATTTGGAGAGTAACAATAAGTGAAGTAATTAGAGTTCTTAAGAGTCTTCCTTTTCATATTTACATGTGGACATCATGTTATTCTTGTATCAAAAATAAGTCCAAGAATGTGTATTTTGTCTGTCTGGCAAATTTGTATATATTCGTTAGAAACATCGGGACAGACTTGTCTTCGAATGTTAAATATTATATACCTGGATTTTTTTTATGATTTAGTCAAATTTTTCATATTTTTTTGTCAATCGTGTAATTTACATGAGTGATTAATGAATACGTTTTCCAAAATTGCTGTATTGTCTCCGTAAATAACTGTCAACGTCTTATTGCCAATAAGTATATAGTAAATATAAATAATATATAATTGGTAAGTCATTATTGAACCTTGTGGTGCTCCCTGGAAGACTGAGCGAATTAAATAAATATCGGACTCCTGTCGGACTAAGAAAAAAACTGTCAAAGAGGGCAGTTTGAAGAATGAGATGAGATACGCACGAACTAAGATCAGTCATTACGGTATATACCAACAAAAAAAATATATATTCAAATTAAGAAAACTATAGTATTGTTTCTAAACTAAGAAGAAATAAAATTTAAAATGTTATATCACACATCAGTTCAACAGGCCCTTACCGTTATGTAAGTGGCTGCAAGATATTTAGCATAACTACATCAATCTTGATCTTATTTAGTGATAATAGCATTGATAAAATCAATCAGATTTTGTTTTATAATCATAGCGAGTTGGATTTGAATAGCACATGCCAAAAATAATTCGTTAAAAATTGAATAACTATGAAACCGTTGTAAATAACAATGGAACCGTAAGTAAGTTCAACACCTTTGGAATATGATTTAAGAATCAAAGTTAGAATAAATATATTGTATTTTTTTCGTACAGTTTTAGGAAAGTTTAACACTTTGATTAGATTTACTGTGCAAAGTTTAATAAGTATCTTTAATCTTTAATAATACTTGTCCGGTTTAGGTGATTTTTGTTTTTTAATTGAAATACTTATTGCCTGATACGGGTAATAGAGTTGTGTGAGGGGACACACTAGGTATTTTGTTTAAAGGAAGAATGGGAGGTTCATCATAGTTGTGAATTAACAGGTTAATTTGATTTTTTTTTAAAACTTACCACTAGAACCACATGAGTCTTGGGTTCAGTACTTTGTAAGTACTGTTTCTTGGACAATGGTTGTACAAGGAGGTGATTTGACCGAGATCACGTTCAACCGTTAAGTTTTCTCATAAAAAAGAGGCTGGGTGTGCTCCCGAAGTGTCGTCCGACTACAGGATCGATCCTCGGCCAATGAAACAGAATAAATAATAATACTCGAACCTGGAACTTTGAGCATTGGAAGCCAGCGAACTACCACTGAGCTACCCCTCTCCCATAATTTGAGTTCATGCAAATATTAAAATTTGGATGAATTATTTTTAGAATTATAAAAATAATTCACACTGTATAAGATAATAACATATATGAGATTTTCGTAGAATTACAACATTCATATTGTTTTCTCAGCATTGCATCATAAACACAACAGGGCTAGACAACCAGGCTAGAATTCCGTGTAATTGTTTTAATTATTGGCTTGGGACCTTAATTGCCTGCGGATAGGCAGATCAGATAATTCTATTTAAGCAATAGTTACCTAAAAATGGAATATGCAATAGTATTGTTTATCTATGAAAAGATCTTTGTTTAGGATTCTGATAAAACTATATGAATATTGATTATCAACTTATAATTATTTATTTAAACTCGCTATTTATCAGATATCTCTAATTATGCAGTTATTTCTTTTCATTATAATCTGACCATCACATCTGATTTTACCCTTCAGAATCCTCCTATTAATCCCGGTAAGTGGTATATAAATGGAAAGTCAAAATTAAACCATAAAATACATCATCATTTAAGCAAGCATCAAGCAACTTAACTTTTCCGGCGGAAAGCATTTTTCTCACCTGTAACAATTGACAACAATCCATTCTATTCAAAATAATGTATGGTAACCGGGTCTATACATATATGAGAGACTGATGTTAGAGCAAAGAATTTTAGAAAAAAAAAAACAATATTTAATATAGAAAGTCGTAGAAATTAATGGAGAGTTATGAAAAATAATAATTTGTGAAAACTAATATTATTTAACGGAAATCACATGTTTTCAAGGAAATTAAATGAAATTCACTAACTAAATGTAAACTTTTTTTAAGTTTGAAAAAAAAGTATTTAAATCTATCTGATTAAGGCAATATTTCATGGATGTATAAAGCATCTGTTTATAACCTTAAATACATTTACTTTAGTTTAATAACTCTAGATCTGATATTTTACTTAAATAATTAAGTATCAGCATCCGTTTATTCTGAAAAATCGTCATGTAACCTTTTAAAAAATTAAATTAGTGAATAATTTGATGAATTTTCCTTTCGTGAAATCCTAACATTATCCGCTTAAAATTAGTGTAAAAACTTTTGACCTGTCTATGGCAGGCAATGAAAATTAAGTAATTTGTTTCTAGTAAACTTTTTTTTTTATTTATAATTTTATTGAAATTTACAACTGTATTACATTAAAAATACAACAGGTAAATGTGACATTGGTAACATGACATGTAAAATATGAAGAGAAACTACCCATTGGTAGAACTCAAATTAAAGTTCTATATTAGAAGATCCCGAGGCCATCTTCTTTTCAGACGCCTCGGAGGGTTATCAGGGATAGAGGAGGAAGCAATGTTTGAAACAAGAGGGTTCGGATGGTTCTGCAGTTTGTTATGGAAGGATAGGTATCTGGATTGGGCCAAATCGGAAACATATGGAACATTAAGGTCTTTATGGATGATTTTGTTTGTGACAAAGTAAGGAGCGTTGAGGATTTTACGAAGGATTTTGGATTGTAAGGATTGGATACGAGAGGAATTCGATGGCTTAGTGGAGCCCCAGAGCTCAATTCCGTAGGTCCAAATAGGTCTTATTATTGTCATATATATGAGTCGTTTGTAATTGAGTGAAAGCTTAGAGCGTTTGTCTAGTAAGTGTTGGAGTAGTCGGAAACGTCGAGCGGTTTCTTGTCGTTTCAGTCTTGTATGAGGATTCCATGTGAGTCTCTAATAAACTTTTTTTTTTTTTTTTAACTTTTATTATGATATTTACAACTGTATTAGTATAAATACATCAGGTAAATTTGTACAGAGAAATATTATTACATGAAACACGCTTGTTGAGAAACTACCCACTGGTAGCACTCTAATAATTTGTCTACATGAGAAAATCACGAGGCCATCTTCTTTTCAGACGCCTCGGAGAGTTATCAGGAATCGAAGAGCAAGGTTAGAAACAAGAGGATTCGGATGGTTATGAAGTTTATTATGGAAGGATAGGTATCTGGATTTGGCCAAATCGGAAACATATGGAACATTGAGGTCTTTATGGATTATTTTATTAGTGACAAAGTAAGGAGCATTGAGGATTTTACGAAGGATTTTGGATTGTAAGGATTGGATGCGAGAGGAATTCGATGGTTTAGTGGAGCCCCATAGCTCAACTCCGTAAGTCCAAATAGGTCTTATTATAGTCAAGTATATGAGTCTTTTGTAATTAAGGGGAAGTTTAGAGCGTTTGTCTAGTAAGTGTTGGAGTAGTCGGAAACGTCGAGCGGTTTCTTGTCGTTTCAGTCTGGTATGAGGATTCCAAGTTAGACGTTTGTCCAAGTGAAGTCCAAGGTATCGGATTTGTTCAACAGGGATAAGTGAGGTATTATTAAAGGATACTGTGGGACATGAGGTCATAGGTTTACGTCGAAGGGTAAAGGTGATTTGATGGGATTTATTAGAATTTATTTTAATCCTCCAGTTTTGACACCATTCTTCAAGGCTTGTGATGTGTGATTGAAGAGTTCGGGATGCAATAGTTGGGTCATTATTAACGGATAGGACACATGTATCATCGGCATAAGTGGTAATAACAGTGTTAGGATGGGTTGGGATGTCAGCTGTATAAACTGTGTAAAGGATAGGACCAAGGATACTACCTTGAGGAACTCCGGCAGATTGAGAAAAGAGGGATGAATAGGTATTATTGTGATTTACTTTGAAGTGCCTATCAGTAAGATAGAAACTGATGATAAGAAAATATGTAGGGGGAAGGAATTTACGGAGTTTGTAAAGCAATCCCGGATGCCAGACTCGATCAAACGCCTGTTCAACGTCGAGAAAAACTCCAGTGCAATACATTCCGCGCTCCAATGCAGAGGAGACGACGTATACCACACGATGACATTGCTGGATAGTGGAATGGGATGTGCGGAATCCAAATTGATGATCAGGGATTATGTGGTTAGAATCTAGGATGGGATACAGGCGTTTTAAGATGAGCTTCTCCAGGATTTTGCCCATGATGGGTAAAAGAGAGATAGGACGGTAAGAGGATGGGTATTCTGGTGGTTTTTTTTCTAATAAACTTAAAATTGAAAATAACAATTTAATAACTTGCAGGCGTACAATCCATAATCATTTATAGGTTGAATATAGAGATATATTTTCAAATCTCTCTATGCATATATAGATTGCTCAGACTGGAGTTAGGCGGTTTACAAGAACAGATGGAGTTTTATTGTTTACAGTTGATAAAATTAATAGGTTTTTGTTATTTTAGTGGTCTTAATGATTTGTTAGCTGTAAGCTTTAAGGTATAGCTCCATTAAAAGTGGACTTCGAATTTGATAATTGCTCAACATTGCCAGAAAATAATTTCTATTCAAAGTAGAGAGGTAAATGAAAGTTGTGTGTTGCGCGCACCAAACTTTTTGGCTTTCACTAATTACAACACGAGCATTGTTGTAAAGGTTTTTTTCTGTTTTTTATAAGATATGAACTTACATAGAAATACTCCAGCGTTCCCCACAACTTAAATGGCATTGAATAATAATATCCTTCGTAGTTAAACCATCCGATTTTGATATGTTTATTTTGAAAGCATTATTGGTTGTTTTATTGATGATCCTGTGCTAACTCATCGATCTCATATCTGATCTAATCTTGATTTTGGGGTCTTCAGCTCATAGATGAATTGACTTCGCTACGGCTTTGATTCCCTTCAACTACTGAAATATCATTTCCTACATTTCGAGATGGCTATACTGCCATGTTTCGGTAATGGCGAACTACACTTAGCTTCCCCATGGAATCAGATCACATGGGTACTGAGCTCCTCCACCACGGCAAGGTGGTAGTTCGTTGGAGGAGAATATATATATATATATATATGAGTAGCTCCATACCAATGACGGACAGCTGTCATTTTAGAAAGAGGAGAAAAAGTCAATCTTTGTCCTATAGCTGCAACTCAAACTGTTTCTTATGATTTTATTTAGGAATGTTCAAGTTGAATCATGAAAACAATATTATTAGAATTGCTTTGAATTGAAGCTATGTTACATAACATTGGCTTTTTCTTGACTTTTTAAAAATGACAGATGTCCGTCTTTGATATAAGGCCGCTCATACATATATATATATATATATTAAAATAACTATTTAATTAGGAATAAGGTAACTTAACAATTAATTATTCAATAAACTACTAACTGTTCATGGCTTCTGAGTTTATTTGACGTTTCGATCCCGGTTTTTTAAAAGTTAACAATGGGATCCTCATAAAAGTTTTAAAATAGACCCCGGATACCTGAGGCCAGGGATACACCGATAGTCTCAGTATTAAGTAGCTTAATATATGTGCTGGTGGACGGTGCTGAGACTTTCGGTGAGTCTCTGGCCTGAGATATGGAAGCTCTATTTTAAAATTTTGAAGAGGATCCCATTGTTAACTTATAAAAAACTGGGATCGAAAAAGTAGAATAAACATTGGAGAAATGAACATTTAGTAGTTTATTGAATAATTATTAAGTGACTTTATTCCCAATTACATAATTATTTTAAAATATAATACTTAATAATAAAATATAAGTTATGGTAAGTGGTAAGACTATATAATGTTTAATCGTATCTAGATTTTGTATATATATATATATATATATAGAGAGAGGATTAATAGGCAAATAAAGTCAGTCTTTAGCAAGCAACCGAGTGAGTTATTTCGCATCCTTTTTTTTATTATTTCTTGTCCGAACGATCCTAAGTTATATATACTCTCATATACAGTCAACTCACGATAGTTACAATCTCGATATTTATTATAATACTTCGAGTTTTTCGATATTTCAAACTCTTCAGCTGTCAATTTCGGTAAATTGAAAAATTGCTTTATTTTGGCAACTCCAAAAGTCGAAATCCTTTTCTTAACAAGAGGAGAGAAAGTTCTGTAGCTCGAACTAGACCATTTCCCTCTTCTCAATTCGAAATTTTCATAGTAAAATTTTTACATGAAGCTTATTATATATAATATGTGTGTATGCTATGAATACGTACTAAAAAAATATTTTCAAAAATAAAACAAAACCTATTAATCATTTGATTTTTTTTTCCTCTTGATAATTCTAAGTTTTCTTGTATCCCCTTGGATTTCAAATTAACAAGAGTCGACTGTGTATATATATATATATATATATATATATATATATACACAGTCGACTCTTTCTCTCTCTCTCTCTCTCTCTCTCTCTATATATATATATATATATATATACACAGTCGACCTCCTTATTATATATATATATATTAAGTGACTCACAAAACCTATACAATGATGGTTTGTGTTCATAAAATATCCCGAATCATGTGTTAAGGTATAGTAAAAATATATATAAGTATTTAACAAGGAAATTCTAAGTCGTAAATTGTGACAAAATAACTTTATTAAGGCCTACCTATAATTATAGAAAGAATTTTTAATTTATATTTGTTTATTTAGAAATATTACATTCTGTCACATCAAGGACATTTATAATAGTGTTCAGAGAAAGCACACTCACACTCTATTTACAATAAAAAAATAATACAGAAACTTAATAATAATAAATACAATAAAATAAAATAAAAATAAATACAATAAAATAAAATAAATGTATATAAACAAAAGAACTAACCTAATCATACACACTCGGGCTTGAGTGGAGGATCTGGCCATTGCCAAAACTCCAATAGATGCTTATTTACAAAAGGTCTCTGGGCCACTGCCGCTTCAAACTTCGAGGAGGATTGTAAGGATGGGTGGTGCTGGATAGAGATTGTGCAAGGGGATTTGGATGATAGGTAAGGTTCTGGTGAAATTTGGAGAATTTTTCTGGAATAAGGTCTAGGACAAATGGGATATTAAGGTCATGGTGTAGGATTTTGTTATTTACATAGAACGGGGCATCAACTATTGTTCGAAGGACTTTAGATTGAAAGGATTGAATACGTTTGATGTTAGAAGCTTTTGCTGTCCCCCACAGTTCAAGTCCGTATGTCCATATAGGTTTCAGTATTGTCTTGTAGATAAGTAATTTGTTTTCAATAGAAAGTTTGGATTTTCTGTTTAGTAGTCTGTATAGCTGGCCGTATCGTCGGTTGAGTTCTTGTCTTTTGAGTCTAGTATGTGGGTTCCACGTTAGTCTTCGGTCTAAATGAAAGCCAAGATACCGGACTGTGTCTGAGTAAGGAAGCTGGATGGAATTAAAGTGTACTGGTGGACAGGAACTGCGTCGGAGTGTAAAGGTAATATGTTGGCATTTAGATTCATTAACTTTAATGCGCCAGTTATTACACCAGTGCTCAATCAAGGTGAGGTGGTTTTGGAGATTTAAGGATGCTATGTTGGGATCTGAGTCGGATGATAGAATGGCGGTGTCATCAGCAAAAGTTGCCAGGAAGGTATCGGGATGGACAGGGATATCGGCGGTAAAGAGGATGTAAAGGACGGGACCCAATACGCTACCTTGAGGAACACCTGCCTCAATTGGATAGCAATGCGAAAATTCAGTACCGCAACGAACTCGGAAGGTACGATCTGAGAAGTAGGAACGGAGAACAAGGTACAAGGACTGAGGAAGATAGTTTTTCAGCTTGGAAAGAAGCCCGGCGTGCCATACCCGGTCGAAAGCTTGAGCTATGTCCAGAAATGCACCCGAGCAATATTGCTTGCTTTCCAATGCTGCGGAAATATGATCAACCACTCGGAGTCCTTGTTGGACTGTAGAGTGTTGTGAACGAAATCCGAACTGATGGGAAGGAAGAGTTTGGGATTCTATAAAGGGTAGGATGCGTTTCAGGAGGATCTTTTCAAAGATTTTTGAGAGAATCGGAAGAAGGCTAATTGGTCTGTAGGACGTTGAGGTGTTGGGAGGTTTGCCTGGTTTCGGAAACAGGATAATAGTGGAATGTTTCCACAAAAGAGGAAAGTGGGTGGTTCGTAGGATGCTATTGTATATGTATGTAAGGAATATGACAGCTTTAGGAGGGAGTTGTCTAAGGATCTGAGAGGTAAGGAGGTCGTATCCAGGTGATTTACGGGTAGGTAGTTTTTGTAAGAGGAATTTGACCTCAGAAGGATTAACTGCTTTAGGCGGTAAGGAGAGTGGGATGGGTGAATTAAGGAATTCCTCTACTGCTGACGTGTGGGTGGGATTTTATTTTGGATGAGAGGTGAATGTAAGGGAAAGGTGTTTGGCGAATTCTTCGGCTCTATCTTCGTCAGATGCTGCCCAAGAGCCATCACCTCGACGGAGAGGATGTGATATATGATGGGGTTTTAGGATATGTTTGGTGGTCTTCCATAGGGAATTGTCATGAGAAGAGAGGGAAGTGAGGTAGGAGTTGAAGGATTGGGATCTGAAGGTGGCCAATTCTATCTTTAGTTTTTTGCAAAAATAATTATAGGATTGGCGATCGGTGGGGTGTCTAGTACGTTGCCATAATAATCTGGCACGGCGTTTGGTATGGATTAGGTCTATGAGGTGTTGAGGTAACTTATTTTTCTTAGCAGTTCTTGAGGAGTGGTTTGGAGAGGAAGCAGTCCAGATTGCTTGTTGGATAGTGGTGGTAAAAAAGTGTACGGTATTGTCAAGGTCATCTGGGGTTTTCAGGGTCATTCTGAGGTCAATTTTATCGGTAAGGATTTGGTGAAAGAGTTTCCAGTTAACTGGGCCTCTGATGAAGGACGGTGGAGAAGACTTAGGAATAGGAGCTAGAGATAATTGGAGTAATAATGGACTATGATCTGAGGATAGTTCGGCAAGAAGGGTAAGGGAATGATTGAGGGAACCTAAGCCACTGTGGATGAAAAAATCAAGGATATCGGGATTGCGGTTAGGATCTGTGGGCCAGTAGGTAGGTGAGTTGGGTGGAAGGAGACTGAAACGTTGGGTATTGAGTGCAGACAGAAATGTTCTGCCACGAGAATTCGTGGTTCTTGAACCCCAAACTTGATGCTTGGCATTTAAGTCTACACCCAGAATGAAATGATGACCTAAGGAGTTGAGGAGAGAACTGAACTGGACTTTGGATATGGATCTGTTAGGAGGGCAATATGCTGATGCAAGGGTGACTGTGAGAAAGGAGAAGGCTTTGATTACAATAGCGGTTGACTGTAGGAAATCTTGAGTAGGTAATGGGAGTAAGTGATGGGAGAGGGATTGGTGTACGATGACAGCAGTGCCGGCATGTGCTCTGCCATCAGGGTGGTCAGTACGGTATGTTAAATACTGTGGGATTTTTAAATGCTGTTTTATGGTCAGTCGAATTTCTGTAATTAGGGCTACGTCAATGTTCTTGTCTTGTAGTAAAGCTGTTAGTTCGTCAACGTGATTTCTAACACCATTCGCATTCCAAAGGAGAATCGACATGGGTTTTGGGATGTGGGTCATTAAGGATTTTTCAAAGGAGGGATGAGGTGAGATACGAGATTTGTAAGGAGTGATATGAGTGGAGTGAGTAGGGATTTGAAATCGGTTAGGAAAGATGCTAACAAACTAGTGAGATCTGTTGCATTTGAAGGAGGAGGGATATGAGGAATTTGAGGTTGTTGATGATTATGTGTGTTAGGATGAACAGAATATTGAGATTGGGGCTGAGGTAGTTGCTGCGGCAGGGCTTCACATGTATTATTGGGGTTCTTACCTCCAAGTAGTTCGGAGTATGATAAATTATTGTTAACAATTCTTGAAGGTTCTCTTCTTGGTCTGGTTGTCTCATCTTGAATCCGGTTCTTCTGGTATCTGGATTTGAAGCTCTTATAGGTTTGGCAGCCTTTGTAGTTGGCCGGGTGTCCCTCCTGGCATAGTGCACACACTGCAGGATCTTGTATTGGTTTCGTGCACTCCACAGATTTGTGCTGTTCACCGCATTTCACGCAACGCGGCAGATGGTGACAATAAGTTTTCGTGTGGCCATACGCCTGGCAATTGTGGCACTGCACAATTTCCTTCTTGGGGTATGGCTTCTCTATCTTCACGATAGTGTAGTACAATCTCTTGATATCGTATATTTTTTCAATGCCAGGTGATGGCTCTAGATCCACGAAAAATAAAGGTAGTGGAACTTTATTACTCACTCCTGGCTGCTCCTTATTCTCCTTCAGAACATTGGTTACCTGACGCACTTTGAAACCAAGCGTCGCTAGTTCTTCTTTTATCACTACAGTTGGGGTTGAGGAGTGTAAATTTCTTACCACCACTCGTAGCGATCTCTCCTGTTTCAGCTGGTACGTGTGGAAATTTGCATTCGTTTCTGACAGGTACTTCACAATTTTTCGGTAGGCTTCTGCAGTATCAGGTGTTATTTTTGTGTCGTTAGTCCTGTTGAGGCAAGAATAACTGCCGGAGCAGATTTCGTTTAGCTGTGTACACAGTAGTTGAAAATTTTTGATATTTTTTACAAATATCGGAGGAGGCCTTGGTTCCCTGGGTACTGCTGCTGACTCCATTACTTCTCTGTCATTATGAAGCACTTGGGACGGGTTTGGAGTGAAGAAAGGAGATTCTTCAACCATTTCTTGCGAAGAGGTACCTGGTTGAGGCTGAGGTTCTGTATCTGACGTTTTCACTGTGGTTATTGGAGCTATTTCTCGCAGGCAGCGACGAGTTTTTTGTTTCACTGGTGAATCACGAGGGGCACCAACGCCGTCTGACCGAGTCCTCTTAGTGGGCACCTTACTGGACATCACTAGCTGACAATGCCGCATATCATAAGAGAAGAAAAAAAAAATAAATAAAAAAAAATTTAAAAAAAAATTTAAAAAAAATGCAGCAAACTGTAAATAACAACTGCTCTGGTGTACACTTCAACTGTATGCAGTAAATAATCAAAGAGATTCCGCTGAAAAATAGGCAACAACTGAGAGAAGATTTCAGGACACGTCCTTCGCATCAGCCGATCCACTGCCTTCCATAGAAAGAATTAAAAAATAAAATAGCGATTGCAACACTTTTGTGACTGTATGAAAATATTTTAATAATTTTATTCTAATATTTGGTTTTAATTATTACCTGAGTAGAGTGCTACCAGTGGGTAGTTTCTCAACAAGCGTGTTTCATGTAATAATATTTCTCTGTACAAATTTACTTGATGTATTCATACTAATACAGTTGTAAATATCATAATAAAAGTTTAAAAAAAAAAAATTATTACCTGAATTCTATACGGAACATATTTCCTCTTTATAATTATCAGATCATTGTCCTATTGAAATAATATATCTTCCTTTCTGCAATTAAAACTTGTGATTCTTGCTAATAGATAAAGCCGTCAGTGTTCATTTTTCCAGCCTATGGGTGTTTTGTTTTCACAATGCTTATGTCGTCCATTAAAGTTCATTGTGCCCGACAGCAATATTTGCAATCAATAACTTTATATATATGAGTATGATATTTTTCAGAGGGAAAGCTAACATTAAAATTTTATTACGATAATTTGGCAGACGAAGAAGCTGTAACGAATAATTTATACGACATAATGACTAGTTAAAAATTAATCGGATTGATTACTCTACAAAAAAAACAAAATGCCATATTTATATTTAAAGAAAACTAAATTATTCATCAACATAAGAATCCTTATAAATTATAATATTAAATATAATTAAATGAACTAAACGCTTTATAAATCATACCGTTAAATTAAATAAAAACGCTGCAAATTATTCCACAATGGTTTATTATTTCCAGACAATTATACATCTAAAGTAACATTACCTTCATAGTTACAAAGAAAAATAAATAAAAGGTGATCTATCAAGTTGAACTCCGCCAAAGCCGGTCCCAGGCACATTTGAGGAAGGAGGAGGGAGTCCTTACGAAGCCTCTCAGGAAGCAGGGAAGAGTCTGCCTGGAAACTCTATGAAGGCAGCCTCCAACAGGATATGGATACGACAGACTAATACCCTATCTGCCAGAGATTTATTAACATGAAAAGACCAGAAAGAAATAGAGCCGTTAGTATATCTTGGTGAAATACAGGGCGTGGAATAAAGTACTCACACTAAGAACATGAAATGTGAAGGGTATCAGAAGAAGGAGATGGCATTGGCCAAAGGTAGAAGAGATCTCGAAAATTCTTCTTCTGATTTCGAATACTATTATCCGAATATCCGAGGCCGAGTAGGCATCACACAGACAAAACAGATGAGAAAAAAAAAGAGCAAACTAAAATAAAATATATTAAATCATCCGTTGCATACAGGATGTCTTAGTTGATAATTTACAGACTCTGTGGGATGATTCTAGACACAAATTCCAACAAAAACTTATGATCAATTTTGTGTTTCTATTTACAGGATCACGTTTTTTCATTGGATAACAAGGAGTTATTCAAAAGCTGTCCAAGATAATTAAATTCAATTTACACTACCGTAATATAGATAATATTTTATTAAGAAAACGGTGATTAAATTTACTAAGGCCAATGATATAAGGGAATTTATTAACATTATTTAATAACTGAAATACGGCCGCAGACTAGCGATTTGCTGCTCGTTTTTGGGCACTGGAACTGCAGCAGTGCGGCGACCATATCAGACCTGAAAGTCCCATTTATCATGCACCTTAGTAAATTTAGTCACTGTTTTCTGAATAACATTTTGTCTATTTTACGGTAGTGTATATATAATTTAATCATCTTGGACAGATTTTGAGTAATTGCTTATTATTAAATAAAAATAACTACCTCAAAACAAACTAATACGAAATTGGTATTAACTTCTCTTCTGTTCGGAATCGGGCCATGTGTCAATTTATTATTATTTTATTTTGCAAGAAATTTTCAAGAATCGATCCATATAGGTTAGCTATTAAGATTTGAGGCACAATGCTTGCATTGAACAGATATCTAATATTACTATCTTCAAAAATTATCTGCAACTTCAAAAACACCGACCACAAATGTGAACCCGACAGCAGTTGAAGCTAGACTGACTGAAGAACAAGCATCTTAGCGGTCCCATTTTTTCCTTTAGTTGATTTCGTCTCTCTACCTTCATCTGAGGGGAAAATCAATAAATATTAAAATTTTAAACAATATAAAATGTTTCATAACTAAAGACTTACCTGTGATAATATATAGGAAAATGACATTTTCATTCAATTCCTTTACTGCGACCAATGTCAACTAATCAACAGGCCATTTCCAGTTCACTTTTATAATGGTTAAAACTAATATATTTATAAGCTTATCTTAAAGTTACTTTGTATGTTTTAAATATTCTATGTTTAGATTTTTCTAAATATAATACACTTTCTGCTAATAGATCAGCGTATACCATTGTGTAGGGTAAAGAGTGTTGCAATTGAAATAATAAACACAATATCATATTTATAATAAACTTTATTCATATTTAATAAGCTTTGAATATTTTCCTGCTTTAAGTAAAACAAGAAGACCAGATATTGAAGCTCATGTATATTTCTTTCTTAAAATTTTTACTATTTCTATTTTTAGTTCATTTATATTTTCTTCTTTATTATGTTGAATACATTTTTCATAGCAATAACTATTTTGTCCCTTCCTCACAAATGAAAACAATATTTCTCAATCCATATTGTATTTTTCATCTTTCATCTTTAACTTCGTAATTTTCTTTAAATTCTAGTTTATGAATAGTTCCTTATATTTCTTCTTCTTGTTTTCCTTCTATATTTTGTTTAACTTATTTTTTATAAATATACCTTTTTATCACTATTCTTGGTTTTCTTCTATCTGTTGTTTAGTTCCTTATTTTTGAATATCTTTCTGTTTTATTCTTCTTGTTTTACTTTCTCTTGTTAAACTATTTTATTGCGTATATCTCTATTTTCTTACATCGTAATTTATTTTTGTTATAGCGTAATGGTTTAGGACCTTTTCTTAAATCTTTATTACGAAATTTATTCAGTAGATAGTTTGTCGTAATTTGTTATAGTATGTTTGGGCACTTATAATTTTGACACTTTGAAAACAGTTTCTTTTATCTACAATAGTCAATTCTTTCTATAACATTTTGAGTGTTATTATTTTCAAGTATTTTTTACACTCTATTTCACATCATTTATTTCGATATTGTATTTTTCATCTTTCTTCTTTAACTTCTTTATTTTGTTTAAATTCTTGTTTTAGAATAACCATTTTTTTCTTCTTATTCTTTACTTTCGATCTTATGTTTATTATTTTGTTGGCGAAAATCTCTTCTTTATCATTCTTCTTGTTTTACTCTAATTTTTTTTAACTTATTCTTTGTGAACAGCGTAATTTATTTATATTATAGTATACTGGTTTAGGACCCTTTCTTAAATCTTTATTACGAAATTTATTCAGTAGATAGTTTGTAGTAATTTGTTATAGTATGTTTGGCCACTTATAATTTTGACACTTTGAAAACAGTTTCTTTTATCTACAATAGTCAATTCTTTCTATAACATTTTGAGTGTTATTATTTTCAAGTATTTTTTACACTCTATTTCACATCATTTATTTCGATATTGTATTTTTCATCTTTCTTCTTTAACTTCTTTATTTTGTTTAAATTCTTGTTTTAGAATAACCATTTTTTTCTTCTTATTCTTTACTTTCGATCTTATGTTTATTATTTTGTTGGCGAAAATCTCTTCTTTATCATACTTCTTGTTTTACTCTAATTTTTTTTAACTTATTCTTTGTGAACAGCGTAATTTATTTATATTATAGTATACTGGTTTAGGACCCTTTCTTAAATCTTTATTACGAAATTTATTCAGTAGATAGTTTGTAGTAATTTGTTATAGTATGTTTGGGCACTTATAATTTTGACACTTTGAAAACAGTTTCTTTTATCTACAATAGTCAATTCTTTCTATAACATTTTGAGTGTTATTATTTTCAAGTATTTTTTACACTCTATTTCACATCATTTATTTCGATATTGTACTTTTCATCTTTCTTCTTTAACTTCTTTATTTTGTTTAAATTCTTGTTTTAGAATAACCATTTTTTTCTTCTTATTCTTTACTTTCGATCTTATGTTTATTATTTTGTTGGCGAAAATCTCTTCTTTACCATTCTTCTTGTTTTACTCTAATTTTTTTTAACTTATTCTTTGTGAACAGCGTAATTTATTTATATTATAGTATACTGGTTTAGGACCCTTTCTTAAATCTTTATTACGAAATTTATTCAGTAGATAGTTTGTAGTAATTTGTTATAGTATGTTTGGGCACTTATAATTTTGACACTTTGAAAACAGTTTCTTTTATCTACAATAGTCAATTCTTTCTATAACATTTTGAGTGTTATTATTTTCAAGTATTTTTTACACTCTATTTCACATCATTTATTTCGATATTGTATTTTTCATCTTTCTTCTTAACTTCTTTATTTTGTTTAAATTCTTGTTTTAGAATAACCATTTTTTTCTTCTTATTCTTTACTTTCGATCTTATGTTTATTATTTTGTTGGCGAAAATCTCTTCTTTATCATACTTCTTGTTTTACTCTAATTTTTTTTAACTTATTCTTTGTGAACAGCGTAATTTATTTATATTATAGCATACTGGTTTAGGACCTTTTCTTAAATCTTTATTACGAAATTTGTTCAGTAGATAGTTTGTCGTAATTTGTTATAGTATGTTTGGGCACTTATAATTTTGACACTTTGAAAACAGTTTCTTTTATCTACAATAGTCAATTCTTTCTATAACATTTTGAGTGTTATTATTTTCAAGTATTTTTTACACTCTATTTCACATCATTTATTTCGATATTGTATTTTTCATCTTTCTTCTTTAACTTCTTTATTTTGTTTAAATTCTTGTTTTAGAATAACCATTTTTTTCTTCTTATTCTTTACTTTCGATCTTATGTTTATTATTTTGTTGGCGAAAATCTCTTCTTTATCATTCTTCTTGTTTTACTCTAATTTTTTTTAACTTATTCTTTGTGAACAGCGTAATTTATTTATATTATAGCATACTGGTTTAGGACCTTTTCTTAAATCTTTATTACGAAATTTGTTCAGTAGATAGTTTGTCGTAATTTGTTATAGTATGTTTGGGCACTTATAATTTTGACACTTTGAAAACAGTTTCTTTTATCTACAATAGTCAATTCTTTCTATAACATTTTGAGTGTTATTATTTTCAAGTATTTTTTACACTCTATTTCACATCATTTATTTCGATATTGTACTTTTCATCTTTCTTCTTTAACTTCTTTATTTTGTTTAAATTCTTGTTTTAGAATAACCATTTTTTTCTTCTTATTCTTTACTTTCGATCTTATGTTTATTATTTTGTTGGCGAAAATCTCTTCTTTATCATACTTCTTGTTTTACTCTAATTTTATTTAACTTATTCTTTGAGAACATCGTAATTTATTTCTATTATAGCATACTGGTTTAGGACCTTTTCTTATATCTTTATTATGAAATTTGTTCAGTAGATAGTTTGTCGTAATTTTTTATAGTATGTTTGGGCACTTATAATTTTGACACTTTGAAAACAGTTTCTTTTATCTACAATAGTCAATTCTTTCTATAACATTTTGAGTGTTATTATTTTCAAGTATTTTTTACACTCTATTTCACATCATTTATTTCGATATTGTATTTTTCATCTTTCTTCTTTAACTTCTTTATTTTGTTTAAATTCTTGTTTTAGAATAACCATTTTTTTCTTCTTATTCTTTACTTTCGATCTTATGTTTATTATTTTGTTGGGGAAAATCTCTTCTTTACCATTCTTCTTGTTTTACTCTAATTTTTTTTAACTTATTCTTTGTGAACAGCGTAATTTATTTATATTGTAGCATACTGGTTTAGGACCTTTTCTTAAATCTTTATTACGAAATTTGTTCAGTAGATAGTTCGTCGTAATTTGTTATAGTATGTTTGGCCACTTATAATTTTGACACTTTGAAAACAGTTTCTTTAATATACAATAGTCAATTCTTTCTATAACATTTTGAGTGGTATTATTTTCAAGTATTTTTAACCTCTATTTCGCACAATTTATTTCGATATTGTATTTTTCATCTTTCATCTTTAACTTCTTTATTTTGTTTAAATTCTTGTTTATGAATAGCCTTTTTTTTTTCTTCTTCTTGTCTTAATACATTTTTCTTGTATCGTAATTTATTTTTGTTATAGCGTAATGGTTTAGGACCTTTTCTTCAAACTTTACCATGAAATTTCTGCGGTAAATAGTTTGTCATATTTTGCTATAGTATGTTTGGGTCCTTATAATTTTGACTCTTCGAAAACAGTATCTTTAATCTACAACACTTAATTCTTTCTGTAACATTTTGCAGTGGTGTTATTCTCAAGTTTTTTTTACACGCTATTTCTCATGATTTATTTCGATATTGTATTTTTATTCTTTCTTCTTTAACTTTTTTTTTTGTTTAAATTCTTGTTTATGAATAGCTATTTATTTTTCTTCTTCTTGTCTTAATACATTTTTCGGTACTCCGGAACAGTTATACGTTCCCTCCTGTTAATCACACCTGAGTAAGCTTTGTTTATTGTTATGTAAGAGAACTGCGCTTGCCATCGAAACCACGTGGACTTGAAGTCATTTCCACCCTAAAACTTTGATTAATGAAGAGCATCTGGGCCTACAGAGCTTACTTATTCATCCTCACTAGTCTATCATATTTGGTTCAGCAGTTCATACAAACTGAAGCTAAATTTCTTGTTTTGTTTTTTAACATTAATTTGTCTTATGTATATTATAGGCTTGTAGCGTTCCTTGATGTGCAAAATGCTTAACATGTGGTCTAAATACACGGTGATGCTTCTTAGGGCACTGAATGAAGATGATAATCAGTTTGACTGACTGACGGACTATCTAGGGTGAACCATATTATGGATATCCTTATGAGGAAACCATAATGACGTGCTCCCTACAACCAGATTTTTCAATACCGATCAGCTATTGATTATTGTCATTAGACATTTTTCTGTCTTCCAATCGTGGGGTCGTAAACTGTCTCCCTTTCCAACCTCGACATTGAGGTTACCAACAACTAGTTTTATATCTTATTTGGGTTAGGAATCCATTGTTCCTCTCAGCATATCATAAAAGCATTTGTACGGTACTTAATGATATATCTTATATCCAGCTGTGCCGATTAAGAATGTTGGGTCTTATGGGGAGAATAGTGCAGGCCTCGCCTGCGATGGTGTAGACGAAGTCCTGGAGACTTTATGGTGCACACCTCTAGAAAAGAGTTGCTGCGGACAGTAATGAGCAAGCTGTTACCGGTGGCTAAAGAGGTCCTATATGGACTGTACTGCAAATATTTTAGTGAGTGAGAACCCTTTCACAAAGCGCATATATAGTTCTTTCTAATGCACCATGCCGTTGTCAGATCATTGAAAAAACCATCTCAGGTATGGATAATTCTATCAAGGAACCACATACAGTTGGACCCTTCACATTTAAAAATGTGATTATTTGTCTGAGCTTAATAGTTAGTTACTATATATGTTATGTAATACATAATATCTCTTAAGACCGTCAAAGAAATACTAAAAGCCAATGACTGATATTTTGTACTGAGGAAGAAATTTAGCAACTTAAATTACGTAAATTTTGTAATTCTATTAATGTTAGAGAAATCATGTTATTTAAAGACCAGATTGTCAGAATGAATGTTTACATAAATCATGCTTTTAAAGTTTAATATATATTTTTTAAATTTTATTTTACGTGCCGAGGTGGAATCAACCATCTCAACATTGTGGTAAATTGGGCACGTTTTTTCCTCTTTCTTTGGTCTATTGTCTCTAATAAGAGAGATTTTAAAATTTGTTTAGGCGTGTTATTTATACCAATAGGCTGAGTAAGTGCTACGTTTACCTGTACGTTGTTCCTTCTTTTATATACACAAGCCTGATGAAAATCTTTTTATTTTCAAATTCAAGATCGAGACCATAGTTTTTCTCCAGTTTTATACTCTTGAGGTTTCCCTACACCTTCAAATCACACTTCAGTCACTTTTCGTGATTTGTAAAGTCTTTTTGATTATATTTTTTTATGAGAACATCGCAGTAACTGATCACGACTGAGGGGAAAGTCTGTGATTTATGAAAGACATCTGCGTTCGAGTGCTTTGTAATGACTACTAATGAACTTATGAATTGTCTTGTTTTCAAATACTGTGCAATCTCACATAGATTCTTTTGTTTTTACAGTTTTAATTGGATTTTTTTTTATATATATAGACGTCTATAATTTTTCAAAAATGAATTTCATACTAAAAACTTGTATTACGAAGTATTAAAAATAATTGTTTTGAGGCAATACAATATTTTTCTATCCTAAATTCAAGACTTTCTGAATATTTCTCAATCTCTCTCTCTCTCATCCACTACCTCCATTCCAATTCCCGGGATTGAAGGAATATTTAAGGAGGGGGGGGCGATTTTTAATGTAATGACGAAATATAAAGTTTATTAGTTATAGTTTTCACATAAAAAATATTTTTAAAAAAATTTTCGTTCTGAATTTTACTGAAAAAAAAATTGGCTAAAATTACTACTACAGATTAGTTTTGGGTTCACATTCGCGGCGCACAATGCGGCAAAACCTTCGGAGCTAGATAGTTGCAAAATGCAGTGTCAAGTAAAAAATATCTATTATGATCTAAATAGTAAAAAAATATTAATCGCGTATCTTGGAATACACTTTTTTTTAATATTTAACATAATTCTTAAGAGTTTTGTGGGGTTATCGAATTATCAACTAATATTGTAATACAGATTATCGAAGCAATTTCCACGAAAGGATTTTTATAGTTATAGTTTGGCATTTGCTGAAATGACATTTCAAAGTAGGACATCCAGGAAAATAAAACCTTCGATAACCCTACCTCTATCTTGGCTCTTGGTATGATTGATGTGGTTCCACTCGTGATCAATGTGATTTAAATTCTTTCTTAAAAGGAAACCCACGTCATCAAAAGTAACTTTTTATACTTCAAATTTTTGCTAGTTGCGAAATGAACTATTGACTATTTACTGTCCTTTGACTATTTATAGTTATTTATATGGTCATTATCGAGTTCTACCATCGCAATATCGTCTCCTGCTATACAACAACATCCACTTCCTTAGATATATATAGGGTAGAGAGAAAACAAATCGGCCAGCAGAGATCGTAGTGTACTTAGGGGTCACTCTTGACTAGACAAAGGACTAATAACTAACTGGACTGACACAAGAAAACTCGTGAGCACCATCATTGGACTAACGACTCAGCACCCAAAATCCCTGAACCCCCAAAAAAAAAAAAAAAAAAAAAAAAAAAAAAAAAAAAAAAAAAAAAAAAAAAAAAAAAAAAAAAAAAAAAAAAAAGAATCAATTACTCATAGTGGATACTTATTGACAACTACAAGATGTAGTTGAAGAGAAGTTGGTTGGGGATTGTAGTTTTTGGAAATACAAAGTAAAAATAAGTAAGTTATGTTATTGGGGTTCATGTCATATTTTTTTATGGAACTTAATAAATTAGCATATTGAAATTTATTCATTTTTCTGCAATCTCCAAGCAAAGTCTCTTCAACTACATCTCTTAACAGTCTACAACTATCCACTATAAGTAATTGATTCTTCAATGATAGTAAATTACCCTTCATATCAGTCTCAATTTTATTGTTTTACCACAAGAAGCTTTCAGTGATTTGCACCATACTCATTTATTCTAGTCTATATCGATCCATTTGGATGTCGTTTGTCCTTCAGAATTTTGTTCTCTCTCCAATCATTCATTGTCGTACTTTTTTATAAGATCCTAAGATCATCTCCTCTTCAAAAATAGATTTAAAAAATACTAAAATTAATGATTGGAGAAATAAAAATTCTAAATGAAAAACGACATCGAAGTAGATGGATATAGATTAGAATACAAAAATATGGTGTAAAGCAGTGAAAGATCCTTGAAGTGATATAATAAAATTGAGAGTGATTTGAAGAATAATCTTCTATCATTTATATGTCTTAAGGGGAGTGGGTTATCGGCCCACTGCCCCCGAGTCAGGTGAAGAGGCAGTCTTCTCAGAGCATCCTGACCTGCTCCCCCGTCCGGGGCGGCTACCAAGGGGAGGTGACCCTTGGGTGTGTACTGATAATGTCCTTTGTCTGTGCTGAATAGTGTGTGTAGTGGTGAATAGTGTGTGTAGTGTGCTGGATCTTGTGTACTGTGTGAGTGTCAGTGTACTGTTCCCCCAACCTGGAGGACCAGTGGCTGATTGCAGCCTCGCGGCTGGGCGATGGGATCGCCACTCCCCTACGCCACAACTTGGAATCCTCCTATGAAATTTGGACTGAGCTCAAGTATAAATGAGGAACAAAAGTTATAATTTAAGACACCCATTTATTCATTTTTCATTTGGTTAGCCTAGGCTTCGAACTAAAGGGCATTTTCGTCAAACGAAAAATGATTGATGGTGATTAATGCTAGGTACTGCTGTAAGGTATTCACTATTGGGAAAACACGGTGTAAAACAATGGTAGATAACTCATGAATTTAGAAAATTTGAGAATTCAAACAAGAAATTTTATCAACACCAGATTACACTGAAACAAAAATACAACAATTAATGATTTTTTTTCTACACCATAATATAAAGGTTCTATTCTATTTTTGGAAACGAAACATACTTACTTTAAATTAAGCAAATATTTTAATATTATAAATTTGGAATTTAGACAATTTAGATACCAAATATATAATATTTAAGTTAATTTTTGTTTAGTTTAAAAAAATTCTAGAAGAACTCCTTGCTCTAAATCTACTTCTTATTTCCATGAGCTCCACCTAAAAAAGTAAATAGATCATGATAAGGATTGTTTTTACATTTCATTTAAAGGTAATGGATATATAACATAGAAATAATTTTATTTTATTCATTCATTTTTCTACTAACGAATTTTTGTAATCAACAAAGTACATGTGAAAAATCTTGGCCACCGGGCTTAATGTTTTAAATAGTTAAGTAAGGAGTTTATAATTACCATGTCTTTAACAATTCGGTTTTCTATTTCACATTGAATAGCGATGTCCCTTGTTTCGACTTCTTCTGCAAACTTTTCAGAAAACAAAATATTAAATAAATTAGCCTGTGTGTGCAGCGCAGGCCTTAGGGCGGGGCAACCATGGCAAATACCCGTGGGCACCCGTCGCACAGTGAGGCCGATCGCCGATCTAGGAGGACAGAAGCAACTTCAAAAATATGAGAAATGTAATATATCATCTTTTCTTTAGAGATATGGTGACCTAAAAAGTGGCCTAGTAAAATTTCAAAGCTCGTTTAAACTGAGACAGTAGATTAGAACAGGGAGGTTTGGGCGAGCAGGACTTGCAGCCCCACTAGTTGACAAATAGTTCCAGCATTTCTTTATTTATAGTCTATATCAATGGCTGTGTGCGTTATTGCTTGAGACTGCTTGGAATACATTTTTCTATATTATATGCATTATATAATAAAATTTATGCAAGTATAAAATACAATTCAGCCCTGTTTACATGAAAAAATAAATGAGCTTTGGAAAAATGCTCAGAAAATGATTTTTTTTAAATAATTTTTTTAGAAGAAATCTATCATAGTTGAAACACATTTTTTAAACCTGATATCAAATGATAACAACTACCAGTGTTTTCCAGGATACGAGGAAACAGAGAGGCTGAATAATGTTTTATTTTTTTGCTTCTAAAAACTAATGAGCGGAAACTGAAGCATATAATATAATAGTTATATATTTTTTGAAGTGTGAAAATATTTTCAGACTGTGTAGATAAGGAAAGAAAAAAAACGAAGGAAATAAAAGGAAAATTTACATCACAATTATTAAGCGATTATGAGGGACTTCAGCCCGAGAGTGAACTAGATATTAAGATATAAATAAATAAATAGATAAAGTAATATACAAGATAAGTAAAATAACAGTGATTTTTTTTTCATTAAAATTAAATTTTAGTCACAAATTTAATTTGACTTAATTATTGGTGTAAAAGTTTTATTTGTGACAGATATGTGATTTCAAATTTAAAATTATGTTCAATGAATTTTGTCCTCCTAGATCGCCTATCGGCCTCAATGTGAGTCGGGGGGCGCCGATTATCAGGGCCGGTCGACACTTATTAGAAATACAAATAATTGTAGCATATCAATAAAGCAAAAGTATTAGAAAAATATTGAATGAAATTAAAAACAAATATCACATAATATTAAAAACAGCTTAAGAAATAAATTCAATTTTGTTATACGAAAGGGAGATGTCATAATTGCCCGGGGGCGCCGAGTGTGTAAGGCCTGCACTGCCTATTCGTGTGTGTGTATGTATATTATTAAAATATTAATATTTGTAGTTATTTGGATACATCTTTATTTAAATTACAAATAACGAACAAATCTTTATCAGTTGTAAAATTGATGCTTGAATTGAGGTTCGTTATCAGAGGAGTGAAATAAAATTACTTATTTAATAAACAGACTATCTTTCTGCGATGAACGAGTTATTGAGCTTGACGACCAAGTTCTCTTAATAGATGCTCTACTATAATTGGTGGTCCAACATATCTCATGCCTCATAATAAAACAGGAATAAAATGTAAGAGAAGAAGAAAGTAATTATTACAAAATAGACTAAAAGAACACATGGATATGATGATACCGGCCCTAACTAGACGCGTTCATAACTGTCTAAGTATTAATTCTTCTAATGTAGGCTTGAGCTGTGTTAAATAAATAATCACGAAGATTCCTCTTAAAATATATGTTATTTATTATTGAATACCGTAGAGATCCTCAAAGAAAAAGGAAAGATTAAGGAGTTCTAGGATATACGGAGGGTTTTCCGTTCTGAGGACTTGGAAAATGAAAACACCAAGGAGGAATTGTAGTCGGGAAGTAGCCACTTCAACTCGGTGTACCACAATGATACATGACATCTTATGAAACAATTCATGAGTTTCTACAATCCCATTTTTAGCTTGGTAGATAGCGAGTTGTGTTCCAGGAGTCGTCGAGTGAGGTTGGGTTAGGACGCTCCTCAGCATATGTGCGTTTTCGTTCGCGAAAAGTGTCGTTGTTTAGTTTAAACGTTTTCAAACTGTTTAATTAGTGTCCGTGCAGCTTCGTGTAAAAGTGAAGTGGGTTTAACCTGAAAATAACATCAAGCGTCGCCCACGTGGCCCTGAAACCACTAGTTTTCCTGTTATTTTTCAGCCGGAGAACTTATTATAAGTGTTCTGTGAGGCTATCCTTGTTCGGGCCATTGTGTTACACTTCTCCTATAAATTTGGACAAAATCGGGCCGTTGGAAGTAAGGTAAAACTTAAGTTTTGTGTCACCACGTGGTTTCCACTTTCCTGCTAGGTTAGCTTGTGATTGACATTCCTGACTGACATTCTGCTCATATTCATCCAGCTATTTTACCCACTTCTGAGTATAATTCACACCTCTACTAAATTGTATTTATATTATGTTTATATTATATTAAATTAAAAATTAATATAATATAAATATAATATAAGTATAATTAATATAATATAAATAATGAAAATTATATATTATATTCTTATTATGTTTATATTATATTAAATTCAATAGTTTTGAATCTATATTCAGGTTATCTGATTAATTGGTAAGCCTGCAAGGTGTAATTGGAAATGGGAGAGGAGGAAGGAAAAGAAGAGGAGAGGCCCCAGGCGACAGTAGAGGGCAACCTGGAGGAGGTACCTACTGACAATCTCCTACAGGAAGAAGAGAGCTTGTCAAGGAAGTGCCCTACGTGCATTGAAAATGCTCCACCCCTAAGTGCTATTGAAAAAGCGGAGATCATTCAGGACCTGCTAAGAGACTACTTGTCAAGGAAGAAGGTGACTAAAGAGATACAGTATTATGTTAATTCCAAATTTAGGGCATTAACCAACATAATAGTTGGAATGGAGGCAGTAGCCCTATTCGTAGAAAATCATAGAACTGACGAGCGGACAACACCAGTGCGGACAAGCCGTGACGTCTTTACCAACGAAGGCACACCGTTGGTAGAAAGGAGGACAACCGGGGACATAGGTGCGACCCCAGTGAGCATGGTGAGGAAGATAGAAGTCCAGACCGACAGGGGTAGAACCGTGGAGGAGCCCATGAGGGATGAAGAAACCCAGTGGAGCGTGGTTAAAAAAAGGCGTCGAAGGAAGAAAGAAGGGAACAACACCACAGAGAAGAAGCTCACATTTGCCAGCGTCCTGGCCAGCGTGCCCGTCTCACAGAAGGAAGACATCACGAACACCTTCATCACGCTCAAGGGAGTGACGGAGGGGTGGACGATGGCTGACATCCACAAGCAGCTGCCAACCGAGAAGGAGCTGCAGGAGATTGGTGTCAGCGCCAAAGTTGTTAGACCACTGAGCGATGGAAAAGGGGTCCTAGTCAAGACGGAGGGGTTGGCGCAGGCCAACAAAATCTTGGAGTGGGATCGCCTCAAGGAGCAAGGACTGGAGGCGAGGCTGACCTCATCTCGACGCCCCCGACTGGAGGTCAAGGGAGTACCCAGGCACTGGGACGCAGGGCTCTTGGAGGAGTTCCTATGGAAGAAGAGCGGGGTAGGAAACCAGACCGAGGAAAGAAGAGGCTGGATACGAACCTACTTCTCAACTCCTTCAAGAGGAGGAATAACTAGGACTGCTCTGAGGATCGTCCCAAGGGCCGACCTGGATGGAGGTTGGTGGAGCCTGACCATCAGGGACTACCTAGACCCCTTGATCTGCCTGAGGTGCCAGGAATATGGCCACCCCGCAAAGTCCTGCAAGAAGGTGTTGGCGTGCAGATGGTGCACGGCGTCCGAGCACAAAGCCAGGGAATGCCCAGAAAGGGAGAAAAAAGTGCCACCATGCTGCCGGAACTGCAAGGCGCAAGATAGGAAGGGGGGAAATTCCCAGCACTGTGCGGGCAGCAGGGAGTGCCCGATACACCTGGAGATGATGGTCCGGCAGGCCAAACTGACCAGATATGGATAAGCTCCAAATCTTGCAGCTCAACATGGGCCGAAGACGAGTAGTGGCGGACGAATTGAGAGCTCTCGCCCGAGGAATCGACATTATGGTCATCCAGGAACCATCGTGTCGAAACAACGTGGTGGTAGGGTTTGGTGTGAGGTCGAGGGTGGTCGCCTTGGGCAGTGGAGAGAGGAGGCCCAGAGCGGCGATAGTGATAGTGAACCCCGCCCTCGACGTAATGGAACTGAAGAATTTCACCACAGCGGACCAGGCGGCATGTTATGTCAAATGGGGTAGAATATCCTTTGCCCTAGTCTCCTCATACATGCCGCCTGGGCAGGCAGACATAGAGGAGAATATTACTGCCTTGGAGGCTGTCGTACAGCGATATAGAAGTACGATAGTCTGTTCCGACACCAACTCTTGGAGCACGGCCTGGGGTTCGGTCAGCACGAATGCCAGGGGAAGAGCGGTAGAGGAACTCGTGACTAGATGTCAACTCGTCGTAATGAACGAGCCCTCTGGACCCACATTTGTTGGAACAAGGGACCAGAGTAGCAGTATCGACGTGACACTGGCCACGACCGCTATGGCGAGGAGGGTGGCTGACTGGACCCTACGGTCTGACACGAGCTTCGACCACCGGATCATAGCCTTCAGTGTAGTGAAGGAGGAAGGCAGAGTCCACATATGCGAGAGGGGGTTCGTGACCCGTTCGGCGGACTGGAATACCTACTCCAGTACACTGGAGGGAATAATGGAGGAGAGGGTACCCGTTGAGGAAACGGCGGACATCGACGAGCAGGTGGCGAACCTAATGGACGCCATCACGGAAGCAGCGGAAAATTCCCTTCACCACCGAAGGGCGAGAGCGCGTCCGGTCCCATGGTGGACGCCAACCCTGACACAGTGCTAGGCGTAGTAGCCAAGAGTGCAGAGATGAGGAAAGAAGACCTGCACTCAGAGAGGAGGCGAAGCATAGGTATACCGAAACAGCGTGCGTCTCGAGAAGAAGAAATCCTGGGACGAGTTCATAGTGCAGGAGTCGGAAAAGAATCCCTGGGGTATACCATACAGGTTGGCACTGGACAAAGTAAGACAGCAGCAGATGATGGCTGCTATCAGAGTGGCTGGAACCCAGGCCGCCACCCTGGAGGAATGTGCAGCGATGTATGTGGACTACACCTACCCCAGGGATGACCCGTCCCAGGATAGCGAAGCTGATAGCATGGTGAGACGCACCACACGGACAGGGCTCACCCTATCAATCTGGACATCCAAGGTGCAAGGGTCAGGGTAGGTGAGGAGGCGACATACCTAGGGGTACGAATCAGAAGAAACTTCGACGTCACTCCTCACCTAGACTACCTAAGGGGTAGGGTGACGCAGACGATGAATGGCCTACGAAGAATCGGAGGTGCCTTCTGGGGTCTCAGGTACCCAGCAACCATGACAATATACAAAGGAGTTATCCTGGGTATCCTGATGTACTCATCCCCCGCGTGGAGCCGAAACTTGAAGCAACACCACAAGCGACGACTGGCCACCATACAACGCCTGGCCCTGCTGGGCGTCACGAGAGCTTATAGAACGGTGTCAAACGAGGCGGTGCAGGTACTGGCCGGAGCGATGCCCCTGGATCTTATTCTCAACGAGGACGCCTTGAAGTTCGAGATTAAGAGGCAGGGACTGGATACGCTACTGGAGGGACTACGAAGAAGAATCTGCGAGAACCCTAACCAATGGAAGAAGATAGTCAGGGAGGAATCCATCCAGGAGTGGAACAGACGGTGGGTGACAAGCGAGAAAGGATCCACCCTCAGAAAGTTCTTCCCAACCGTCCAAGACAGACTTAAGGCCACTTGGGTTCGTTCTGATTACTGGGTCTCGCAAATTCTCACAGGACATGGTGGGTTCCGGGGAAAGCTGGCTGACCATGGGAAGGACATCGACCCCCGGTGCCCTCCCTGCGGAGTCCCCGAGACGGCAGAACACATCCTGGTATCCTGCACCGCAATGGAGGGACGCCGTGCCAAACTCTTGAAGGAAACAGGGCTGTATAGCCTAACAGAACAGGATTTTCCCCGCCTAGTGGAGGAAGAAAATTACCCGCTCTTTAGGGAGTTTGTATACGGGTGGAGAGACACAATCGGCCCTGCACATTTCTCCCTGGGAGCGGCAAGAAGACCACCAGAGGAGAACGAAGAAGACTGAGGACCGGACGGATGCGGTGAGGACAAGGTGCGGCCCCATCATAAAAGTGCACAACCGTGTACCGGGCCGCACCACAGTATATCCAATCTAATTTTATGTTAAATAAATGAAAATTCCCTATTGTTAAAGATAAATAAATGTTGATTATTGGCCGCAGTGGTTATACGAGAACCCAAACGTATTGACCCACTGCTGCCAAAAGCCCGTAAGGCAACAATGCCAGGCAAAGCGAAAAAAAAAAGCTTGGTAGATAGCCCTCCAAACACGAAGTAGCCGTAGTAGAAGTGGAGGATATAAGGCAGGTTGGAAGGAGCTGTCTGGTTTTAAGAGGAATATAATCACAGAATCTTAGGAGTCGTTCAAGGACAGTTATGGATTCTCGAGTAATCTGGAAGATATGGTTATTCCAGGAGATGTTTTGGTCAAAGGTTACTTCTAGATTTTTGACTAGGGAACAATTTATGGGTTAGCTATTGAGCTAAAATAGAGGAAAGTTAGGAAGAGAACTAATGTAATATCTGGACCCAAACAGAATAGCCTTATTTATATCTGCATTCAGCTTTAACTTATTTATTTCTGCCCAAATGTTGATGCAGTCAATCTTCTCTTGTAGCTTTCTGGTAGTCTCAGCTATCTCAGAAAGTAACTTTGGTAAATTTGGAAATCATCAACATATTAACAAATCACAGTAGGTAACAGGAGTGTTGAATGGCGTGAGGAAGGTCACTAATGTGAGTAGAGAAAAGGGACAGGGAGAGTGAGAGACCCTGAGGAAGGCCCCGGTTTAATTGAAGGGAAGACGATGGAGATATGTCGGAATTACAGCTCTCTGGGATCGATTGGATAAAAGGTAGAGGAATCATTTTAAGATGCTACTTGATATGGGAGGCTTTGGAGTTTGGAAAGGAAGATCTCGTGGTTGACGGAATCAAACGCTTTGGAAAAGTCAAAAAGGATAAGGATGGAGAATTCCGGTTTATCTATGGCCGATCGTAGATCATGCAGGGCAGACTGGGTGAAAGAATGGGAACATAAAACCAGATTGTAAAGGATTGAGGAGAGTGTTTTGCTAAAGAAAGCTGTCCAACTGAGAGTAGACTAATTTTACTGGAGGCTTGGATAGATTGGATAAAATGGAGTTCAGTCTGAAGTCGGATACTGATGAAGGATTGGGAACTTTTTTCAATGGGCGGACTATGACTCTCTTTGAGGATTGGAGAAAAGTGGAATTTTGAAGAAAGAAATTATACATGTGTAGAAGTGCGGGAAGTAAGGCAGAAAGGTAGAATTTGATAACTTTAACAGGTATATGGTCCGGACCATAATCGCTCGTTTTGGATTTAAAGGTGGCAGAGACTAGGTCAGCAGGAAAGATATTGAGGGAATAAAACTTATCAGGATCGAAGGGAGTTTCGGTGACGGAAAAAAATGAGCGATCAGATGAAAATGTTGGTGGAACATGGTTAGCGAAAAAGGAATTTAGCTTCGATCGGCTGGATATTGTGTGAAGGTTTTCGAGTTAACAACAGAATGGTCCTTAAGGATTGTCTATTCGAATTGAGGGTTGGGTTCTTGCGATAAAACGTTATCAAAGTATTGGCGCGGCGTAGAGACATTTGACATTGACCCAGACTGTATGATGGGGATCGGACTGGAAGTGCCAGGCGTGGAAATCAAAGCACTTGCTCTCACAATAACTTGGAGAGGATTCTGAGGCCGACGCTCTATCCAAGACATGGTTATGTTGGGCATCTCCAAGAGGACGACGAATGCCATTACCACGAGAGTCCTAATAAAGGCTGCTACAAGAATTGTATCAATTGGTTCAGGCTATTTCTTCAGTCATAGCATACGATACCGATCGTTATTTGACATGTTTTCTTCTTTAGGATAGAACATCTGTTAAACATGTTTTTATTATAACTATATTTTATGTATTTCACTTATTTATTCATTTGTATGAATTACTTCTTGTGTAGTTTTTAAAATAATGTATAGTTGTGGATTATTGTACAAATATATATATATATTATAATTTTTTATTGACGTAGCTGCTAATTATTTAAATTCAATGCGTAGTTGTGAGGGAGGGCTATATTGGAGGATTGGAGCTGCGAACTGTTATAATTATTAACTTTGTTTAATATATATATTCATATATATATATATATATATATATATATATATATATATATATATATATATATATATATATATATATATATATATATATATCCAGCGAATAACAAGCGCGAACAGATCTTTCTTCTTTCTTTCAAGGGTAATAAAATCCAGAGAAATCTCCAGAAATCTATATACATAATCTGTACCCATATAATATATATATAATATATATATAATATAATATATATATATATATATATATATATATAGATATATAATATATATATAGATATATAATATAGTATAAGTAAGCGTGGCGAGCTTGAAACACTTAAAAAAAAGTACTAGGGTTAAGAAATAACACGCATGAAGACGAAATCAAGACTGGTTTATTTCTCCTTCTAATCCTCTATAAATACATTCTGAGATTGTTTACATCACCGCATTTGGTATTAACGCTAATACTGTCCCGCTCCGTACCTTAACTCCCCCCCACCAGTTTACGGACATCCTTCGTAAACTTATAAATAATAATGGATAAAATCAACAAAACAAAAAGGAAATAAACAGATACCTATCTACAAAAATTCTTGCACCTACTGTAGCAAAGGTACGGAGTGTCCAGTATTTACAATGTAATCAAACAACAAAAAAAAATGTTCATATACCACAATAAATAACCAAACAAAATACACTGTCCTCGTTGCAAACAAACTACACATTTCACTGCACGTTTCTTCACATATATACACTATAGAAAACAAAAGAAATAAAAATGATCTCCTGAAATACATGAAAACAAAAAAAAATTCTCTTTCCGGAGATGAGGGCACTCCAACTCTACAGTTGCTCTGGCTCTGAAATTGGGAGTTTTAATTGTTCTATATGAACCGTTCTTCTTTTCCTTGGTTCTTTGACACTCTCAATAGTCACGACGTTATGCTCCCTAATGACTATCACCCTGAATGGCCCCTCATATCTCCGCAATTCCTTCCCCCTATTAGACCCTATCTTGCGATACACGATGGACCCGATCCTCAATCCCCCTGTTATCTCCTTTACTTTCAAATTCTCCCGCGCCACTCTTTTACGCTTTTCTCCCTCTATCTTTCCTTTAACCTTTTCCCACAGATTGCCCAATTCCATTTTATTGCTAATGATTGCTCTCATCATTTCCTCATCCACAGCTGTGCTTTCCCAGTCCCGTTGCCGCCCGCGTAGTCCGAAGAGGATTTCAAATGGAGAGAACCCCGTTACCGTATGGATCGAATGGTTGTATGCTGCCAGCGCCTTCCGCATTGCCATGTCCGGTTCCAGCCCTTTTTTCCCCCTGGTATACTCTGAGGTGGTCACTGAGAGTGCTATGCAGTCTTTCTATACTTCCCCTACCCTTAGGGTGCCCCGGAGTGTTGAAATGCCACTTCACCCCTAAGCTCTTCATTTCCTCTCTGATCTTAGCATTGTCGAATTCCCTACCCCCATCGGACGTTATGCGATCGGGCACTCCGTAAAATTGGAACCACGTTTGAAGGGCTCCGAAGACTGTCTCTGCTGATCGGTCCTGCACCCGGTGTGCCATCGCGGCTTTGCTAAAGAGGTCTATGAGCGTGACCCACTTGTACCCTTTCCACGTGAACGTATCCACCTGTAAGTCGCTGAGCGGTGCCTCCACTGTGGGTGGGTCCTCCTGCATTGTTCTGGGGGGTGTCAATCTTATTTCGTACTTAGGCAAATCTCACACGCCCCTATGACTTCCTCGATTGTTTTCTTCATACCCCACCAAAAATACCTACGACGTAACGCCTGGAATGTCTCTTGCACTCAGCGGTGGTTCATTTTGCCCTGATGGTAGGCAAGAGTCACTTCTTTCTGTCGTTCCTCGTCCCGCACCGTTTCCACCATCAGCTTACACCGGATGAATGTCCTATTTATCCCCAATCGTTCATCCCGCCATAGCCTTTTTATCTTCTCCCAAATCGTTTCATTCCCCACATATAAGTGGTGAATTTTCCTTGCTTTAGACGCGTCTTTTAAAGCTCTGCAGATCTGGTCCCCGCTGGCCCCTGGTTGTGACCAAATGGTTGTTATTCGGCTGTTTCCATATTTGCTGTATAGAATCTTCATCAGACCCGACGTTATCGTTGACGATTTCCTCCCGTTCTTCCATATCCGCTGATCTCTCTTCTTCTGGACTTTCATGTCCTGAGAACTCATCCCCAATCTGACCTCCCTCTCCCTCTGGCGTCCACTCACTCAGGAACTGTCTCACATCCCTGGATGATTCTCCCGTGTCCTCCTCCATAGCATTTACGGTGATCGCCCTTGACAACCAATCTGCCACCACGTTCTCCTTCCCAGGTTTGTATGCGATGTCCAAATTGTATTGAGTCAGGAATTCCTTCCAACGTGTGACTCTAGCCGAGGACTCCTTCAACTTGCCTGCCCATTGTAGAGGTCTATGATCCGTGTGCACACGGAACCTCCTCCCAAACACGTAGGGTCTAAAATGGTCGATCGCCCACACAATCCCCAACAGTTCTCTTTCCAGCGCGCTATATCTAGTTTCTGCGTCCGTAAGCCGCCTGCTGGCATACGCTACGGGGCGCTCCCCCCCCATTCCCTTCTTGTGACAACACCGCCCCCAACGCGTATTCACTAGCGTCTGTCGTTATGGTGAATACTTTCGAAAAATCCGGAAATGCCAACACTGGTTCCTCTTGCAGTTTCGCCATGCATCTCCTTATCCTTCATTATAGGGGTCACTATTACCTTTCTGCCTTTCTTTAATAAGTTGTTAAGGGGCACGAGGTATTCCGCCATTTCGGGCACGAATCTTCTATAATAGTTGAGGGTACCCAACAGCCTGCGAATCCCTTTAACGTCCCGAGGGATCTCCATTTTCCGAATTGCCTCTACCTTCTGCGCGTCTGGTTTGACTCCCTCGCTTGAAATCGTGTGGCCTAAAAAATTGATGCGGTCTTGTCCCAGCACCGACTTCTCGTTTGACAGTTTCAACCCAAACTCCGTTGGTGCTCCACATGCTCTGCTTCGGTTTTGCTAAACACCAACAAATCATCCATGTAAATCTGACAGACTCCTTCATCGATTCCTCTGAGAAACTCGTCCAACAACCACTGGAATGTTATAGGGGCATTCTTGAGCCCAAACGGCATCCTAGTAAATTCGTAGTGCCCTCTCTTGAATGTAAATGCCGTCTTCGGCTGGTCTTTTGGGAGCATTCGAATTTGATGGTATCCTGCCTTTAAGTCTAAAGTGCTAAACACCGTTGCCCCGCTTAGCCTATCCAAACTGTCTTCAAACTTCGGGATTGGATATTTCTCGTCTACCGTGTTTTCATTAAATTTGCGGTAATCGATCACGACTCGGTATTTCTCCTTACTCTCTCCCGGTGCGCTATTCTTCTTCACTGCCCACAGCGGACTGTTGTAAGGCGACGTGCTATCCACGATTATGCCCTGGTTCTTTAAGCTCTGCAACTCTTCCCTAATGTGTTGCCGAAGCGCCTGCGGATATCTCCTCTCTTTCACGTAACTCACCCTCTCGTGCCTCAAAGGGATCTCGTGCACCGTTTTACCCTCTATAAATACATTCTGAGATTGTTTACATCACCGCATTTGGTATTAACGCTAATACTGTCCCGCTCCGTACCTTAACATATATATATATATATATATATATATATATATATATATATATATATGAGTCATATTTAGCTTATGAATAAGGTTACATGCATGTAGAGAATACAGTATACTCGTAGAAGCTTTATTGTATTAATTTATTGATTTTCCCGGCACCCATCTTACATTTTGGTGTCAGAAGTGGGATAAGAGGCGGCTTGTAGTTCTCTTTTATTATTTACTGATATGTTACTTTTCCCTTTCACGATGGAAGAGAAATTGAAACAGGGAGTGGAGGAGCAAAAGAGGCAACTGGATATCGTGCGGCTAAAGTTGGAGAATGGGGAGTTAAAACAGACCATACTGAGTGGGGGGAGGGCAAGCTGGTAATCGCCGAACAAGCCTGGACACAAAGATAATACCAAACTGGACTGGAGAAGGAGTGAAATCGGGGGATGCTGAGTTTTTTCTCGAACGCTTCGAGCGGGTGGCAGATAGATTTGGGTGGAATAATTATGACAGGATAGATGATAGTTTAGATATATTCATATCTAAACTATCAGGAGCTGCCGAGAGATACCTTCGGATACATGGCTGAGAGATAAGGGAAGGGGTGAAGGATCTTTTCATGAAGCGTTTCGTGAAAAAAAGGAATCTATTAGCAGATATGAGGTCATTGCTCAAGCTATGATTCCGGGAACGAAAAGCCGGTCAAGATTGTTGCTAGAGGAATTAGTGCCACGAATGAACTGGAGGACCACCAGAGGAGCGATAACTATTGGGATGAAGACAGTAGCGTTCGATCCAGCCAGGCTTCTTTTGTGGAATACCTGCTCGCACAATAACTGATAGGTAGCGTTAAACTCCTAAAATACCATGCCCTCGGTGTTCATTAACTGGTCATTGGATGAGAGATTGTCCATCCTGGAAGCGATGCAGGATGTGTGGTAAGGATGGACATTTAATGGAATCTTGCCACCAAACTAAATGCTTTCGGTGTGGCGAGTTCGGTCATATTCGTAGAGCTTGCCACAAGAATTTAGGACTGTAGAGGGAAATCAACGGTCGGAGGAAGCAGTCTGAATCTAACATAACGAAAAAGGACGGAACATCCCAGAATGAAAGAAGAACTTTAAGCGCAGCCGAGTTGATACCTTCGCCTCGGTGAAAGCGTCAAAGCAAGATGGTACTGTAGGAGTTTTCACTGGGGGCTCTTCCAACTCCGTTTAATTTTTATATCAAATTTGGAGATAATTTAAGTAAAGTTTTAGTGAACACAGAAACCGACGTGACTCTGTTAACGAAGTCTATTACCGGGATACCAATGGAACCTGGAGGTAACATCACTATCACGAAGGTAACAGGTGAAAAACGTCTCCTTGAACAACAGACGATGGATATAACCGTCAGGAATACAACAATCAGACATACGGTTTGGATTATCTCCTTAGACATTGGTGCGGGAGGCCTGGATGTAATAAAAATGGTGTCGGCTCTCATTGACGAAGGAGAGCAATTGGTTTACTCAGCAAACCTGACTGGAAATGCTCACGGAAGAATGGATCATGGATCTAAAAATAGTACTGTCCTGAGGTGTATAGAGGACAAAGGAGGACAAAGTGAGTCAGAGGTTAAACTCACAGGAAAGACCTGCGTATTGGTGCAAAAACTTGCGGTTATTGAAGCAAGAATGGATCGGCGATTTGATGGAGAGGAGGTCTTTATCGAGTCCTTACAGTTTCCAGGAGAAACCGTGCGTATCACGAGGGTTCTCGTAACACCCTCTGGGGGTAGAGTATGGGTCAAAGCGGTCAATCTCTGTGGGACAGAAGTCTGCATCGACAAGGGGACAGTGGTTGGAGTAGCTAACCCCACCCATTCGGTCCTGGGACCGAGCAGTAGAATTTTTCCACTTGGTGCCGGTGATAATGACTTCGAGAGCCCCATGGAGGACACATTATACCCACTTAGGAAGATATAAATTCGATCAAGCAGCTAATCAAGCGGTTTATTCTACTGGAGTTGTTGAACATGCCATCGTCACGGGGGATACCAAGCCAATAGCTTAAGGGACTCCTCATATTTTGAGGCCGATTGTAAAAGAGCAAATTAAGGAACTATTGAAAAAGAGGGTTATTATTATTCAACCTTCTTTGAGAGACAATGGTCTGCACCCATAGTTATTGTAAAGAATAAGGTTGAGCCTGGAGAATCTCTTAGGAGATTTGGTATTTAGATATCGTTTCTCGACTGATTTCCGTGGGCTAAACTGTGTCACTAGAGTGGACACCTATCCACTCTCTCATATTAAGGAGACCCTTGATAGGCTTGGTAAGTGCACTTCACGATATAATTGTATTTGCTGCAACCCCGAGAGATCATCACGCTCGGCTTGAGTGAGTTTTACAGAGGTTGCTCCAGGTGGGATTGTGTACGAATCTAGAGAAGTGCCACTTCATGAAAACGGAGCTTGTTTACCTTGGGCATCTTATAACGAAAGACGGAGTGAAACCTCATCCTCGGAAGATTGGGACTATTGAGGGATACCCCTTACCAAGAGATGTAAAGGAACTTAGATATTTCTCGGGTTGTCCGGTTATTAAAGGAGATTTATCAAAAATTACACAGACCGTGCGCTGCCCCTCACGGAGATGACCAGGAATGATATTCCGTTTGAGTGGACTGAAAACAGAGACTCGCTGCATTCGAATACCTTATGAAGTTCTTTCAAAGAAGCACCTATCCTTACATGTACGGAATTCGGGTTGCCCAACCGATAGGTCTGGAATTGCCCTAGGAGCAGTGCTGTCGCAGGAAGTGAATGTAGAAAGAAAAGCCGGTTGCCTACGCTTCCCGTTAACTACAGAAGGCGGAGCAAAAAGATTAGGCGACGGAAAGGGAGCTCCTCGCAATATGGCGCGTCTAACATTTCCGATGTTATTTATATGACCGGAAATTCATATTGTTAACAGACCATGCTTCGCTACAATAGACTTTAAGGCTGAAGGAGTCAAGCTCATGGTTGATGCGCTGGCCGAATTCGACTATGACGTATAATGTAAACCCGTAAACTGCACAGGAATACTGACTCCTTAAGTAGAGCAGTACGGAGGATTGAAAAGGAGATGAGCGAAGAAATCGATACAGATCGGATCCTGCGAGAACAAGGAGCGGATACGGAGTGCCGAAGGATTCTGAAGGATCTTAAACCCCATTTTGTAACAGATGAAGAGAGGCTACTTTTCGACAGGCTAGACGAAAAGTAGAAGCTTGTGGTTCCAAATTCATTGCGACCTGAATTCTTAAGTTGGCTGCACGATGAGCCGTTTGGCGGGCATGGCGGTAGTAACCGAACTATTCAGAAGGCGGAGAAATGCCAGTTTTGGAAATCCCAGCAGAGGGACGTCGAGAGATACGTTGAGAGATGCAGAGCCTGCACCAGAAGAAAGCTACTCCTAAAATACCGAGTGAACATCCTTACCAGACGACTGGTCCCGGACAGTTGGTTGCAATGAACATTCAGGGACATTTTTCGAGAACCGTGAGAGAGAACGAGTATCTCCTTACCTTCGTGGATCATTTCACAAGATATGCGGAGGCAATCCCGATTAAGGAACAAATAGCTGAAGAGGTATCGCGAGCATTTTTGGAAAGCATTGTTCTGCGACATGGGGCTCCGGCTGTCCTTTTGAGTGATAGAGGGACAAAATTTTGTTCGAACATGCTCAGGCGGACTTGTATCAATTCGGGGATCCAAAAAATTCAAACAATGCCAATGGACGGGTGGAACGCATTCATTGTAGACTCACCGACACCATTGTTCATTTTGTCAATATGAAAGGAAATAATTGGGACCAATATGTGAAATATGCCCTCGCAGCATATAGAAGCTCAAATTATCGCTCAACGGGTTTCTCCCCTAACTTTCTTGCGTTTGAAAGGGAGATCGCTATACCCTTCACTTGCAACATCCAGCCTTCGTTTGACCTTACGACCACACAGGATAACTACCCCGCAGAGATTCTTAACCGCTTGCATGAAGCAGCCTTAACAGGGAGCGTCATCCTCGCTCTCTCAAGTTGGTTGATCTTGTATACGTTAAAATACCGGGGCCATTGATGAACGAATGTCGAAAGTGGAAAGTGAAGGAGTGGGAGGGGGCTATATTGTAGGATTGGAGCTGCGAACTGTAAATCGATTGTTATTATATTTATGGTAGATAGTATTTAGTATGTTATAATAATTAACTTTGTTATATATATATATATTACACTTATACCTGTATATATATACAGCTTATGGATATGGTTACATGCATGTTGAACAATACAGTATATTAGTAGAAGCTCAATTGTATTTATTTAGTATTTTCCTAGCACCCATCTTACACTAGTATTGTTATTTTTTTATTATAACACTTTCATATGATTCTTAGATGTCAATATCGATGATAAAATGATAGGTTGGGGAATGTAGCTCCAAATTGTATGCAAAACTGATGAAGTTTTTTTATAATTTTGCTGTGCGTATGATCGATATTTAATCGGTAGAAGATGGGATGGTCGATTTTTAACTTTGACGGCTGTAATAAAACAGTTTAATCCAGTGAATATTTTAAACAATTTAAGCACAAAATATGTTTAAAAAACTTATTATAGTTTAATTATTTCGATTTAAATTGATTAGAAATGATCAATATGTGATCATATGTTACGAAAATAAATTGGTTATATTAACTAAACTAAAAATATATAGTGATGTAAAAATGTTATCCTAATTAATGATAGCGTGGTTCATTTTTTTTCTCTGTAAATTTACTTTATTAGTTCTTTGGATAAAGAAGCAGTTATGAATTGTGTTTCGTCGTATCCTGACTGCGAACAGTAAGCTCAAAGGATATTAATAACTAGAGCGGTTTAACTGCTAACAATGCTCGCTCGAGTCGGCGACGTCTGGCTGTTCTATTGTCGACATGGTCATCGTAAACTCAACCAAAAATTATGGCAATAACTGGAAATTGGTCACCGATAGAAAACGCTCAATGAATATGTACTCAATGAACAGGAACCCAAGAAAACTAAAAAAGGTAAGCGAAGTTATGAAGTCTTATCAAATATTCGAGATGAATCTAAAGGTTCCACTAAACGACCTGTAATTGTAAAACCTCCGCCTATCCACTTAAATGACGTTCAGGACTTCACTGGACTTGTGACATTTCTCCAAAATGTAGGCGGACTGAACAGCTTTAAGCTGAAATTTAAAACGAGAGGTGTAACTCTCTATTCCGAAAATGCGCACTTATAAAGACTAATAGAATCTAACTTAAGGAAAGTAGGTGTTCTAATATCAAAATAGGTTAGAATCAGTTTCAGTTAGGTTTTCTAAGATCGGATTCCCAAAATCACGGATCGCCTATTCGAACAGTCCTTACACGAGTACAATCTAGGCTAATCCTTATTTAAGACAAGAATTGTTTGTTATTCTTTTGTTCAAGAAACAAATAAATTATTACCTATTTAGTTATCTTTATTTAAAGCTCAAATATACACAACTAAACAGTTTTAAAAAAATAAAGCAGTCAGTGATAATTGCTCCTATACTAGATTTTTCTATTTCGATAAAGGAAACTGTAACAGGTAAAACACTTACCGCTGCCTCTAAGTAAAGTTGTGAACGGGCACGGATACGAATACGTTCCCGTTCTCGTTTCTTTTCTTCGGACCGTCGCTTATTTAAATACCATGCTGCAGTACCTGCGGTGGCAATTGCAAAGGTGGCAAAAAGAAACCCTTTGTTGAACATTTTACGTCTGCTCAATCCAAATTACAAGAGAGAAGTGAATATTTTTTTTAATTTTCAATCTATGGAAACGTGAAAGCACTTATTCAACAATTAAATTAAAAACATTAAAATTATAATACATAATATAAAAAACAAAAATTAAATGAAGTGTGACAATTTTACAAGTTTAGTTTTAGCACATGTTCATTGAAAAATATTATATTCTGTCAAAGGACATTTATAATAGTGTTCAGAGAGCCCATTCACACCATATGTACAATAAATAAAACAGCAAATAATATAACTAAAACTAAATGTATATAACCAAGAAATAAAAAACTAATTAAAATAGCATCTTAAATTCTAACATATTTAATAATAATCAAAAAGTAAATGCTATAAATAAAAATTGAAAAAAAAACACTACTCTCTCAACCGAATAAAAAACGCGACACTAAGCTAGACCGCTTTAACCACATACACAAGAATGAAAAGTTAGGTCATTGCATTTCAATGAATACATACGATCGCGGGTCCACTTCTGTTACAACCTTCGAGGAAGATTGTAAGCATAGGTGATAGATGATACACAAGACCTATTAAAAATGAGATATTAAGACCACGGTGTAGTTTTCTTCGTAAGATAGAATAGGAAACAGCTGACTTTAACTGTGTTTTTCCTCCTCGGCTCCAAGAATTGACTTGTTTTTAGAGAAATATATGTGATTCTTGTCTCAATAAAGGTCAATAATCATTTCTATTATTAGAAATAAATTATTTCTTATTTTTTCTTCTTCTCTTATGATAAGCGGTATTATCACGAAGTGGTGTCCAGTAAAGCACCGACTAAGAGGTATCGGGCGGACGGCTCTATTCCTTGTGGTTTACCAGCGAAACAATGAATTCGTCGCGACCTACAGCAAACTCTTCCATTAACCACACCTGTGCAATCCTTAGTATCTGAACTTCAGCTTCAACCAGGTACATCTACAAAAGAAATGGTCGAACAATCCCCTTTCTTTACTCTGTTAGGGTTCTGTCTAATGACAAACGTCCAAGACAACTTAGCTTATAGCATGCGTAAGCTGCTGCAACCTCTTTGGATCGAGAGATCGATTCTAGCCGCCTGTTGTTTTTTAATGCTAGCACAATGGTTTAACATGCTACATTGTTTTTTCTTGGTTCACTAGTTAATGAAAATTAGTTATCATTATTAGTGGCCTGCATGCAGTGTAGTGAGCTCTCACAGTTTACAATAGTTTAATTTACAAGCTTATATTCAGTTAGTTATTGTAAAACATTTTGTTAGTTGTGTACAAATTTTAGTTAGTTTTAGGTGATTTCTTGCTTTCTTTTTGTTTCTATATTATTGCATGTGCACTCAGAGGTATGTTTTTATTTTATAATTTTGTTTTTTACCAGATATTTTATTTAATAAAGATTTGTTTTGTTTTGTAAGCAGTTTTTTATTGAACGAACCTAAAGAATCCTTAAAGTGGTGACCCCGATATTTATTTTTTCAATTAGAGGATTCTAATCAATATTTAATATTTTCAACTGTTTTATTTTTTTAAAATAAATAATCTTCTTCTAATGTTGTTGAACCATCACTAGAAGCCTTTACGTCTTCCTGTAAAATTCCTCCCTTTTGTAAAAATGATCCAAAACTCTGGTTTTGTGCTGTGGAACAAGTTTTTAAAAGAGGGAACATTTCCAACTCTCTGACTAAATTTCAGATTGTAGTACCTAAACTCGAATTCGATATCTTAAGGCAAGCAGCTGACATAAGCGTCCTCCAGTTGATTGCTATGAAGCGCTTAAAGTCCGCCTCATTGACGTTTTTTCAGAGTCTGAAAATAGGCGAATAATGCAGTTGCTTGAAGGTAAGCAGCTCGGTGATGAGAAACCATCACAGTTCTTACGTCAACTTGCTGGATCCTTTGCCTCTGAAGAAATGTTGCGGTCACTTTGGCTAAGATCGCTATCCGCCAGTACTTTCTGTACAAGCAATACTTTCTGCGACTGATAACACGTCTCTTGATAAATTAGCCACTATTGCAGACAGGATTCATGAAGTACATCGCACACGGTATGAATGTCATCACTACTCCAACGTCAAACCCTGTTCATACGTTTTCCTCCCAACTCCAGCAACTTGAAGCTAAAATTGAGGCAATCACCAAACAAAAGGCTAGACTAGAAAGGAGTCCAGCCAGCGTTCATCAAGCAGGCAGCGCCACCAATCCACCAGCAGTAAATTTTGGTTTTATCACGATCATTTTGGGGAGTGAGACAGAAAATGTGTTGGCTCTTGTGGCAGAGCCAACAAAAGCCAGCGGCAATAAATGCAGTGTTGGAGATAGCGGAATCCAGCGCTGGACCACCTCAACATGCCCGCCTTTTCATACCTGATAAACTATCCGGTATTTCATTTTTAATTGACACAGGGGCAGCAGTATCAGTTCTCCCTCGTCCTGAAGTAAAGACGCCGCCTACAGCTTATTCACTATATGCTACTAACGGCTCCCGCATCGCTACTTATGGAGAGAAGGCAATAAATCTTGATATAGCGGTGCGGAGACGATTTTCTTGGAATTTTATAGTGGCAGATGTACCCAGGGCCATCATTGGAGCAGATTTGTTATCGTACTATAATCTTCTGGTTGATTTGAAGGGCCGGCGACTGATTGACAGCAGTACAGGTGTGACTTCATGGGGACAACTATTTCTTGGCAGCATGCCAAAAATATTTGCTATACCAAATGACATGCCATATGCCTCTATTTTCGCTGAATTTCCGCGAGTCAGCCACCCATCTTCTGCTCAGATAGCACCGGTCAGTCATTCGATCGTTCATCACATCGAAACCACTGGGCAAACTGTAGTGACGAAGGCACGAAGGCTCTCTGCAGAACGCTACAATGCAGTTAAAGAGGAGTTCCACAGACTTATGGCCAGTGGTATCATACGGCCGTCTAAAAGCCCGTGGGCATCACCAATGCACGTGGTTCCAAAAAAGGATGGCACAATTCGTCCCTGTGGAGATTATAGGGCTCTAAATGCTTGCACAATTCCAGATCGCTACAATGTCCCGAACCTGTCCGACTTCAACGTCAACTTGCATGGAAAGACTATATTCTCCCGTCTCGATTTATGTCGCGCCTATTATCAGGTTCCTATTTTGGAGTCCGACATTCAAAAGACGGCTATCACCACTCCATTTGGCCTGTACGAATTCGTGCGCATGTGTCCTGGCTTGCGAAATGCTAGCCAAACATTCCAGCGTTTAATGGATCACGCATTTAGAGAATTTTCGTTTTGTTTTGCATATCTGCATGATCTCCTAATTTTTTCAGAAAATGAAAAAGATCATGAAGAGCACCTCCGCCAAGTTTTGCGGCGATTGGATGAATATGGCCTCACCATCAACCCAGGAAAATGTTTGTTGGGCCAAGCTGAAATCGATTTCCTCGGGTACAAGGTGTCTGTTGAAGGAATCAAGCCGATGGAAAGCCGCGTTGAAGCAATAATTTCCTATCCGAAACCAGTCACTATCAAAGAATTACGTCGGTTCCTCGGAATGATAAATTTTTATCGTCCTTGCATCAAGGAAGCAGCCGCTCTCCAGCAACCTCTCAATGGATACCTTCATCAGGTGCGCAAGAACGATAAACGGAAAATTGAGTGGAACCCCATCACTGAAGATGCATTTCAAAAGTGCAAGGATGCGCTACGCGATGCAACATACCTTGGACACCCTGCAACTGATGCCAGCATTTCTATTGCCTCCGATGCCTCTGACACCTGTATCGGCGCGGTGTTGCAACAATGGAAAGATGAAAAATGGATACCATTAGGATTCTTTTCCAAGTCCTTGTCTTCACATCAGCGAGCGTATGCAACATATGATCGCGAACTACTGGCGCGAATTACTACAATCCTTAAAGCAGTTAAACATTTTAGGTCATTGATTGAAGGAAGGCACTTCACCATTTTTACTGACCACAAAGCACTGGCTTATGCTTTTCGGCAGAGATCAAGTTCAGCGTCTCCTATGCGTATCCGATGGTTGAACTTCATATCACAATTCTCCACAGATATTCAGCACATTGAAGGTAGCTCGAATCCTGCGGCAGATCGTGAAAGTGCATCTGGAAGAACTGTCTCTGGACGAAGATTGGGACCAATTAGCTGCTGCCCTGGAGGGTGACCAGGAATTAACTAAGTTATTAACTCACGAAAACCTGTCGTTAAAGAAATTCTCCCTTCCTGGAGCCAAACATCCAGTATGGTGCGAGACTTCAAAGGATCAAGCCAGACCATACATCCCGGAAACTTTTCGACGCCGCTGCTTTAACATCTGCCATGACAGAAGTCATCCTGGAATTCGCGCCAGTCGAAGTCTAGTAGGCGGTAAATATTTTTGGCCGTCGATGAATGTTGATGTTGGAAACTGGGCTAAAGCGTGTGTGGCCTGCCAGCGTTCCAAAGTCACTCGACACACCGTCGCCCCTCCTAAGGTATTTACGGGTTGTGGACGGTTCAAACATATACACTTGGATCTTATTGGCCCCTTGTCTCCATCATAAAGTATGAGATTCTGTCTCACAATTGTCGACCGGTTTACACATTGGCCCGAAGCGGTTGCTTTTCCCGACATGACTGCAGAAACGGTCACTAGAGCATTCTTCGACACATGGATCGCACTTTTTGGTGCCCCACGAAGACTCACAACTGATCAGGGACGGCAATTTGAGTCAGGATTATTCTACGCTCTCAGAAAATTATTAGGCACTGATCGAGCTCGCACAACTGCTTATCATCCGCAGACCAATGGCTGTGTAGAGCGGTGGCATCGCTCACTCAAGAGCGCACTAACGGCTCAGATGGACGCAGAGCATTGGGTGGACAAACTTCCCTCTGTTCTTTTGGGCTTAAGGTCAGCGATTAGGCAGGATACCAACGCCAGCGTGGCTGAAGCAGTATACGGCCAACCTCTTCGCCTACCCGGAGAGTTCCTTGTCTCACCTTCTGGGCCGCAAGATCCTCGAGATAACTTACTTTGGTTGAGAAGCGCGATGGATACTATTTGTCCAGCACCCTTTGGGACATCCACTAGGAAACCGTTTGTCCATCCAGCGCTTGGCTCCTGCACACATGTGTTTCTTAGAGATGACAGAGTGAGAAAGCCTCTCCAACCGCCTTACTCCGGACCTTATCAGATAGTAAGCAGAGACACCAAAGTGTATAAGATTCAGCTTCCAGATCATTCCACGATAAACGTGTCAATTGATCGTCTTAAGCCTGCGTTCCAGCCTCATGACTGTGACGACTCTCCTCAGCAGCCGCCTGACGTAGCTCCACGCGTTTTACCTACACCACAAATTCAGCAGCCAGTCGCAACAACTGCGGATCAAGTTTACCATACCCATGCTGTCCGTCCGCATGTCAAGTTTCTGGACGTTGTCATTGGGGGGGAGTAATGTTAGGGTTCTGTCTAATGACAAACGTCCAAGAAAACTTAGCTTATAGCATGCGCAAGCTGGTGCAACCTCTTTGGATCGAGAGATCGATTCTAGCCGCCTGTTGTTTTTAGTGCTAGCATGACATTGTTTTTTAGTTAGTGTTGTTTAGTAGTTAGCTAGTGTTGTTTTTTAATTAGTGTTGTGCTAGTCTACATTGTTTTTTTGGTTCACTAGTTAATGAACATTAAGTATCATTATTAGTGGCCTGCATGCAGTGTAGTGAGCGCTCACAGTTTACAATAGTTTAATTTACCACCTTATATTCAGTTAGTGATTGTAAAGCATTTTAGTTAGTTTTAGTTGATTTCTTGCTTTCTTTTTGTTTCTATTTTATTGCATGTGCACTCAGAGGTATGTTTTTATTTTATAATTTTGTTTTTTACCAGATGTTTTATTTATCAAAGATTTGTTTTGTTTTGTAAGCAGTTTTTTATTGAACGAACCTAAAGAATCCTTAAAACTCCAAACCCTTATCAAGTGCTTCAAATTAACAGAGATGTAATGGAGTCAGCAGCAAAACCCAGACAACCAAGGATTCCTCCGATATTTGTGAAAAATATAAAGGATTTTCAGATGTGCACCCAACTAAACAAAATCTGTTTCGGCAGTTATTCAAGTATCAACAGGTCCAATAACACTAAAATAATAGCAGATACTACAGAATCGTAACGAAAAATGGTGAAATATTTATTAGAAACAATGCCTTACCAGCTGAAGCAGAAGAGAGCATTATGAATGGTGATAAGACATTTGCGCTCCTTAACCCCACCTGAAGTGATAAAGGAGGAACTAATGGCGCTTGGTTTCAATGTACTTCAGTAACCAATGCTTTGAAGGAGAATAAGGAGTAATTAGGGTTGAGAAATAAACTACCTTTGTTTTTCGTTGACCTGGCTATGGGAAATTCGGTTGTGGTTTTTCAAAGTGAATTGTCAAGAGAATAGATGGAGGATAGGTAGGCGTTAAAGGATTGTGATCTGAATGTGTCTAATTCCAGTTTTATTTTTTTACAGTAATAATCAATGTACAAAAATGAAAAAATCTAAAAAGGCAATTGGAAAATATTTAATCTTTTTAAAGAATCAAGCATTTCCAAAAGATGTTCTGGATGTACCATAAAGCCATTTCTCTTTATAGTTAAATTTAATAGTTTGTGCAGTTCTAAATTGTGAAAGCTAAAATATTCTGGAACAAAATGTCTAAATCAGCTAAAAACTCTAAAATGTACTTATTTTGTAAATTATTTTAATATTAAGAAAATATTAATGTAAACCAGTAAAAACTCACCAAGAGACAGATAGTCGATGTTAGTTTATAGTTGGAAAACTCTAACACAACTTTGGGTCTCTGAAATTCAGGCGAAAAATAACTAAGATAAAGGTTCTTCAGCTGTGTTACCTCACCTGTCTTTCATTATGCGGTTGGGTGCCATGGAATGATATGATCTCGTGTTTGTTTTCTTTTCTGCCTAATCAAGGCTAAAATGGCAAAACGTGGATGGGTTATTTTATTTTTTACCTGCATTTTAGAGACACAAAGATGTGTGGTTGGTATTTGTAATTATAAACTAACTACCTAATTAAAAATAGAATATTCAGGAAGCGAAAAATATATGAAATTGAACTTTTCTTATTTAGAAATATTTATAACATTTACAGGGGGAAAACACCAGATTATAGAAGGTGAAATTCGAATAACAACAATCCTATATTTTATACTACATTTTTAAAATTTTATTTATTGACATTTACAACTGTATAAAGATAAAAATATAACTAGTAAATAAACCATATTTTTCTAGTGATAATTGAAGTAAACAAGATATTATTCTTTAACATTCATTTAAATTTGTTGTAAATGAATCGAGTTATTAAATCAAAAGCACATTTCGGTTGATCCATCGGGACGATGTGTCCTGCATCTCTAACCAGAACTTCTGTTAACGTTTTGGCCTTCTTGTAGAACCCAGCCAGTTCGCCATCTGCCTTCCAATCCTTCCTTGGTGCAGTTCTGTAGTCCTCAGAGCCGGTCCAATTGAGTTTGGGTAAGAAGTTCGCTGTCAGTGGATATGCCACGGATATATCCAATTGGCCGTTATAAAACATTACTCTGTAATGATCTAATAATACTTCGACCCACGGTTTAACTGATCGCATGATGTCATTACGAAGAAACTTTTTAACTTTAGATTCGTTATGGTATATGCGGCTTCCGACATGTATGCTTTTCCTCACTACGTCTGTCTGCAGATATACAATAAATTCCCTTGGAATAAAGAAACCGATTTGAACATAGTTATATGCGTTTATATCAGGACTAAGTGAACCAAAAATATCTAAATATGTTCCTAAAGCCGCACTATACCGTTGTAGTTTGATATGTTCTACTGTTTTAGCTTCTTTTTGTTTAAACATGTCTCTGGTGTTAGAATCAACTAATCCAAGCTGAAAGAGAAAATCTGAATAGACCATCATGTTCTCCGGATCAGTAAATCCGTTACCAATTGCTAAACCTTTCAGGTTAATATTATGTTTGTTTATTTTGTTGTTGTTGTGGATCGTATAACCAATTGCGGGGACAAACTTTCCAGCGTAGGACTCACCACTTATGTAGAATTCATTCTTTTGTAAATACGGAAACAACTGAAAGAACTGTAATAAAGAAGAATATCGCATATCCAGCATCCTTCTCAGTGAAGCTGAATCCTGTCCCGACTGGGTTATCGATATACATTACGTTGAACAATCGAGACCAGGAGTATTGGCGTTCTTTCAAGGTTAGGTTTTTATCTACGAAGAATGGACCATTTTCACAGAAGAGTCCGAAGAGAGAAGAGCCTCCAGGTCCTCCTTGGAGCCAAAGGACTACTGGCGCGTTCTTCAGGTCCGCCTCAGAAGGAAAGTACCAGAAGAAAAGATTGGAGTTGAAGTTCTTGTTGACGGTGAGATAGCCACTGTAGCTGGTGACGTTGGTACCAGGCAGTTTTACCTTCCCTGCCTCCTGTCCTGCTTGGATCCTACCTCCTTCGATGTAAGGCGTCAGGAAAAGCGGTTTTCCTGCGTTTCCATTGAATGGGACGGATGGAATCTTCGGGTATGGATTAAGAAGAACATAAGAAACATAACCACCAAAGCTACAGAAAAAAAATAATAATATTAAACGATCCATTTCGATGGGGATACTGTAATGACCACGTAGACATCCATCCCTTATATACTTCAGTATAAGAGCTCCTTGCCTGTACATTATGTTATTGTATTATATTAAGAGGTTTGTATTAATTAAATTGGATTTCGTAATATGTGATTCATGTAAAATGTTTGGTGTTCGATTATTCATCATCATTAAAGAATGATAAGATGACTGATTGTAATGAGAATATCACAATAGAGGCTGAGTAAAAATCCTATATTGTTTACAACTTTTTATATATGAATGTAAAATATTTTCAGTAGAAAAACAAACACAAACCAAAGAAACAAGCGTAAGCCTTAAAAAAAATTGAGTACAGTTTTAAATAAAAAAATTAGAGCAACATAGCCTAGATAATTGTAACTGAATTTTTAACCTTCTTGTTTGTTTCGATGTCTAGGCGCAAAACATCTAGGTCATAAGCGCCCGATCAACTAAATAACACCACTTAATACTGTTTGGATGGTTGGTACAAAAAAAAAAGGATAAAAAAAAAATAAAGAAATGGATTGATAGAATAAAATAAATAAATAAGGATAATAATAGACATTTATGGATAATAAGATAGGAAAGATAAATAAGTAAACTTAAAAAAAATAGCAGTAAAATCAATAAATGAATTGAAATTAATAAACAGATGAACTTGAAATTAAATCAAATCAACAAATGGAACAAATGAAAAAAAAATATAAATAAAAATAATAATATTAAATCTGCAAAGGATCATTAATTATAAGCTTGTCATATATATTTTTTAAGTCTTTCACTACCCAGGTTCTTGATAACTTTGGTAACGATTTCTTCTTGATTTCCCAGGGATGCTGACATATTCTGGAGTATTCCGAGATCATTTAATCTGGCGGTGTAAAAAGGGCACTCTTCCAAAATATGTTTTATAGTTAATGAATGGTCACACTTTTGACATATGGGGATAAGATGTTTTGTTATGAGATGGAGGTGTGTCAGTCTAGTATGTCCGCTGCTCAGGACTCGCGTGAGGACGACCTCTTCCCTGGTGATTTTTCAATTAGATAAGTGGTGTAAGTGATCACCATAGCATACGGCAACTTTATTATACAATGGTATAATTCTATTCATGGTATTGAACCAAATTCAATGCTCTCTTGATCTTACCCATCATAATAAGCATTATAATTTACTTTCCACTATGTATGAAACTTAACCAAGCATAAGAAAATTTCGTACCAAATCTTCAGGTCCAGATCAGGCTTATATAAAAAAATCTGGTACGCACAACACATAACTTTCAGTTACCGCTCAACTTTGAATAGAAATTATTTTCGAACCATGTTGGGCTATTATATATACATATAAAATTTTTGAATTGCATTTTTAATCGAGCTAAAGCTAAAAGCTAAACGTGGATTGTTGAATTCAACGATCTAATGGAAATTTTATGAACCCAATTAAAGGAAATGAAAATGCGTACTTCGGATGTAGTGACTCAAGTTTACAGCATTGACAAAACACATGATATTTCAAAAGATGAAAATGAAATATGTAAAACAAAACAAAGGTTAAGATTTTACTCATCATTTTTTTAAGACAAACAATCTGGTGAGCACAACACACAACATTCACTTACCGCTCAACTTTGAATAGAAATTATTTTCTGGCCATTTTGGGCTATTATAAAATTTTTGAATTGCATTTTAATCGATCTAAAGCTAAAAGCTTACAGCTAAAAAATCATAAATACCATTAAAATAACAAAAGTCCTATTTATTATATCACCAGTTGATTATGGGTTGTACGATCCGTTGATTATGGATTGTACGACTATTAGTTATTAAACAGTTATTTTCCATTGTAAAGTTTGCTAAAACGGAATTAATAGATTTGAGACTGTCTGTCATAGACAGGCCAAAAGTTGTCACAGTAATTGGAAGTGATTACTTTTGGAATATCACAAAGGGAAAATTCATCAAATTATTTACTAATTTAATTTTCTAAAAAGTTGCACGATGATTTTCCGGAATAAACTGACGATAGACATCTAATTATTTAAATATAACATCAGATCTAGAGTTATTCAAGAACTCTAACAAAATACAGTAAATATACTTAAGGTTATAAATATATCCATGAAATGTTTTTATATTTCACTTCTTTCAGACAAGTACAATGAAATAGTATCTTAAACAGTGTCATTGCCTTGATTCCGTGGATTTTAAATACTTTTTCAAACTAAAAAAAAAATGTTAAAAGTTTACATTTAGTAAGAAAATTTCATTTAATTTCCTTGAAAACACGTGATTTACGTTAAATAATGTTAATTTTTAGAAATTATTATTTATATTTTTTTCGCCACACTCCGTCACCTTCTACAATTTTCTATATTATATATTGTTTTTTTTCAATTCCTTGCTTTCCAACGAAATATTATACATATATGACTATTATTTCCGGCCAAGATATATATATATATTTCTTTCTCCTATATTCAATAAACAAAAATTCTTTCAAAAGTTATATTTAGCTTTTATTCATTACTCCTAACAATGAGACATAGTTATTATTTATAATAAACCAAATTAAAGGTACTTAAGAGGAAGACACGATAATTTTGGGATTTCACAAATGGAAAATTCATCAAATTATTCACTAATTTAATTTTCTAAAAGGTTACATGATGATTTTTCGGAATAAACGGGCGATAGATGCCTAATTATTTACCCCAAACCCGATGCTCGGTTTTGTGCAAATAGTGTTATTGTTAATGCGATCTTACCTCACTATAACCAAGTAACAGAATGTCGTAATATTCAATAAATAAATAATTATTAAATATATTGTTGGATTAAATATTATTTTACAAGAGTAACCATTGTCGGTTCCACTAAGTGCATTTTTTATATAGGTTATCATTCAAATATGTTTTGGTGAATTTCGACCTTATTTATCAATACAAAAGTGCTGTGTGAAAATGACACAGAATATTTTATTAATCACTTATAGTTACAATAAGTTCACAATTTTCATTGACGCGATTACAATAAAATATTGTCTGCTTCGTTTGATTGTGACTAATTTTTTTCAAATATAATAAATAATTTTAAAAATTGACTGTTAGTTTGGTAATTTCGTTTCATTCCCATGGAAAATTCGAATATATATTTTGTTTGTTACTTTCCATTATCTTGTACGACTTTGTATGTCAGATATTGTTTTTTTCTATAATTACCAGCTCCCCAAAAATATATTATACTTATACATTCTCACTATTATGTGCTGAAATTCATTTTAAACCTAAAAAAATTTTTTTGCTTTTTTCTCCTTTAGTCAATTATCAAATTCTTTCAAATTTTATATTTTACCTTTTTTATTACTATAAAAAATGTGAGACGGTTAATTATTATAAATAAACCAGATAAAGATAATTTAGAGCAAGGGACTTTGGACATTGAGCATTTATACCCTGTTAGGCGACATCAATGAGGATAAAACCTAAATGATATTAAAGACCATTTAATTGTCCATTGATATACCGAGTTTAATCAAAATCGTTAAAGCCTTTTTTGAGAAAATTGTAAAAATGTGTCAAATAAGTTAAATAAAGTGGCAGTACCAGTTTGCCGATTTTCTGGAAAAATTGGCTGTAACATTGCAGGCATATACCTATCTTAAATACGTAATTTAAATTTCGTTCGACTTTTCGTTTTAGAGATAGACTGTCCACATACACACAAACCATTTTCTGGGCTTCGTTATACTCTAGGGAACTAAAAATGTATATTTCCGTTGAATATTCAGATTCGAAATTTTTCATGCAATACTTTTCATTTCTAAGTATTTCATACATAAGTAAATGAAAGTAAAGAAGTCTGCCAAGTAATTCAGTATAGCTTCCTTAACATTTTATTTGGTTTATTGGAAAATATTTAGGCATACACTTCACAAAGGCCATAATTTTATTTAAAACTGAATTGAATAATTGAATAAAAACACAATTATAGGCAGGTGTATAGCCTTGTCTACTCTAGAAATGCTGAGTAAGATTTCAGTGGATAAATATCAGGTGTACGGTGCACGTGGATTGTTGAATTCAGCGATCTAATGGAAATGACGTTTTATGAACTCAATTAAAGGAAATTTAAATGCGTACTTCGGATGGAGTGACTCAAGTTTACAGCATTGACAAAACACATGATATTTCAAAAGATGAAACATGTGTAAAACAAAACAAAGGTTAAGATTTTACTCTTCTTTTTTTGTGTGTGTGTTTTGAAGAAGAAAAATGATAGTAACTTTTCTTTAAACTCGGTGTTTATAGTGTGCAGTGTTAAAAGTCCCACAGAAGAAACAGCACCTCGTGTGGATCTTATATCAGCCAGATAAGCACACATATTTTTATTTTCACTTACATATATATGAAATATATAGTAATGGACAGTATTGCGTAACTCTCTTTTATTGACAGTAACTATAAAAAATGGCTAAATATGAAGTTTGAAAGAAAATGATAATTAGAAACTGGAGAAGAAAAGAAAAATGATTTTCCAGGTTGAAAATAAATTTCCGGAAATGCTAGTCAGAAGGTATACGTATAATATATTGTTTGAAAGCGGAGAATTTTAGAAAAAAACTATATATCTGATATAGAAAGTAATGGAGAGTGACAAAAAATAATAATAACTTCAGAAAACTAACATTGTTTAACGTAAATAACATATTTCCAAAGAAATTAAATGAAATTTTCTTACTAAATATAAACGTTTAAATTTTTTTCTTTTTCTAAGTTTAAAAAAAATAATATTTAAAATCTACCGATTCAAGCAAGTGGCATTGTTTACAACACTGTCTCATTGTACTTGTGTGAAAGAAGAAGTGAAATATAAAAATATTTCATGGATACTTTTATAACCTTAAATATATTTACTATAGTTTAAAAATCTAGATCTGATATTAATTTAAATATCTAGGCATATATGGTCCGTTTGTTCTGAAAAATCATCAAGTAAACTTTTAGAAAATTACATTAGTAAATAATTTGATTAATTTTTCATTTGTGAAATCACAACATTATCCACTTACAATTAGTATAACAACTTTTGACTTATAGGCAATGAAAGTCTCGTAATTTCATTTTAGTAAACTTTACAATAGAAATAACAGTTTCATAACTAACATTCCTACAATCATTTATAGGGCTAATATTCAGATATACTCTCTCTAGGTAGATATAAGCCTTTCGGTTGTCAGAATGACTAACTCCAATTTCAACATTCTTTATTATTTATTTTAGTGATGTTTCTAGTAGCAAAATTTATACCTTAATTCACAATTCTATATTCCAACGCTGCAATCACCTACTCCGGAATCAACTTACTCACTGTCTGTATATATAATGTGACATCTTCATCGTTCGACGCAGAAAGACTTGTTTCGGGATAAATTTGCCGTTCAGCATTGTCTCAGCCCCAAGCATATTTTAGAAAGCTATGGATGTTTTACCCACAGGATTGGAACGTACATCAGTGATGATCGTTGAAAAGTAATTTGTGTTAAAAACCTGTCTTATTAATTTTATTGTAAATAAATTATATAAAAAAATCTGGTGCGGGCAACACACAACTTTCACTTATCGCTCTCTTGAAAACGGAGAAAGAGAGATTTACATTGTATGTCATAGACAGGTCAAAAGTTGTCACACTAATGTAAGTGGATACTGTTGGAATATCACTTAAGGGAATTTCATCAAACTATTCACTAATTTAGTTTTCTAAAAAGTAACTTGATGATTTTTTGTAATAAACGGACGATTGATACCTAAATATTTAAATATAATATCAGACCATGATCATATAATATTAGATTTTGAATAACAGAATCTAGTAAAAAATAAAATACTAATAAATTACAAAATTAGGCTAAGAAAAATAATAATAAATAACAAGATAACAAAAAAAGTACAGCGTAAAAATAATAAGAAAACAAGTTGTTCAATGCATTAGGTTTCTTGGCCTGCGCCTCAGCAGTCTTCTGGGTTGATTATATGGATTTGTGGCAGAAGATAGAGCCTGAGTAAGTGGATTTGAATTAAGTGTCAGCCTGTCATGAAAATTATTATAATGGTCTGTAGCAGTTGTTGTGATAAGAGGAATGTCAAGGTCAGTGTGTAGCGTAAGATCAGAAACATAAAAGGGAGCGTCTAAGAAAAACAACAAGAGTCTGTACCAATTTTACCCAACCATACTATATTTAAGAGAACATAACAACAATAAATTCGTGTTAATGGAACAAAAAGCTATGTGACCCTTCATAAACGAACCTGCACAATCATTTTCCGATAAGTTATTTTTGAAGCGAGTTTCTATTCTTCCAACTCTGTCTAGATACGATTTTACAACACACCGTAAATCAAAGGTGTTGACTGGAAATCCGTAATTTGGCATGGCTCTTCTTCCGTTGAAAACAGTGTAGCCCCATATACGAGGTTATGTTTTCCTTGGAATTTCAGCTTTTTGTTCCATTAACACGAATTTATTGTTGTTATGTTCTCTTAAATATAGTATGGTTGGGTAAAATTGGTACAGACTCTTGTTGTTTTTCTTTATTGTTTCTTATGGGAATAACGAAAACCCAAGCAGTTTTCGTTCCCTGACTGCTATCTGACTAGCTTTCTTTATCATCTGGAGTCGCCCAGGGATCAAGCTTATCTCCTCTCCTTTTCAGTTTCTACATTAACGACCTACGTGATTCAATTCTCTATTGTTCCCATCACCTTTATGCAGACGATTCTCAAATCTACCTATCCTTTTCTCCCCCTGAATGGTTGGTACCATTTTCCAAGATTCAAGAAGACCTAGATCGAATCGGTGCCTGGGCAAATGTAAACATATAAAGGTTAAATGCTGCCAAAACTAAGGCTATTGTAAATGGTTCCGATCCCCTTCTTATATCCTAAACCGACTATCCCATACTAAACATTAATGACCAGCCGATCTCCTACTCCTCTGTTAAAAATGTAGGATTTTTCATTGATCAAACTTTCCTGGAATCACCATATTTCTCACATCTCTCGATGAGCAATTTATACCCTCAAACTATACCACCACCTCCGCCATCTCCTACCTAAACATACGCGTAGACTCCTAGTTTCTTCTTTCATCTACCCCCACTTTGACTACAGCTGTGTGGTGTATGATTTCCTTTCGGTGGAGCTCCGTAACAGACTAAAAAGACTTATGAACAGCTGCGTAAGATTTGCAATTGGTACCCCGAGATACTCCCATGTCTCTCACCACTAAACTGAGTTAAAGTTCATCCCTTCCATTCGAAGACAATATTTCTTAGAAGTATGTTCCTCTATCAAATCATCAACAATCATTGTCCTTCTTACGCCTACAACCTTTTCCGATTCAAATCCTCAGTCCGTTCCCTTTCCACAAGATCTCGACCTTCCGACCTTTAGATCCCTTCTCACAAATCTGCATCATTCCAAAACTCCTTTATTGCTCGCTTTGTCAATTTCTGGAATTCCCTTTCTACCAAACTTCGACATTCCCCCTCCCTATCTACATTAAAACTGTCCCAAAAACAGTCAGATACCCACTAACCTTTTATGTAAAATTACATATTATTCATAATGATGTATTTGCATATAATTTTTTTATTTAAAAATACAGAGTTTATTTCTAAGAAGAATGTAGTGTTTTTTTTTTTTCCTTTTTTCTAAAAGTGTATATTCGTTTTTAACTGTTTTCTATACTTATTTCTCTTTCTTTTTAATTTTTGTATTTGTTTTTATCTAGGTCAGATATAATATTTTAATTTTGTACTTTTTCGTTATTCTAAAGGGACTTTGTACCAGAGTAAAATTATTTTCTATTCTATTCTAATTAATGAGCCTATACAATACATTGGTACAAAATCAAGTTTCCTGCCGTTTCTAATGGAGATAACGCACTGTCCCAATTTTACCCCAATCAATGGGGTAACATTAGGACAACTTTGAATTTTTTTTAGTGAAATATTCTTGTTTCTTGAGATATTGTTCTGCAACATTTTGTAAGTGGAATAGCGACTTTAAATATTAATAATTTTTTCAACATTTTAACTTTGAAAATAAAGATAGAGGCAGCTTAAAACTTTGAAAAGTGTCCCGAAGTTACCTCATCCTACGTTCTTAACTTTTCTCAGCATATATGATTTTATATATATATATATATGATTATCATAAATTTAAACCCACGTTGCTCCTTCGGTGGGCACAAATTCTTTAATTTCACCATTGTACTTACACTCCAGCTTTAAGGTAAGTTACACTTAAGCTTTCGAGTTATTCTTAAATTATGAATTCATCATAACGCCTAGGTTCGTTGACTTGGCACATCACTGTTTATGGTTTGAAACCCATCACAGTAAAATTCACTTTTATTTCAATCCTAGTACAAAATTGAGAATCAAAATTACATTTCGTACATTCTACGTGATATTTCCTTTCTTTTGGCAGCTCATTCATCAAAATTCATTACGATATTGGGAAATAACATATATGATATACGAATATAAGTTTTATAATATAAAAACCTTATTATTATTAAATTAAAATTGAAGGTTTATTCTAATAAATGTTTAATCCTTTTGTAATACTTATATATTTTAATGTTTTATTGTCGTTTTTCAGAGGTTTTAATATTTTTTTTAAATATTGGTTTATTATTTTCAATAATGAAACATTGTGATCGACCAAAAAATTCAAAAACATAACCCCCTCTCAAAATTTGAGATTTCACGTTTCAAGACGCGTAGAATTCGAAAAACGAATAAAAATTTTTTTGTCCGTCAGCCGTCCGCCGTCCGCGCATTTTCTCCGAAACAACTGGACCGATTTTTTTTCAAATTTTGATATAAAATCAGAGGTCACCCGAAGATGATCCTCCTTCATCGGCATTATTATCCGCCTTTAACTTTCAAAATGGCGGCCGAAAAACTTGCGTTGCTATAGACTGTAGCTCCTAAACGAATGTACAGATTTCAATGAAACTTCGCTAAAGTCATTTTCTCGACGCCCTTTAAATTTATCTATATAACATACTTAAACGAAAAGAAGCTGGAAAAAAAGTTACAAATTTAAATTTAAATTCCGAATAACTCGAAAAGTTTTTACTTTTTTGTTGATATATAACAATTATTATAGTTTTTTAAAAGTTTACGAAATTTCCTAAAAAAAACAAAAAAAAAATCGTTAAAATCGGACAATTAGGCGCAAAGATATGGTTTTCGGTTTTTGTTAATATGTTCTACTCCAAATGTGATATCCTTGATTTGGTTTTTAAATCTTAAATGTGTTATTGAACTAATGCTATTTTTTTTTAGCATATTACTAATGATTAAAGGAAAACAGTTTAGTCCAATAATTGGAATCACCTTTTGTTTTGTTTTCTTTGTAACTGGGAAGGTAACGTTACTTTAGATGTATAATCGTTTGGAGATAATAAGCCATTGTGAAATAATTTGCAGCGTTTTTAATTTATCTTACACAACGTAATTTTGTATTCACTTCTTAAAATTTATTTATTTGCAGTCCCATATATTTTGTTTTTATAATAGTTTTTATAATTTTTTTGTTATTTTATTTTTTTCTTAAAATAGAATAAAAATGGTTTATTTTTATTTACGTTTCTCACTGTGACTGCAGACCACAACGTCAAAGAAATAATTAACTACAGATAAAGTCAATAGTTTGTCCGATTTTACAGGAATATCGAATCAAATACTTTAAGAAAGGGGTCATAAACCGCAATGAACTTATAAACATACTCATTGGAAAAGATTGGAGCAATTTTCATATGTATCATATATACGCTTATAAATATAGGATGTTTTTGATTCAGCAATACAACACATCACATTCTTTAGCTATATGTAAACAAAAGCAAGTATAAGATTAAGGTTATGCAACAAAAATTATTTATTTCCCATTATTTGACAAATTAAAGTTTATTTAGATTATATATATCAGGTAGTTTTAAGTGGTTTTATATTGTTTCAAATAACAAAGGACTGTTTAATGTTTCCAAAGTTGATTGTTTTTATTTATTTTATTATTATTATTTCTTTTAATTGTATGTATTCTTAGGGTAACTCCAGGCAGACTAGACCATTGCCAAAAAAAAAGTATTGTTATTAAAAAAAAAAAAGGATATATAAAATAAATATGAAATAAAGCTAAAGCTTTCTTTCTTTCTATCTATCCATCTATCTGTCTATATGATATATGAATATAGGTTTTATAATATAAAAACTTAATTATTATTAAATTAAATTTGGAGGTTCATTCTAATAAATGTTTAATCCTTTTGTCATACTTATATATTTTAATGTTTTATTGTAAAGAAGGACGATTGGGGTGATCAGTCAAAATAAATAAATATTATTATTTATTTTTACTATTTTTATTTTGACTGGTCATCCCAACCATCCTTCTCTTTAATTATTCTCTACAGTTAACCATCAATCATCTACAATCAAGTTAATCTTTTATTGTAGTTTTTCAGAGGTTTTATCAATTTTTTAAAAAAATAGTTAATTAAACAACGTGATTTTTTATTCACTTCTTAGAATTTATTTATTCACTGTAGCATATAATTTATTTTTATATTTTTTTGTAATAGTTCTTAATATTTTTTTGTTATCTTACTTTTTTTTCTTAAAATAGAATAAAAATAGTTTATTCTTATTTACGTTTCTCACTGTGACTGCACACCACAACGTCTAAGAAATAATTAACTGCAGATAAAGTCAACTATTTCTTCACCATTGGAAGAGGTATATTCAGGGAAAAAAACATGTAATTATATCTAACTTTTATTGTTAAATTTACATTGAACTAGTTATAATATTTACGTGAAAAAAACTCTATAATTTATAAGATAAAACTCAATAAACAACAATACATTGGAACAAGTGCTAATTAAGGTATATATTGTTATAACTGATTGTTAAGGTTTGGAAAAGATTTAAAGAAGAACTGGTAGTGACATGTTTATCTGATCCATCGGTGAGATCCTAACAAATTCCTCACACACATACACACAGAGGTAATTCCATCGATGGATGACTCTAAGACTTCTGAAAGAGTTATGAAATGTAATAGAAGGAAAAGTACAGCATAGAGAGGAATAGACAGTAAGAGAGGCTTACAACCGATGCATTTGATGTAACGAATTGATTGTGAACGAATCGGGTTATTAGATCAAAAGCCCACTTCGGTTGATCCATAGGAACCATGTGCCCTGCATTCCTCACCAGAACTTCAGTCAACCCTTTGGATATCTTGTAGAACCCAGCCAGTTCGCCTTCTACCTTCCATTCCTTCCTAGGTGCAGTTCTGTACTCCTCAGAGCCGGTCCAATTCAGTTTGGGTAAAAAGTTCGCTGTCAGTGGATATGCCACGGATATATCCAACTGGCCGTTATAAAACATTACTCTGTAATGATCTAATAATACTTCGACCCACGGCTTGACTGATCGCATGATGTCATGACTAAGAAACTTTTTAACTTTAGAATCGTTATGGTATATGCGGCTTCCGACATGTATGCTTTTCCTCACTACGCCTGTCTGCAGATATACTAAAAATTCTCTTGGAATAAAGGAACCGATTTGAACATAGTTATATGCGTTTATACCAGGGCTAAGTGAACCAAAAATTTCTAAATATGTGCCTAAAGCCTCACTATACCGTTGTTGTTTGATATGTTCTACTGTTTTAGCTTCTTTTTGTTTAAACATGTCTCTGGTATTAGAATCAACTAATCCAAGCTGAAAGAGAAAATCTGAATAGACCATCATATTCTCTGGATCAGTAAACCCATTACCAATTGCTAAACCTTTCAGGTTAATATTTTGTTTGTTTATTTTGTTGTTGTTGTGGATCGTATAACCGATTGCGGGGACAAACTTTCCAGCGTAGGACTCACCACTTATGTAGAATTCGTTCTTTTGTAAATGCGGAAACAACTGAAAGAACTGTAACAAAGCAGAATAAAGATCATTCCCTACCTTGACTTGGTCAGTCGCATACCCAGCATCATTATCAGTGAAGCTGAATCCAGTCCCGACCGGGTTATCGATATAGATTACGTTGAACAATCGAGACCAGGAGTATTGCCGTTCTTTCAAGGTTATGTTTTTATCGACGAAGAATGGACCATTTTCACAGAAGAGTCCGAAGAGAGAAGAGCCTCCGGGTCCTCCCTGTAACCAAAGGACTACTGGTGCGTTCTTGGGGTCTTTTTCAGATGGGAAGAACCAGAAGAAGAGATTTGAATTGAAGGTCTTATTGACGGTGAGGTAGCCACTGTAGCTGATGACGTTGGTGCCCGGCAGTTTTACCTCTGCGGCCGCCTGTCCTTCTTGTATCTTACCTCCTTCGATGTAGGGAGTCAGGAAGAGTGGTTCTCCTGCGTCTCCATTGAATGGCGTAGATCTAATTTCTGGGTATGGATTGAGAAGAGCATAAGAAACATAGCCACTAATACTACAGAGAAAAGTTAATAAGACTGACCACCGATTCATTTCGTAGGCTATACTGAACTGAGCACTTAGACATCGATCCGTGATATACGTAATAATAAATGCTCTTTCCTTGTGCAATATCGTATTTTCGTTTATTTAAACAATTAATTTGATGTAGTTATCTTTCGTTAGATTTGATTCTCGTAAAACGTTTATAAGATAAGATAAATTTGTGCCTTCCAAATTGGCCATAACACTCATCCTGATGATTCGAGGTCCTTATACCTAGAAGCTACGATTCGTATTGAACCATCACACTTTAACCTGCACAATATTGAAATTGTTTGATTAAGATTTCTCATTTATAAATCAGTGATTGTTTTATTTAAGCAGGAAGCTAGAATATTTTTTTATCTGAGATTCAATTATTTACATCCCCTTCTCATGTTTTATGCATGTAGAAAATTTCAGCCAGAATGTGACAATACTTATATGGGCCCAACTAGAAACTATATAACCTGCTCATTTGTTGCCTGCATAGCTTTTTTATTTCAACAACGCCCAGTTCCTTTAATGAAGAGTACAGCTCAATGTTTATTCGCCATTGTGTGTTGATAAAAGTATGAAATTAATAATATATATTTTTATACTTCAAAAACATATGCAAGAATACTAGAAAATAAGTTTTAAGGAACTTTCGAGTCCTTGTTAATGGAGGGACAGTATGGCTTCAGACCCAAAGAAAAGCTCAATAGGAAATGAAAAAAATTAAATTTGGCTACAGAACCAACCAGTTCACTATGCCGACCTACCCTATGCGGATGACCTGGTAGTTTTTGGCATCAATGAAACCTGCGGGTTCTGAGGTATTAACTAAGAGAAATTAATATGGAGATAAATGTGTCAAAGAATTAAATTAAGCATGTCGGAAGAAGAACCTACTAGGAGAATCTTGTCATTAGACTGTACGGAACCCCGATGGAACAGGTAAGCGATTTCAAATACCTAGGGGCCTACATGTTCGAGAATGGCTGGGTGGATAAGTAAGAGGAAGGAAGAAAGAGAGATAACTGTAATGGACAACGAAATGACTATGGTCTGGCAATCATGAATAATTAAATGACGATTAAAAATAAATTAATTCACAAAATTGTCCAAATTTCATATTAAAATAAAGAAAAGACACTGTAGTAAATATATGACCTTGAAGTAGAAATATTAATTTAAAGATAAATACATACAGGTGAGTTCACGTATTTGTACAAATAAGCAATATGGCACATATATACAAGACATCAGTATAATGAGCTGACATCTCTAAAGTACAAGATAACTTTATTTTTACATATATTCGGAAGATTGATTACTGAGGAGATGGAAAAATAAACAGTGTTTAAATGAGGTTAAAGATGAGGATTTTTGTAAAGAGGTTGGTAAAGAATTCCAACACGAGGTAGCACGTATGACGAAATATTTTTTAAAGAAAACAGTTCTATGAGAAGAAATAAAAAGATTTGAGGGCCGGGATTTCGTGTTGAACGAATGAACAACAAAGGAACAAGAGTGAAGAAGGTAAGAAGATTTTTGTTTGTAAAGGTTCGGAAAAGGAATACACCTAGGAAATATTGCCGTCGGAAAACTGGATAGAGCAACTTCAGCTCAGCATAGCAACTGGAGACGTGGGAGCGCCTAGGGACGCCAAGAATAAATCTGATGAAGCAATTCATTAGCCTCTTTATTCTGATCTCAAGCCCACCAGACAGTCCACCGTAAGGCAGCCATAATCTTAGTGAGGGAAAATGAGAGAGGAAACTAGGAGCTGACAGATTTTAAGGGACATAGAGTAACGGAATCTCAGGAATTTGAGGGTAGCAATGGACTTTCGGATAGTTTGAGAAATGTGATTATTGACAGATGTTGATCAAACATTACCCAAGATTTCTTACGAAAGTTTGGAAACGTATGGGTATCCCATTGAGATAAAGTAGAGGATAATAAGGAATGAAGTTAATATGATGCTTGAATCTAATGAGAATGGCTTTGGTCTTCTCAACATTCAATTTCAAATCATTGCTCGCTGACCAGGTGTTAATACTATCAATATCTTCTTGTAGCCTTTGGATCGCCTCAAGCATCTCATTAGGATGGAAGGAAAGGTAGATTTCGAGATCGTCCGCATATAAATGGTGTTGAAATGGGATGTACCGTCATTTTTATTATGATATGGTTCATATGATTGGGTATTTGAATGAACAAGTGGACTGTATTTAATGAAGTATAATTACATTTAAACATTGAATATAGATGGGGGTTTGGCTTGTAAATGTTCTACGATCGTTTACTTGATGTGGCTGGATGCTGAGGTACGGTGGTTGGCCGGCTGCTCCACTTCTCACCTCCATGTGTCCGGTAGGTCTCAGTGTTCTACTCCATGCCTCTTCCCATGGTAGAACAGCAAGAAATGTGGTCTTGAAGAGGATAGAGTACCTTGTCTACTTCGTGTGGGTTTCAGTCGCCCATTTTTCTCCACTACTATTACTAGGTTTTGTGCAGACTGCGCCACCGTCGTACAGTGTTACCTACCTGGCTTCATGTACCCCATGAAGGGGGAGGGATAACCTCAATTTAGGGTGATCAACCCTAAACAAACCGCCCACCTAAATTATACTTAATAATTTAAAATAAAGAAAAATACATCTGTATGGTACCTTGGTGAGCTTCAATCAAGCAAAAAGAGGAACAAATGTTCATTGAAGAAAATTAATGCATATTTGCTAAAATAAATTGATAAAGTGAATAGATACAAGGCATTTAACGTAAAGAAAGAATAAAAGATAGAAAAATATAAATGAATAAAATACGACTTCTTAACCAAGCAAAAAACAAACTAGAAAAGATCTAGAAGGGAGTTTACAATCTTCTGAGTGATCTTCCATCTCAGAGATAAATAATTAAAATTTGTTCAAAATTCTGTTTTAGGAATGTTTCTGAGATATTAATAACCTTTCCATAGAGAAACTTACTGAAAATAGTATGTATTACTTCCTATCACTGAATTTACCCTTTGTTTTTAGCAAATGGTTTGACTGATTGCAGATTACAACTCCTCAGCAAATGAATTTAGATGATTCAGTACTGTTTATTATCCAAATCTTAGGTTTTGTTGAAGTTTGGGAGAAAATATACTACAGAATTATTAATCCATAAAACTTATTAAGGAGTTGAGGTAGGTATTTAATTACTTGTATCTTGGTAAATTAAGGTTTGCTGTTTGGCGCCATATATAAAACGACAAACAAAGAAACTGTAGCACATGAGTTACTAATTAAATAGCTAAACAAAAGTTTGCACATACCGCCCACCCTGCAAAGACCATGGGAACAAAAAGGTATGTGGAATAATAAGTTGCTGTGGAACTTCCTAAGTGTTAGGAATTAAGAAATTTTAAGGGAAAAGCCCTTGAACCTTTATTGCGCAAAATACAGAGCTACCATAATAGAAATTAAAACTGAGGTGGAAGACCGGAGACTATGGACTATAGATCATGGATTGCAAAATGGTTTAGCAAAGATGTTGGTTCCAAAACTAAATATTTCACATTGCGTGAAATTGAAGAGTAAAGTGCTCTGATTATAATGAACTATAATGAACGCTCTGAAAGCGTCATAGGCACAAATGAAGTTTTCCAACAATTTGATTTCTTTGAAACAATTGGTTCTAACTAGGTTGGAAGTTTCTAACAATTTAATGAATAAGCTATATCTTAGGCAGGTTCTACTGAAGGAGATGTAGAACTTATATTGTAGAACTGCCGCAATCCGAGGATCATGTGTCCGCCATCTTGGTTATAACACAACAGTTCTGGGCGGATACATGAAGGAAACAAGATAACATCAGTATCTCCCATCCGAAGTAAATATATAATCTCCCTAAGAAGCTGTAGAGCTTGCTGCAGAGTAATGTATCTAGCTGGAGGTAAACTGTATTCATTTGAGTATTTCTCAAAGATGGATTGCGATTTTGCATTATTTCGCCGGTGTGAGTATCTTGAAGTAATGTAGTTCACTGTTTTATGACTTGACGCGGCTGGGCGATCATGTGTTTTCAATTGAGGCTTAGGGAGCCTAGGTTGTTTATCTTCAATGAAAGAAGATGACTCAACTGAAATGTCACTAAATGTATAAGGATCTGATGCTACTGAAGGAACTGTAATTTCCAACAGAACATCGTTGCTTTTGTTGAAATCTGACGCAGCTGGTCGATCAGATTTCTTGGAATGGGACTCATGGAGCCCGGCTTGTAAAGACTGGTCGACTAGTGACCTCGTGGAGGCACGATGTAGTCGACGCTCAGCGGGAGGCAGCGAAATGTCACTGGGTTCATCAGGATCTGAAGCGGCAGTGGCCCAGAGACCTTTTGTAAATAAGCATCTATTGGAGTTTTGGCAATGGCCAGATCCTCCACTCAAGCCCGAGTGTGTATGATTAGGTTAGTTCTTTTGTTTATATACATTTATTTTATTTTATTGTATTTATTTTTATTTTATTTTATTGTATTTATTATTGTTAAGTTTCTGTATTATTTATTTATTTATTTATTTTTTATTGTAAATAGAGTGTGAGTGTGCTTTCTCTGATCACTATTATAAATGTCCTTGATGTGACAGAATGTAATATTTCTAAATAAACAAATATATAAATATCAATATTATCTAATATTTAAATGTAATTTTCTTACATATATACAACAAAGCATAATTACAATTATTCATATTTGTATCCTCTCTATACTTCTAAATTAGTTTTACAATGTATAGTCTCTTATTTTTATATTTATATTTTACTTCCATGTACGTTTTACTTCCTTCATTTTTGTTTTTGTTCACATTGTACTCCTATCTATAATTTCTCAATTATATTTTAAATGTTTGTGTATATATTTATATTTTTTTATTTCATAGATATAGTATTTTCTCTTGTATCCCATCTATATCTTCAAATTTTAGATACTATAATTTTCTAGGTTTTTCCCCACTCCCTAACCAGGTCAGCAAATTTCCCCCAATACTTACCCTGTTTTTCCAGTTGTAAGTGAAATTCCTTGCTGAACACACCTGTAAGTCTCTATATTTATTCTTTTAGTTTAATTTACTTTTTTTTTCCTTCTTCTTTTTTCTTTTCTTTCTCCACATCTGTTTATGTCCATTATTTCCTTTTCCTTTTTCCTTTCCTTTCAATCTCTTCTGTAATTCTGTAGGAGTGTATTCACAATTGCATATATTATATCATATATTATACTACAATTGTTACCATCTATTTACTTCAGTTTAGAATCTTATTACTTAGATTGTTACCCTGATTATACAACTTATTGCTCTTAATATTTTAATGTACTTACTGTTTACAATTTTAATAAGTCCATTCTCATTGTTTATAATTTTTTAACTAAACATGTAAATTCCACAATTCTCTATATCTTTTTGTATCTTGTCCGTTCTAGCTCTGAAGATAACCTGCAAAGTTGGGTCGAAACATTGGCTTTTAATAAAATAGTTTTGCCACTATTTAGTCTATTTACGACCAACACCCCAGTCCGTCTGCTTCCTTAATAATATAACGGTCAACTATTAAGTATTCAATATTTCTTTAAATTAATTTATCTTCAAAATAATTTTCAAGGCATGAACTAATTGTGTATAAAAATTGTATTTGATTTGTTCTCTGTAAAAAGTCGAGTTGTGTGAAAATGTAAACTCCGTGTTTGTGTGTGTATCTATTTTCTATATTTTTTAAAATGTTTTATTTTACTGTTTTATCTTTTTTTTTTTTAAATGTTTTATCCTTCAACCATAAAATTACACTATTTCATTTGAAAACTACGTGAAGTAACTGAAATTTGCATTACTATCAGTAATTGCCAAGTAGTCCACCTTTTTGTAATAGTTTTATATAGAATATATTAAGATGATTTATTTTATTTTTACTTATATTTATTTATTGATTTATTTTTTATTCCTTTTATGTTTGTTATTCTATTTTTATATTTACTTTTCTTAGTTTACTCATTTATTTTTTATTTATTCATGTATTTATTTTTATTTTTTATTTCCCTGTTATATGTATGTGTGGTATGAATAAACACATTTAGCCCCGTTACTTATTGCTCTTCAATGTGGCAAATTGTACTTTTAAAAAAAAAGTTTTATGTAAAAGTAATGAACGTTTTAAAATTTGTTGGATTACAAACAAGTTTCATGTAAACAAAGTAAATTCCAATTACAGATTACTCTATTTTAAAAATTTTTACTATTTTGAATACACGTCAATTTTCTGGCGCTGGATGACGTTCCTGGATGTCGATGAGGCCATTCCACTGAATATAATATGTATAAAAATCATACCTGGTTAAAAGATTACGTTAATAAACATAAATGACTAAGGTCGTAAAAATATACAAATACACAAGGGATGATTACAATTATATTTCGTATAAAAAAGTAAAATAAAAAAAATAGCTGCAATTTTGTTGATGATGATGAATTCCTCATGTTTAAAACATTATAAACAATAATTTCGTTTCTATTGTTAACGGTACAATTGTACATTTTATTTTAATTGCGAGGATTGAGATCAATAACAATTATTATTATTATTTGACGATTATTCAAATTTATTGTAGACGAATCGAGATATCAAGTCGAAAGCCCATTTAGGCTGATCCTGAGGCACCATGTGTCCTGCATCTCTGACCAGAACTTCTGTTAACATTTTGGCCTTCTTGTAGAACCCAGCCAGTTCGCCATCTACCTTCCATTCCTTCCTTGGTGCAGTTCGGTAATATTCAGAACCAGTCCAATTAAGTTTCGGTAAGAAGTTCATCGTCAATGGGTAGGCGACGATTATGTCCACTTGGCCACTAAAGAACATTACCCTATAATGTTCTAATAATACTTCCACCCAGGGTTTGACCGATTGCATGAAATCATTGCTAAGATAAGCTTGCACTTTGGAACCGTCGTTGTATATACGACTACCGACGTGTATGCTTTTTCTTACGACATCTGTCTGAAGGTACACACTGTAGTCTCCCAGGGGGTCAAACGAACCACTTTGAAGATAGTTGTACACATTTATATTGTGGTTAATCGAAAATAGAATTCCTCCCCAAGTACCCATAGCCTCCTCGAACTGATTTTGCTTAATCAGTTCCACCGTTTTAGCTTCTTTTTGCCTAAGTGTTTCTCTGGTATTAGAATCCACTAATCCAAGCTGATAAAGATAATCTGAATAGACCATCATGTTCTCCGGATCAGTAAACCCATCACCAATAGCTAAACCTTTCAAGTTGATTTTCTGTTTGTTTACTTTGTTGTTATTGTGAATCGTGTAACCAATCGCGGGAATATACTTCCCAGCATAAGACTCGCCACTAACGAAAAATTCGTTCTTCTGCAAATCTGGGAACAGCTGGAAGAACTGTAGTAAAGCTGAGTAAAGATCTTTTCCTACCTTTACTTCGTCAGTTGCATATCCTGCATCATTCTCTGTGAAGCTGAATCCTGTTCCGACTGGATTGTCGATATAGATTACGTTGAACAATCGCGACCAGTAGTATTGGCGTTCTGATAAAGTTAGATTTTTGTCAATGGATAATGGACCATTTTCGCAGAAGAGTCCGAACAGAGAAGAACCTCCGGGTCCTCCTTGCAGCCAAAGGATTACCGGTGCATTCTTCGGGTCCACCTCAGAAGGGAAGTACCAGAAGAAGAGATTGGAATTGAAGGTCTTGTTGACTGTGAGGTAGCCAGTGTAGCTGGTGACGTTGGTACCTGGCAAAGTTACTTTTGCTGCCTCCTGTCCTTCTTGTATTTTACCTCCTTCAATGTAGGGAGTCAGGAAGAGCGGGTTTCCTACATCGCCATTGCTTGTTGTGGATAGAATCTTCGGGTACGGATTGAGAAGATTACAAGAAACATAGCCGCTAATGCTACAGACAAAAAATAATAAAACAAAGCGATTCATTTCATTGACTGATGGGAACTGTTAAAGCAGAACGTCCGTCACTCTATATATATTCAGTTGATAACTCGTTATCAACGCTGTATTTTTACATTTATCTCTTTCAGAAAAACCTTCTCCGACCGTCCTGAACTCAACACGTAACCGTTGATTCCTTGTATACTTACTAACAAGTGCTCTTTTGTTGTACAATATAGTGTATTTGTTTATATAGGCGGTTGAATTATCTAGTTTATCTTTTATGAGACATGAGATTCGATTTTTGTAAAAGGTTTGCCGATTGTTGTAATAATCAAATTGAGAGGAAGATAAGATAAATGGCTCTTCGAACTCTGATTTCTTTGTTAACGATTACGTCTTAGACTGCAATGCATATTGTCACTTTTAATTATAAACTTAATATATACCATGTCATGTAAAAGTCGAATTAAAATAATTAGGTTTCAGTGAACAGTTTTATTTTTTATTTTTACTTTAACTTACCTATATATGTAATATTTAGTAATGGAAAGTATTGCAATCGTGACAACTTAGGAATATGAGTTTTCAACGGAAGTAGACGTTTTGAGACCTCCTGAGTCCAAATAACCAAGTCCCGCAAAACGGTCTGTGTGTGTGTGTGTGTGTATCAGTCTAGCTCAAAAACGAAAAGTCATACGAAACTTAAATTTCGTACTTAAGGTTGTTATATAGTTCTGATGTGGTAGCAACGTTTTCGTTAAAATCGGCTAACCGGGAGTGTCACTTTATATCAACGGTGAAACAAATTTTTACAATTTTCTCAAAAACGGCTCTAACGATTTTGATTAAACTCGGTGTATCATTGTATAATTAAGTGGTCTATAATATCATATAGGTCTTATTTCCATTGATGTCAATTTACAGAGCTTAAATGTCCAATGTTTATTTTAATAACGTCCTCTAAAGTTAACTTCCTAAAAACTAAGTCTCTTTTGTTGACAGTAACTATAAAAAATGGCTAAATATGAAGTTTGAAATGATATGATAATTGGAAACTGGAGAAAAAAAAGAAAAATGCTTAACCAGGTTAAAAATGAATCTCTGAAAATGCATACATATATAATATATTGTTGGAAAGCGGAGTATTTTAGAAAAAATAATATCAAATAAATAAATTTGTAGAAGCTAACAGAGAGTGACGAACAAATTATAAATAATAACTTAAGAAAATCAACATTATTCAACCTAAATCACATGTTTCCAAGGAAATTAAATGAAATTTTCTTACTAAATCTAAGCTTTTGCATTTTTTCCTAAGTAAAGTAAAAAAGTATTTAAAATCAATCGAATCAAGCCAATGTCATTGTTTAAAATAATATTTCATTGGACTTGTATTAAAGAAGAAGTGAAATATAAAAATATTTTATGGATATATTTATAACCTCACATATGTTTACTGTAGTTTAATAACTCTCGATATGATATTATATTTAAATAATTAGGTATCTGTTAGCCGTTTATTAAAAAAAAAAATCATCAAATAACCTTTTAGAAAGTTAAATTAGTGAATAATTTGATGAATTTTCCCTTTGTCAAATCCCAATATTATCCAGTTGCAATTAGTGTGACAACTTTTGACCTGTCTATGGCAGGCAATGAAAATATCATAATTTTATTTTAGTAAGCTTTACAATAGAAAATAACAGTTTAATAACTAATATTCCTACAATCGATAATATTTTATAGGTTAAATATTCAGATGTACTTTCAAATCTCTGTAGGCATTTATGAGCCCTTCGGTTGACAGAATGACCAACTCCAATTTCAACATTCTTCATTATTAATTTGAGTGATACATCTAGTAATATTATTCACAGTTCTATATTTCAACACTGCAATCACCTACTCTGGAATCAACTTACTCACTGTCTTAATCGATATAACTTTACCAACTAGAAATATCACTAAAATGACATTACTCAAAAATGTCGAAATTGGAGTTAGTCTTTCTGTCAACTGAAAAGCTCAGAGACTGAAGTTATAATAAAGAAATAAAAGCAGATGGAGTAACTAAATTTTTATTTCGTACCGTCGAGATAATAATAAATATTTATAATTTTAATGGCCTTAATGATTTGTTATCTGTAATCTTTAAGCTTTAACTCAAAAAGCTTACAATAGTCCAACACTGTAATAATAATAATAATAAGGCTTAGCGAACCCGAAGGTTCGATGCCGACACCACCAATCGCTTGTTACACACCTCCCTCCACCGTTCGCCGTCCAAACCCAGTCCCTTCAGATCGGCTTTAATGCAATCTTCCCACCTTCGCTTCGGTCTACCCCTCGGACGCTTACCATTCGGCACAGCAAATATTAACCTTTTAGGAATTCTCTCGTTACTAAGCCCAACAACTTTACAAGCCCATTTGATTCGCCGCGATGAAATTACCTCAATTATATTACTCGGATACATCTCACGCAATTCGGCGTTGTGTAACCGTCTGAACTCTCCGGTTAACTCATCCTTCTTCGGTCCGAATATTCTACCCAATACTTTATTTTCAAAAACCTTAAGACGCTGCTCATCCCTTAATGTAAGCGGCCAAGTTTCGCATCCATAAAGGACTGTAGGCAAGATAATTGTTTTATAGATTCTAATTTTTAAGTTTCGGGACAAGAGGCGCGAACTAAGTAGTTTTGTCACAGAAAAATAACAAGCATTCCCCGCCTTCAGTCTAACCTTAATCTCTTCTTCAATTTCGTTGTTTCTAGTTATCGTAGAACCTAGATACCTAAATTTATCTACCTGTTCAAACATATTACCATCTATATCGATATCACCAGTAGTATCGCCATTTTTGCAGCTAACCATATATTTTGTTTTATCCACGTTTATTTCGAGTCCTAGTTCTTTACCGGCTTTCATTAACGTTGTCGTATTTAGTTTTATAGTTTCAACGTCTTCGCTTAACTGTACCAGATCATCAGCATAGCCCAGCACGGATGTTGTCCCACCCAGATCCAACCCTTTCTCGGTTCGCATTACTTCCCTAATGGCATGTTCTAATGCCAAATTGAACAGGACAGGCGAAAGAGAATCCCCCTGTTCTAAGCCCGAACGAACCTCTAATTTTTCGGACAAATTATTACCGATTCTAACTTTATTGAGTGTCTCCGTCAAGCACATCCTGACTAGATTTACTAGTTTTTTTGGAATCCCCTGCTCGATTAGAATATTATACAGTTTCTGGCGGTCAATAGAATCGTAAGCCTTTTTAAAATCTATATACAGCTGGTGAACAATGCCGTTATACTCCAATTTTTTCTCTAAGATTTGCCGTAAAGAAAATATTTGATCAATAGTCGAACGATTCCGTCTAAATCCGCATTGGTAGTCTCCGATAATTTCCTCGGCGTATTCCACGATTCGACTGGTTAAGATTAAAGTGAATATTTTATAACATACCGGAAGGAGTGAAATTCCTCGATAGTTATTACAATCCGTCCTCGGGCCCTTTTTGTGAATCGGAATAAGAATAGATTCTTTCCATTCTTCAGGTAATTTATCGTTCACCCAGATCTTTTTAACCAACCGATGTATTTTAGAAACTCCAGCTTCCCCGCATGCCTTAATTAGTTCAGTAGGAATATTATCGATTCCCGCTGCTTTATATGATTTTAATTTTCCGATAGCTACTTCAACTCTTTACTGGTCCTTCTATTAATGGTTCAGCACTCTGGTACTCAGAAAGAGGACACAGATCATAATTTCCCGTATTTAAAATATTGTCAAAGTGGTCCTTAAACTTATTCAATATGTCAACCGGATCGGTCAGAATATTGTTATTATCATCCCTAATTCCAGACGTTACGGGCGCTACATATTTACGTGATCTGTTTATACCTTTGTACATTTCTCTTACGTTATTTTCAATTCTATTAGTTTCTATTTCAATTATTTTATTATTAAGATACTCCCTTTTTTTATTTTTGAGCAATTTTGTCGTTTCGTTCTTTGAGATTCGGAAGTATTCCAGATTGTCTTCGCTAGGATTATTTAGAGCTTTTAATTTAGCGGCTTTTCTTTTTTCACACATGTTTAAGCAATCTTCATCAAACCACGGTTTGTTATTCTTATTTTCCTTTTTTCCTAGACACGAGTTACCGACCGCTTTAATAGTATCTCTGATCTCTATCCATAACTTGTCAATATCCTCGTGGTCCTCGTCAGGAAGCTCTAAAGCTTCAAACCTATTCTTAACATCTAGCTCGAATTGGTTTCTAATTGATGGATTTTTTAATTTTTCCAAATTAAAATTCTCAAAATCGAAACTTTTTATATTAAGTTTTTGTCGAAGTTTCGTGATTACTAATTCATGATCTGACCCACATTCTGCTCCGCGATAAGACCGTACATTAATTATACTGCTTTGCCAGCTGTGTTGTATCAAGACATGATCGATTTGATTTCGTGTTTGCGAATCCGGTGATGTCCAAGTATATTTATTAATATCCTTATGTTTAAACGTCGTACTTTTAATTATCAGGTTTTTCGAGATGGCAAAGTTTATCAGACGGATCCCATTATCATTACTATATTCGTGCAAACTTTCTTTACCAATCGTCGGAATATAAACTTCTTCCCTTCCTACCTTTGCGTTCGCGTCACCTACAATTATTTTCATGTAGTTTCGCGGTAGTTTATCATAAACCCATTCGAGTTTATCGTAAAATTCACTTTTGACTTCATCGTCACTGTCTTCGGTCGGACAATGTATGTTTATTAATGCGATTTTAAACCAACGTCCCTGAAATATAGCTACCGAAATTCTATCACTAAAGAATTGTACGTCCCTCAAAGCGGATAGTAATCTACGCCTAATTAGAAACCCGGTACCTAAACAATGATTCCCGCTTCCTCCGTACCAAATAGTGTACTTCCCTTCCCTCATCGAGCCCTCCCCTGGCCAACGAACCTCTTGCAGAGCCACGACATCCAAATTGTACCCATTTACCTCATTCGCGACCGATTTTAGCCCCCCTGCTGTGTTTAAACTCCTTACGTTCCACGTACCAATATTTAAATCCCTATATTTCAACTTGCGCCATGAATCCCCTAAAGCAGTCCCCACCCGGAGACCCGAACGGGGGACTAGTTTACCTCCGGATAATGAGCGTTTTACCTTATGGAGATCCATGACTTTTTGTGGTGTTTGGTGAACTAAAGATATGTGAGTAGGGCGTTCAATCCTACGTCACACCCTCCAGCAAGTCTGGTGGGCCCCTACCTCCAGCAAGTCTGGAGGTCCCCTCCCTCCAGCAAGTCTGGAGGGCCCCTCTCATTGTTGGTCAGCGAGTCCATCGGACTTAGCCGGGAGGAACTTCCAAGGAATTTCCACCGACCATCCCCACATCCGCCACCCGTGGGACGCTCCCCATACGCGGTAATGAGCCCGCGCGAGGAGTCCAACACTGCCATGAAATAATGTCTATTCAAAGTGAAAGCTGTTTGTTGCGCCCACCAGATTTTTTGATTTACTCCCTATAGGTATACATTTTATTTTCTAAGAAACTTTTACAAAAATTGTAAATTTTAGGATTATGGATCAGAGAGGGCAAAGGAACGTGGATTGAATATATCGAGGATATAAGGAAACTTATTTGCTTTAAGGATCGGAAAAGACAGATACCTAAAAAGTATTGCCGTCGGAACGTGGCAACTCAGTATATAACTGAAAGCGTGAGGCCTCTGGGATTCCCGAAGAAGGATGTAATGAAACAATTCATTAGACCAAATACTTTTATGAAAATTGTAAATATTATACAGTGCTTGTATGTGTAAAATCGTTGATAGTGTGTACTTATTCTATCGTGCTCATCGTTATGTCTATGTAAATTTAAAATCTGGTGCGGGCAACACACAACTTACACTTACCGCTCAACTTTGAATAGAAATTATTTTCTGGCTATGTTGGGCTATTATAAAATTTTTGAATGGCATTTTTAACCTAGAGCTAAAACTAAAAGCTTACATCTACGAAATTCATAAATATCATTAAGACAACAAAAGTCCTATTCATTATATCACTGATTGATTATGGATTGCACGATCCGTTGATTATGGATTGTACGATGATTAGTTATTATTTTCCATCGCAAAGTTTACTAAAACGGAATTAAGAGATTTACATTATTTGTCATAGACAAGTCAAAGATTGTCACAATAAATGGAAGTGGACGCTGTTGGAATATCACAAAGGGAAAATTCATCAAATTATTCACTAATTTAATTTTCTAAAAGGTTACATTTTGATTTTTCGGAATAAACGGGCGATAGATACCTAATTATTAAAATATAATATCAGATCGAGAGATATTTAGCTACAGTAATTATATTTAAGGTTATAAACGTATCGATGAAATATTTTTATATTTCACTTCTTCTTTCACACAAGTACAAATAAATAGTAACTTAAACAGTGGCATTGCCTTAAATCCGTGGATTTTAAGTACTTTTTCAAACTTGAAAAAAATATTTTAAAAGTATACATTTAGTAAATTTGAGGTTCGTTCGGGTTTAAATCAGGGGGATTCCCTTTCCCCTGTTCTGTTCAATTTGGCATTAGAACATGCCATTAGGGAGGTAATGCGTACCGAGAAAGGGTTGGATCTGGGTGGGACAACATCCGTGCTGGGCTATGCGGATGATCTGGTACTGTTAAGCGAAGACCTTGAAACTATAAAACTAAATACGACAACGTTAATGAAAGCCTGCAAATAACTAAGACTCGAAATAAACGTGGATAAAACAAAATATATGGTTAGCTGCAAAAATGGCGATACTACTGGTGATATCGATATAGATGGTAATATGTTTGAACAGGTAGATAAGTTTAGGTATCTAGGTTCTACGATAACTAGAAAAAACGAAATTGAAGAAGAAATTAAGGTTAGACTGAAGGCGGGAAATGCTTGTTATTTTTCTGTGACAAAACTACTTAGTTCGCGCCTGTTGTCCCGAAATTAAAAAATTAGAATCTATAAAACAATTATCTTTCCTACAGTTTTTGATGGATGCGAAACTTGGCCGCTTACATTAAGGGATGAGCAGCGTCTTAAGGTTTTTGAAAATAAAGTATTGCGTAGAATATTCGGACCGAAGAAGGATGAGTTAACCGGAGAGTTCAGACGGTTACACAACGCCGAATAGTGTGAACTGTATCCGAGTAATATAATTGAGATAATTTCATCGCGGCGAATCAAATGGGCTTGTAAAGTTGTTGGACTTGGTAACGAGAGAATTCCTAAAAGGCTAATGTTTGCTGTGCCGAATGGTAAGCGTCCGAGGGGTAGACCGAAGCGAAGGTTGCATTAAAGCCGATCTGTAGGGACTGGGTTTGGACGGCGAACGATGGAGGGAGGTGTGCAATGAGCGACTGGTGGTGTCGGCATCGAACCTTCGGGTTCGCTAAGCCTTTTTATGATTATTATTATACAATTAGTAAGAAAATTTGATTCAATTTCCTAGACAACTTGTAATTTACATTAAATAATGTTAGTTTTTAGCAATTATTATTTATATTTTTTTCGCCACTCTCTGTTACCTGCTTCAACTTCCTATATTAGATATTGTGTTTTAATTCTCCGCTTTCCAACGATATATTATACTTATACGTTCTGACTCTTATTTCCGAATATTCATTTTCGGCCTGGATATGTATTTTTCATTTTTTCTCCTTTATTCAATTATCAAATTCTTTCAAATATTATATTTAGCATTTTTTCGTAACTCTTAATAATGAGAAATAGTTAATTGTTTAAAATAAACCATATTAAAGGTACTTTAGAGGAAGACGTATATGAACATTGGGCATTTAAGTCCTGTAAGGTGACATCAATGGGGATAAGACCTGACACCAAAGTCTATACAATGGGTTTAATCAAAATCGTATAAGAGCTATTTTTGAGAAAATTGTAAAAATGTGTTTCAGCGTTGATATAACGCGGCACTTCCTGTTAGCCGATTTTAATGAAAACGTTGCTGTGACATCTAAGGCATATACCTATCTTAAATACGTAATATCATTTTCGTACGACTTTTTGAGCCAGACTGCTAACATACACACACAGACCATTTTGCGAGACTTTGTTATTTGGATTCATGGTACCTCAAAACGTATATTTCCGTTGAAAATTTTTTAAAAATTTTTACGATCGCAATACTTTATTATATTACATATATAGGTAAGTGAATATAAAATTACAACATAAAATTTGGGACAGAAGGTCAAAATCAAAGGTCAAAGAACTTGTTTCCTAATTTCAGAACTTTATTTGTTTAGAAATATAACAATCTTTATTTTTTTGTTTATTGTAAAAAAAATTTCAAGCATTTTTTCACGGACCTCATGTGCTTTTTTATAATCATCAATATTATTATTTTTTATTAATCCTTCCTGTAATTTCTTTTTTTCTTACTGGTAATAGATTCGACAAGACCAATTTGATAAACACAATTTGCATATACCATCATGTTCTCTGGATCAGTTAAACCGTCACCAATTGCTAGACTCTTTAGTCGGCCTCAGAAGGGAAGAACCAGAAGAAGAGATTGGAGTTGATGGTCTTGTTGACGGTGAGGTAGCCACTGTAGCTGGTGACGTTGGTGCCTGGCTGACTTACTCTGGCTGTAACCTGTCTTTCTTGCATCTTTTCCTCTTCGATGTAAGGCGTCAGGAAGACCGCATCTCCTACATCTCCATCGGTTGGGATGGATCGAATCTTGTGATATAGATTGAGATAAGAGTAAAAACATAGTCGCTTGTGTAATAGATACAAATTAATAAGAGAATTCGATTCATTCCGTTGGCTGCAGGGAACAGTTAAATTTGACCTTCTCAAACTCTATAAATTTAATTGATAACTCGTTAACGTCACGGCGGTTATTAATTTTTTTTGTTTCAGCAAAACGTTCTACGGTACTACAGTCATCACTAGAGACCGGATTTTCATGCAATAAAAAACTGTAAAATGTGTAGTGTGAAACTCAATCGTGCAAAGCAGTGCAGTTGAAACCCAAAAAGAGTAAAATATTGTACATGACACTTTAAACATGCAGAAATCACAATATTTGTTTTACGTGATATTAAAACATGAAATGTGTATCTACTGTTATGTTATTTCAGTCTCTAAATTAAAGCAGACCTGTATTAACATGAGAAAAAACATAGTTGAAATTCAACAATTAACGGCGATTAACTTAAATGTAGATGAAAGAAAGGCAACATATAAACTTATTAATAGCTTTAATCATATATTTAATAACAAGACGTGCATTCTTGAGTTGAGGCTTGATACTGACCGAGCCCGGTCAAATAAAAAAACACATACAAAAAAATAAATGTTTTGGTAAGAACAAACTTAGAAAATAAAAACATACCTCTGAATTCACATGCAATATATAGAAACAAATAAGAAAGCAAGAAATCATAAAACTAAACTAAAATTTGTACACTACTGAAAAAAATCGCTTTACAATAACTAACACTGAATATAAATTACTAAATTACAACTACTGTAATCTGTGAGCACTCACTACACTGTGCATGCAGGCCACCAATAATGATAACTAATGTTCATTAACTAGTAAACCAAGAAAAAACAATGTAGCATGTTTAACAATTGTACTAGTACTAAAAAACAAAAGGCGGCTAGGATCGATCTCTCGATCCAAAGAGGTTGCACCAGCTTGCACATGCTATAGGCTAAGTTGTCTTGGACGTTTGTCACTAGACAGAACCCTAACAATAAGTTAACCGCTTAGCCGAAGCCTTTTACAAAGTATGAAACAGACATATCTTGTAAAAATATTGCATAATTATCATATAATATATGCCATGTTATCTATGCTTTATTTTAATTTTAATTTAAAAGTTAAGAAACGAAATCTTGTACTGGTCTTCATTCAGAATCCAGGCCCAGGGGCTATACCCTCGACTGACCCCGCTTTCGTCGGGGTAATACAGGTCAAGATAAATTAAAAAAAGAAAAAAATACACTTTAAGTAAGATCATAGCTCCTTAACTTTTATTGAAATTCATAGTGCTTCAATTTGTCAAACAGCAATAAGACTTGTTTGTTGACGAATACTTACATCTTGTTAGGAAACTGTTAAATGAATACATACTAATTTAGTTTTCGAACCGCGAATAACGATAGCAAGAGAATAAAGATCTTTGACGGTTAATATCTCGTTAAATTATACAATACGAAACAATATAATTATATTGTATTATAAAAATATAATACACTGTCTTAGGTAATTAGCTGCTACTATAATCAAAACAGTGAAGCAGAGAGAGGGCCAGCTTGAAAGACTCTAAGGAGCCAATCCCTCCATTAGGCTTTGAGATCAGCAGGCCAATACCCTGCTGTCTCGAGAATAACCCATATGAAAAGACAAGGAAGAAATAGAGTTGATCAGTCATTACGGTAAAAGACACGGCGTGGAAAACTTGGGAACTTAATAATGGGTACTTGGAATGTCTAAACGGGAAGGAATTGGAATTGGCTGAAGAGATAATGTTGGCAAAAGTAGACATATTGGGAATTATGGAAACCAAGAAAGGTAAGAAAGGCATAGGGGAAACAGATATAGGGGAACACATACTTATGTACTCAGGAGTAAACTACCAAGAGCATGGAAGAAGTTGAGTAAGATGTATCTTCCATAAAAATATCTGTCGTCTAATCAGAGACTGGAAAATTAGTGATAGGGTCCTAGTGGAAAAGGCGGAGATACACGCTATACTTTATTCCTTGGTTATGGATCCAATGAAAATGCCATGGCCACTGAGAAAAATTCATTCGTAACTAGAAGATAGTGATGGGGAACCTTAACAGGAGAGTGGGAAATTATTCAAAGACGTATTGTGAGTTTACGGAGAAGAGCAACTTAACAACAATGGTGATAGGATGCTGAACTTGTGCATATCAAATGAAATGAAAGTTGCCAACAGTATCTTCACTCACAAGAGAATTCTTAAATATACGAAAGTAGAACCCTGTAAAAATCATTCAAATGTGTTGTTAATGAATCTAGTTATCATGTCGAGGGCCCATTTCGGCTGATCCTGAGGCACCATGTGCCCTGCATTTCGGACCAGAACTTCTGTTAACGTTTTGGCCTTCTTGTAGAACCCAGCCAGTTCACCATCTACCTCCCATTCCTTCCTCGGTGCAGTTTTGTAGCCCTCGGAGCCCGTCCAATTCAGTTTGGGCAGGAAGTTCATCGTCAAGGGGTAGGCGACAATTATGTCCAATTGGCCGCTATAAAACATTACTCGATAATTTTCTAATAATACTTCGACCCATGGTTTGACAGATTGCATTTTATCATTCAAAAGATAATTATAAACTGAATAATCTTGACCATGGAATATATGCTTACCGACGTGAATGCTTTTCCTAACGATGTCAGTCCGAAGATAATCACTGAATATGCCTTCTGGATCGAAGCGGTCCATCTGAAGGTAGTTATATATATTTATTTCAGGACTTAACCTACCTAAAATATTACTCCATGCTTTATCTGCCTCAGAATACTGATGTTTCCTAATTAATTCCACTACTTCATTTTGTAAATTCCTAAGTTCTTCCCTGGTATTAAAGTCCACAAGACCAAGTTGATAAAGATAATCTGCATATACCATCATGTTCTCCGGATCAGTAAACCCGTCCCCTATTGCTAGTCCTTTCAAGTTGATCTTCTGTTTGTTTATTTTGTTGTTCTTGTGGATGGTATAACCTATTGAGGGGATGTACTTCCCAGCGTAAGACTCACCACTGACGAAGAAATCGTTCTTCTGCAAATCTGGGAAAAGCTGGAAGAACTGTGATAAAGCTGAGTAAAGATCCTTCCCTACCTTGACTTCATCAGTTGCATATTCCGAATCACTTTCAGTAAAGCTGAACCCTGTTCCGACTGGATTATCGATATAAATTACGTTGAATAATTGTGACCAATAGTATTTGCGTTCTGCTAAAGCTAGGCTTTTATCAACGGAGAATGGACCATTTTCACAGAAGAGTCCAAATAGAGAAGAACTTCCGGGTCCACCTTGAAGCCAAAGGACTACTGGCGCGTTCTTCGGATCTGCTTCAGAAGGGAAGAACCAGAAGAAGAGATTGGAGTTGAAGGTCTTGTTGACGGTGAGGTAGCCACTGTAGCTGGTGACGTTGGTACCAGACAGTTTTACCTTCGCTGCCTCCTGTCCTTCTTGTATCCTACCTTCTTCGATGTAAGGCGTCAGGAAGAGCGGGTCACCTGCATCCTCAATGGACGGGATCGATCGAAATTTTGGGTACGGCTTGAAAAACGCATGACAACTATAGCCGCTAATACTAAACAAAAAAGTAAATAAGATTAAGCGATTCATTTCGTGGACTAAAGGGAACTGTTAAATTACAACGTCCCTCACTCTATATATATTTACTTGATAACTCGTTAACGACACGGGCGGTTGTTAAATTTATCTCATTCAGGAAAACATTTCTCTAACAACCAACAACTTATAATAAAATTTGTTCATGTATATATATATATATATGTGTGTGTGTGTTTGTGTGTGTGTGTATATATATATATATATATATATATATATATATATATGTTACACCTTACAACGCTTTAGGAGCCTTTAAAACGCCGTAGGAGCCTTTCAAATCCGATCATGAAATAATTTTTTATTTAAGACGAAAATTATTCGACATTATTTTTATTATTGCCACTCACATTTAGTACGTTTGGTACGATTTTTTTTTTTTATAATCATGAAAACTATTCCAAACAATATACAGCGTGAAAAAATAAATTAATTATTCGTACTTTCAAGTCCACTATATTATTTTGAAAAAGTACTAAAATAAATAGGAAAAAAATATTTTGTTGGTTAAAACTTTTTTATCGCAGGTCTAACATGGATTTCTTACAGCTGCGTCTGTAATTTATTTAATCTTGTAAATTGTATTGAACTTATTCGCTTATTTTTCAAGCAGTATCTGTTTGGAATAAAAATATTATTGACCCTAAAATAAAATTGTTATATTTAAACTTAGCCATTGAACTCTAAAAATATCCATTCATTTTTCAACAAAAAAAATAATTGGTTAGGTTTTATTTATTCGCATTAAAAACCAAAACTCTATTGTTGTTTGTTTTTTTTATATGATATATATCTGCCTATTTTATCTAAAAAGATTCCATAAGATATAATAAGATGTTTAAAAATCTTGTGCATGCATCACACAACTTTCACTTACCACCGTCTTCTTAGCAGAAATAAGTATTTTCAGACAAAGGAGAAGTGAAAGGAAACATTATAAACGCTATATTTATTTATATTTCATGGTGGGTATTTTTATTTGTATAAGTACCTTTATATATACAAATTTTAATATTTATATCGCTGTAATCTATACAATTGAATATTAAATAATACCAACAATAGCATCTGTGAAAACTGCATATGTATATTTATATAAAATTGTCGGAGTTCGTATGTAAGCGTGTTGTAATTTTTCGGGCAAGTTCGGGTGCCTTCGTATTCCTTTGGTTCCTCAATTAGAACTATTCTCCCTTCCGATCTCTTATTGCTCCTTTAGTTAATTATCGAATTCTTTCATATTTTATATTTAACTAACCTTTATATTAGAGATTATTGTGAAATGGTTAATTGTTTCAAATAAAAAAAATTAAAGATACTATAGGGGAAGCTAATATTGAAAATTAGCCAATTTAAGCCCTGTTAGAGGACATTAATCAGAATGAAAAATACATTTTATTTTAAATTGCTTAGTTTTTTTGTGACATAATGAATTTAATCAAAATCTTTAGAGCCATTTTCGAGAAAATCGTAAAAATGTGTTTAGTCCATGATATAAGTGCCACTTCCGGTCAGCCGATTTTGTTCAGCTGAACGAAAAAGTTACTGTAACATCCCTAATATATAACATCTTAAATATGCAATTTCACTTTCGTACGACTTTTCATTTTTGAGCTAGACTGTTAGTACACACACGCACGCAGACCATTTTGCGAGACTTGGTTATTTGGACTCAGAGGACCTCAAAACTTCTATTCCCGTTGAAAAGGGAGATTCGAAAATTTTCACGATCGCAATACTTTCCATAACTATATATCACATATATTGGTAAGTGAAAATAAAAATATATATAAATAAAAAAAAAATTAATTAAAAAAATGTTTCTTCAGATTCTATTTATTTCGCATAAAAATGAGGAACTCTCTCATATTCTTATCATGTAATATATTAGTTAGTAAATATTTAAATTATTCTAATTTTTAAAAATAATTACTTGTTAAAAAATAATTTCATACAATAAGTTTTTGCTAATTAGTAGTTCTAAATAACCCTAACTTTCATCTCGCAAAATCAATATCAATATCAATAACTGTTGTTATTTATAAAATCGATAAACAAATTTTTTCTAAAAAAGAAAGATACCTCATAGATTCACTTTCTTTTTTTTTTTTCATTCTTTTTTTATTCAGATTCTACTTCAACTCTAAAAACTTTTTACATTCCAACCTCGCTTATCCGTCATAGTCGGAATTGAGTTTTGATCGGTTAAAATAAAATCTTTGCCTATTATCCAGTGTTTTACCGAAAAACTATTATTCGGTAAAAATTAAAATTAAAAATATAAGATGCATTTAAAGTGATTATTTAATTTTCTTTAACATATATGATTTAATTTTAGTTTATAAACGATTTTTAATAGTCTTCACATGGTATGTCAATTATTTATTTTTTGCTTAATCGAACCTAAAGGTTTTCATCAATCATAATAAAATATCTTCTTTATAACTATAGCAAGATTTTTGCTATTTGTTAATTTTCGTTTTATTAGTTTGCTCTTAATATAAGTTCACAAATCAAGATTGGCTATAATAACAACTATCCCGTTTGTTTCAATAATTTAGTTACCTGAAACTAGTCTATTCTGAGAGAAATAAAAATTAATTTTTCTGCGTTGTTCTTTTTTACCACCGATTAATCCGGAGAGCCGGTTAAGCGAAGTACTACTACATATATTTCATACCATATGTAGTTGTAATTATGATAGTATTAAATCTATTTTTCTGTGACTTGTTGATCGCAATTGGAAGGTTTTTTTTGTCAATTTTCAACCACTGTGCTGCTGACCAACCTCCATATTTGTTTGTAAATAATGTACATTGTGTTACTGTTATTGTAAATATCATGCATAGGTTATAATTTAAAGGTTTGTTTTTGTAAGTTATTCCATTATATCCTTTGATTAGTGTGTTAAATTGGTTGGGAATAAGAAGTTTGTCTTCTTCGTTACTGTTCGGCCTCTTTTGTATATTTAAAATGAAATATGACAGTCACTATGAACTTTTTCATTTAATAGAGAGTTTGTCTCCGATTCCTCTCTCTTTGCCTCCTGTTAAATTCTTTATAAACAATTTGAAACCTCGAAAATCCCCTGGACACGACCTTCTTACTTCCCAGATCCTTAGACAACTTCCCGAAAAATCAATTATATTCCTCACACACCTATATAACTGTACCCTCCGCACAACACACTGTCCTCTGATATGGAAATACTCCATAATCACCATCCTCCCTAAACCAGGTAAACCTGTTTGTGTAGGCAGCGGGCGTTCAAAAAGTGAACCACCAACTCTGCTCTATCAAATCTATAGGCACTGGTTATTGATTTATTAATTAATTAATTTTAAATCTTTAAAAATATTAAAAAGTAATCCATTGAGGATAAATATGTATAAAAAACGAAATAGCAGAAAATATAAATATATTGAAAATAATAATTAATGCTACAAATTAATACATGAAATAATAAATTAATACTATTTCTCTTGATACAAAATAATAATGAATGAAAGAAATAAAATATTATTATAAACATTAAACAAAAGGAAAACAACATCAAACTGATGAGTTAAATTTACAATGTTCTAGGGATGTTTTGTTATTAAAATAATTAATTATTATTATTTAATGAAAATTCAATTAATCCAGATGTTAATTTAATTGTTTTAAAATTATATTACACAAGGCCATAATTTATATTTATATAAATCTAAAATTATAATATTTAATATACAAAAAAAAGAGAATGATGAAAACCCGGTACTGAACCTGACAATTTAGTATTGTAAAGTAAGATACTAGCCATTACACTATTAAGTGCTCTGAAGTGGCATTGCAAAAAGTAGTATATAAGACAGAGTTCAACCTCATTGTGATGTGTTTAATTGATAAAATAATGGTTTTAATTCCTGATGATAACATCTGAGACCCGTGGGGTCATTAATGTTTTAGAGGGGCGCCACTCACCTTAAAACTGTTTATACATTAAAATAAAATGCAATCTTCAGCCGCTCATATTACGTGTTGCAGCTGACGAGAGTTCTCCTGCAGGATAATGCCCCAGAGGCGGGAAGTCGCCGCCACCACCTGGTGAGATGGAACCATTGAGTTTGCCAGGTACATTGTGACGGGACGGAGAACATCATAGGATAAGTTCCACACCCATTGCTGCCAGCAGCCATACTAATTTTCCAATGTTTTCTTTTTGCCTTCGGTATTAAGTGATACGACGAGAGGCGGGCTGACCCGGAACTGGACGAAAACATCGTCGCTGGGACGTCTTTGTGTACGAAACACCCAAGGGCCTCCACGTACAATATCCAATGCAACTTTATATATAAACAAATAAAGGCCTACATGTAAATAAAAACACTTTCCATATAATGATACGAAAACAAAAACACAAACAAAATACATAGTATATGCTATTCACAATCAAAACAAAATGGACCCCCCATATTATGATATGGCAAAAACAAACAATAAAATTACACATGTTGGCGTCAACACTGTTAATAATACCTCATCCTAAATACCAATAAGCTTGATCCCAATCCTCTCAAAAATCTTTCTCAAACGTATCCTACCCATTCTCGAAACCCACAATACCTTTCCCATCAGTTTGAATTCCGCTCAAGACATTCCACTGTTCAACAAGGCCATAGCGTTGTTGACTATTTATCCTCTGCGGTTGAAAAACAAGCAATATTACACTAGTGCCTTTCTGGACGTAGCGCAAGATTTCGACCGAGTGTGGCACGGTTGCTTGTTTTTCAAGCCTAGAACCCACTTACCCCAGTTCTTTTACCTAGTCCTCAAATCCTACCTTTCAAATCGTTCCTTTCAAGTCAGATGCGGCACAGAATTCTCTAATTATTATCCAGTTGAGGCTGGTGCTCCACAAGGCAGTGCCTTAGTCCCACTTCTCTACATCCTTTTCACAGCTGACATCCCAACAAGTCCTGATGTTCTTCTAGCAACATTTGCTGACAATACCGCCATCCCAACCAGACCCTGAAACAGCATCCCTAAACCTTCAAAGACACATCTCCCTAATTGAGCAGTGGTGCAATAATTGGCGCATCAAAATCAATGAATCCAAACCCAAGCATGTCACCTTTACCCTCCGATGCAGATCCTGATTACATATTATTTTGAACTCAGTACCGCTTCCCATCTCAGACACAGTTCGGTATCTAGGATTTTTTTCAGATAAAAGACTAACATGGAACCCACATACCAGGCTTAAAAGACAAGAGCTTAACCAACGATGTGGCCAATCATACAGAGTACTTAAGGTACAGCTATACAGACTACTTAAGATATACAGACTACTGATAGAGAGATAATGATGTTAGCTATATATAATCCATGTTACGGGCATAACATCTACTACCGTTATTCCAATATTGATGAAATTTTTAGGGGTTGCGAGGGTTGCCAAGTATATGATCCTATATCAATTCCTCCAAAATACCTTCACTACTTCTCCTTGCGCAGCCATAAAAATAATGTAATATACATAAAGTGTGGCTCGTTTTATTAAGCTCAAAGTTGGAGGCGTATTGAATATTGGTGAAAGAATGATATCTTATTAATTTCATCCTCTACTTTCGCTTACGGATGCGTAAACGTATTTTCCTTGACTGACCTGATTGATACGGCTCATGAGGATTGACCAAACACAGTTAGAAGAAATTTGGATAAAATATATTAGATTCTTTAATATGAAATGTCAGTTTTCACAGGAAAGTAAAACATCATTATGAAATCAAAACATTTTTAATCAAAATATTAACGCTCATTTTTCATACATTTTTCTTGAGGAGTGTGGTAGTTCATTGGCTGGGCACTGATTTTCCAACGTTCAAGATCCCAGGTTTGAATCCCAGCTCATGGTAGAAAAATTATTTATTGTGTTTCATCAGCCGTGGAGCGACCCTGAGGTAAAGAGATCCTCCTAGAGATACAATGGGGACATAACCGCCTTAAATCTCATCTCTTCAGGAAATTAAAGATAGGACTTTAATCCTGTGTGAATGTGGCCAAAATAAACAAACCACAGAGCATGTTCTGTAGAACTTTGGAGGGTTTATGGAAGCAGATATGGCCCCAACCTACAGACCTTGGGACCAAGCTGTTCCGAAGTCAGGAAGACCTAAGGATGACCAATAATTTTGTTTTTTTAATTTCTGGCCGTAATTTAATTTCTAGTCGTATAGAGCGAAGAATGGAGAAGAAGAACTCTGCAGAGCTTCTGTCCTTCGGCGAATCGTTCGTGACATCACCCTACAAAGGGCTAACAATGATTAGCTCCGAGAAGTGCTCCTCTCAGTACCTGAGTTCATAGTCCGGAGGCACATCAAGTTTTTTGATGTGCTGAGGGCCTTTGCTGACCCATTATTCCAGGATTTATTTTATTTATTTATCAACCCTGCCGTGCCTATTAGGCAATACGGGTGTCTGCAATAGTAAGATGTTAGGCAGGTCAGCTTAACATCTCACTGCTGCAAATGAATCTTGTTCTTCTGCTCTTTCTTCATTTTTTTCCTCTTTCTTCATGGTTGCTTTTCTCATCCGTTTCCCGCCAATGGTATAGTACCTCTTCCTCCTCTTCTTAAATTAAAATGGGCTTGCCCCACCGCGACTTTCCACCCGTACACAAAATCTTTGTAGTACGGGTAGTTTTCCGCATTGACTAACTGAGGAAAATCGTTCTCTGTGAGAATGTAGAGACCGGTTTCCCTCAGTAACTTAGCCCTTAGTTCTTGAAAGGCGGTGCAGTCCACTATGATGTGCTCAGCAGTCTCCGGAACACCGCAGCTAGGGCATAGGGTGTCGATGTCCATCCCATGGCAATGAAGCTTTGCTCGAAAGCCCCCATGGCCTGTGAGAAATTGCGAGAGCCAATAGTCCGGGACGATCCACCTTGCTTCTAAACGTGACCGGACGGTGGGGAAGTACTTCCTCAAGGTAGATCCTTTGGGGATTATCACCCACCGCCGGTTCCATTCCTCTAATGTGTCGTTCCGTATAATGTTTTTCCATTTGCAAGGATTCCGGTCGACCTGCTGAGCCGTTTTTCTTAAACATGTGCTTCATCATATCTTCTCGCAGGAGAAGGTCGAGAGGTACCCCTCATGCTAATACCTGCACCGCCTCATGGGATACGCTTCGATATGCCGTGGTGACCCGCAGCAATGCCGTTCGCTGTATTGTCGCCAACTTACTCTTCTGTCGGTGCGAGAGGTTCTGGTTCCAGGCGGGTGACGCATACCTCATGATACCCAGAATCACTCCCTTATAAATTGTTAAGGTTGCTGGGTATCTGAGGCCCCAGAAAGCGCCCCCAACCCGACTGCGACCGTTCAAAGATATTTCCCTTCCATCCTGACCTGGGAGGTGGCAAGGAACACTCCCTCTGGTGGATGTAAATACAATAATCTAGCAGAGCGGTCCCTCCCAGTCCATTGATTGTAACACGAGCTCCTCCCACAATTTCCAAATCTGTTCCCACTCCTTTCCTTAAAATGCCATAACACAGAGCAAGGACAAAGATATATCCATATATTGAACTGCATGTACTTATATATGTGATTGTTGGAAAAATAAAATGGAGAATCAGAAAAAAATGGAAATATATATAGCAATTTGAGTCCAAACAACTGCTTTATTGGTGAAACATGTATGTCATATATTGAAATAAAGATCGAATAGAATATATTAAGAGAAACTTATTAAAGCTAGATCTATCAAAATGAGAATGATTTTCCAAGCACTGTAACAAGTCATGTTGGTGCCGGGTAGTTCTTCATTTATCTTGACTTCTTCGATGGACTGTGTCAGGATGAGTGGATCTTCTACATTACTATTGGTCGAGATGGATTGAATCTTCGGGTCCATGTTGAGAGGAGAACAAGAAACATAGCTGACAGTGCTACAGAAAAAAATAAATAAAACTAACCGACTTATTTCGTTGACTGCAGGGAACTGTTTATTTAAAAGATACTGCTCTTTATATATATGTAAATCTATAAATGTATATTATTGATAACATGTCAACGATCCGAGAGCAATCAAAGTTATCTCTTTGGAAATAACCTACGTATTGTGTGGTAATTAATATTGAAATAAAATACATATTACATCAATCAGTGTTTGTAAATTCTTAGTTAAAAGATACAATACAAGAAGGGCCTATGACAAGCCGAGCGTGTTGAGCTATTGTCCGCTATAACATTCTCGAGTCTAGCAGCGCTGGTTAGAATCCGGGCTGGGCGGGTTAAAATTTATTTATTTATTGTATGGACGTGAATCGAATCATCTTCTTAAAATTCTTCGTTCATAGTTTGCAGTTTGTTTCTATTCCTGCTATATAGAGGTATTTTGTGTTTATGTCTATTAAACTGGACATAACAGTTACTGTCATTATTTCGATTTGATGAAATTGTCGAGGATTGTTAAGGTTGATATTTAGATGGTCGTTTATCGATTGTCAAATTCCGTTTACATCTTTCGTTTAGCTGTTCGTTTTTTTTTTCTGTTTTTTTTTACCATAGCTACTTTTAGAAATGGGTTCTCCTGTAGATTTTATTCTCAAAAGACAAATCAAGAACTTCGAAATATAGTTAATTATGGAACCAATAGGAAAGGTAAAGAAGCTAATATTTTTATAAATAATTCTGTCACTATAATAATTAAATAGTTAAACATATCATCAATGTATGTTTATGACAATATAAACTATTCATTGAAAAATAAATAATCTGAATTTCATTTTAAAATATTTTTATTTATAAAAAATTAATCGCTATTATTTTTGAAGGCAACCAATTTATAGCACGAATACTTATCATTATCACAACATAAATAGATATCAATAATCAGGTGTCAAAATTGTAGGATTAACTAAACTTATTGTGAACGAATCGGGCTATCAAATCAAGGGCCCATTTCGGCTGATCCTGAGGCACCATGTGTCCTGCATCTCTGACCAGAACTTCTGTTAACGTTTTGGCATTCTTGTAGAACCCAGCCAGTTCATCGTCTACCTTCCATTCCTTCCTCGGTGCAGTTTTGTAGTCCTCAGAGCCCGTCCAGTTCAGTTTGGGCAGGAAGTTCATCGTCAGTGGGTACGCGACGATTATGTCCAATTGGCCGCTATAAAACATTACTCGGTAATTTTCTAATAATACTTCCACCCATGGTTTGACTGATTGCATGACGTCATTCGCAAGATACCGTCCGACTGTAGAACCGCCATTGTACGTGCGATTACCGACGTGGATGCCTTTCCTGACCCCGTCAGTTTGTAGATAATCACTGTAGGGGCCTTCTGGGTCAAAGGAGCCGCTTTGAAGGTAGTTATACACGTTTATTTGAGGGCTTAACGAATACAAAACTTGATTAGACACAACTCTTGCCTCAGAATAATTATGTTGCCTAATTAATTCTACTGTTTCCTTTTGTAAATTTCTAAGTTCTTCCCTGGCATTAGAATCCACAAGGCCAAGTTGATACAAATAATCCGCGTATACCATCATGTTCTCCGGATCAGTATACCCGTCACCTATCGCTAGTCCTTTCAAGTTGATCTTCTGTCTGTTTACTTTGTTGTTGTTGTGGATGGTATAACCTATTGCGGGGATGTACTTCCCAGCGTAAGACTCACCACTGACGAAGAAATCGTTCTTCTGCAAGTCTGGGAAAAGCTGGAAGAACTGTGATAAAGCAGAGTAAAGATCCTTCCCTACCTTGACTTCATCAGTTGCATATTCCGAATCACTTTCAGTAAAGCTGAATCCTGTTCCGACTGGGTTATCGATGTATATTACGTTAAATAATTGTGACCAATAGTATTTGCGTTCTGCTAAAGCTAGGCTTTTATCAACGGAGAATGGACCATTTTCACAGAAAAGCCCAAAAAGAGAAGAAGCTCCAGGCCCTCCTTGGAGCCAAAGAACTACGGGAGCGTTCTTCGGGTCGGCCTCAGAAGGGAAGTACCAGAAGAAGAGATTGGAGTTGAAGGTCTTGTTGACGGTGAGGTAGCCACTGTAGCTGGTGACGTTGGTACCAGGCAGTTTTACCTTCGCTGCCTCCTGTCCTTCTTGGATCCTACCTTCTTCGATGTAAGGCGTCAGGAAGAGCGGGTCACCAGCATCCCCAGTGGACGCGATGGATCTAAATTTTGGGTATGGGTTAAGAAAAGCATGACAAATATAGCCGCTAATACTAAAGAAAATTTTAAATAAGATTAAGCGATTCATTTCGTAAACTAAAGGGAACTGTTACATTAGAACGTCCCTCACTCTATATATATTTACTTGATAACTCGTTAACGACACGGCGGTTATTAAATTTATCTCTTTCAGTAAAACTTTCCTCTATACGTAACCTCTTTTACAATAAAATATTTTAAATTTATATATATATATATATATATATATATATATATATATATATATATATATATATATTATAACTTAAGATATGAATTATAGTCGGATAGTAGGTCTTGAAATACACACGAATTACAATGTATAATAATATATAAAGGTCGAATTATAAAAAAACATTGTAATATATATATATATACATATGTGTGTGTGTGTGTGTTTTGTGCTGATTTATAATTATAATTTAAGAGAAGAATGGTAGGGGTGATCAGTAAAAAAAAATAGTATAAATAAATAATTATATTTATTTATTTTATTCTCTTTATTATTTACTCTTTTCTTCAATTATTCCCAACAGTCATATCAGCTACTTATGTTATCGCGATATTGATAGGGATCGTGAGTATGGTGCTATATTAATTCCTTCGCTACTTTGGCATGCGGGGCCGTAAACATATTATAAAAGGACTACTCTTAAAAAATTGCTCGTTCAACAAGAATAAAAATTAGAGGATTATTAGAAATAAGTGGAAAATTTTATATTATCATTTTTACCTAATTTCATCCCCTTCTTTTGCTTGTAGTCCGAAAACAAGTGCTGAAAAGGCCGGGGTATTTTAAGCGATTTTTCAATCTAACAAGCTGATGCTAATCCTTTTGGGCATGGTGAAAGTGCTTCCGACTCAGACACGCACACACATACGCGCACACGTATATACATAAACATACACATCTTATGATTATTATTTATTAATTGGAGTGAGAGAGTTTATTGCTACTTGTTTGTTAATGAGATATGAATTCGTTAAATTTTCATAAATAAACAGATTTATTTAGATGTTAATAGTAAGTGTTTAGTCCGTCTGTGTGTATACCGTTTCAAAGATGTCTTTGTCTTTGAACTAAATGAGCAATATTGTCGCCGCGAAGACAGTTCAACAACATAGAATTCACAAAAAATTATGAATCCATCAAAATTAAGGAAACCAAAAGGCCCAGTCAACACACAGCTTATGGCTATGTTCAGGAACGCTGGTGGCCTAACTGCTGACAAATTCACAGAATGGAAGACGATTATTACAAAGGAGGATTCTGATTTATATGGGATCGTAGAAGCTGGCTCATCCACTGAAAATATCCAGTTCTACCAATTGCCGGGATATCAAACTTATAAACTGCAGAGATCCAGGCAGGTTGCATCAGGAATAATTGTCGCTGCTAAATCATCTCTCAAGGTAACCTTTTCAATTAAAAAGAGGATGGAAGAGAATGATAAATTGGAGGCTGTACAGTTAGATGTATGGAAAACGATTTATGGTGGAGTTGTATTGGGCTGCCAGGAGCCGAATGGCCTAATAGCCAACGGCGTTTAATAAAAAATAAAAAAATAAAACCTTTTTAAACTTTATTCTGGGACTAAGTATCTTTAGAATAACAAAATCTTACAAAAGAATAGAATATTCTTATAGAATATTCAATACAATAGAAACTATGAACAAAACAGTTTAAACTATGAACCAATCACTTGGAACTATGAACAAAACGATATATAAGGGTCACAGGCGGATCTACGGGGGGAGAGGGGCTTTCGGGCTGAAGCCCCCCTCCCAAAATGGTAAAATATTACTATGTTTTACAGAAAAAAACTATCTCTTGAAGTATTCTTGTTCGTGTAATTACATTTAATAGGACTTCAAGAACCACTTACACACCATTTCATATATGTAGTTAATTTCTTTCTTTCTTTTCTCTAATTAATTATTGTTAAATGTATATGAAAAAAAAATCTTTCTGGCTGAAGCCCCTCCAAAATTAAATCCTGGATCCGCTAGTGATAAGGGTTAAACAACATAAACATACATTTTGAGAAATGAAGAACTAAAAAGAGATAGAATAAGTTCATTTCATAAAAAAAACTTTACTTGTATATATATACATATATATACATATATATATATATATATATATATATATATATATATATATATATATATATATAAAGTTAATTATAATTGAATAAAAAAAAAAAAACGTATGTATTGAAATTCCTACGTCGATAGTAGAAAATGCATGTACTATCTCTTACCAAGTATTATCATATGATTGCTACAACAAGACATATATATATTATTAATAGTTAGCTGGTATCTGACTATTCTTGGAACAGGGATTGGAATAGGAGGTTTTTGAATGTGTAAAGAGGGGGCATGCCGAATTTTGATCGGGAGGGAATTCCAAAATTTTAAATATCTATTGAAATATGGTGATCATGTTTTTTTGCTTTTGCACTTGCTATTAACAAGTTGGGTGAAATTCAGAGATCTATTCCACGGATTTAGACCAAGGGATCTTTACTTCTTTTATATGTATATTATAGTCCGTGGTTCAGACCCCTTTTTATCGAATTATTAACATCCGTCTGAAACTTCGTAAATAGTTTTATCTCATCGCAACCTACAATTATTTTATTTACGAAATCTCTTGGAACTGGGGCATTTTCAATCTGGAGGGGGCAAACATTGTTTATTTAATTAGATATTAAAAACTCGTAAATACTCATTTGCTCTTTACTTAGATCGTAAGATAATTTGATCACAAAATCTTGAAAAAAGGTGGCCTTCAAATATATTGAGCCGTTTGGCGTGATCTACACCCCCAAATTTTCAAAATAACGAGGTTGTATAGGACAAACGGCCCAATATTTATGTAGGGCATTTTTTCTCGATATTGTGGTCAAATTATCTTACGATTCACGTAGAAAGCAAATGAATATTTACCAGTTTTTAATACCTAATCAAATAGACAAAGTTTGCTCCTCTCCAGAGTAAATACGCTCCAATTCCAAGAGTTTTCGTAAATAAAATAGTTATAGATCTGCATATTGGGAGTTTTCTACTGAAGGAATGGAAGGGAAGTCTGAGATGTATAGGCTGAATACCCACTTTGGGGCGGGAGTTAGAAATTTCTCGTTATTTAAAGCAGATTTTAGATTTTACCTCACAAAGTTAAATAGTCTACAGACCACAGCATTATTTTTCACAATTACTTTTAATGATATTTTGTTGAGGACTCGTGGAATGAATATCGAACCCTACCCCCTCTGGTTAGAATATGTTTCATGGTGCCTCTAGTACAACCCCACCACTATACGTCAGATCTTGAAATAGGGAGTAGTAAACAAAAAAAAAAAAAAAAAAAAAACGCTGCAAATTACTTCATAATGGTTTATTATTTCCAAACAATTATACATCTAAAGTAAAATTACCTTCCGAGTTACAAAGAAAAATAAACAAAAGGTGATTCCAATTATTGGACTAACCTTTTTTTTTTAATCATTAGTAATATGCTAAAAAAAAAATAGCATTAGTTGAGTAACACATTCAAAATTTAAAAACCAAAGCAAGGATATAACATTTGGGGTAGAACATATATACAATATCAACAAAAAAGTTCAAACTTTTCGAGTTATTCGGAATTTTATTTTACCATCCCTCGTAACTTTTTTCCCAGCTTCTTTTCGTTGAAGTATGTCATCTAGATAAATTTAAAGGGCGTCAAGAAAATGACTTTAGCTAAGTTTCATTGAAATCTGTACATTCGTTTAGGAGCTACAGTCTATAGCAACGCAGGTTTTTCGGCCGCCATTTTGAAAGTAAAAGGCGGATAGTAATGTCGATGAAGGAGGATCATCGTCAGGTGACTTCTGATTTTATATCAAAATTTGAAAAAAATCGGTCCAGTAGTTTCGGAGAAAATGCGCGGACGGACAAAAAATTATTTATTCGTTTTTCGAATTCTACGCATCCTGAGACGTGAAACCTCAAATTTCAAGAGGGGGTTAAGTTTTTTTTGTTGGTCAATCACAATGGTTGATTATTGAAAATAATTAACCAAAAATGAGTGATTATTAAATAATGAATTTGGAACTAATTAAAATAATAGTGATAAAATTTAGGAAAAAAACAAATCTTTCCCCATCCCTCACCCCTTCTTCAAAATGTTATAATGAATAAAAAATTTACTTCACTGAATCTTATAAGACTGGTTATTGGAGATATAATGACAACTGCATATGATCAAGCATGAAAAGTTTTTAATTTTTTTTTTTTTTTTTTTTTTGTTATGAAAAGTAAATTAAATTTTAGAAGTTCGACAAATTTTCAAAAATTTGAAAACCTGTACCTTAAAACTTATTAAGTTTAACGGGAAGGCAGTGGATCAGCTGATGAGAAGGTTGTCTCCTCAACTCCTCTCTCAGTTTTTACCAATTTTATAGCGGAATCTCTCTGATTATTCACGTGATACAGTTAAAGTGTATATCTGAGCAGTTGATATTTACTGTTGGCATCTTTTTTTTTGTTATTTTAAGAAAAAAAAAAAAAAATTTCTTTTTTTTTTTTTTATTTATTTATTTATTTTTCTCTTATGATATGCGGTATGATCAGCAAGTGATGGCCAGTAAGGTGCCCAAGAGGTCTCGGTCAGACGGAGTTAGCTCACCAGCCAAACAAAGGACTCGTCGCTGCCTTCGAGAAATACCTCCAGTGACCAAAATGAACACTTCAGAACCAGAACCTCAGCCCCAACCAGGTACGTCTGCACAAGAAACGATTGAAGAATCACCTTTCTTTACTCCAAACCCCTACCAAGTGCTTCAAAATGACAGAGAAGTAATGGAGTCTGCAGCAATACCCAGAGAACCAAAGCCTCCTCCGATATTTGTGAAAAATATAAAAAATTTCCAGATGTTCTGCACCCAACTAAATAAAATCTGCTCTGGCAGTTATTCATGCCTTAACAGGACCAATGACACCAAAATAACACCTGATTCTGCAGAAGCCTACCGAAAAATAGTGAAGTACTTATCAGAAACAAATGCGAATTTTCACACTTACCAGCTGAGGCAGGAAAGAGCTTTACGAGTAGTGATAAGAAATTTACATTCCTCAACCCCCACTGAAGTTATTAAAGAAGAACTAACGACGCTTGGTTTCAATGTACGCCAGGTAACAAACGTTTTGAAGGAGGACAGGGAGCAGCCAGGATTACGAAATAGGATCCCACTACCATTGTTTTTCGTGGACTTGGAGCCATCACCAGGTATCGAAAAAATATATGATATCACAAGAATATACTACACAATGGTGAAAGTTGAGAAGCCATATCCCAAGAGAGACATCGTGCAGTGCCATAATTGTCAGACCTATGGCCACACGAAGACATATTGCCACCATCTGCCGCGTTGCGTGAAGTGCGGTGAACAGCACAAATCTGTAGAGTGCACCAAACCTATACAAGATCCAGCAGTATGTGCCCTATGCTTGGAGGGACACCCGGCCAACTACAAAGGCTGCCAAATTTACAAGAATCTCAAAACCAGACACCAGAAAAACCGGATTCAAGATGAAGCACTAAGAACAAGAAGAGAGAGAGAGCCTTCCAGAATTGTAAACAATGATGTATCATTCTCCCAACTACTTAGAGGTAAGACTTTAACCGATAAATGTCAAGCCCTGCCACAACAACAACCTCAAACCCAACCTCAAAATCCTCTTCATCCTAATATACCTAACCACCAACAACAAATTCCTCATATTCCTCCTCCTTCAAATGCAACAGATCTCACAAGTTTGTTAGCATCTTTCCTCACCGATTTCAAATCCCTTGTTACTCCACTCATATCACTCCTCACGAATCTCGTATCTCACCTCATCCCTCCTTTGAAAAATCCTTAAATGACTCACATCCCTAAACCCATATCCATTCTCCTTTGGAATGCGAATGGTGTTAGAAATCATACAGACGAACTATCTACTTTACTACTTGACAAGAACATTGATGTGGCACTAATTACTGAAACTCGACTAACCACTAAACAGCACTTCAATATACCACAATACCTGACATATCGTACTGACCACCCTGACGGAAAAGCACATGCCGGTACTGCTGTAATTGTACACCAATCCCTCTCCCATCACGTACTCCCATTACCAATACATGATTTCCTACAGTCCACCGCTATCGTGATAAAAACCTTCTCCTTTCCGGTCACTCTTGCATCAGCGTATTGCCCTCCTAACCGATCCATATCCAATGCCCAATTCAGTTCTCTCCTCGACTCCTTAGGACATCACTTCATCTTGGGTGCAGACCTAAATGCCAAGCACCAACAATGGGGTTCCAGAACCACGAATTCTCGTGGCCGAACCCTGCTGTCTGCACTCAATTCCCAACGTTTTCACCTCCTTTCCCCCAACTCTCCTACCTACTGGCCCACAGATCCCAACCGTAATCCTGATCTTCTTGATTTCTTTATCCACAGCGGCTTAAGTCCCCTCAATTGTTCCATTACACGTCTAAATGAACTTTCCTCTGACCATAGTCCTCTAATCCTTAATGTTTCACTTGAACCTGTTCCCAAACCTTCTCCACCGTCATTCATTAGGGGCCCAGTAAACTGGGACCTTTTCCGCCAAATAATCTCCGATAATATTGATCTCAACATATCCCTCAAAACTCCCGATGACCTTGATAGTGCCGTAAATTCCTTTACTACCACAATCCAACAAGCCGCCTGGACTGCCTCCTTTCCAAAAGACTCCTCCAGAATTCCTAAAAAGACCATTCTACCCCAACACCTCCTTGACCTAATCCACACCAAACGCCGTGCCAGATTATTGTGGCAACGTACCCGACATCCTGCCGACCGCTGCTCCTATAATTATTACTGCAAAAAATTAAAACTGGAATTAGCCACCTTCAGATCACAATCCTTCAACTCCTACCTATCCTCCCTCTCTTCTCGCGACAATTCCCTTTGGAAAACCACAACAAAAATCCTAAATCCTCACCGCATTTCCCATCCTCTCCGACGAGGTGATGGCTCCTGGGCAGCATCTGACGAAGATAAAGCTGAGGAGTTCGCCATTCACCTATCCAATACATTTATTTCACATCCGGAATCCCATCCTGCCCACACCGTAACAGTAGAAGAACTCCTTACATCACCAATCCCACTTTCCTTGCCCCAAAAGCTATTCATCCTTCCGAAGTAAAATTTCAATTAAAAAAACTAATCCTCCGTAAAGCTCCTGGACATGATCTCCTTACACCTCAAATCCTTCGACAACTTCCATCCAAAGCAGTCATATTCCTTACATATATCTACAATTGTATCCTACGCACCACCCACTTCCCTCTGTTATGGAAACACTCCACTATTATCCTTTTCCCAAAACCAGGAAAACCTCTCAATAGCTCAACATCCTATAGACCAATCAGCCTACTCCCAATCCTTTCAAAAATTTTTGAAAAGATCCTTCTGAAACGAATCCTACCCATTATAGAATCCCAAAATATCCCTTCCCATCAGTTTGGTTTTCGCTCTCAACATTCTACTGTCCAACAAGGACTCCGAGTTGTTGATCATATTTCCTCAGCCCTAGAAAACAAGGAATACTGTTCGGGTGCCTTTCTGGACATTGCACAGGCATTTGACCGGGTATGGCACTCCGGACTGCTCTCCAAGCTTAAAATCCATTTACCTCAGTCCTTGTACCTAGTCCTCCGATCCTACCTCTCTGACCGCTCCTTTCGAGTTCGCTGTGGAACAGAATTTTCCAATATCTACTCCGTTAAAGCCGGTGTTCCCCAAGGCAGCGTCTTGGGTCCCGTGCTTTACATCCTCTTTACTGCTGACATCCCTGTTCATCCCGATACTTTTCTTGCAACATTCGCTGACGACACCGCAATCTTATCATCCAACTCTGATCCCGAAATAGCATCCTTAAATCTCCAAAGTCATCTCACCTTGATTGAGCACTGGTGTAATAACTGGCGCATTAAAGTTAATGAACCTAAATGCCAACATATTACTTTTACACTCCGACGCAATTCCTGTCCACCAGTACTCTTTAATTCCATCCAGCTTCCTTATTCAGACACAGTCCGGTATCTTGGCTTTTATTTAGACCGAAGACTAACTTGGAACCCGCATACTAGACTCAAAAGACAAGAACTCAACCGACGATACGGCCAACTATACCGACTACTAAGCAGAAAATCTAAACTTTCCATTGAAAACAAGCTACTGATCTACAAGACAATACTGAAACCTATTTGGACTTACGGACTAGAACTGTGGGGATCAGCAAAATTTTCTAACATCAAGCGCATCCAATCCTTCCAGTCTAAAGTCCTTCGAACAATAGTCGATGCTCCTTTCTATGTATCCAACAAAACCCTACATCATGACCTTAACATCCCATTTGTCCTAGACCTTATCCCAGAAAAGTTCTCCAATTTTCACCAGAACCTTACTTACCACCCAAATCCTCTTGCACAATCCCTATCAAGCATCTCCCATCCCTATAATCCTCCAAGAAGGTTGAAACGGCAGTGGCCTCGCGACCTTTTGTAAATTATATAAATTGGAGTTCTGGCAATGGCCAGATTCTTCACTCAAGACATGTGTGTATGTGGCTAAAGTGCTCTCGACCAATCTCCGCTGGCTTTAGTACCAGTGACGCGGTTGGAAGAGTAGCGCAGGGTTCTCCTGGAGTTCCCTCGCCTGATTGTATATAGGTATGCATGTTATTTTTTTTTTTTTCCTTAGTTTTAATTTTCTTATTTTTTAGGTTATTTTATTTTATTGTCTATTGTATATACTTTTGATTATTATTTTGTTCTATTTATTTTATTTTTTTGTACATATGGTGTGAATGTCATCCTACCTCACTATAACCAATGTCGAACAGACAGATTGTTATAATACTCAATAAAGAAATTTAAAAAAAAAAAAAAAAGTTTAACGAATCCATTTTGATCTTAAATTGTAGCACACTTAATCTAGTTTAAAAACTTATAGAGTATTTTTTGTCAAAAACGTGCTTCTTCATGGTCTAAAATTAAAAAAGTGCTAAAATATAGCAGTTTTGGGGATTTTTAAAAGTGATCCTAGGGGGCGCCGAGGTCGAAAACTCGGATTTTGCGTCTCAGTCACATCCCATACAAAAAAAAAAAAGTTACGAAACTATAAAATTGCTGTAACGATCTAATTGACTAAATGAATTGCTCAAAACTGTTCAAGATAATAAAATTCTAAATGCACAATCGTAAAGTAGAATAATTTTTTTTTTAGGAAACCGTGATTAAATTTACTAAGGTCAATGATAGAAGAAACTTTCGAAATTCTAATACGGCCGTTGTACTGCTGCAGCCAACGTATCCATAGACGAACACCATACCTCTGTATAGCGGACGGATTAGACGTAAATTTAATCATTGTTTTCTCAAAAACAATTTACCCTACTTTACGATGGTGTACTTAAAATTTTATTATCTTGAGCAGATTTTGAGCGATTCCTTCTTATTCAATAAAAAATTTGGACACTCAAAAATCCGTTCGGGATGGGCCCAGGCATCAAATGAACTTTTATGTTGAAAATTTGTCTATATTCATCCCTCTTTTCTCCCCTTCCCCCCCTCCCAGAGTTTGTTCATTAAGAACTTACACACAGTATAGCTAATTGGAAATGATAACCATTATTTGATAATATGCATAAATATAACTTTTGAAAGAATTTGATAAGTTAATAAAGGAGAAAAAAATAAAAATGCAAAAAAACATGCGTTGCTATAAAATGCAGCGCCTAAACGAATGTACCGATTTCAATGAAACTTCCCTAAAGTCATTTTCTCGACACCCTCTAAATTTATCTATATAACATACTATAACGAAAAGAAGCTGGAAAAAAAGTTACGAGGGATGGTAAAATTAAATTCTGAATAACCCAAAAAGTATACACATTTTTGGGGATATTGTAATAAGATGTTTCAAAGGTATTTAAATTGCCTAAAAAAACAAAAGAAGTTTCATCGAAATCGAAGCACTATTAGTAGAGATATCGCAATTTTTAAATATTTTTACTCTCACTTACGTATATATGTAATATATAGTAAGGGTAAATATTCAACAAGAATGCCTTTAATCGATCTTGCTTATCGATTTTAATTATATACTTACTACTATATCCATAAGTCATAAAAAAATAGAGTAATTTTGTTATCATTGATTTTGTTTAACCAATGATAACAAGCATCAATTCAATAAATACAGTCCAGTTTTATGTCTCCACTGAAGAAAAATAAATTAAATGTTGAGGATGCAAGTGATAATAAACACACAAATAATGATTAGAATAAATGAGATGGATCATAGAAATACACAAACTAATTTAATACGTTAGAGAAATATTTTAAAGTGAGAATTGATAACTAAAAATAATAATGAGGAGAGCAGATGAATAATATTTGAGACTGGCGCGAGACTACTTATACTAAGGTCTCGCAAATGGGCAACACTACATTTAAGTGAATATGTGTATGTGAGTGTCTCTTATCCAGTAATCAATTCAAGGGGCTTAAGACACTTCTGAATTTAAAAATTTAAAAAATTACAATAACACCTAAATAAATAACAAAAAAATTATGTATCTGATCAAAATAAAAATGATTCATTGAAAAATAAATAATCTAAATTTCATATACAAATATTTTTATTTATATAAATTAATCACTATTATTTATAATACAAATAATTATAAATCATTATCACAACATAAATAGAGATCAATAAGCAAGAATCAAAATCATTATAATACGATTATCTAAACTTATTGTAAACGAATCGGGCTATCAAATCAAGGGCCCATTTCGGCTGATCCTGAGGCACCATGTGTCCTGCATCTCTGACCAGAACTTCTGTTAACGTTTTGGCCTTCTTGTAGAACCCAGCCAGTTCATCGTCTACCTTCCATTCCTTCCTCGGTGCAGTCCTGTAGTCCTCAGCGCCCGTCCAATTTAGTTTGGGCAGGAAGTTCATCGTCAATGGGTACGCGACAATGATGTCCAATTGGCCGCTATAAAACATTACTCGGTAATTTTCTAATAATACTTCGACCCATGGTTTGACTGATTGCATGACGTCATTCGCAAGATACCGTCCGACTTTAGAACCGTCATTGTACGTGCGACTACCGACGTGGATGCCTCTCCTGACCACGTCAGTCTGAAGATAATCACTGTAGGCACCTTCAGGATCAAAGGAGCCGCTTTGAAGGTAGTTATACCCGTTTATTCGAGGGCTTAACCTGCCCAAAATTTCATCAGACACAGTACTTGCCTCAGAATACTGATGTTGCCTAATTAATTTAACTACTTCATCTTGTAAATTTCTGAGTTCTTCCCTGGTATTAGAGTCCACAAGACCAAGTTGATAAACATAATCAGCATATACCATCATGTTCTCCGGATCAGTGAACCCGTCACCTATCGCTAGTCCTTTCAAGTTGATCTTCTGTCTGTTTATTTTGTTGTTGTTGTGGATGGTATAACCTATTGCGGGGATGTACTTCCCAGCATAAGACTCGCCACTGACGAAGAAATCGTTCTTCTGCAAATCTGGGAAAAGCTGGAAGAACTGTGATAAAGCAGAGTAAAGATCCTTCCCTACCTTGACTTCATCAGTTGCATATTCCGAATCACTTTCAGTAAAGCTGAATCCTGTTCCGACTGGGTTATCGATATAAATTACGTTGAATAGTTGTGACCAGGAGTATTGGCGTTCTTGTAAAGTCAGTTTTGTGTCGACAGAAAATGGACCATTTTCACAGAAGAGCCCAAAAAGAGAAGAACCTCCAGGCCCTCCTTGGAGCCAAAGAACTACGGGAGCATTCTTCGGGTCGGCCTCAGAAGGGAAGAACCAGAAGAAGAGATTGGAGTTGAAGGTCTTGTTGACGGTGAAGTAGCCACTGTAGCTGGTGATGTTGGTCTTCGGCAGACTTACTCTGGCTGCCTCCTGTCCTTCTTGTATCCTACCTTCTTCGATGTAAGGCGTCAGGAAGAGCGGGTCACCAGCATCTCCATTGAATAGAATAGTTCGAATCCTCGGATAGGGATTAAGCAACGTATGGTAACCGCTAATGCTACAGAAAAAAATAAGTAAAGCTAAACGACTCAAGTGTTTATGTGTTTCTCGCTTATATACAATTGATAAAAGTCAACAAGTCGAAAAAGATAAAAACATGAACACAGTGATGGATGAGGGTTTATTGGTAATATAAATACATCGTTTGATCCATATCAGTCAAGAGGAAATTTTATATTAAAGACGAACTTATGAAAAAAACTATAACAACTTTATGTCCAAATCATTTTAGTCAATTCAATTAAGAGAAATATTTAGAATGTGAAGCTTGAAACAGAAAAAAATCTTTTATTTTTAAAATTGTCCATATTATTAGAATTTGTCAAAAGTTTTTCAGTTCTTTTGGAACTATCGCTTTTTTCAGGCAAATTTGTTTATATATGTTTTTATTACATTTTTATTTTTTAGAAAAAATAATGTGAAATTTCCTTTCGAGTAATTCATTTCGCCATGAAATAAATCCTAATGAAATGGTAATTGCTAACGAAATTTTCAATAAAAAAAAAGGTAATTGTAAACGCTATTTTTAGTTACAAAACAAAAGAAATAGGCAATTCATTAAAAAAAATCTTATATCTGTACCTAATTTCAATTCGTGTGTCTGATAAGGCTATTAAAATATAACATCTTTATGTCCAGATCATTTTAGTCACTTCATATATGAAAAATATTTAGAATGCGAGAAACTTTTTATAAAAATTATTTTAGTGAGTTATACGAAATTTTGTTACACTATGAAAATTGGTTATAGCAAGAAAAGAGTATATTCGCGCCATATTTACAGTGAATATAAAGTAATAAAATAAAACAAAAGAAATTATTCGGTATCTATATAGCCATAAAAAGAAAAATGTATAAAAAGAGCTTGAAACAGAAAAAAATCTTTTATTTTTAAAATTGTCCATATCATTAGAATATGTAATGTCAAAAGTTTTTCAGTTCCTTTGGAACTATCGCTCTTTTCAAGCAAATTTATATATATATATATGTATATATATATATATATATATATATATATATATATATATATATATATATATATACATATATATATATAAGGAATAGAATGGCTTTCCGAGAAAGTAGTTTTAGGATCTGGGATGTAATTAGGTCGTGTCCAGGAGCTTTGCGGGAAGGTAACCTGTGAATGATGTTGGATATTTCTATGGGATGAAAGGCTTTAGGAGGAGAAGTCATTTGGAGTGGGATATCCAGTTCTGCTTCAATACATTCAAGGTGATTTAGGTTAAGAATATCGGGATGTGGATTAAAGGTTTTAAAAAGGTGGGGCGGGGTGGCCGAATAGGTTAAAGCGAGTGCACAGCACCGCTAGTTGCCTGGCAACCGGTTAACAGAGATTTGAGATGATATAAAAAGTACGAGTTCGCGTCCCGGTGCCGGAGGGGATTTTAAATTCCCCGTCCTCACCCCCCGGCCCGGGAAAATCCCGTATAGCCTAAAAGGCGAGGTAGGAAAGAACAAAAAAAAAAAAAAAAATGTTTTAAAGAGGTGGTGAGCAAATATTTGGGATTTTTCTTCGTCGGATTTGGACCAGGTTTGGGCTTCAGTGAGTAGTGGATGGTTGCAGTCTTTAAATTTCAGGAGCCTTTTAGTGGTCGGCCATAGTGTGGTCGTCCATTTAGTAGTCAGTTGGGTGTAATATGCTTTATCTGTCGGGTATCTAGTTCGATGCCACTTCGATCTTGCTCTGCGTTTTTCCTTTAATAAGATGCGAATATGCTGTGGCAAGTTAGTATTTTGTGGGTTGTTAATCTTATTGATAAAAGTGTTATTATTTATACTGTCTGTTATTGATTATGACAGTTTTTCTATGGCACCATTAATGTCTTCTTTTGTCCTTAGCGGAATTTTGAGGTCAAGTTTGTTTTCCAAATCATCACGAAATTTGTCCCAGCCAGTTTACTCGTCCAGTGATCAGTTTGGGAGGTGATGGTTTAGGAGCAAAGTCAGAATGTAGTGAAAGCAGAACTGGACTATGGTCTGAAGAAAGGTCATCCAGAGATTTGATTATAGTTTGGGAGGAGGAAATCTGGGAGGTGATAAATATATCCAGGATATCGGGACGTTTTTTGAGGGTTATTGGCCAATAAGTAGGACTCATGGGCGAGAGGATTGAATAACTATTAGAAGATGAGAGACGGGAAAGGATGTTACCGCGGGAGTTGGATGTTCGACAACCCCACCGTTGGTGTTTAGCATTGTAATCTCCTCCAAACCAAATTTAACGAAGAAAAAACAGTAGCATCAGATTTCAGAGATAAATTTCAAATATTAATTCAGGCATTACCGGAACATTTAATTTTCACTGACGGATCCAAATCTGACTCGCCAACTTCATCAGCTTTTGTGACCAAAGATACCACACATAAAATAAAGCTACATCCATTCAGTAGTATTTATTCTGCAGAGGTAAATGTCATTGCTATGGCCCTAGAATATTCATCTACATTACCTGAAAAAAGTATAGTTATTGCTTCAGATTCCCTAAGTGCTCTGAAGAGTTTAGCAAACATGTATTACGATCATCCAGGAATTCAACGAATACTCGAAATAGGAACATTTATGACTGATATCGATAAATCAGTTATGGTTATCTGGACATGCTGGTATAAAAGGCAATGAAATGGCCGATAAAGTAGCAAAAGAATCACTCTCGCTCCCAGGTCGTGGTAGAACCCTACTAACACCGTCAGATCTCTCACGGCCGCTTAAAGATATCCAAAAGGAATGGCAGGACAAGAGTGCTCCAAGTAAACTGAAACTAATAAAGAAAGATGTCAGGCCTTGGAGTTCTTCTAGTCGCAGCATTCGCGAAGAGGAAGTCGTCCTTGCCCGGCTTAGGATCGAACACTCAAGATGACCCACCTCCACCTCATCACTAAAGCTGCACCACCTAGATGGTATACTATTGCAATAGTGTCCTGTCCATAACTCACATTTTCCAAGATTATTCGTTTTATAGTCGTGAATTAAATGACTTACAAAATATCACCAAATATATCACTAGCCTCAGGAAACGACATCAATAGAACTGACTAAATAATAACATTTCTAACAAGAGTAAATTTAATAAAATAGCTATAATAATAATTTCTATTTATCTTTTTCTCTTATTTAATTTGTTTTTCTATATAAATATATAGATATATTACCTTTTTCACCCTTATTTTATTTTTTATTATTATTACTCTTTCATTAATTCTTTATATGTATATTCATTTTAATCTATTATGTTTACTTATTTATCTTATTTTTAATGTTTTTGTTTTTTTCTTTTTTCCATTAAACCTACCAAATATTACTAAAAAATATTTTAATAATAATATTTTTATGAATAAACGAAAAAGCCGTAGAAAAAGATTTGAAACTTTTAAAAATTATAAAATCCTATAATAGAGTATAAGCAAAATCTGCTCCCAATGTCCCTAAAAGGTAGAGGCAACAATAAAAACAAATAAATTTCTTATAAAAATCAATTTATTTGTCTAAAATAATCACTATCAATTCTGAAGGCAAACTATTTATAGCACAAATGCTTATCATTATCACAACATTAATAAAGATCAATAATCAGGCGTCAAAATTGTAGGATTAACTGAACTTATTGTAAACGAATTGGGTTATCATGTCGAGAGCCCATTTCGACTGATCCTTTGGCACCATGTGTCCTGCATCTCGGACGAAAACTTCTGTTAATGTTTTGGCCTTCTTGTAAAACCCAGCCAGTTCATCGTCTACCTTCCATTCCTTCCTCGGTGCAGTTCTGTATTCCTCAGAGCCTGTCCAATTTAGTTTTGGCAAGAAGTTCATCGTCAATGGGTACGCGACTACTATGTCCAATTGACCGCTATAAAACATTACTCGGTAATTTTCTAATAATACTTCGACCCATGGTTTGACAGATTGCATGATGTCATTTTCAAGATACTTTCCAGCTTTAGAACCGTCACTGTAATCGCGATTACCGACGTGAATGGCTATCCTGACGAAGTCCATCTGAACATAATCACTGTAGACTTCTTCTACATCAAAGTAGCCGCTTTCAAGATAGTTATAAATGTTTATATGAGGGCTTAACGAACCTACAATATTATGGAATACAGTATTTGCCTCAGAATATTGACGTTGCCTTATTAATTTCACTGCTTTATCTTGTAAATTCCTAATTACTTCCCTGGTGTTAGAGTCCACAAGACCAAGTTGATAAACATAATCCGCGTATACCATCATGTTCTCCGGATCAGTTAAACCGTTACCTATTGCTAGTCCTTTCAAGTTGATCTTCTGTTTGTTTATTTTGTTGTTGTTGTGGATGGTATAACCTATTGCGGGGATGTACTTCCCAGCATAAGACTCGCCACTGACGAAGAATTCGTTCTTCTGCAAATCTGGGAACAGCTGGAAGAACTGCAGTAAAGCAGAGTAAAGATCCTCCCCTACCTTCACTTGGTCAGTTGCATATCCAGCATCATTCTCAGTAAAACTATATCCTGTTCCGACTGGGTTATCGATATAAATTACGTTGAAAAATTGTGACCAGTAGTGTTCGCGTGCTTGTACAATCAATCTGACGTCAACAGAGAATGGGCCATTTTCGCAAAAGAGTCCATAAAGAGAAGAACTTCCAGGACCTCCTTGGAGCCAAAGGACTACGGGAGCGTTCTTCGGGTCTACCTCAGCAGGGAAGTACCAGAAGAAGAGATTGGAATTGAAGGTCTTGTTGACGGTGAGGTAGCCAGTGTAGCTGGTGACATTGGTAAATGGCAGTTCTACCTTTGAAGCCGCCTGACCTTCTTGTATCTTACCTTCCTCGATGTAAGGCGTCAGGAAGAGAGGGTCGTCTGCATCTCCATTAAATGGAATAGTTCTAATCCTCGGATATGGATTAAGTAGAGTGTGATAACCGCTAATGCTACAGAAAAAAATAAGTAAAGCTAAACGACTCATTACGTCGGTAATACTGAAGTGTTTGTGTGTTTCTCGCTTATATACAATTGATAAAAGTCAACAACTCGATCAAGATAAAAATATGAAAATAGTGTAAGATGAGAATTTATTGGTAATATAAAGATATTGTATAACCCATATCAGTCAATAGAGAATTTCGTTTCAAATACAAATTTAAGAAAACAATTATAAAATTTTTATATCTTAATAATTTTAGACAGGGCTGGAAACGGAAAAAAACTTTTAGTTTTAAAAGGTTTCGGTATCATCAGATTTTTTATTGCCGATAGTTTTCAGTTCTTTTGGAACTAGACAACTTTTTTCAGCTTTAGCAAAACTCTTATTTTTAAAACATGTTTAGTTAAAAGTTCTAATTAACCTAAAAGTCGGTCTATTACTTTTATTCATAGCTAGTTAGCTTAAAAGTTACTTTTTAATAGTTCTTGTTAAACTTTTTAGGAAAAAATTCTTAAAATTAAAGTTCGAAGGACCTGTTTTTATTAAAGTTATAGTTCAACTGTAAGTAGCCCTGTGTAACCTTGGAGTTCTCCCGAAACTTGTTCGTCTCATCAAGATGACTATGGATGATGCTAGGTGCAGTGTTCGGGTACAATCGGACCTGCCTCCTGAATTTGTTTCCACGCGAGGAATTAGGCAGGGGAATGGGCTTACCTGCCTATTGTTTAACCTGGTCCTGGAGAAGGTGATACGTGATTCGGAGATCCAGACTATCTTTAACAGATTAACGCAAATGCTGGAATTTGCTGACGATCTAGATCTGATGGCACGTTCCTTCGAGTATGTTAATAGTGCATTTTTAATTTTGGCTGAAGCGGCAGAAGCTTTGGGAATGAGTGTAAACCAGGAAAAGACAATTTATATGCGAGAAGGACCTGAAACCGAGACCGCTGTACGAGTACCGGTCTATTTACTGGTTTACCTCATTTCTGGAGGTAAACCAGCGAATAATAAGGACAAACAGGTGGTATTTTATCCTCAGCAAACACCTTGAAAGCTTTGCCATCTCCCGTCATACAAAATGCCTCATATATAAGACTCTCATTAGGCCTGTTCTCACATATGGATCGGAAAGCTGGACCCTCTCTAGCAAAGAAGATAAAGATTTACTAATCTTTGAAAGGAAGATCCTTCGGAGTATCTTTGGACCTGTTAAGGTTGGTGATGATTGGAGAAGGAGGACTAACAGAGACGTATTTGATCTGTATGGGGAGACAGATGTGTTGAGGTGCATCAAGCTTAGGCGACTACGTTGGACTGGCCAGAATGCCAGAAGAGGAAGTACCAAGGCAGTTGCTTGATGGAAAGCTCTGCAGGACAAGAGGGAAGGGCAGACCATGTCTAAGATGGGAGGACGCCATCATCCGGAACGCCAGAGAAATATTGCATACCCGCAACTGGCCCTTGGCATAAGAGTTGGGAGAAATTTCAACGTTACGCCTCACTCGGACTACATGAAAAGTAGGGTGGCCCTGGCTCTCAATGGACTTAGTCACTTCGGGGGCCCCTTTTGGGGTCTCAGTTACCCAGCCATTTATAAAGGAGTTATTCTGGGCATCCTGAGATATGCGTCTCCTGCGTGGAGTCATCATCTCTCGCACCAACAGAAGAAAAGGTTGGCAACAATCCAGCGGATGGCTCTGCTGCGGGTCACTAGAGCGTATCCTTCAGTGTCTCATGAGGTGGTACAAGTCTTAGCCGGAACTACTCCTATTGATCTTCTCCTACGAGAAGAATACTTTCGGCATAAGATGAAGAGAGAAGGCCTGGTGGATCTACCGGCGAACCTTCGTGTGAGGATCAGTGAAGACCCTAATGGATGGAAGAGGATTCTTCGGGAGAACACATTAAAGGAATGGAACCAACGGTGGGTGACGACGCCAAAAGGGGCTACGCTAAGAAAATACTTCCCCACCGTTGGTTCAAGAATGGAACAGACATGGGTTCTCCCGGACTACTGGGTCTCACAGTTCCTCACAGGGCATGGGGGTTTCCGAGCAAAGCTCGATGAATATGGCAAGAACATCGGTCTCCTATGCCCAAGTTGCAGAGTGCCGGAGACCGCCGAGCATATCATCCTTTGAGGCACTGGGGGCTAAGTTGTTGAGGGAGACGGAGCTCTACGCTCTGACGGAGAGCGATCTCCCTCAACTTATGACAAAGGAAAAATACCCGTATTACAAGGAATTCGTATACGGGTGGAAGGAACTGGTTAGGTCAAACCACATTTCATTAGGAAGAAGAAATGAACCTGTATACGGAAGACCGCCAGAGAGGGTGGAACAGGATGCTGGATAAAAAGAAAAAAAAAGAGCAGGCTGTGTGCACAGCTGTAAAAAATGTAATTGGTCTGAATGCAGCAGTGAATTGTAAAGCATGCGTTGCTACTCACTACTGCATAACACCCGTATTGCCTTATCGGCAGGGTAGGGTGTAAATAAAATAAATAATACCCGCATCTGGCGAGCGACTACGCAAGATAGAGCTATCTGGCGAGGGCTCAGCGGTCTGTAGCGCCTTGTACTTAGTTATAGATTAACGGTAAAGGTTTAAATTTTATTTCTTTGAGTTCTTAAAAAAAGTTCCGTTAAATGAGAAATAAGCAGTAATTGGGCTTTGGTTAGAGCTACAATTTGTCGTAAATTAATTACATATTAATAGTTAGCGCGCTATACTAGTAAAGCAAAGATCATAGGATCGAATCCCGACCCTATTTCCTAATACGGCTGGTCCCCGCGGGAAGTTAGACAATTACCCTCTTGATACTTGTAAGAAGAGGCTAAAAAATATAATAATAATAAAAAAATAAAATAAACATAGAGGAAGACGCTTTGGAACATTGGGCATTTATGTCGTGTAAAGTGACATCAGCGGGGATAAGACCTGAATCATATTAAATATCACTTAATTATACAATGATACACCGAGTTTAATCAAAATCGTTAAATCCATTTTTGAGAAAATTGTAAAGATGTGTTTCAGCGTTCATATAAAGTGGCACTTCCGGTAAGTCGATTTTAACGAAAAAGTTGCTGTCACATCCGGCCCATATACAAACCTTAAATACTTAATATCAGTTTCGTACTACTTTTCGTTTATGAGCTATACTGTTAACACACACACATAAACACACACAGACACACACACACATAGACCATTTTGCGAGACTTGGTTATTTCGACTCAGGGGACCTCAAAACATGTATTTCCGTTTAAAACTAAGATTCGAAAAATTTACGAACGCAATACTTACCATTACTATATATTACATATATACGAAAGTGAAAAAAAGAAAAAAAGAAATAAAATAAAATAATAAAAAAATTACATGATTCTTATGTGTCGTTCGTTTGAGTAGCTAAGAATAAAAATCATTTTTGATATCAATTTTTTAGCGAAATAGACCGAAGTTTTAAATAAAAGTTTTGTAAAATATTTACTGGAAAAGTCACAAGGTAAAAAACTCAAGTTCCATAAGAACTGAAAAAAAAATATCAACAATAAATGTTCCAGTGATACAGAAACATATAAAAAATAAAAAAAAATTTCTGATTCAAGTCCTGTTCAAAACAAATTACAACTTTAATCTAACTGTCAGCCTAATTACTGTTTAATTTTCATTTAACAGGACTTTATTTAATTTGAATAAATAATAATTAAACTTTTACCATAAACTTGGAAATTTATTTTTTTTTTTATTTTTTTTTTTTTTATTGAGTATTATAACAATCTGTCTGTTGGACATTGGTTATAGTGAGGTAGGATGACATTCACACCATATGTACAAAAAAAATAAAATAAATAGAACAAAATAATAATCAAAAGTATATACAATAGACAATAAAATAAAATAACCTAAAAAATAAGAAAATTAAAACTAAGGAAAAAAAAAAAAAAACACATGCATACCTATATACAATCAGGCGAGGGAACTCCAGGAGAACCCTGCGCTACTCCCCCAACCGCGTCACTGGTACTAAAGCCAGCGGAGATTGGTCGAGAGCACTTTAGCCACATACACACATGTCTTGAGTGAAGAATCAGGCCATTGCCAGAACTCCAATTTATATAATCTACAAAAGGTCGCGAGGCCACTGCCGTTTCAACCTTCTTCGAGGATTATAGGGATGGGAGATGCTTGATAGGGATTGTGCAAGAGGATTTGGGTGGTAAGTAAGGTTCTGGTGAAATTTGGAGAATTTTTCTGGGATAAGGTCTAGGACAAATGGGATGTTAAGGTCATGATGTAGGGTTTTGTTGGATACATAGAAAGGAGCATCGACTATTGTTCGAAGGACTTTAGACTGGAAGGATTGGATGCGCTTGATGTTAGAAAATTTTGCTGATCCCCACAGTTCTAGTCCATAAGTCCAAATAGGTTTCAGTATTGTCTTGTAGATCAGTAGCTTGTTTTCAATGGAAAGTTTAGACTTTCTGCTTAGTAGTCGGTATAGTTGGCCGTATCGTCGGTTGAGTTCTTGTCTTTTGAGTCTAGTATGCGGGTTCCAAGTTAGTCTTCGGTCTAAATGAAAGCCAAGATACCGGACTGTGTCTGAATAAGGAAGCTGGATGGAATTAAAGAGTACTGGTGGACAGGAATTGCGTCGGAGTGTAAAGGTAATATGTTGGCATTTATATTCATTAACTTTAATGCGCCAGTTATTACACCAGTGCTCAATCAAGGTGAGGTGACTTTGGAGATTTAAGGATGCTATTTCGGGATCAGAGTTGGATGATAAGATTGCGGTGTCGTCAGCGAATGTTGCAAGAAAAGTATCGGGATGAACAGGGATGTCAGCAGTAAAGAGGATGTAAAGCACGGGACCCAAGACGCTGCCTTGGGGAACACCGGCTTTAACGGAGTAGATATTGGAAAATTCTGTTCCACAGCGAACTCGAAAGGAGCGGTCAGAGAGGTAGGATCGGAGGACTAGGTACAAGGACTGAGGTAAATGGATTTTAAGCTTGGAGAGCAGTCCGGAGTGCCATACCCGGTCAAATGCCTGTGCAATGTCCAGAAAGGCACCCGAACAGTATTCCTTGTTTTCTAGGACTGAGGAAATATGATCAACAACTCGGAGTCCTTGTTGGACAGTAGAATGTTGAGAGCGAAAACCAAACTGATGGGAAGGGATATTTTGGGATTCTATAATGGGTAGGATTCGTTTCAGAAGGATCTTTTCAAAAATTTTTGAAAGGATTGGGAGTAGGCTGATTGGTCTATAGGATGTTGAGCTATTGAGAGGTTTTCCTGGTTTTGGGAAAAGGATAATAGTGGAGTGTTTCCATAACAGAGGGAAGTGGGTGGTGCGTAGGATACAATTGTAGATATATGTAAGGAATATGACTGCTTTGGATGGAAGTTGTCGAAGGATTTGAGGTGTAAGGAGATCATGTCCAGGAGCTTTACGGAGGATTAGTTTTTTTAATTGAAATTTTACTTCGGAAGGATGAATAGCTTTTGGGGGCAAGGAAAGTGGGATTGGTGATTTAAGGAGTTCTTCTACTGTTACGGTGTTGGCAGGATGGGATTCCGGATGTGAAATAAATGTATTGGATAGGTGAATGGCGAACTCCTCAGCTTTATCTTCGTCAGATGCTGCCCAGGAGCCATCACCTCGTCGGAGAGGATGGGAAATGCGGTGAGGATTTAGGATTTTTGTTGTGGTTTTCCAAAGGGAATTGTCGCGAGAAGAGAGGGAGGATAGGTAGGAGTTGAAGGATTGTGATCTGAAGGTGGCTAATTCCAGTTTTAATTGTTTGCAGTAGTAATTATAGGAGCAGCGGTCGGTAGGATGTCGGGTACGTTGCCATAATAATCTGGCACGGCGTTTGGTGCGGATTAGGTTAAGGATGTGTTGGGGTAGAATGGTCTTTATAGGAATTCTGGAGGAGTCTTTTGGGAAGGAGGCAGTCCAGGCGGCTTGTTGGATTGTGGTAGTAAAGGAATTTACGGCACTATCAAGGTCATCGGGAGTTTTGAGGGATATGTTGAGATCAATATTATCGGAGATTATTTGGCGGAAAAGGTCCCAGTTTACTGGGCCCCTAATGAATGACGGTGGAGAAGGTTTGGGAACAGGTTCAAGTGAAACATTAAGGATTAGAGGACTATGGTCAGAGGAAAGTTCATTTAGACGTGTAATGGAACAATTGAGGAGACTTAAGCCGCTGTGGATAAAGAAATCAAGAAGATCAGGATTACGGTTGGGATCTGTGGGCCAGTAGGTAGGAGAGTTGGGGGAAAGGAGGTGAAAACGTTGGGAATTGAGTGCAGACAGCAGGGTTCGGCCAAGAGAATTCGTGGTTCTGGAACCCCATTGTTGGTGCTTGGCATGTAGGTCTGCACCCAAGATGAAGTGATGTCCTAAGGAGTCGAGGAGAGAACTGAATTGGGCATTGGATATGGATCGGTTAGGAGGGCAATACGCTGATGCAAGAGTGACCGGAAAGGAGAAGGTTTTTATCACGATAGCGGTGGACTGTAGGAAATCATGTATTGGTAATGGGAGTACGTGATGTGAGAGGGATTGGTGTACAATTACAGCAGTACCGGCATGTGCTTTTCCGTCAGGGTGGTCAGTACGATATGTCAGGTATTGTGGTATATTGAAGTGCTGTTTGGTGGTTAGTCGAGTTTCATTAATTAGTGCCACATCAATGTTCTTGTCAAGTAGTAAAGTAGATAGTTCGTCTGTATGATTTCTAAACACCATTCGCATTCCAAAGGAGAATGGATATGGGTTTAGGGATGTGAGTCATTTAAGGATTTTTCAAAGGAGGGATGAGGTGAGATACGAGATTCGTGAGGAGTGATATGAGTGGAGTAACAAGGGATTTGAAATCGGTGAGGAAAGATGCTAACAAACTTGTGAGATCTGTTGCATTTGAAGGAGGAGGAATATGAGGAATTTGTTGTTGGTGATTAGGTATATTAGGATGAGGAGGATTTTGAGGTTGGGTTTGAGGTTGTTGTTGTGGCAGGGCATGACATTTATCGGTTAAAGTCTTACCTCTAAGTAGTTGGGAGAATGATACATCATTGTTTACAATTCTGGAAGGCTCTCTCTCTCTTCTTGTTCTTAGTACTTCATCTTGAATCCGGTTTTTCTGGTGTCTGGTTTTGAGATTCTTGTAAATTTGGCAGCCTTTGTAGTTGGCCGGGTGTCCTTCCAAGCATAGGGCACATACTGCTGGATCTTGTATAGGTTTGGTGCACTCTACAGATTTGTGCTGTTCACCGCACTTCACGCAACGCGGCAGATGGTGGCAATATGTCTTCGTGTGGCCATAGGTCTGACAATTATGGCACTGCACGATGTCTCTCTTGGGATATGGCTTCTCAACTTTCACCATTGTGTAGTATATTCTTGTGATATCATATATTTTTTCGATACCTGGTGATGGCTCCAAGTCCACGAAAAACAATGGTAGTGGGATCCTATTTCGTAATCCTGGCTGCTCCCTGTCCTCCTTCAAAACGTTTGTTACCTGGCGTACATTGAAACCAAGCGTCGTTAGTTCTTCTTTAATAACTTCAGTGGGGGTTGAGGAATGTAAATTTCTTATCACTACTCGTAAAGCTCTTTCCTGCCTCAGCTGGTAAGTGTGAAAATTCGCATTTGTTTCTGATAAGTACTTCACTATTTTTCGGTAGGCTTCTGCAGAATCAGGTGTTATTTTGGTGTCATTGGTCCTGTTAAGGCATGAATAACTGCCAGAGCAGATTTTATTTAGTTGGGTGCAGAACATCTGGAAATTTTTTATATTTTTCACAAATATCGGAGGAGGCTTTGGTTCTCTGGGTATTGCTGCAGACTCCATTACTTCTCTGTCATTTTGAAGCACTTGGTAGGGGTTTGGAGTAAAGAATGGTGATTCTTCAATCGTTTCTTGTGCAGACGTACCTGGTTGGGGCTGAGGTTCTGGTTCTGAAGTGTTCATTTTGGTCACTGGAGGTATTTCTCGTAGGCAGCGACGAGTCCTTTGTTTGGCTGGTGAGCTAACTCCGTCTGACCGAGACCTCTTGGGCACCTTACTGGCCATCACTTGCTGATCATACCGCATATCATAAGAGAAAAATAAATAAATAAATAAAAAAAAAAAAAAAATTTTTTTTTTTTTTTTTTCTTAAAATAACAAAAAAAAAAGATGCCAACAGTAAATATCAACTGCTCTGATATACACTTTAACTGTATCACGTGAATAATCAGAGAGATTCCGCTATAAAATTGGTAAAAACTGAGAGAGGAGTTGAGGAGACAACCTTCTCATCAGCTGATCGGAAATTTATAAAAAAAAAAAAAAAAATCCTTTCAATTTTTATTTTAAGAAAATCGTATTTTTTCCTAAAAAGTTTCACAGAAACTAATAAAATGGAACTTTTAAAAAAAGTTTCGAACCCTGATTTTAGACAACTCATTTGAAAGAAATGTTTAGAACCCGAGAAACTTTTATTAAAATTATTTTATTGAATATTATTAAATTCTGTCAGCAAATGGAAAATGGTTACAGCGAGGAAAGGGCAAATCCACACAATATTTACAGTGAATATAAATAAATAAAATAAAACCGCATAAATATAACAACTAAATAGCAATAAAAAAAACAACGGAAGACAGACTAAAAGCAATAGAAAAAAGAATTTTTTTTTAATTTTATACATCATTTGATTTTTTGTCGAAATTTTTTCAGTCCAGTGGTACTCTTTTCCAAGCAAATATTTCAATATACCTTTTTATTAAGCATTTATTTAGAAGTTTAGTTCGAGCATTTCATTTCTCCAAGAAGTAAATCAATAAAATGGTAAATGAAAATGTAAACGAAATTATCAGTATAAAATAGTAATTGTAAACGACATTCTTAGTTACTGAAATAAAGAAAATGTAAGAATTAGACAATCTATTTAAGAAATATTTTATATGTACCTATTACCTATATCTGTACCTGTAAGATTTTATTTCATAACGGCCTATACTCCGAAATCTTGGATTAAAAAAGAAATACAGAGCTTAAGACAAGATTGTTTTAAAAGTTTATTACAAATAATAAACTATATCATGTGCCTTTAATCTTGCCTTTTTTTATTATAATATATTTTTTACTTTCACTTATTTTTTTTAGGTGTAATCAAATAATATTCTTCATCAATAAACGCCTAACAAACTTCTTGGTGATTTGTTGAAAGGTGTTTTTTTTCAAATTGGTTAAAAAATTACTTAACAAATCCTTTCCACAAATTTTGAATTTATTTTGCTTTTTGATCTTTCCTTCATAACCATATTTTTATATCAACTCACGTCCAATCTATAATAACTGCTCACACCTTAGAATAAACAATGAATGAAAAATGTTCTTATCCTGAGGAAATCGAGAGGCTTCAGTTAATCCATCAAAATAATCATTTATTTGATTAATATTACTTAAATATCACCAAGTTTGTTTTATTCTGGAAGAAAATATTTCTCTTAATAATTATATATCTCAAAAGACCAGAACAATATCGAGTTTTAAAGATGTTGTTACATTTTTAATAGATTTATGACTATTTTTTATTAAATATAAGAAAGTACATATAGTAATTGTATTTCAGTTTTAAATAATTTTTTGTCAAATATAACAAAGTTTTATACGTATGTTTAACGTGAAAAATGTCAGTAGGAAACTGGCTAATTTAGCCATCTAATATACAAAGGCAATGCTGTACTGGTCTTATGAAACATATTCCAAAGGCTTGTGATCGGTTAATATGGTAAAAGTTCATCCTTCGACGACTAGCTCAATATATCGCCAGAAGTTCACGATCATAAGATGCATAATTTCGGTGACTTGGAGATAAGGCCTTAAAATGAAAACCTAAAAGAATCCAGCTATTGTTATGCTTTTGTTGAAATGAAATGAAAAAAATATTTTATTATTCTGGGACTGTTGTCCCTTTGGAACAAATTATAAATACAGATTGTATGTCTGTGTGGTTACAATTAGATTATATATTTACAATAAGAGTTGACTAAAACTAAAAATACTGAGGAAGAGAAAACAAGAAAATTGTACATATATATGAGAAACAAAAATAACCTAAATAAATTGAGGTAGTCTCTGAGGGTGCTTAGATATTTCTCTTAAGTATATTTCGCAATCAGTCGGATTGAGAAAGGAGTAGGTGTTTAAAGAGGAGATGTTTGAAAGAGGAAACTGATTGAACGTGTCGAATATCAGCACGGATGGAATTCCAGAGGGAGACGGCTTGTATTGCAAAGGATTTGTCAAACGCAGCAGTTCGGTGAGGAGGAGTATAGAGGTCGGAAGTACGAGATCTAGTGGGACGGGATTGGATGGAGTATTTGAATTGTAAGCTGTGAAAAATATAGGAGGGTCGATGAGTTCTAATGATTTGGTACAGAAAGGTGGCTAGGAAGTACTGGCGGCGATAGGATGGGTAAAGCCACTTCAACTCGGTGTAATACTGGGTAATATGCGTATCCCTTGAGATTCCGAAAACAAATCATAGTGCACAATTCATTAGGCGTTTATGTTTGGCCTCGGAATCTCCCGATAGTCCACAGTACACCATACAGCCATAGTCGAAGTGAGAGAAAACAAAGGAGGAAACTAGGAGTTGACGGGACTTATATGGAAGGGTATATCGTAGACGATTGAACTGTTTTAGGGTGGAGATAGTGCGACGGGAAATTTGGGAGATGTGATGTTTCCAGCATAGAGATTGATCAAAAGTAACACCTAGGTTTTTAACGGTGGTGTAGAACAAGATAGGCGAGTTGTTCAGGAGGAGATTGGGAGATATCGGGTAGGATTTGCTGTCCCTATACAAATATTTTACTCATCACAGACGAGAGATAATTCAGTCTGGTATTTATTTAGGATGTGCCTTGAACTTGATAAGTCCCAAAATTTCACCCAGTATGTAAACAGTAAATGCAATACAGCAAAAACATTATTAGCAAAATGTCCCCGTATTTCAGTAAAATAAATTGACTTTATATAAAGCAGTTATCCGCCTTATAATCACATATTCTTCCCCAGTATGGAGTTATACTTGTAAGTCTAACTATAGAAAACTAGAAGTGATTCAAAACATATGCATGAGAATCATAAACAAATATCCACGATATACAAAAATAGCCACTACGTTAACAGAATTGCAGCTTCCAACAATAAAACAATACACTTATCTTAAAACAAAGAGATTATTTGAGCTTACATCAACATCTGATAATCTCAAGATCCAAACAATAGGAAGCTATGACAAGAAATCACTGAAACGGTAAACACACAAACGGACAAAACACATACTCCTAACATGACAAAACCCAACTTTATAACATTAAAAATATTGTTCTTTTTTTTTTTTTTTTTTATTGTTACTCTAAAATGTAAAGATAATTTGAAAACTACGCATCGAAATTTTGACTTCCTTTATCACAATCCTCATGAAATTAATATGTAACAAAACATAAATCCTCAGCGGTAGGAAACGACTATGTTACAATATAATAACATCTATGGAGAAAATAAAAATTATTTTGATAAAATGAAACACGTGCAAATGGTATAACAGAAATCGTGATAGCCTTAGTTATTATCCTTCTATAACATAATGTTGGATATAAATTCTCTTCTTAATTACAAAATAATCAGTGCTAATAGATAGTTTAAATGTATCTAGAATAATAAATTTTAAAAAGTACCTAATTATATATGACGAGAATGACAGTTTTATGTAATACGATATTAATAATGAATTATTGTTTGAAATAAATTTCGTTTGCAATAAAATCAATAAGTGTAGAAATAGTACAAGTATAGATTTTCAGATGTATGGATCTTCTTAAATTTATGGATTTGAAGTTTTATTTTTTTATTTATTTATTTAGAAATATAATAATCTATCACGTGGACAATAATTATAGTGAGATATGAACACATTCACACCATATATACAGAAAACTTTTTTTTTTTATTTCTTAATGACATTTACAACTATATTACATAAATACATCAAGTAGATTTGGACATCATAAATATAATGACATGAATACACTTGCTGAGTAACTACCCAATGGTAGCACTCTAATGATATGACTACAATAGGAGATCACGGGGCCATCTTCTTTTCAGACGCCTCGGAGGGTTATCAGGAATTGAAGAGGAAGCAAGGTTAGAAACGAGAGGGTTGGGATGATTCTGAAGTTTATTATGGAAGGATAGGTATCTGGATTGGGCCAGACCTTAAACATAAGGAACATTAAGATCTTTATGGATAATTTTATTAGTGACAAAATAAGGAGCATTGAGGATTTTACGAAGGAATTCGATGGTTTAGTAGAGACCCATAGCTCAACTCCGTAAGTCCAAATAGGTCTTATTATAGTCAAGTATATGAGTCTTTTGTAATTAATGGGAAGATTAGAGCGTTTGTCTAGTAAGTGCTGAAGTAATCGGAAACGTCGAACAGTTTCTTGTCGTTTCAGTCTAGTATGAGGATTCCAAGTTAGTCGTTTGTCCAGGTGGAGTCCTAGGTATCGGATTTGCTCAACAGGGATAAGTGGAGTATTGTTGGTTTACGTAAGTAAGTCGTTGGTTTACGACGAAGGGTAAAGGTAATTTGGTGGGATTTATTGGAGTTTATTTTAATTCTCCAGTTTTGACACCATTCTTCTAGATTTATGATGTGTGATTGAAGCATTTGGGATGCAATTGCTGGGCCATTGTTTACTGATAGGATACATGTGTCATCGGCATATGTGGTGATGACAGTGTTGGGACAGGTAGGGATGTCAGCTATATAAACTGTGTAGAGGATAGGACCTAGGATACTACCTTGAGGAACACCAGCGGACTGGGAAAAAAGGGATGAATAGGACAGAAAACATTAAATTAACAAAATTAAAATAATAACTACATAACAATCAAAAACTATTTACAATAAAAAATAAAATAACCTAAAGATAAGTAAATTAAAAATACAGTCATACCTATATATAATATTCACAATTAGGCAGGGAATCCCAAGCCAGGCTTGTTCCTCCAACTATAGAAGGAAAAGCAGGACTCCAAGAGATCTCTGCGCGACTCTCAACCGTGTTACTGGTGATAAACCCAGTCGAAATTGAGCGAGAGCGCTTTACCCTCATACACTCATATCTTGAGTGGAGAAACTGGCCATTGCCTGAACTCCTAGATATATACTACATAAGATCTCTGGACCACTACCACTACCACTACCAACCTTCGAGGAGGAGTGTAAGGATGAGTGGGATTATGCAAGAGGATTTCTATGATTTGTAAGATTCTGATGGAATTTAGATAACTTTTCAGGTTTAAGGTCTAGGACAAATGGGATATTAAGGTCATGGTGCAAGGTTTTGTTGGTCCCATAGAACGGAGCATCAACTATTGTTCGGAGGAATTAGGACTGAAAGGATTGGTTAGAATTTTTGCTGCCCACCAAAATTCAAGTCCGTACGTCCAAATAGGTTTCAGGATTTTCTTGTAGATCAGTAATTTGTTGTCAATTGAAAGTTGAGATTTTCTAGTCAGAAGGCTGTATAATTGGCCGTATTGTCTGTTTCCAAGTTAGTCTTCGCCTAAGAGAAAGTCAAGATACCGGATTGTGTCTGAAAAAGGAAGCTGGATGGAATTAAAAAAATACCAACAAAAAATTACGTTTTTTGAGAAAATCGTAAAAATGTGTTAATTCGATTATATAAAATACCACTTCTGGTAAGTCGATTTTGACGAAAAAGTTGCTATAACATCCAAGCTATATTGATCACACATATATATATAGACATACATACACACACACAGGCCATTTTGCGGGACTTCGTTATTCGTTGGACTCAGGAGACCTCAAAACATGTATTTCCTTTGAAAACTCGGATTAGGAAATTCTCACGATCGTATTTATTGCATATAGGTAAGTGAAAGTAAAACGATACAGTGGCTCACAGTCCAAATAATATTGGATATTGATAGAAATTATTAAACAAATCAATAACTCAATTTATATTTCATTGAAAACCACAATTTATTTTAATCAATAAACATCGTAGTAATTTGATATTTTTCTTCTTCTTATTTTATTTTACGTTTGCTTTATGTTATTTTTCTTGGTGTGGGGTTGTATAGCGGTTTGTGATGAAAATCTCCAGTAAAACACAAATAAAAACAACACCACAGTCTCCAGATCTTGATGTGATAGAACGGCAACGAGAAAAAATTGAGGTAGAAATTAGAAAACATGAAATTTCTAGCAAAGAAGACTTTAAAAAAATATCTTCTCGAAGAGTGGAACAGGCCCATAATTCATCAAAATATAGTCAACTACTTTTCTAACTACCTGATAGAAGTGGTAGAAAATAATAGCTTGCCTACAACATATTGAACGAAAGTTATAAAACTAAATATTATTTATTGAATATTTAATAGTTGGCCTTTGCATTATAAAGGAAGGAGATGGTCCGGGGAGACGGTGATAAATGGGCTGGCAATTTTATTAAAAGCCAACGTTTCGACCCGACTTTGCAGATCTTCTTCAGGGCTAGAACGGACAAGATAAAAAAACATAGAGAATTGTGGAGGTTACATAATATTATAACAAAAATTCTTTCCTTTTCACCAACTTGAATGATCCCATACTTTTACAACACCGATATAATGTAGTTTACCGGATACCTTGCTCTACTCCTAATTGAAATAGCTCCTATATTGGCGAAACCAAAAACCATCTCAAAACCCACATTTCCCAACATAAAACATCCATAACTTCCCGGAATCCTTCCGCCTCCAAACTATCAGAACCCTCAATCACTCATTTGATTTTGAATAAAAACCTTTATCATTGCCACTGTCCCTAACCATGAAAAAGACTCATTTCCGAATCTATCCACATTCACATGGAACAGAATCCGTTTAATCATAAATTAGAGAAAAATTGTATTTCTTCAACATATAGACACATTTTAAATCTTATAAGTGAATAATAACTTATACATTACACCTTATTATTTTTATCTACTTTCAACTTTTATTTATTTATTCAATTTAATTGTTCATTATTCTAAGTATTTCCGCTTTGTATGATCTATCTTTTTATTTTATTTTAATTTTATATTTGCATTCTACATCAATGTATGAGCATCCGTTTTCACTTTGTATTCATTCAACTTTTTAACCACTTCTCAATATTTAATCTCATAATTACATGTATTACATAATCTATGTACATTTTACTTCTTCCATTTTTGTTTTTATTCATATTGTACTCTTACCTATAATCTATTAATTCTATTTTATATGTAAATGTATATATTTATAATATAATATTTCATAGATATAGTATTTTTTCCCTTGTAACCATCCATATCTTCAAATGTTAGATACTGTAATTTTCTAGGTTTTTCCCCATTACTCAAACAAGTCAACAAAATCCCCAATACCTGCCCTTACCCTAATTTTCTAGTTCTAAGTGAAACTCCTAGCTAAACACAGCTGTAAGTCTCTATTTTTATTCTTCTAATTTGATTTACTTACTTATTTTATTTTATTTCTTTTTCTTTTCTTTCAATCTCTCCTGTAGATCTGTAGGAGTATATTCACATTTGCATATATTATATATTACACTACAACAATTTTTACCATCTATTTACTTCAGTTTAGGATCTTGTTACTTAGCTTACTCTCTTTATATTTTAATTTACTTACTGTTTATAATTTTAATAAGCTTATTCACATTGTTCATATTTTTTTATCATTATATATAACAACTTCCACGATTCTCTATATTTTTGTATCTTGTCCGTTTTGGCCCTGAAGAAGAACTGCAAAGTCGGGTCGAAACATTGGCTTTTAATGAAATAGATTTGCCACTATTTAGTCTATTTATGACCGCCACCCTGGACCATCTCCTTCCTTTAAATATTATTTAAAAGTTAGAAGTGAAGTGAATCACTTTGACTGTGAGGTAAAATTACCCAGTTTTTTTTTTTAAATAATCACAGTTGAATATTTTGATTTTTTTGAGTTTATACATATTTAAATTGAGATTATAAATAAATCTGTAGAATAGTTCTGGTTTTATTTATTTATTGTAAATATTTAAGTATTTTTTTCTATTTTTCCACGGGAGTGTATCAACTGTAATATAGATGAGTTCGAGCTCACAGTATTCCGAAGCCAATAAGGAACGATAAAGGTAAGACTCGTTATAATTTTTACAATTAGAGCTGACAGGCAGTTGACCTTCGTGTTATCAATCCGTTGTATTCTTTCACTGATTATTTTATATTTTGTCTGAGTGTCGTGACGTTCACTTTTCTAATAACATTTTCAATTTGTTTTGAATGAAATGTGAAGTTGTGAAACCCACTTAAAAACATATTCAATTGTTTCCCGAATATATACTTATATAGATGTATATCATCATTTCAAGTATTCTTGAAATTAAAGGTTTACAAAGACTCATGTCATGAACTCATTTTTATTTTATTTAGTCGTTATTTTAACTATTATTTTTTTAATTTTAGCTGTTTACGAAGAAACAACAAGGAGGAGGGTTATGTGTTTGGGTATATATATATATATATGGACATGCTTTTGACTATGATATGGATAAAAAAGGTACAACGTCCCAGAATAAAGTTCATTTTCTATTCTATTCTATATAGATATATATAAACTTTCACTTTGTTTTTTAATGTTTGTTTTGGGGATTTTTTAATTTCTCTTTTTAATTAGATTTTGGTCTGTGTATATAAATTGTAAATAAAATGAAAAATAATTTATTGTCTAGAGACTGATGTCCCTTTAGAACAAATTATAAACACAAAATAAACAAAACATGACATTTGGTCATAAATTACATTAAATATTTACAAAATAATGGATGATTAAAAATAAAAGTACAAGCTATGAAAAATATTATAAAAACTGAATACATATCTGTACCCCGGAAATAAAGAACACCATGTCCATTTTTTATTAAATGATTTAGTAACTAAGAAACAAATTTTAATAGTTTAAAGTTATAAAACATTGGCTTCCCTGAACAAATACAAAAATAGACATCGTGTTTTTACTTGCGGGGTACAGACGTATAGATCAATCAAACAGAGAGAAAATATCAATAAATAAACAAAATATATTATAAAAGTCGGAAGCGTGAAATGATCGCGGAAGAGTAGATTCCGAGAGTAAGCAAAACAACACACAAAACAATGGAACCCGTATCATCAGTAAATACAGTTACTTAATAATGCAGTGGGGACATATGGGGTCAATGTTTTGATTGGTTGGCCATATTGGTTCGTCTGGTTGCTCTATAGCCATCTCATAACTGTTAAATTTTCTTATTTTATTTTAGAAGTTTAACTTTGTAGTTTCAGGGATAGATTCAGTTTATTAATAGGTAGTTTTTATTGAATAGCTATACGTTTTAATGTTTAAAGTGGAAAAGCTTGATTTCATCTTCACAGACTCTTGTTTTATAAGTGATATTTTAGTTTAAAAATTTAATTGTGTTGTTAAGTATTGGATTTAGTTTATTAATAAGTAGTTTTTATTTAATAGTAATACATATTGGTATTTAAAGGGATAAGTGTGGTTCATTCTTCATAGACTTTCGCGAGTATACTTTAATTCTTTACTTTATTTATTAATTTTCTTTTTTAATTCAGTGGTGATGAAAGAAAAAAGATGAAAATTTACTTAGAAAATGAGGTCTTGAGCTTTTATATTCAAACTTGTTCTACAATATTACTTATTGTTATACCTTACTATTTTGAAGTTAAAGAGAAAATTAAGACGACTAGCTGGTTTAGCTTCAATATAAACATAAAAAATCACAAATAAGATAGGATTTTCCAACAATTAAATTGACATTATATATCGTCGGTTTATTGTGCAAAGTACGTTTTTAATAGAGGTGAAAGTTTAATAATATTTTTGCTAATTTCTTTCTTATTCGTTGATAAAAAACGCAATGAGTGCAGTATTATAACGCAAACGCTTTTAAGTGTCACATCGACAGCCACACATCAAAACACTCTATGGACAATTTCTTTGGAAAATGAGGTTTTTGAGATTTTCTAGTCAATCTTATTCTGGCGCATATTCTGATCCCTCAAAATGAAACCTACGATGATTTCTTCTCTATTGCCTTTTGTACAAACCTGTAATTTAGAACCAATTAAATTTTGATATGAAAAACGCTAAGTTAAAGTGAAGGTGATATAGATTGTGTCGTGTTGACCGAAAAAAACGTAATGGAATGCTGAATGAAAGGTTGTCATGTAAATATAGAATTTACAATGCGTTTTGCGCATTGATAACATTATTAATTAGCTTTATTAAAAGGCTAAAATACATTTGACTAATACGCTTTCTATTTTTTTTTTAAATTTCTAATAATTGGTGGGCACTTCTAACCCGGAGCTAATGAGCAAATGCTCTGGTTTCCCTGACCAGAGGCCGGCTCACTATGGAACTAAACGAAGTAAAGAAGAGAATGTGAAGTGGAAATATAATAATGAACGCCCTTCAAAACAATCGAAACCTCCTGGCAACTGCAAAATGAGCTAGTCTGGAAAAAAAGCTACAATGACGACGAATTCCAGATAATAAGAGACATAGAACTGATTTCATTAATTGGAAAATTTGGAGTCAAAAAAATACTCTAGTTTCATATTTTAAAAACCAATGAATCTTAGAAATCGCAAGAAACTCAGAAAAGAAGTGATCTACACATGAGCAGGTTACCTAAAATTTATCAAGGATTTTTGAATTAAACCATGTCCATCTGTAGCTGAGTAAGTTTAAAACGAATCTTTCATAGACTACCATTCCAAAACAAAAACAAAAATAAACAACATATTTACATATTCTCTGTTTATGAATAACTGTTTGGCACTTTGTAAGGCTTTAATAATACAAACGAAAATAAGAATGAAATCACTGGCAAAATTAAAATGTGTTTTATTCTGATGGTAACTTGTTTACAATCTGTTGAAACAAAATTATAACGCTAATACCGAAAAGCTTATAAACATATGAAATATGAAGGAAGGAGATGGTCCGGGGTGGCGGTCATAAATAGGCTAAATAATGGTAAAACTATTTTATTAAAAGCAAACGTTTCGACCCGACTTTGCAGGTCTTCTTCAGGGCTAGAACGGACAAGACACAAACAGATAGAGAATTGTGGAAGTTACATAATATTTAGACAAAAAATTATAAACAATCTGAATAAGCTTATTAAAATTATAATCAGTAAGTAAATTAAAATATAAACAGAGTAAGCTAAGTAACAAGATCCTAAACTGAAGTAAATAGATGGTGACAATTGTTGTATAAAAATTTAATAAAATAATTTTACCACCATTTAGCCTATTTATGACCGCCACCCCGGACCATCTCCTTCCTTTATAATGCAACGGTCAACTATTAAATATTCCATATGAAATATGGTTTATTAGTAAAATTTTGTTTCTTTGTTAGTTTGAGTTTCAAGGCTCAAAAACCTATGCTCATCAATATTTTGTTTATTTGTAATTAGTCAATAAAATATTGACAAGTGACAATCGGATAAGAACTGGAGTTGAGCCCGTTCCTTCGGACTTCATATTGAGTTTAAGTACAAGTATAGATAAAACAAAATACACCATTTCTATTAGAGTGTATCTACAGGATATATGAAGGAGATTTTAAGGAATACTTATAATATTATACATATTAATAAAAAAACATGAAAAAATGTTTACATGAGTAAGTATCTTAAATTACAAATATTTTTTGGTATTTAATTTTTTATTGTATTATGATAATCCATAAATCAATGGGATGTCATATTAATCAAATTTGTCGAGGAAGAATCGGGTTATCATGTCGAGAGCCCATTTCGGTTGATCCTGGGGCACCATGTGCCCTGCATCTCTGACCAGAACTTCTGTTAACGTTTTAGCCTTCTTGTAGAACCCAGCCAGTTCGCCATCTACCTTCCATTCCTTCCTCGGTGCAGTTCTGTATTCCTCAGAACCCGTCCAGTTCAGTTTTGACAAGAAGTTCTCCGTCAGTGGATATGCGACATAAATATCCAATTGGCCATTATAAAACATTATTCTGTAATATTCTAATAAAAATTCGACCCATGGTTTAACCGATTGCATCACGTCGTGCATAAGAATGTTATAAACTACAACATTTACACTATGATATGTACAATCACCGACGTGTATACTTTTCTTGACAACTTCTGTCTGCAGATACTCACTGAAGGTTCCTTCGGGTTTAAATGTATCACTTTGAATATAATTGTAGCCATTTATTTGAGGGCTAAACGAATTTACAATGTCATTCATAATTTCAAAAGCCTTGTAATACTGGCCTTGCTTAATATGTTCTACTGTTTTAGCTTCTTTTTGCTTAAGTATTTCTCTGGTATTAGCATCCACTATTCCAAGCTGATAGAGATAATCTGAATAAATCAACATGTTCTCCGGATCAGAATATCCGTCACCGATCGCTAACCCTTTCAAGTTGATCTTCTGTTTATTTATTTTGTTGTTGTTGTAGATCGTATAACCTATTGCGGGGATATATTTCCCTGCGTAAGACTCCCCACTGATGAAAAATTCGTTTTTTTGCAGATCCGGAAATAACTGGAAGAACTGTACTAAAATAGAGTAAAGATCTTCTCCTACCTTGACTTCGTCAGTCGCATATCCTGAATCGCTTTCGGTAAAGCTGAATCCTACCCCGACCGGGTTGTCGATGTAGATGACGTTGAATCGTTGAGACCAATAATATTGGCGTTTCTTTAAGGTTAGCTCATCGCTTACAGAGAATGGACCATTTTCGCAGAGAAGCCCGTAAAGAGAAGAACCTCCAGGTCCTCCCTGCAGCCAGAGCACTATTGGAGCGTTCTTGGTATCTACCTCAGAAGGGAAAAACCAGAAGAAGAGATTGGAGTTGAAGGTCTTGTTGACAGTGAAGTAGCCACTGTAGCTAGTAACGTTGGTACCCGGCAAAAATACCCTGGCTGCCTCCTGTCCTTCTTGTATCCTACCTTCTTCGATGTAAGGCGTCAGGAAGAGCGGTTCTCCTGCAGCTCCTGTGTCATCACTCTGTGGGATGGATCGGAACTTTCGATGTGGACTTAGAAGAGCACGATAACTGCTTAGGAAACACAGAACAATAAGTAAAATTAACCGATTCATTTGATAGACTTCAAAGAACTGTTCATTTAGTCAGCACTCTCAGATTTTATATTTTATGATGATACATTAACGACAAGACAATTAACGAGAGTTATTCAATTTACTTCTTTCAGAAATAGTAAATGTCATTGAGATAATTTATTGGCTATAAATCATTTGTAAGGTTTATTTTATCATGGAATTGAAAACTTCATTTGCACTTTTTTTTTTCATGCTCGGGTGTGTAACGCTAATTTAAGTAGAGTCATCTCGTATCGATTAATTGAAGTGTTTTTGCATATGGATTAAAATATTTCAGAAAATAAAAATCGCATTTGCAGACTGTAAGCAAGGGAGACGTTCAGGATTTTAATTCTATTTGTTTAATGACCTTTAAATTGAAATTGTATTTTGAATTTACGTTGAGTCAGAGAATCGGAAAGAGAAAACGATAGAGCCAAAAAATCAAATAAGAACAACTATTTTGAAATTTTTGACTAAAATATCTCAAAATTTTAATACCATGGAGAATTTAGAAACCTCTTTGCAGAAGTCAATATACTTTTTTTTTTTTTTAACTAGCCATAAAAATAATAAATGAGAATTATGTGTTTCAATTTAATTTTCTGTTGTACTCGATAAAGTTTCGCAATTACGGATCATCGTTACAGAAGTTATATTAAAAATCTGGTGCAGTGCGTGTATCATAAAACTTTCGCTTACCATCCTTAGAGTAGACAGGTATTTTCTTATGGGAAGTCGATGTGAAAACGACAATATAATTTAATTTGAAACAATTGTTTACGATGTTTTTTCCACCAATAAAAGAAGTTAAATTTATACATCACTTTCCATTTCCTTTTACGGCTGTGTATAGCAGAGATGGGCAGATGAATCGAGAATCGAATCAAAGAATCGATTCATATGAAAGAATCAAGATTCACTTCGGTAGAACATCTAGAAATATATGTAAACCAAATAGAGAGATAAAATAAATAAATAAACAAAATTGAAAAGTTAAATTAAATGTTTACATAATAATAAGTAATTAAAAATAAAAGTACAAGAGAGAGAAAAAAATTGTACACATATATGAATAAAACAAACATAGAGAAAAAAATAAACGAAATAGTAATGTCAATAAGCTTAACTTATAAATGTATGAAATACGAAGTGCTACTGGAAGAGTAGATTTGGAAAGCGAACAAAACAGCTCAGCCAACGATGCATAATAAAACTGGAAGATTTAGTATTCACAGAACTGGTGAATCGATCCTGCAATTCCTGATTCACCGATTTTGTTCTAGAAAATCTTCCAGTCGTGTTCCATTATTTGTTGGATTGTTATGTTTATTTTTCGAATCTACTCTTCCAAGAGTATTCGTATTCGGAGTATTCGGACATTTATAGCCTACGCTTATTTACATTACTATTTTGTTTATTTTTTTTCTCCCTGTTTGTTTTATTTATATCTATGTACAGTTTATGGTACTACTTCCGAAGTGCTACTCTTTCAACCATCTTAGTTGATGCCAGGTTATCCACAATGTTTCAGATAAGGTTTACAACAGACAGCACCAGGAAGCACCACCATTGCTGATGGGTAGTCTTGCCCCCTCCACCTCACCTTCATTTTAAGTAAATATAGAACTTATATCGTTTAGGTTACATATTACCCGCCTGTTTTAAAATTCATTTCCCACCATTTTCACTTCATTGGAAATAAATATCGATTGAATACCCATTCCTTTTTACATGTTATCCAAATTTTAATATATTAAAACTTCATTTTTTTTTCATTAAAGAAATCATATCTAATATTATTTATGCTTATAGTTTTCATATATATCTATCAAACAGATTTTCAGTTTAATAGAATACATACTGCTGTAATAATCTGTATCTCTTGTACTTAATTTTCAATTGCCTATTATTATATAAATATTTAATTTAATGTATGGTCATATTGTTATGTTTTATTTATTTTGTATTTATAATGTGTTCTACAGGGTCATCAGTCCGAGAATAATAAAATTACATTTCGTTTCATTTACCCAGGCCAAAATCTAATGTGTAAAAAAAAACTTTTCCTGTCCAATTTAAACCTCCTTCCTATTTATAAGATTCGTGACTTTTTATTAGTATATATTTGGACCTTTTTATTTAAATAAGTAAAAAAAAAATGTTTTTGCCTGAATAAGCATAAGGTTGTAACTTATTTTTTCAGTAAAAAGTTCTTTTTTAATTAAAAGAAAAAAAAAAAAAGATATATAGAAACGATCGAAGAATCTTTCATAAGAATCGATTCATTATAATGATTGAATCGGATCAGTTAAAAGAATCGAATTTTCCATTTGTAGAGGATAGAATCAAACAATACTAATGATTGTGGAGAAAAAAGGATCTCAATATTCTGAGTTTTGTCGGAAACATTTGTCACGATATTGAGTGAAAACCTTTTTAAAAAATTATGGATAATCAATACATAAAAGTTAAACTAACAATATGGAAGCCCGGTACAGAGATATATCGGATTATCTGTAAATGGAGAGGATCGGCAATAGTCGGACACTCTCGGCTAACTAGCCGAATTTGCTACATAGCTTATACCGTACGGCTTCCTATCTTTATTTCTCCATTAGTTACCAATAAATTTCCTTCATTGACTGGTTCAAATGTGAAATGGTTAATTATTTCAAATAAAGGTACTTTAGAGGAAGAAATTTTGAAAAAAAAAATGGCGTTTAAGCCCTGTCAGATTGCATTGATGATAATAAAACATAACTTAAACTAAAAACCACTTAATAATGCAGACCTAATGAGTTCAATCAAAATCGTTGAATCAGTTTTTAAGAAAATTGTAAAAATGTGTTAAATCGATAAAAACCGCTGATTTAGCCCGAGCTAGATACCTATCCTTTCATGATAAACTCCAGCCTTATCTAAATCCACTTTTTTCCATCCTTGCTTCTTCCTCGATTCCTGACAATCCCTCTAGGCGTCTGAAAAGAAGATGGCCTCGTGATCTTCTCACCAAGAATTAAATAGGGAGTACTACCACTGGGCAGTATCTCTTCAAGTCTGTTCATGTCATTATTTCTAATGTGTGCATTTTTACTTGTTGTATTGTTTATACAGTTGTAAATTTCATTAAATAAATTTTTTTTAAATCAATAAAATAAAGTACCACTTGCGGTTGGCTGATTTTAACGAACAAAATTCCGTAACATCCCAGGTATATACAAACCTTAAATACCCAATTTCATTTTCTTATGACTTTTCGTTTTTGAGCTAGACTGTTAACAAACACACAGGCCATTTTGTGGGGGGTCTTGGTTATTTGGACTTAGAGGACCTCAAAACGTGTATTTCCGTTAAAAACTGAGATTCGAAAATGTTCGTTAATCGTTAAAAGGAATATATTTTCCTTTACTATATATTTCATACATAGGAAGTGAAAGTAATAAAAAATGAGTTTTTGGTAGATATTTAGTAAATAGATTTCAATCAAAAGTACTCATCACATATTTTATTTATCATAAACCAAATGCGTCATTTTTAGAGTATGATACAAATGACTCAGTCAGAGTAAAGTTTACTACTGTAATTTATACACAGTTATAATTGTATATATTGTTATTACTTTGTTAATAAAGAACAAAAAAAGTTATTAATCTCGCCTTGAAGTTTTCTCTTTTATCGTCTGGTCTAATGCACTCATTGTAGTTTATTATTATTATTATTATTATTATTGTATTAAGGACATTACTGTCGTTATCCTTGACCTAAAGAATTTTTAAATATTCTTCCATCCTTCTCTATCTAAGGCTTGCTTGTTCTTCTCTGATACCATGCGCCTCCAGTCTTTCTTTCGCCGTTTCTTTCCATTTTACCTTTTTTTTTTTTCCTTCTCTCTAAAAAAGTTTTTTAGATGTTATGGAACAATGAAAAAAAGTGACCCAAGGAACACGTATTTTTCCTATATATAAATTAAGTTTGGGTTTATTGGTCAAAAGAATCTTTTATTTCATGTTTTTTATGATTTGGAATATATTATAATAAACATTTTTGCCTAAATACATTATAAAAAAAATTAAAAATAATAATTTTTCAGCTAAAATGGTTATGAAATTTTTTTTTCACCTAGATCTCTATTAAACGAATATTTATAACTGAAAAACTAAATGTATCTAATACTAAAATTTTCGTTGAAAATCAAGAAACCTGCCGATATCTTCAATTATTTTTATGTAAACGTAAATATTAGAACCAGGAGTTGTCACTTAAGGATATGGATCAATCTCTGTAATAGAGATCTGGGTGAAAACACAGTTTAATAATCTTTTTACCTGTAAAATATTAACAAAATTATTATTTTAAGAAATTTTTTTAATAAATAAAAAGTGTATTTAGGCAATTATTTTTATTACAATGCATCCCAAATCATAGAAAACATGAAACAAAAGTTCTGGATTAGTTAATTTTAGTCATGTTTGCTGAAAACACATGTACTTTAAGTTAATAGGATAATGAAATTATATCTTTTTTTACACAACTTGAGGTAAATACCAATTTTTTCACAAATAAACCTCAACTTAATTTATATATAGGAGAAATATTTGTATCTTGGGTCGCTTCATAACATCTAAAATAACAATAACTTTAAAAGTCCAAAATAGAATTTAGTTGTCATGCTTTCAAGATACTATGTTAATTTTTAAATTATTTTATCGCCAGATTTTGACTATGAAAAAAAATCATTTTTATAAATAATAAATGACCCAAGATAAAATTACTTGATAGGTACATCTGACACTGAGAAATATATGCAGGATGATGACCAGAAACAAAAACGGAATAACATCACTATTACAACCCTATGCAAATCCAAACCATACTTATCACAGAATCAAGGGATCAACAAAAACCAACAACGTTCACAAACCAGAGATACAGTATCATTACCTGCGAAAAAGTGCAAAGCCGGCTCAAATATTAAAACAAAGAAGACCAGAAATCCCACTGAAACCATACTTGGACCCGTGCGAACCATGATCTTAAACAACAAAAGCACTTACCCCCTCACTTACGAAAAAATATGTCTATTACTCGACATGACTCAGGGAGAAAATGAATCAAACGCTACTGATATCATGTCTCAGTTTACAAACAATGTAAACGGTCTGAAAACAATGCTCTCAGATATCAGAGACACAGTATCACATAGAGGGCTAAAAATCAGAACCTCAAAACTAATAAAGATTTTGAATGAAGATTTAAAAATAACACATGGTGATAATAATAATCTGGAAAATAAGAAACACTTTGCCAATCAAAATGAAAAAAATGGAAATCATTCAATAGAATTGTAACAGATTTTTCCGACATTTAGAGCACCTAAAAATGACAATAAGCGAAGAGAACCCTGTACTAGTTTGTCTCCAAGAAACACACTTTCAAGAAACTCGAACAGCAAAGATCGTCATGGGAAGACTTCGTATCTTCATTAAATCAAAGCATTTCAATGAAGGAGCTCTCGAATAAATTAAAAAGCATTAAGGGGATCTCCAAAACCAAGAAATTTCCTGGTATAAAGACTGGACAAGACATTATAACTGACCCTGACGAAATCGTTAACGAAAGTGATAAAACTCTGCAACAGAGTGAAATGTAAAGGCGTTGCCAATGACCCTACAGGGTAGAGGCAACCAAATACCAAATAAATAAATAAATAAAATAAAATTACTACAGCATTATTGTAAGCGACTGGCTATTTGGTGATCTGCTCTGAAGAAGACCTACAACGTAGGTCGAAACGTTGGACGATGTAATAAAATATACTATTATATTGTATAATATTGTATTTTTTACCCCACCACCCAACCATTTTTTCAGAAATACAATTACTATAGTTTACCATGGGCATCTACTTAAATCTTGGGCTATATTTGTTGTAATAGGAGTCATAATTATTATTCAATAATAAATATCATTTATCTACACTAAGCTAGCTTGTTCATGCCATCTGGTGAAAGCCCACAATATATTACGTTTGCAGTCAGTAAATAATATTTTTTAAACTTTTTCATTAAAAACCAGGAATCAAAGATTTATTCTCACAAAAGAAATATTTCAAAATTATATATTTATAAATTACCTTGGGCCGGTCCACAGTATGTTATAAAATAGAGGCTTAAATTACAAAGATATGCCTTAATTTTTTTGGAATTATAATTTTGAGTATGTTTATGTATTTTTTTAATTAAACATTATGATATCCAGGAAGGAAAAATTAATTTTCCAACTCTAAAACATTGTCAAAACGATAATTAAACGAGAAATCTTTGCTAAAAGAGGGATATCTGTAATCTAGTTGGAAAATGATAAAATAAAATCTCGAATAATTTATGACTTTTTAAAAACAGGACTTAACTTAGTTTATTCACTCAAAAGTCCTCTTTAAATGGTTTTAACAATGACAAACTCTATGTTCATTTGAATTGAATTTTATCCAGTTTACAGTAAAGCAATTAGTAATTACTTAAATCAAATATTTCTTTAGTTATCACTTTCTATTCAACAAAATATGACTCTTAAAAAACCACTAAACTTAAATCTTCTACTTTTCTTATGAAAATCGGACCTGTGTTTATATAAACTTTTTTATTGATCTTGAAGTCTGCTATTTCTCCTATATATATATAACCGGCATTTCTAAAAATTACATAATCGTGTTCCACTAGCGGATCCACCCGAAAGATTTTTTTTCATATACGTATAACAATAATTAATTAGAAAAAAAAAAGGAAGAAATTAACTACCTATATGAAATGGTGTTTAAGTGGTTCTTGAAGTCCAATTAAATGAAATTAAACTAACAAGAATACTTTAAGAGATAGATTTTAATTTTTTTTTTTTTTTGTAAAACATGGTTATATTTTAGGATTTTGATCCGTTATATTGCCCCGTTGATCCGCCTGTGTCGTGTTCTAGAAGTTCTAAAACGGCTGAAAACCACAACACCTCTTTCCACTGACGCCTTTCAATCCAGTGAAAATGTCTATTTTCTCCGAAGAAAAATTGACAAAAACAAATAAATTAACAATAAATTAAAATTCATAGTCATTAAACAGATGTTAAATTACTTCTTTAAATAAAACATAATACTCAATGTAAATCTGGTAGGTAGTGTTCCTACTTCCTTGACATACTTAAGAAGAGAAAAAATAAGTTAAATACAATCCCGACATTGTTCGAGAAATAACCGGGTAAATGAGTAAGTCTGTGGTGATCTGATAGTTGAAAGCTAAAGTAATTAACAAAAATTTTGGTCGAGAAACTTGACCGTGTAAAACGGCCTCTATAGGGAATAGTTTATATAAACATCACTAATTTCATGATTTTATTTTATTTGAAAAATATCTCAAAATTTTAAATCAATTCGTTGGTAATTTTTACATAATACTTATTGAATCATTTTTACTTAAAATATAAATTTATCGTGCATTTCAAATATAGTATCGGAAACATATCCTGTGTAATTGAAACATTACTTTCATTAGTTAAATATAGTATTTATAATAATTAAAACGGTTTATTGTAAACAAATCGAGTTATGAGATCTAGTGCCCACTTAGGCTGGTCTTGAGGCACCATGTGTCCTGCGTCTCTCACCAGAACTTCCGAGAACCCTCCAACAGTCTTCGAATATCCTGCCAGCTGATCCTGAACCAACCACTGCTTTCTGGGAGCATTCTTATACTTCTCAGCGCCGCTCCATTTCATCTTCTGCAAGAAGTTGACCGTTAGTGGATATGCAACGATTATGTCTAATTGGCCGTTGTAAAACAAAATTCTGTAATCCTCGATAAGAATTTCGACCCAGGGCTTGACTGACTGCAAGGAGTCGTTTAGGAGGTGTTCTTCGACCTTCGATCCGTCGTTGTATGTAAGACTGCCGACGTGTATAGCTTTCCTTACAACATCCGACTGTACATAAAGGTCATAATCACATCCGGAGGTGAAGTTATTATTTTGAATATAGTTATAAATATTTATGTGAGGGTCTATCAAAGCCATGATTCCGCCCAAATTTATCATTGCTTTCCTGTATTCTTTATTTCGAATATCTTTTACTATTTCGTCTTGTAATTTTATCATTGTTTCCTTGACATTAGAATCCACAATTCCGAGTTGATAAAGATAATCTGCATATACCATCATGTTCTCCGGATCAGTGAACCCGTCACCAATAGCTAAACCTTTCAAGTTGATCTTCTGTTTGTTTATTTTGTTGTTGTTATGGATCGTGTAACCGATTGCAGGGATGTACTTCCCAGCATAAGACTCACCACTGACGAAGAATTCGTTCTTCTGTAAATATGGAAACAACTGAAAGAACTGGCTCAAAGCGGAGTATAGATCTTGTCCTACCTTCACTTCGTCAGTCGCATATCCTGCATCATTCTCAGTAAAGCTGAATCCAGTCCCAACTGGGTTATCGATATAGATTACATTGAATAATTGTGACCAGTAATACTTACGAGTTATCAATTTTAGTTTTTTTACGAAAAACGGTCCATTTTCGCAGAAGAGTCCGAAGAGAGAAGAACCTCCGGGTCCGCCTTGAAGCCAAAGGACTACTGGCGCGTTCTTCGGGTCTGCCTCTGAAGGGAAGTACCAGAAGAAGAGATTGGAGTTGAAGGTCTTGTTGACGGTGAGGTATCCACTGTAGCTGGTAACGTTGGTACCAGGCAGTTTTACCTTCGCTGCTTCTTGTCCTTCTAGTATCTTACCTCCTTCAATGTAAGGCGTCAGGAAGAGTGGTTCTCCTACGTCACCGCTTGTTCGGAATGAACGAATTTTCGGATACGGATTAAAAAGAGCATGATTGCTATGTAGGCAAATCACTATAAGAAATAGAACAGCTAACCACCCCATCCCTGACCACACTGGCTGCACAACAGTTCGGGACTAAGAGAATTAAAGCTAGTTTAAATTTAAACTCGTATCTATGTTAGTTAAAGTTCCATCAATCAGCATAGCCTTTATTTGATCTCTCAATTGTCTTGATACAGCGTAGAGTGAATGTTTCAATCTTTTAATTTAGCCCGTTAAGAAGGTCAATGAGAATTGATTGAGGTGACGAAAAATTATGCAGTTCTAGCTCTCACGAACGATAATAACGAATAACATAAAATTAAAAATTGCATCGAGCTAAAAATAAAAATAATAATTAACTAGATCAATTTTATTTTCTACATTCGTTTCTATTGAATACGTAAATACATGCATTAAATAATAGTAGAAAAAATTGATAAAGGTTCATGTTGTACAAAAGCATCTCCTATAATACAAATCATTGCCATGAATAACTTCAGTGATTAGTATAAATACACTGATAAGATCCTAATCTGATACACTGATACGTGTATTTAAGATATTTCACAACCAACGTTTTGGGCTAATCCAGAAATGATCTTTACCTGTAGCTAAAAAAATAATTTTGTTCTAACTGCTGAAGAAGTCAGTATTGTTTACACCGAGCAAACTAAAAATTAAATTTTTCAAATGGATTTTTTTCCACAAATTTTAAAGATTCATAACATACAGCTAAAGTACAATGTGTACATGCATACTTTAATGAGAATTGTTTTAATTCGTAATTTTCTTTTTTTATTTATTTTTTTTATACTTCAAAGAATCTAATACGCAATTCGCAAATGTGGAACTTTTTCACTGGTGATCAAAACGGGATATCAATCCGCAAATGTTGTGAGACTATTTTTTGAATACAGCTTCTTCCGAGGTTCTTACCCGCAAACGAAAAATTATTGACCTTAAGATATAGGAAACTACACTGGCCTTACATGACAGACGTTTTTTATTTGTCGTATTTCATTATATTGTTAAAGTTTCGGGAAATATTTTCCCACCATCTGAACAATATCGCTATTCAAACCTAGGCACACACTATTAACAAAATTAAAACACAATATTATATTTATATATAGATATAATATATTTGTTTTGATTATATATATATTTTTATTTATTTAGTTTTTTTTGATTATATATATATTTCCTGTTGGCATTACAGACTATGTAGATCTTTTACCGACTTAACAATATATCTTGGCGCCTTATGTACATATGTATGTATATATATAGATATATTATTTACTTTTTTTTTAATTTTAATCTTTTTATTCTTGGCGCTACGGTCCTGTAAAAACCTGGACTCTCTTATGATCCTTCGCCACTCTCCTCTATCTCGAGCGAGCATTCTCCATCTTCGAATTCCCATCCTTTTCAGGCTGTCCTATCCCCTATTCCTGGTCCAGCCATCTCAGGCGTGGTCTTCCCCTTCCACGTTTTCCAGCAGGCCGATCCTCTAGCAAGTGCTTGGGAATCGCGTCTCGGGGCATACGCGCCACATGGCCCAACCATCTGATCTGGTTTCCCCTCACAATTGAGACCAAATCTGGCCTCGCATACATTTCATGCAGTTCTTTATTAGTGTGTGTTCAGGTTATCTACCTATGATAAAGTGTTATTGTGCTTCTCAGTGTTTTGTGTTTTTCAAGTTTGTTTTGTTAGTTTTGTTGTATCGTTTCCTACTGTTTGTGTTATTTTAGTGTTTTATAGTTTTTTTGAACATGATTTAGTTTTAGTTTATGTTTATTTAGTTAATTTTATAAACTTTTTGAGTGAACAGTGGAGGTTAAGGTTAACTTTGTGGTTTTCACGAAGGTTTAATCTAACCAAAAGGACGTTTAGAGACTATTACGTTGGTGAAGCACTAAGGTAAGTTCATATTAAAGTCTTACTTTTGAAGATAGGAAATTTATAAGTTTCCCGAACGTAGGTTAGATTTTGAGTGTTGAATATTTCCTTCTACTGTTGTTCACCCATTATTTCAACGTATAAAGTTGTTAATTTTGGATTGCGTAAGATGGCTGATGAAATTGCATCAGCAATGGAGCAGGAAATGGTGGAAGAACAGGCTATAAAGTGCCCAAGGCCTTCAGCAAAGAGGCAAAGGAAAGGATCTCCTGACGCCCGAGAAGAAGCAGATAAAGAACGTGTAGACGATAGTCTTCTGCAAGATGCACGTAGAATCAAAGAAAACATCAGGGTCTACATGAACGCAACAGACAGGAACGTGAGTGCGAAGGTACAAAAGCACGTTAATGGGAAAATGCAGCAGTTAATAGATATAATGGAGACAATATATGATAAGAACTATGAAAAAACGTTTTTAGTACAACGTGTGGTAAAGGACACATTAGCTTCCTCTGAAATGTATGATATCATAGTAAATGCATTAGTGGAAAAAGCAGTACCTATGGTTATCGAGGGACTCAAGTCGGAAAGTAAAACCATACAAAGACCACTGTCAGAACCTCAGACATCTCGGGAGTTTCCATGCGTTAAAGAACAACCGCTATTAGCCGATGCCCACGCTATTATTGAGACCACGGAGAATGAAAGTTTCCAGGAAGTAAAGAAAAAGCAAAGAAGGAAAAAGGCTCTTCCACAAGTGGCCAAAGAGATCGAGGCCTCTAAACCAATATCAGAGGAAAGTTTGACCAAGAAAAGGTCTACACATCAGACTACGATGGCCGATATTGTTAAAGGGCTTCCATTAAAACCGATGGATACTACAAGACCAACTTATGTTACCATCGCTTCTCAAGGTAAAAGTGCAGCTGACATCATCAACAATCTGCCTTCTCCAACTGAACTAGGAGTCAAGGCGAGAGTTGTACGGGCGACCAAAGCTGGCTCAGTTTTAGTTTGTGTAGATGAGGGTGCCCATGCTAAAAAAATAATTGAATGGCAAAAATTAAAAGAAGTTGGGATGGAGGCAAAACTAGCCTTAAAAAGAAAACCAAAAGTGGAGGTAAAAGGAGTTCCCCTTTCATGGAGTGCGGAAAATCTAGAAAGGGTGCTATGGGAAAGGTTGGCTGCAAAATCGGCCGTTATTTCTGAGAACCAATTAGGTAATATAAAGCCATTGTTCTCATCAATGGCTAGAAATAAAATTACCAATAATTGGGTGTTAGAAGTACATCCAATGGTAAGATATAATCTACTCAAGGAGGAAATAATTACAGGAGGTTGGTGGTCACTGACAATCTTAGATTACCCCGATGCTCCTCCCTGTCTAAGGTGTCAGGGATATGGACATACAAAAGCTACTTGTGAGGCAAATGGCATAGTATGCAAGTGGTGTGCGGCGAGTGGGCATATTGCTAAAAACTGTCCCGCAAAAGGAAATAAGACCGCACCTACATGCGTTAACTGCGTGAGGGAAGGTGTTCAAAAAAGTAAGGCTAAACACCAGGCAGGAAGTAGAGAATGCCCAGTGCACATCAAGAGATCTCAAGAATTAGTGAGGAGAACTCACTATGATTAGACTCAACATCCTGCAGTTGAATATGGGCCGCCGGCATATTGTGGCTGACGAGCTTCGCGCCATGGCACAACGCTACGATATCATGGCGGTCCAGGAACCTAGCTGCCGTGGGAACAGGGTTACGGGGTTTGGCCTCACGTCAAGAGTTATAGCCCTGAGCAGTGGAGAGAGGAGGCCCAGGGCTGCAATAGTGATTAATAATCCTAACCTTGACGTGATGGATCTGAGGCAACACACCATGGCGGATTATGCGTCTTGCTACGTTAAGTGGGGCAAGATTTCTTTCACATTGGTATCGGCATACCTACCTGTGAATAGTGATGTAGAAGAAAGCATATCCGCTATGGAGGCGATCATTAGAGAGATGAGGAATGTGATCATGTGCTCAGATACCAACTCCTGGAACACGGTCTGGGGGTCCAATATTACTGACAGGCGAGGCGCTAAAATGGGAAATTTCATAGGCAGAAATCACCTTGTCGTGATGAACGAACCCTCTGCCACCCCCACCTTCTCTGGAGGCATGGGGCAGAGTTGGATTGACGTCACGATCGCCACGCCTGCGCTTACGAGGTATATTGCTGATTGGACTCTCAGATCTGATACGAGTTCCGATCACGTTGCGATAGCAATTGGCCTGGTAAATGAGCCAGGATGTTCCCCCGGTACTGATAAGGGTTTCGTCACTAAAATAAATGACTGGAGTGTCTTCAGGTCCTACCTGGAAGGAGTGATTGCAGACGAGGAGTGGGAAGCGGCAGAGATGGATGTAGTTGACAATCTGGACTACAAGGTGTCCAGGATTACCAACAACATTCGTGATGCTGCCGAACACTCCCTCAAGCACCGGAAGGCGAGGGTTCGACCTGTCCCATGGTGGACGCCAGCCTTAACTGTTCTAAAACGAGACCTCTACAAGGCCCGGCGGTCATATCAGAGGTGCAGATGCGAAGAGAGGCGCACTGTACTTCGCAATGAGTACAAGTCAAAAGCCAGGATATACCGAAACGAGGTTCGCTCACAAAAGCGGAAGTCTTGGGATGATTTCATCATTGAAGAGTCTTCGAAGAATCCCTGGGGTATTCCGTATAGGGTAGCATTGGGTAAGTTGTCCCCGATGCAGACTATTGCAGCCTTGCGGTATCATAATACTGAGGCAACCACCCTTGAAGAAACTGCCAATGTTTTCATTGAAGCAATATATCCCAGAGATGACCCAACCCAGGACAGCGAAAATGATGATTTTGTGAGACGCACCACGGTATATCCACCTGGTTCAGATTTGTGCCCACCATGGGACATTCACGATCTTCGTATTGCCGTGGATAAGCAGAAGACTAATCGTGCTCCAGGACTTGATGCAATAGATGCAGCGATCTTGAGGAACAGTATCACGTATATTGAAGACCGGCTGTTGAGTATTTTCAATGAATGTCTGGATATGGGATACTTTCCAAGAAGATGGAAGATCGCTGATTTGAGACTACTCTACAAGGGAGGAGATAGGGACAAACAACTCCCTAATTCATATAGACCTATATGTCTCCTCCCTGTGATTAGCAAGGTCCTGGAGAACCTCATGATGACTAGTTTACGGCCTGTTTTCGCTAGAGCAAGTCATCCACGGCAATATGGATCAACCAGAGGCAGAGGAACCGCTGATGCCCTGCTGAGAGTGCGCAGAGATGTTGAGGAGAGGGCGGAGCGGTATGTCATGTTGCTTCTTTTCGATATATCCTCCGCCTTTGACAGCGTATGGTGGCCTAGCGTGCTCCAGCAGCTGCAGAGGTATGATGCTCCTAGTAACTTATACACATTAGTAAGAAGTTATCTCCAGGATAGAAGTGTCAAGATTAGAGGCAATTACTACGAGGTAGAAGCTTCCATAGAGAGAGGTTGCCCTCAGGGATCGGTGCTTGGTCCTGCTCTATGGAAGCTCGTCTTTGATGAGTTACTGGGAGTGTTAGAGGAGGAGCGGTTTCCTGCCACTGCTTACGTTGACGACCTAGCTGCTGTGGTGGCCTCCAACAGCAGAGCTGGAGTCAAGAGAGAAGCAGAGCGATGCGCCAGCCTAGTCGCTAGATGGTGTGAGGGGAAGAAGATGAGGATGGCTGCTGCTAAGACTCAAGCCATCCTCCTTAAGGGAAAGACTGATAGGGCACACCCTATAACGATGTACATAGAAGGTCAGAGGATACGTCCAAGTGAGGTGGTAACCTACCTAGGGGTTAGGTTAGGTGTAGGCCTCAATATGACGCCTCATTTGGAATATCTGGCAGGTAGGGTGGCCCTAGCAATGAACGGTCTAAGTCGTGTGGGGGGCGCATTTTGGGGCCTTAGGTATCCAGCCACTATCACTATTTATAAGGGTGTTGTGGAGGGTATCCTTAGGTATGCGTCTCCCTTCTGGTTCCGAAACCTCACACTCAGACAAAGAAATAGGCTAGCATCGACTCAGAGAACTGCTCTGCTTCGGGTCACCAGAGCATATAGGTCTACGTCGCATGAAGCAGTGCAGGTCTTAGCGGGGGTGGTGCCTCTCGACCTCCTCCTGCGAGAAGAAGTGACCAGGTATGACTACAAGAAGGAGGGCTCAACTAGTCTATCGGAGAACCTACGGATGAGGATTATTGAAAACCCAAATAAATGGAAAAAGATTATCCGGGAGGAAACAATTGAAGATTGGAGCAGACGGTGGGTGACGACTCCGAAAGGCAGTACCTTAAGAAAATACTTTCCCACCGTTGAATCTCGGTTACAGGCGAAATGGGTCCTCCCGGACTATTGGGTTTCACAATTTCTCACGGGACATGGGGGTTTCAGAGCTAAACTCCATGGCTACGGACAGGATATAGATCCCCACTGCCCCGATTGTGGTGTTCCGGAGACTGTTGAGCATGTGGTCACGGCCTGCACTGCTTTCGACGAATTAAGAGCGAGGTTAATGAGAACCACGGGGATTTACGTCCTCACTGAGGAGGAGTTTCCTCAGTTGGTGAGTGAAGAAAACTTCCCGCGGTTCAAAGAGTTTATAAATGGCTGGAAGACGGCGGTGGGCCCAGCTCACTTTAACCTAGGTGCACGCAGGAGAAGAGGACCAGTCCCAGGAAGACCTCCGGATTCGGGAAGCCAGGCCTAAAGGAGCCAGGAAAAAGTAGAAGAGCTAGCTGTGTGCACAGCTTAGAACTTTGTAAACTGATATTATGGCAGTAGTGTGTTATTATGCATTAATGCTTAACATCACACTACTGCATACACCCGTGTTGCCCTGGTGGCATGGGAGGGTGGAAAACAAATAAAACAAATAAAAAAGTTCTATATTAGTGCGAATTCTCCATTGTCCCTGTTCGCACACCGGGCCGTAGATTCTGCAGAGAAGTCTTCTCTCCCATGCGAGTAGCCTTTTTTCCGATGCTTTAGAGATCACCCAAGACTCGGGTCTGATGACTTTCTCATACACCGTGATCTTTGTTCTGTGAGAAAGAGATCTGTAATTCAATATTTTTCGCAATGTAAAACAGCACCTGTTCCCGGCAGACATCCTTGCTTTTAATTCTTCTACAATTTCATTGTTTTCTGTGATTACTACTCCCAAATATTTAAAATTGTTGACTACTTTTAGCAATTGTGACGCGTTCGACTGTTTCACTTGGCTTTTTTGGCAAGTAAACAGTCTTCTGTTTATTTATTTGTAGCCCTAGTTCTTTAGTTGCAGTTTCGAATTCTTCTAATGTCCCTGTTAATGATGTTTTATTTTTTTTATTTCTATATATATATATATATATATATATATATATATATAAGTTAAGCGTCTCCGGGCTTTAAAAATAAAAAAAAAGAAGGAAAGAGGAACGAGAAACAATACTCACGGCTTCTGAATAAACACTGCTTTATTCGTCCAATAATCTGCCTTATATACAATTGCTATGTTTATTTACATTACAAGATGGTATTAAGGCTGATATCGCCAGTCTCCGGTCTTTATCTCCCCCCCACCAGTTTACGAATAGGATTTTCGGAAACTTATAAATTCCCAGATCGGAGCCACCGGTATCAGCCTTAACCCTTTACAATTATTTGTACCAGTATAAACTTAAAGTACACCAAACCTCACTTCCACTCCGCTGGAACGAGAAATAAATAAAAAGAAATAAACCACAGAAAGTAAACACACAACGTCTTATTAACAATGGAACAGGGCTCTTAATCCTATAAAACTTACAATCACCTCTATTATGCTGCCATATCTTTATTTACAAGAACAACAAAAATAATAAAAAAAAATGACATCATCAACAGTAATAATAATAAAAAAAACATATTTTTTTATAATACGCGATAAGGGTACTACGAATCAATTGGTTTTTGTACCGGTTCTAACATTGGGAGCTTCAATTGTTCAATATGAACAGTTCTCCTCTTCTTAGGTTCGTTAATGCTTTCAATGGTTACCAGATTATGCTCCCTAATAGCAATCACTCTGAATGGGCCCTCGTACCGTAACAATTGTTTCCCTCTGTTGGTTCCAATTCTACGATACACTATTGTTCCGATTTTTAATTCTCCCATTCGGTCACGTACCTGCACATTCTGCCGCGCTACCCGCTTCTCCTTTTCCCGCTGAATTCTCCCCGCTACCTTCCCCCACGTCTTTCCTATCTCTACCCTAGTATTCTGGATTTGCTCTACGAGATGTTCATTGGTCGTTGTTTCCCCCCAATCTCTCCTTGGCCTGCGCATCCCGAATAGTATTTCCACAGGTGAAAACCCCGTTACGGAGTGGATCGAATGGTTGTAAGCTGTTACGGCTTTCTTCATCGCAACATCCGGCTCCAACCCTTTTTCTCCCTGATATACACGGATGTGGTCACTCAACGTGCTGTGCAAGCGTTCGATTCCTCCTCTACTCTTAGGGTGTCCCGGTGTGTTATAATGCCACACAACCTCTAACCTTTTCACCTCCTCCCTAATCGCGGTATTGTCGAATTCTCTACCACCGTCTGATGTGATCCTCTCGGGAACTCCGTAAAACTGTATCCAGATTTGTAGGGCTTCCGCAACTGCATTGGCAGACTTGTCCATGACCTGATGTGCCATAGCTACTTTACTAAAGGTGTCGATGACCGTGACCCACTTGAACCCTTTCCAGGTGAATGTATCGATCTGGAGGTCTTGTAGCGGCATATTCCCTGTAGGTGTCTCTTCCTGAACTCCTCTGGGGGGGTGTCGATCATACTTTGTGCGCATACATACCTCGCATTTCCCGATGATTCCTTGGATAGATTTTTTCATTCCCCACCAGAAATACTTTCGCCGTAATGCCTGCAACGTCTCGTTGACGCCTCGGTGGTTGGTCTTCCCCTGGTGGTATGCCAATGTAATTGCTTGTTGCTGCTCCTCATCCTGTACGGTTTCCACTGCATACTTGCACCGGATGATCGTTCTATCCATGCCTATCCGCTCGGATCTCCACATCCGCTTTATTTTCTCCCATACCGTGTTGTTCCCAACATAGAGATGGTGTGTCTTTCCCGGCTCCGTGGCGTCCTTCAGTGCCGTACGGATTTGCTCCTCGCTCACCCCGGGTTGCGACCAAATGACGCGAATCCTACTTTTCCCGTATCTTCGGTAATCTATTTTCATGATCCCTGTTGTCCTGGTTTTCCAGATTACCTGTCTATGCTTGTCGTTGATGATTTCGTCTATTTCCTCCATCGCCTCTGGTCTTTCCTCCGCTGAGCTATCTTCTTCCGGGGACCCCTCCCTGTCCTCTATACTGACGGTATCATCTGCCCCTTCACCCTCAGGAGTCCATTCCCTCAAGAATTGGCGCACGTCCCGCGATGGACCTCCTCCGTCCTCTTCTACCGCGTTGATCATGATGGCCCTAGAGAGCCAGTCTGCCACCACGTTTTCCTTTCCCGGCTTATACACCACCTCCATGTTGTACTGGCTAAGGAATTCTTTCCATCTCGTGACCCTCGCAGAGGTTTCCTTAAGTTTTCCTACCCACTGAAGGGGTTTGTGATCGGTGTGGACTCGAAACTTCCTCCCAAATATATACGGCCTGAAATGGTCGATGGCCCACACTATCGCGAGTAGCTCCCTCTCTAACGCGCTGTACCGTGATTCCGCGCTCGTAAGTCGTCGGCTCGCGTATGCTATCGGACGTTCACCCTCACTTCTGCCCTGAGATAAAACGGCCCCCAACGCGTATTCGCTCGCATCGGTGGTGACGTTGAACTGCTTCTCAAAATCCGGGAACGCCAATACGGGTTCTGCCTGCAACCTATCCATGCATTTCCGAATATTATTTTCCATTTCCGGTGTCACCACGATCCTCGCGCCTTTCTTCAGCAAGTTATTGATAGGTACCAAGTATTCTGCCATCTCAGGTACGAATCTCCTATAATAATTCAGCGTCCCGAGAAGCCTACGAATCCCTTTAACGTCCCGTGGCACCGCCATTCGTGTGATAGCCTCCACCTTTGCCGCATCCGGTCTGACCCCCTCGCTAGAAATAGTGTGGCCTAAAAAATTGATTCGCGTTTGTCCCAACAGGGACTTCTCACTTGACAGTTTCAGCCCGAATTGTCGCAGCCTTTCGAATACCGACCTCAAATGCCCCACGTGTTCGGCTTCCGTTCTGCTAAAAATCAACAGGTCGTCCATGTACACTTGACATACGGAGTCGTCGATCCCCCTCAGAAATTCGTCCATCAGGCGTTGAAACGTTATGGGCGCATTCTTCAGACCAAACGGCATTCTGGTGAATTCGTAATGCCCCCTTTCGAATGTAAACGCCGTCTTATGTTGGTCCTTCGGGTGCATCCGTATTTGGTGGTATCCCGCCTTGAGGTCCAACGTGCTAAACACCACGGCCCCACTCAACCTATCAAGTATATCTTCGAATCTAGGGATCGGGTACTTTTCGTCTACCGTGTTGTCGTTCAACCTACGATAGTCCACTACCACTCTGTATTTTTCCTTATTATCCCCCGGCGCTGCCTTCTTTTTCACTGCCCACAGGGGACTATTAAATGGCGAGGTGCTATCGACTATGATCCCTTGCTCTTTCAGGCTTTCCAATTCCTCCCGAATATGCTGCCTCATCGCCTGCGGGTATCTCCTTTCCTTTACGTAGGTCACCCTATCTTGCTTCAGTGGAACTTCGTGTACCGTCTTCCCTGTTACCCCCAATACCTCGCCCTCCCTGAAGAAAATATCTACGAACTCCGCTTGTAACGCCTTTCTCCAGTCCTCCACCCTGTTCACCGCTCCTATCCGCACCCTTCTTTCTCTCGCGACCCCTATACATCCAAATTTCCTCTTTCCCAGCCTGATACTCCAAGCTCCTCTACGGTTTCTAATGCTTACCCCTACCTGTCCTAACAGATCACACCCTATTATGACTTGGTACTCCCGCGCCATGCTCTCTACCACATGCACCCTTAGCTCCCCCTTTTTCCCTGTCCACCGGTCAAGCGTAATTGACGCTTCCCCTTCTACTTTACAGGGACCACCCAGAGTGATTAGCTGGCAGCCACAGTTTTGTATCCGGAGTACCCTCTCGCTCCCGCACACTCTCCCCAACGCCCCCCGAGTCAAGATAGTACTCGAGCTCCCTGTGTCCACGAGACACTTCACTCCCCGATCTACTTCAATAATCGGCAACCAGCATGGCTTACCTCTAATATTGTTGCAGGTTGCTGTGCGGTCGCCTCTCTGCTGACACCCTTCTCAGATGCCACCTCGCTTCCTCCTTACCGCCGTCGCTCGTCGTTGCTCGCTCCGTTGGCTGCTCCTGCCTCCTTCGCCTCCACTGCTGGCTGGCTCGTCAGTCTCCGTTCCCGACGTCCCCGACTCCTCGGTTGCCTCTTCCGAAGATCCGTCTCTCTGCTGCATCCTAGCTCGTTTTTTTAACTTTTGAGCGTTCACCTCCATTGGCTCGTCTAGAGGTCTCTCCCTCCTGCGAAACATGTACGGGCACTGTCTGGCAATATGCCCTTCAGTCCCGCACTCGAAACATCTAGTGCGCGGACATTGTGCTACCAAATGTCCCGGTTTCCCGCACCCGTGACATTTTCGGTCTTCCCTCCGGGGTCCATTCCTAGGCCTGGACTGTCCGGATCTTCTCTCGCCCGTCGTGGCTTTTTCTCCGTTCGGGTGTTTCATTTCCCTCTTCCTCCACCCTATCTGGGCTGTCCGGGGTCGTCTGTCACTCACTCGGGTCCACCCTGGTTCTTCTACTTCCATCCGCGTCTCTTCCTCTCTTGCACTCAGATCTATCATTTCTTGGGCACACTCGAGGAACGATCGCTCTCTAGGCAGTCCGTCCCTTCTCCCAGTCTCCTTAGCTAACTGAACCTTGAGTATTGTCGAAAGGAATTCCATCCTAGCCTCGACCTCTCCCACACTCATGGTTTCACGCATTTTCTCAGTTATGCGGTTGTACTTCGCCACTAGTACCCCCGCATACTGTCCTCTTGTTTGGCGTTGGGACCGACACTCCCTGAACATTTGGAAGATATCTTCTTCCGGCGTCCATCGGCCTCCTCCGAAAGCCTTCTTCAAACGCTCCTTAATCACTGGCCATGGTGTCTCCTCGTCCGCTTGGATTTGGTTGAGGATGTTCCTCCTCACTCGGCACACGAGAGCTGCCTTCAGTGCTTCTGCGTCTCCCAGGTTCACGAGGTCCTCCGCCACCTTCGCTTCGATTCTTGATATGAGGCGGTCTCCGCCTTTCAGGAAGTGATTAAGTTCCCCTATCTCGCCCCCGAATCGCTCCAGGTCTGCGATTGCTCTCCGTAGATCCTGCGTGGTTGCTGCCCTTATCTTCATCCACTCCAATGCATTGGCATGCGCCTCTGCCAATGTGTCCCTAGGTAAGGGAGGGATCTCCTGTATCTGCGGTACTTGAGGTATCTGAGGTATCTGCGGAATCTGCGGAACCTGAGGGGCGATCTGAGGAATCTGCGCTATCGGCATTTCCTGAGGTTGCGGCATTTCAGGTGCGTTCAACACTCCTGGTCGAATTATGCCCTCTGTCGGCATCTCGTCTTTTCCTTATGACTAGGAGAAGAGAGAAAAAAAATTAAAATAAAGACAGAAAAAAAAAATTTTACTTCCGTGTTCTCCTGACGTTCTCCCGGGTTTCGGCACCAGTTAAGCGTCTCCGGGCTTTAAAAATAAAAAAAAAGAAGGAAAGAGGAACGAGAAACAATACTCACGGCTTCTGAATAAACACTGCTTTATTCGTCCAATAATCTGCCTTATATACAATTGCTATGTTTATTTACATTACAAGATGGTATTAAGGCTGATATCGCCAGTCTCCGGTCTTTATCTTATATATATATATATATATATATATATATATATATATATACATATTAGTATTATCACACATGACCAGAGGCTTTCCTAACCTTCGCGTTAATTGATAAAGATAAATAGTTTCTTATTTTACATTTGACTTCTGTTTACCCCAAGGAACCAGTTGATTGTGCCAAGGCGACCTGTGTGGTTAACCGCGGTAAAGGTTAACTCTTTAATACTATACTGTAAAGGGGACCCTACACGGTCAATCGGAATTGCACTAATGACGTTCCGAATTGTCGTGTAAGGTAGTGAATGAAGTACTGATGGTGGTGCGCTGCGGATTTCCGAACATCCGGAAATCAAAGGTTCATTCACGAGGTTACTATAGGTTAGGTTACCTAGGCCTCACAACCATTATAAATAGTTAAATATAATAGTTAAATAATTTTTCATATCCATTGTTTATAATTTAAAACCATCTTCAACTATTTCTTTTAAATAGTCAAGTGGGCAACAAATTAAAAAAAAAATGAGGAAACTTCACAATTTACTTTAGGAAAAAAAAACTTTAACGTTGTGTATATTTATCAGTTCTTTTCCCATTTTCCTCAACAAATTTATTATTTTCGCAATACCTTTCCTTAATTTTTGTAAGTAGTAGACTTATATTTTACTAACTTTTGTCAAAACGATTTTCTATGAGACTAACCTTACTACTAGATAGGTTAGTATACCTAGGTCTCGTTATTAAGTAAATAATTTCATAAAAGTAAATAGTTGTTTATATCCCTATTCTATTTTATTATTAACCATTTTCAACTATTTTTTCTTTAAATAGTCAAGTAGGCAATAAACTGGAGAGAAAAAAAAGTGGAAACTTCACATAAGTAATGATCAGTAATGATTGAACGTGTAAGGGTCTTCATAATCAAAGCGATAGCGGGCAATCTTGGAACTTCTTGTGACGTTCATTCATGAATTACCGTGTAGGGTCTGCTTTATATACTATCTTATTAATATTTTATTCTATATACGAATAAATATTTTTCCCTGATTTCGTTTATATGTTAAATACATTAGTGGGGACATATATGTAATGTGAGAGTTTTCGCTAAAGTATACTTGTCCTTTGTATATTTTAGCTATAATCTCTACTTTTTCGACTTAATATATATATATATATATAATATATGAAACTTTCTAAAAAAGTTATACTTGACATTAATAAGTCCGATTTCGCACGCCGTTGAGGCAATGTTTTTTTGTTTTGTTTTTTCTTCTCGAACCAAAGCTATTAATTTTAATTGCACTATGCCCCCTTTAATTACATTCCTCGGCAGTGCTTCGAGTGGTGTGGCAACCTCAACCCGACCTCACCTAGACATTACCGCGGAGGAGTTGGGCAACGGCGACCACAATGGTCCCCCGATCAGTCAGTCATATAACAGGTCATTTCGTAGACCGCCAAGGTTCCGCGGCCTTCCACTTCTTTTCAGTTCCGTTCTCCTCCGCCCAGGACGATATCTAAAGTCCTTCGAGGAGGCGAGGTGATCTCGGTACAACCAGCTTTATTCTTGGGCCCAATAGTCCACGGGTTCCCAACCTTTTATCACCTGCGGGCTCATTTACAGGTTACGTGTTAGTTGACGAAAACTATGTAAAGGGTATGAATAAAAAGAAATATATATTTACAGTGACTTTATTTTTTCTTAATTATTTCTAAAGCTAATTAAACATATTTCTGTAGAAAAGGCGAAAAGATCTAATGTAATAATATGAATGAATGAATGAAAACGTGTTTTTAAACTTTTTAAAAAATTACTCAAAGTAATATATATATACAAGCAACAACACAGACAATGGAAAATTCCGTCTGTCGAGGTCTGTGTGTAATTAATAATAAATATTCATCACATTTATAACTAAAATAAATCAGCAATAATATATCTACAGTATTGTTTGTTTGTTTGTTCGATGTCTAGGCGCAAAACATCCAGGTCATAAGCGCCCGATCAACTAAATAACATCATTTAATACTATTTGGATGATTGGTACAAAAAAATCATCTAGTATGTCCGATCCTCAGCCGCGTGAGGACGACCTCTTCTCTACGACTGCTGCGTCTGAAGCTGGTCCACGGTTGCACCTCTTTCTTTATTGTTTTTAATTTTCTAGGTGCGCTGTTGTCCCACCGTCTTTGCCATTCTTGGAATATGGTTTCTCTCAGAGGTCGTGCAAGTTCAGATGGTGTCAAAAAAACTTTACCGCGGCCCGGAAGAGTAAGAGCTTCCTTTGCTGCTCTATCAGCCATTTCATTTCCTTTAATTTCTATATGGCCAGGCGACCAGATAAAATGTGTCGTTGTTCCAACTCCATGAAGCATTTTTATAAGACTTAGAATGCAGTGTATCCCTGGATGGTCTGGATACATGTTATTCATAGCTTTCAGAGTACTTAGGGAATCCGATACAATAACCACATTTGCATTTACATTGCACATATTGCATTGCAACCACATCTACAGTATTATTATGGGTTTATACATCCATTCTAGCAATTTTCTTTTTCACTGTCTCATCTGTTTAAATAGAGTTTTAAAAAAAACAAACATTAATACATCACAAATCCAATAAATAAGAAATTTAAATTCAACAATAATAATAATAATCATCAAATACAATGTAACAATAAAACAAACGTTACAGTAAATAAACACGATATTGTATCAATAATTTACTATCTTACTAATAGAGATCTTTGCAATGTGGCCTGCTGTACATAATTGCTTAAGGCTTTCCAGTTAGAACCCTTTAAGAAACCAAATAATTCTTCTGGAGAACAGGTCCGGTACCCAAAACGTTTCTCTCTTATCTCACTGAACATGTGGCAAGTCCCCAAAAAGTGAATGATATTCTCTTTTTCTTGAGAGTTACATACCGGACAGCAATCGTTGTCCCCTACCATCCATGGTTTTACGCTTAAATCGAGCAACTCTGTCCTACATCGAAAAATTGACCCTATAGTCACAATATCAAAATTATCATTAAGATAGGGTGTAACAGTGCCCACTGAACATAGCCCTGCGTAAACAGAAAAACTTGAATGAAGACATTTTTCTAGAATATAATGTAATAATATATTAGATTAACATATTTTGTAATTATGTACATGATAAATAATTAAAATTATACAGTCGTAAAAGGAAATGGTTAGTGACAAATTAATTGTTTTAAATAACATTTCTTATCGTCTATAATTTTGGTTTATTATTTTCAATAATAATTGTGATCGACCGAAAAATTCAAAACCTTAACCCTCTCTCAAAATTTGAGGTTTCACTTTTCAGGATGCATAGAATTCCAAAAATAAATAAAAAAAATTTTGTCCATCCGCCGTCAGCGCATTTTCTCCGAAACTACTAGACTGATTTTTTTTAAAATTTTGATATAAAATCAGAGGTCACCTGAGGATGATCCTCCTTCATCGACATTACCATCCGCCTTTTACTTTCAAAATGGCGGCCGAAAAACCTGCGTTGCTGTAGACTGTAGCTCCTAAACGAATGTACCGATTTCAATAAAACTTCGCTAAAGTCATTTTCTTGACGCCCTTTCAATTTATACACATATATATATATATATATATATATATATATATATATATATATATATATATATATATATATATATATATAATATACTTCAACAAAAAGAAGCTGGAAAAAAAGTTACGAAGGATGGTAAAATTAAATTCCGAATAACTCGAAAAGTTTTTTTTTTTTTTGGATATTGTGATAAGATGTTTCAAAGGTATTTAAATTTCCTAAAAAATGAAGGAAGTTTCATCGAAATCAAAGCACTATTACTAGAGATATCGCGGTTTTTACATATTTTTGGTTTATTATTTTCAATAATCAACCATTGTGATCGGCCAAAAAATTCAAAAACTTAACCCCCTCTCAAAATTTGAGGTTTCACGTTTCAGGACGCTTAGAATTCAAAAAACGAATAAAAATTTTTGTTGTCCGTCCGCCGTCTGCGCATTTTCTCCGATACTACTGGACCGATTTTTTTTCAAATTTGGATATAAAATTAGAAGTCACCCGAGGATGATCCTCCTTCATCGACATTGCTGTCCGTCTTTTACTTTCAAAAACCTGATTGTAGCTCCTAAACGAATTTACAGATTTCAATGAAACTTCGCTAAAGTCATTTTTTCGACGTCCTTTAAATTCATCTATATAACATACTTAAACGAAAAGAAGCTTGAAAAAAAGTTACGAGGGATGGTAAAATTAAATGCCGAATAACTCGAAAAGTTTATATTTTTTTGTGGATATTGTATAGTTTTTAAAAGTTTACGAAATTTCCTTTTAAAAAATAATCCTTAAAATCGGACAATTAGGAGCAAAGATATGGTCTCCAATTTTTTTAAATGTTATACTCCAAATGTTATATCCTTTGTTTGGTTTTTAAATTTTGAATATGTTACTGAAGTAATGCTATTTTTTTTAGTATATTACTAATGATTAAATAAAAAAGTTTAGTCCAATAATTAGAATCAATTTTTATTTATTTTTCTTTGTAACTAGCAAGATAATGTTACTTTAGATTTATAGTTGTTTAGAAATAATAAACCATTGTGGAATAATTTGCAGCGTTTTTACTTTTACTTCCTTTGTTCTGAAAATACTATATTATAGTATTTTATTATAATATATGATATAATATATTATATTATATTATATTATATTTATTTTTTATCCTTTTATGAAGTCGGTTAACAAATTTTGCCACATCCAAAATTTATACAAATTTATACCATAACTGTGCTAAAACGCTTGAATGCTGTTATAGATGCTAATAATGGACTGGTTATGCGGTGCCTTGGGAGAAAGGGAGCCCACACATCGTCTCATTATTCCCTGCTCGCGACTATCGAGCACCTTGGCATTTTAAGTAAAGCTAACTAGTGCTTACCGCCCGCTGCCTTAAGTAGGAGTATTATCTTGAGGTGAGCAGGTAGTGGTACTGGTAGTTTTATGATATGGAAAAGGATTATCTTGAATAGGGTGAGTCGGGAGGAACGGACTAAACTCCAGGAGTCAATTGCACACACGAAAATAATAATTAATAAAAACTTAAATGTTCTGTTATAAGTATACAAAGTAACAATTAGGACTCTGAGAGCACTAACAGGCGTCATTGAAGGAAGAGTCGAAGTTAGGTAAATAAAATGATCAGGCGTCGACAGAGCGGGTTCAATTAAGGAAAAGTGACTCAGTGGATAAGGAAATGGTCTCAAGTGTCAGGCGGATAAGTACCCAAATCACTCTTGGTCTGCGGGCTAAGGGATGAACCTTATGACACCGCAGTATGGAAACCGCACAAACGAAGGGATGAGCCTTCATACTTTGTGGCAGGAATATATATTAATTGAGGGATGAACCTCTAGACTTAGTATATAGGAGTACAAGAGGACGAATGAGCATTCAAACTTTGTATGGAGAGAGAGAAGGTGAAAAAAAGTTAAAGAAGCAAGGAGTGCATTAAAAGTCCGACAGATGAAGAGGAACCAAAAAGTGTTTATAAAATGTATCGTTCGATCTAAATCTTTACCTGAAGCTCTGAATATAACATTGCAAAGGATGGATATCAATATCTGAATCAGCAATCGGAGGACTGCGGTAATCATTATATAAATGTATAAATCGGCTAGCAAGAGTCGCGTTAGTATATCTTATTACTATAAAACTTTATTATTAAAAATTATACACATTGTAATGTATAATATTTACAATTTAGAACTGCAGCTTTTTTCATTTAAAAAATCTATATATATATATATAAATGAATGTATGTCTGTATTTCCTTTATGCATTACTAAATCATTCATCAGATCGCCATGAAACTTTGGGAAGAGGTTCCGCGAAGATTTCTGGCATATTATATCCATCCTACGACAATTTTATATGTGTAAAAAAAATATCGCTACATACTGTCGCGCCAAAACGGCTGTAACGATTTTAACGAAACTTGGCTAACGTCATCCCCTTTAAACTGTTATAATTTACGCGCCTGGTATGTTTTCCCGAAAACAAGCTACAAAAAATGTTACGACGGATTCAAAATTTTATTTGCCGATAACTAAAAAAGTACACAATTTTTTATTGATAATATTCCCTGCAAAATAAAAAATTAAAAAATGTCTACGAAATCGGGCAGAGATATAGAGTTATTACTATATATTTACTACTGTTTCGTCAGCAAAGGTCATTTCCTCCCTTTTTTTTTATTGTTATTGATTAATCCAAAATTTTATAATTACTGAAGTAATTGAGATTATCATTTAAAGAAGTGATATGATTCTCCTTATGTAGGTCAATATTGTACACTCTTTATATTCAAATTTATATTTTTATCCCAATATATTCTGGAAGTAGTATGATACCTAATGTATGATACATCTCAAATATTTGATATGCTATTATTTATAAATAGTTAACCCTTAAATATTGAATTGACTATTGAAATCAGTTTTTCATCGATTTCAGTTTATTTTATTTTGTAATTAATTATTTTCTTTAACATTACATTTGAATAAGGCTGTGGCCACAGCTGACATGACCATCAGGAGACGACGGAAGAGGAACTGGATGAGATATCTCCTTTCCTTAATTAAGGAGGTAAACCAAGACAAGGACGTGATGCTGCTGGGTACTATTTCCCTTATGCCTAAAATGCCAATTTTCTTAACAATATCAACACACGAGCTTATGTTTAAGATCTACAGGTGTGGATGAAAATATGAAGAGAAAAAAAATTAATAATTTATTGATGTTAAATAATAACACAAGAATTATTAATTTACATCAATTTAAAACAAAAATATCCAATTATTTTCTTTGTTTTTAACATAGATAATATACAATTTTTACTTTTTGTATATTTCTTATTCTTAAGGGAATGATGTCCCAGCAATTAATCTGTTTGTTTTTTTAATTCTATGTATATAATACTTTCAAAACATCATCACTTAACTGACAGATATGATAAGGGGTAGATAAGAACCAATTATATCTGTCAAATTTGTTGAAGATAATGCAAGTAATTGTTCTATATCGAAATCGGTCGTTGAAGTTCTGGTATTAAAAAAAAATCCGCAGTCTTTGTATGAAGAGATCGACAATCGACACGAGGCAATTTAAAAATCACAGATGTATATCCTTTCTCAAGCACCACTCAACACGATAATAAATAAATAAACTTTTCATAAGAACCTTTAATGTTTATTTTCAAATTCTTAATATCAAATTTTTTTTTATTGTTATCACTTTTTTAATAAGAATATTTTAGTCTTCTTATCATATTTATAGAAATATTAATTAAAATCAATTATACAAAACGTTGATAAAATACTTTCTACTTCATTGATGTTTTCTTTATTTATAAATAATTTTAATCTTTCATTTATATTAATTTTTCAATTATATTCAACAATAGATGAATAAATGAGTATTACTAAGTAACTTAGTTCTAGTAGCAGGGCTAGAATTTAGTAATTTTATTTATTTATTTTTTTTAAGAGAAGTTTATATTCCGTAGGCAGCTAACACAAGGAACGTAGAAAGAGAGACATCTCGTATTTTCTGAGGATGTTGTCCTTTTCATTTAATAAACTTATATTAAATTAAGTCCACATTAATGAAATTGAAGTTCATTCCTGATATACCTCAACTTTATTTATTTCATTTGTTAATTCCATTTAACAATTAAAATTAATATAAATAATATAATGGCTGTGGAATGTGGAAGGCTTTGATCACATAGAATAGAGATTAGGTTAATACAATATTTTAATGAGGTCATAAAATTTTAAGTTTAATTCAAAAAGTTACATAATACTGTATTGTTTGGTCGATTACAAAAGTTATTAGCATGACGCATACGGCCTTCACTTAGATTTCATGTAATATTCAGTAAATTTTATTTAATTTTTATTTTATATACTTAGTAAAAAAGTCTTATTAGTGATTTTGTTTGTTTCTATTGGAATTCAACCAGCTCGTCGTGGTTTTGAATTCCTCTCTAATCATCGAAGTTGTGTAAACTTCAATAATATTTTTATATTTCAGCTTAAATTAGTTGTTCTTAAAGTACTTAAAGTACACATCGCTAGTCTTATTGTAAAAAGTCGTATATAAAAATTTTCCATTTTTACTTTCACTTACCTATTTATATAATGTATAGTAAGGGTGAGTATTGCAATCATGAAAATTTTTGAATCCGAGTTTTCAACGGAAATACACGTTTTGAGGTCCCCTGAATCCAAACAGCCAAGTCCCGAAAAATGGTCTGTGTTAGAAATTGTTAATGGAGGTAAACGTTATTTTCAATATTTCAACATTATGGTTATTTATTCTATTGAGTTATTTTTGTTTAGATTCTGTTACATGCAATATAAGCCCTTTTTGTATCTCTCAGATTTTTGTTTTTGATAAACGATGTGTCGAAAGATAACGTATTTCATAAAGGAATAACGAATCCCGATTCGAGACGTATAATTGGCCTACAATACAAATATCACACTCAGTAGATACCAAATTTGACGCTCTACAACTTTAATTCTATTTCTATTCTATTTATTTAACTATAAATGGTCCTGTAACATGGAAATGAGTTTCCTAAGAGAAAACCCCCATAGAATTAAAGTTGTAGAGCGTCAAATTTTGCATCTACTGAGTGCTGTCATTTTTGTTGTAGGCCAATTATATGTCTCGAATCGGGATTCGTTATTCCTTTATGAAATACGTTATCTTTCGACACATCGTTTATCAAAAACAAAAATCTGAGAGATACAAAAAGGGCTTATATTGCATGTAACAGAATCTAAACAAAAATAACTCAATAGAATAAATAACCATAATGTTGAAATATTGAAAATAACGTTTACCTCCATTAACAATTTCTAACACAGACCATTTTTCGGGACTTGGCTGTTTGGATTCAGGGGACCTCAAAACGTGTATTTCCGTTGAAAACTCGGATTCAAAAATTTTCATGATTGCAATACTCACCCTTACTATACATTATATAAATAGGTAAGTGAAAGTAAAAATGGAAAATTTTTATATACGACTTTTTACAATAAGACTAGCGATGTGTACTTTAAGTACTTTAAGAACAACTAATTTAAGCTGAAATATAAAAATATTATTGAAGTTTACACAACTTCGATGATTAGAGAGGAATTCAAAACCACGACGAGCTGGTTGAATTCCAATAGAAACAAACAAAATCACTAATAAGACTTTTTTACTAAGTATATAAAATAAAAATTAAATAAAATTTACTGAATATTACATGAAATCTAAGTGAAGGCCGTATGCGTCATGCTAATAACTTTTGTAATCGACCAAACAATACAGTATTATGTAACTTTTTGAATTAAACTTAAAATTTTATGACCTCATTAAAATATTGTATTAACCTAATCTCTATTCTATGTGATCAAAGCATTCCACATTCCACAGCCATTATATTATTTATATTAATTTTAATTGTTAAATGGAATTAAATGAAATTGGTACTAGACAATTCCTGAACTATTGTCCAAGTTTGTGTGAAGTTGAACGAGACGTTTTCAAACAATCGGCGTATCAAATAATACGTTTACTGATTTTTGAGTATTTTTTTTTAAATAGTGTATAGAAATTAATAAAATTGATACTTACTTAATTATCTGTTAACCAATCCCTAACTTCTCTCCAGATTTGAATCAAATCAAACTGGCGGTTCAGAGATATAGACGTATCACGAAAAATATGTTTTGGTAAGAGAAAGCATTTGACGGAATGAAATGAAATTGATGCAGCATCATTTTTTTACCGAGACCCATCTTTCTTCCAACTTTGAGTCAAATCGAACGAGCCGTTCTAAAATATTGGCATTGCTAAGGAAATACATTTGCGCGTGCGTAAGCGGAAGTGTTGGATGAAATTTGATGAAATTGTTATGGAACCATATAGTCCGCATACCCTGAAAATTTCATGAAAATCGGATAAACGCTAGTTAGTGATAAGCCCGTTACATCGATTTAACTATAGGCAGACAGACGCTCAACCAAATTTGATTCTTGATGTCTGAAACGTAAAACGCGAGCGGAAATTTTTTTTTAACCTCTAGCACTAATACAAAGCTTCCCTACCTTCGGTAGTGATGAAGCAAAAAACTAAATATAAACTATGAAATAATTTGATAGTTGGCAAAAGGAGAAAAAAGGAAAAATCTTTTTTTTTGATAGAAAATGAATTCCCGGAAAGCTCATGATTTAAAAAAAAATATCTAGGATCCAAAATCGAAGAAGATAATGTCAGTGTTTTTTTTAATTTAATTTTTATAATAATTTCTATTCAAACAATATTGGTAAGTGAAAGTTGTTTGATGCGCTCACCAGATTTTTTTTTATTTACATCTGTAATAAACTTTGTAGAAACGCCCAACAGCCAACATTCTATCATTTTCTTATTGTTTCCACATCTCAACTCTGGAGGCATGACTGTTGCGCCATTTCTCGTTACCCGCTCCATTTTATGACCGGGCGGCGCATTGTTTTTCGTGCGCTTTGCGCCGCGAAGGTCGCTTTGCTCAACGGCCCTCGGGCGAAGAGAACTGCCTGATTCATTAGACCAGAGCACGATCCGTTCCGCCCTACTCCAGTATTCCAGACCTCCAGCGATAGAGACCTCGTAAAATCACCCTTTTCTTCTGACAGACTTGTTGCTCCCACTGGAAGATATAATCAGTCGACAAGTAAATATATTTTATTGTTATTATATATGATAGTGTAGTTCGATTCTATATTTATAGTATTTATCCAATGTATTATTTATTTACTCTGCAGCTCTACAGTTTGGCCTTGGCTAGTGTTACCCAAAATCGGTCTAGTGTTACCCAAAAGACCAAGACCAAGACTGCTGAATTGTTGCAAGACCAAAACCACTGAATTGTTGCAAGACCAATACCAAGACTGGTAAAATAACCTATTTTTTGAATAAAAATTAAGTTAAAATTTTTACTAATACTTGACAATTTAAATTATTTATTTTCAGTCGCTTGTTCAACAAGCGACTGAAAATACTATACTCACTGTTTGCTAAATCAAAATTGAAAATTAGACAAAAACTAAATACATACACTTACTTGCTCAAACCCATTTGGACATACGCCTCACAGATTTACGGTTCAGCAAAAAAGACTCACTTACAAAAACTACAATCCTTTCAATCTGAAATTTTAAGACTAATAACTGCAACTCCCTGGTACGTCAACAAGAAGACTTTACATACCGACCTAAGGCAACCGACCAGCACATACGTACTCTTTACTCCTGATTTCATCTAAAACTACACAGACATCACAATGGACTTATCAACGACATGGCCACGGCTGAAATGCTCATCAGGAGGCGACTGAAAAGGAGCTGGATGAGAGATCTCCTTTTCGGATTTTAGGATGTAAACAGGCCAGGGAAAAGGTGCTGCTGGGCTCCATTCTTCGTCATGCCTATCATGCCATTTTCAACTTAACAGCAAATCTGCTAATTGTCACTACCATGACAGGTGCGGATGAAGAATTAAATTAAAAAAAAAAAAATTATTTATTATTTTATTTTATTTAAACCCTACCCTGCCGATAAGGCAATACGGGTGTTATGCAGTAGTGAGTAGCAACGCATTCGTTACAATTCACTGCTGCATTCAGACCAATTACATTTATTTTCTTTTTCAGCTGTGCACACAGCCTGCTCATTCTTCTTTTTAGCCAGCGTCCTCTTCCACTCTCTCTGGCGGTCTTCCGGATGCTGGTACATCTCTTCTTCCCAATGAATAGTGGTTGGATCAACGAGTTCCTTCCACCCGTATACGAAGGCCTTGTAGTACGGATATTTTTCCTTTGTCATAATTTGAGGGAGATCGCTCTCCGTCAGAACGTAAAGCCCCGTCTCCCTCAACAACTTGGCCCAGACAAGAATAATATGCTCGGCGGTCTCCGGCACTCTGCAACTTGGGCATAGGGGATCAATGTTCTTTCCATATTCAACGAGCTTTGCTCGGAAACCCCCATGCCCTGTGAGGAACTGTGAGACCCAGTAGTCCGGGAGAACCCATGTATGTTCCATTGTTGAACCAACAGTGGGGAAGTATTTTCTTAGCGTATTCCCTTTTGGCGTCGTCACCCATCGCTCCTTCCATTCCTTAAGTTACTATAGTTAGTAAAGAATCGGTATAACCAATATACTTTTGCATTTAACTCTTCTAATTTTTCATTCCGGCTTAGTTAGGTTTTTCCTATCCAAAAAAATTTCAGTAATATCTCTACAGTAATAAGCTAATAGGTAACTGCAAGACTATTGCACAAGAACAAGACTCGTCTTGTTCTAGCATTTGGGCAGCACTGGCTTCCTTAACAATTCGACTCCATTCCTCGGGGTCACATTTCTTCTCTTTCCACAGTCTTACACCCAATTTCCTGAGATCTTCTTCCACGTCCTGCATCCATCGCCTGCATAGGCGACCGACTCCTCTTTTTCCAATAATTTTACCATGCAGTAATCTGTTCGGCATTCTATTGGCGGGAATCCTTATTAAGTGTGATTTGATGAATTGGATCACATTGGTGTCTTGGAACAGGGAATACTGCGGATCCTCATTGTCTTGGACTCATTGTCGAACACCGGTCCGTAAATCTTTCTTCACGTTCTTAAATTCGAAGATTACTATTTATAAGGCGGTGAGAACCCAAGTTTCGGCACCGTAAGTAAGAACTCCGTTTCCAAAAAAACTTTTGTGAAATCCTCAATACTGCTTATTTTTTATAGAATTTATTTTGTTTTTTTTAATTACAAAAAAAAAATCCTATCCACCCCAAAACCTGAATGTCTATTACTGGTACAATATATGCTGTTAGAATTTCTTAGGTTTTTCATGGATTGCTAATATCATCCTCTTCTTAGCAGAAATAAATATTTTCAGACAAAGGGAAAGTGAAAAAAAAATTATAGGCGATATATTTATTTATATTTCATTGTGGGTATTTTTGTTTGTATAAGTATCCTTATATATACAAATATTAATAATTATATCGCTGTAATCTATTCAATTAAATATACCAAATAAATAATTCCAACAATAGCATTTATGAAAACCACATATGTATATTTATATTTATACGTGTTCTAACTTCCGGGCGAGCTCGAGTGCGTCCCTATACCTTAGATTCCTGTTGTAATTAACTATTCTCCGTTACGATCTCTTATTTATCTTGTATTTATTTATCGAATTCTTTCATATTTTATATTTATCTATCTTTCATATTATAGATTAATGTGTAATGGTCAATTGTATCAAATAAAATATATTAAATGAACTTTTGGTTATCCGGTTTGGACGAAAAATTTGCAGTAAAAATATGCAATTTAACTTTCATACGGATTTTCGTTTATGAGCTAGACTGTTAACACACACACACACACACACACACACACACACACACACACACACACACACACACACACATCATTTTGCGGAACTTAGTTATTTGGACTCAAGGGACCTCAAAACGGGTATTTCCGTAGAATCTGAGATTCGAAAATTTTCACAATCGCAATACTTTCCTTTACTATATATTTCATATATAGGTAAGTGAAAGTAAAAATCGATAAAGAACTAGATTTGTTTTCAATTGAACCCATCTTCAAAGATCCGCTATCAGAACTAAAGCTGTTGTTCACATAATGTTGAAAATTCCTCTTAGTGTCTATTACAGGAACTGTATTTAAGTTAATACAGTTATGAATATCACGAATAAAACCAAAAATCCGTTGGTTATTACTTCAAGCGAAACTCTGCTGTCTTGTTGAAGAAATATCAAGTCATTCTGGTCTCATTAAATCCATCCCGAACGTGCTTTACAATCCCGAACTATTATTAGATCACCTCCGCATATTCAAATGAGCCCCCCCCCTGCTTCCCTCGACTTATTGATAGTATTAGGTAAGAGGGAATGGACAGGGGTTCCTGAATAGTTAAGCCAGATTAGATTGGCTTCTATGATTAGGCCGCACTTAGTTCGTGGTCTTAGACCTGCGGTTGGCAAACCTGCTCCTGTTCACGAACTCGATTTGAGCAATCGATACTAAAACTGCAATGTGTCGACACAGGTGAACCCACGAGCTATTTTGATAGTTATGAGTAGGATAGAAAGATAATAAACAAAACCGTGAGTGATCTATGGCTACTTAAACCGTGTTCACGATTTCACCAGATTTTCTTGCGGCTAATGAGAGAACTGGAAGACTGGGAATTTATCAATGTGATCCGTGATGTTTCATCGATTGTGGATTTCGATTATGAATGGTCCGTAATCACGCAATGCATAATCTGAAAATCACCACTCTGATATCATTATCAATTCAGCCCAAACAACGAGGATGTTTTAATTTTCAATCTAATATGTGCTTTTATGAACGTTTTGGATATTTCGCATTCACTATTTTTTTATTTTATTTTATTTATTTAATGAAATTTACAGCTGTATAAACAATACAACAAGTAAAAATGCACAGATTGGTAATAATGACATGAACACACTTGAAGAGATACTGCCCAGTGGTAGCACTCCCTATTTAATTCTAGGTGAGAAGATTATGTGGCCATCTTTTTTTCAGACAACTAGGAGGATTATCAGGAATTGAGGAAGAAGCAAGGCTGGAAACAAGTGGATTTGGATAGGACTGGAGTTTATCATGAAAGGATAGGTTCGGGCTAAATCAGCGACATATGGAACATTAAGGTCTTTATGAATGGTTTTATTTGTGATGAAATATGGGGCATTAAGGAATTTAAGAAGAATTTTGGATTGTAAGAATTAGATACGATAGGAATTCGACGGTTTGGTAGAACTCCAAAGCTCAACTCCGTATGACCATATAGGCCTTATTATGGTTATGTAGGTGAGTCTTTTGTAATTTATTGAAAGTTTAGAGCGTTTGTCTAGTAAGTGTTGGAGCAGTCGGAAACGTCGAGCAGTTTCTTGTCTTATCAGTCTATTATGTGGATTCCAACTGAGACGTTTATCCAAGTGGAGTCCTAAGTAGCGGATTTGTTCAACAGGAACAAGTGGAATATCATTGAAGGATATTGTAGGACAAGAAGTTGTAGGTTTACGACGAAGAGTAAAGGTAATTTGATGGGATTTATTGGAATTTATTTTTATTCTCTAGTTATAACACCATTCTTCAAGGTTTGTGATATATGATTGGAGGGTTTGGGATGCAATTAAAGGGTCGTTATTAACAGATAGGATACAAGTGTCATCTCCATAGATGGTGATGACTTTGTTGAAATGGGTTGAGATATCAGCTGTATAAACTGTGTAAAGGATAGGACCGAGGATGCTCCCTTGAGGAACACCAGGCATTCACTATTTAAAAATAATTAATTACAATAACAATCGCCAGAGTGTAGGATTGAAAATTTTTCATATTCGATATTTAGCATTTTTATCGACGATATGATCTTTTCCACTTCGATTGACGATATCTATTATATGAGTCAGTTCTTTCCAAAATGAATCCTACTCATCATTGGAAATATTTCAGGAAACGTGAAAAACTATATTCCCTGTTCCAATAGTAGAATCGAAAATATATTTTTTTTTAATATATAAATTAAGAAATACTTTACTTGTAGCACCTTATTTGATTATTTCAATAATTATTAAAAAATGGTGGAGATATTGTCGACTGTTGATTTTTATAAGAGAATTTGGTTGGGAATTGCATTCATGGGAGTACACAAAAACTTCTGAATATATGGATCAATTATCCAAAACATTAACAATTATATTATGAAATGAAATGAAAAAAATATTTTATTCTGGGACTACTGTCCCTTAAGAATAATAACAGAGTTACAAATTTATGGGTCTTAGTCTGACATAATAATACAAATACAAACTAATTTATTGTTAATTGTAATTACAATTGTGCAATAGGTTGAAATTAAACAGTGTACAGATGCAAGTAATTTTACATGTTAGGGGAAGTTTAAATGTGGAGTAGGTGTTGGAACAGGAGTTGTTTGAAGGAATTTGTGGACGAGGATTGACGCATGGAGGTAGGAAGTGAGTTCCATAAGGAACCAGCACGAATGACGAAGGATTTGCTGAAGGAGGAAGTTTTATGGGAGGAGATATATAAGCCTATAGGTTGAGATCTAGTATTGAGAGAGTGGAATGAGTAAGGAGTTCCAGGATGTAGGGAGGGTTATGGTTCTGAAGATTTGGAAAAGGAAAACACCTAGGAGGAATTGTCGTCGGAAGTAGGATAAAGCCACTTCAACTCGGTGTACCAGAGTGAAACATGTGAACGCCTTGGGATCCCGAAAATGTATCTTATGAAACAATTCATTCTTCAGTCTCATTTCTAGTCTGGCAGATAGCCCTCTTTACACCAAACAGCCGCAGTCGAAGTGGGGGAATACAAGGGAGGTTACAAGGAGCTGTCTGGTTTTTAGAAGAATACAATCACGGAATCTTAGAAGTTGTTTAAGGGCAGTTATGGATTTTCGGGTAATCTGGGAGATAAGGTTATTCCAGGAGAGGTTCTGGTCAAAGGTTACTCCTAGGTTTTTGATTGTAGGGAAAATTAATGTATTATTTTTCAATAATACAGGAAAAAGTAAGTAAATTTCGTTATATTATTTTGAAATTATCTTATTTATTTTTTGATTTTGTAAATATGGTGTGAATGTGATCTCTGAACACTTACACATGTCCTTTGAGTTTAAATGAGGTCAAGGAAGAGGATTTTCGCATAGAGATTGGTAGGCAATTCCAAAACAAGGCAACACGTATGACAAAGGATTTTTTAAAGGAAACAGTTCTCCGATTAAAGTAAATTTTATCTAGTTTATTAAAAAGTAATGTTTAATTACTTTAATCAAATATGTTTTAAGTTATCGCTTCCTATTCAAAAAAAATTTGACTCGCTTAAAAAAACACTTCCTGCTTTCCTGCTGGAAATTGTGCAATTCTTCATATAACTTTTTCGTAGATCTTGATGTCTGCTGTCAACCTTTTAAATATTTCCCTCTACTTACGGGACACCCTCTATTCCCAATCCTCAAAGACTTGAATCTGAGCAGCTGTAGGAATCACTTCTGTTGACCTTAAGTAACGAGAGCCAGAGAAATGAAAGGTTATAGGAGGCCATTGTCTGTGATCTAAATAACTAAACACCGTTTTGGATTCGATAAAAACATCGATTTTCAGTTCTCAGAGTATCGATTTTACAATCAAGGTCCGAGTTGAAGAAATAATTGTCCGTCGGCGTGATTGTGGCAGAAGGTCAAAAACAATGACCTAGCGTTCTAATGCCATTGCAATGGGATCTGTTTAAATCTTGGTATGTTTACAGTAAATTAAATTCTAAAGCAGATGGACATTTATCCAACAGATACATAATTGTTTAATATAATAAATACTGATTATAATAAGTATTTGCTATTTGCTATTTATCAAAGTAAATTTAAATTTACAATATCTTTTTTTCAGGATAATTAGGAGAGGGGAGGAATGGGACTGTTTTTTCCACCAGAAGGAGAAGATAATTTTCAAAATGATGAACCAAACGCTGGATTTGATGAAGATTAACGAAATAATAGCGCCTCGACAAAAAAAAAAAAAATATATATATATAGTAATAATAACAATAAAACTTGATTCAGAGTCCCCTAGGCCAATGTAAATATGGTACATAGGTGTGATTGTGTTTTATTTATTTTATTATCATTTGGCTTTAATCTGCTATTTTATTTATCTTGTACATTACTTTATCTTTTTATTTATATATATATTTTTTCTGCTTTAATTATTTATATGTATTTTCCTTTCTTATGTACATATTGTGTGAATGAATACTATAGCCATAGTACCAATGCCCTTCAGTGCGGCAGACTGTATTAATACTTAATAAAATTATTAAATTATACAAAAATCTCAAAATAAAGCATAAAAACCCATCCCTGAAAGACCTTGAACCTGAGCAGCTGTGATAATTGTTCTTTTGTTAATATTTGCAATTTGTACAGTTAATTTTTAATTTGTAGAAATTTCATCATGAACCTTTTTTTTTTTTTTTGGTAACTCTAAAATCAACAAAACATTTTCTAAAAGATGTCTTTAAAAAGATATAGGATGTCTAAAAGATAAATAAAAAGACAACTTTAAGAAATCAAAAAGACGACTTATACGTCGTCTTTAGCCTTCTTTAAGCTATCCCAAAAAGTTTATCAAAAAGACATCTGGTTTAAGACACTCTATATAACTTCAACCAAAAGGCATCTAGTAGCTATCTGCGATATATCTGAAAGATGTCGTTTTCATATCCTAAAAAGATCATCTGAAAAACATTTTCATATGGTCAAAAATATCTTTTAAAAGGATCTATTGTCTTACAAGGAAAAATGAATGAAAACTTCTTTGTTGAAATGTAATTAATTTATGTGTTCTTATTTGTTTTAGGTGAAGTATTTATAATAATATAAAATAAGTCTGTGTCTTCAACATATTTATTCCACTTTTACATCTGCATCGGCTACGTTTCGGATAGTAAGTCATTTTCAAGCCACCTGTAAGACAAACACTCTTAATTTCATACACTGTTGCAATTTCACATTCTATGATGGTGGTATTAGTCATGTTTAATTTAACATTTTATAAATTATAACCCTAATTAGGTTGAGTCAATTTATTAATTTGAACCACAAGACAGAATGATATCAGGTAAGATCATCAGACATTAATTATATTAAATTTTAAATTTTAACACCAGTACTTTATTTAATCATGCTTATTACATGTAATCCATAATTAGATTAAAGTCAAGTGTACGTGTGGTTGGGAGGTTGCACATTGTTATAATTTTGTTTATAGGTTTGTTCCAACAAGCAGTTCAGAACCAGTTCATGCATTAGTTCAGCACCGATTTACTGCGCATGCCCGATTCAGGTACTAGTTCATGTACTGGACATGCGCAGTAAATACTTTGGTTCATGAACTGGTGCTCGTTGGAACGCTGATTACTGAATGTTGATTACTTGTCGAGATGAATTAACTTCGTGATCTTTTAGTTAATTTTATTTCCAAACTGTATATGTAAGTTCTTACAATCAGCGCTGAACACAGCGATGGCATCGCATAGATCTCTAAACTGAGTAAAACAAAGCCATCAATGAACTCATCGGTGAGTTTAGGAGCTTAGACAGTTAGTAGGCAGAGACAGCGAAGAGGGAGAAACACTACATCTGTTTAATTTAAACAGATACAGAAATTTGTCTCATTAAACAGCGTCTTGCAAGAGATACGTAAACAGTTTTCTGAAACAGGTACAGAAAGCTGTTTAATTTCAATCTAATTTTAATTTTAATTTAATTGCTAAAAGTTTCAATTTTTTATTCTCAGTATGTTCTGGCAGTTTGATCTTTGCAGTAGGACTCATTTTTAGTTTCACATTCTTATAATATTTCTTCATTGCCCTGTTTGTTTTTCATTAATGGTATATTTATGATGGCAGGCTATATAACAACCAGTATATCTGAAAAATAAATCAGATGTTAAAATAAAGTCAAATTACAATTTTTTTTAATCTCAATTAAAGAATAATAGCTTAAATCGATGAGCAAAAAGATCTCATAAAGATTCCATAATTTTTTGCACAACAGTTCATAATCACGACAAACTTCATAATAAATTTGAAAAACCGATTCAAATTTTTTAAATTAAAATTTAATTTTGAAGAGAAAAAATTAAGAATTACTTTCTTCATTTTAGTTTTTAGCAGATTTCGGCCTCACTTCGCAGTTAATTTTTGACAGTTGACACGCTGCTATTTTAGTCTGACCCCCATATCATACCGAATGAAATATTTCTAATCGTAATATTGAAAGAAAAATCTGGTGCGCGCTACACACAACTTTCACTTACCGCTATCCTTAGCTGAAATTATTTTCTGATAATGCTGGTCTATTATAAAATTTTTGAAGTGCATTTTTAACCGAGCTGAAGCTTAAAGCTTACAGATAACGACGAATCGTTAATACATGGAAACATTCCACCATCGTCCTTTTCCTGAAACCAGGCAAACCTGCCAACAATACATCATCATATAGACCAATTAGCCTACTCCCAATCATATCAAAAATTTTTGAAAAGATCCTACTGAAAAGAATCCTGCCAATAATAGAATCCCGTAAAATCCCTACCCATCAATTTTGATTCCGTTCCCAATTCCACTGTCCAACAAGGACTCCGAGTTGTCGACCATATATCCTCAGCCCTAGAAAAGAAGCAATATTGTTCGGGTGCATTTCTGGACATACCGCAGGCTTTTGATCGCGTATGGCACGCTGGACTGCTCTTCAAGCTTAAATTCCATCTACCACAATCGTTATATCTAATACTCCGTTCCTACCTCTCTGACCTTTCAAGTTCGCTGTGGTACTGAATTCTCCAACTGACATTTAATTGAGGCGGGAGTTCCGCAGGGCAGCGTCTTGGGTCCCATCCTTTTCATTCTTTTCACCGCAGATATTCCTGCCCATCCTGATACCCTCCTGGCAACATTCGCTGATGATACCGCTATCCTTTCAACCAACTCAGATCCTAAAACAGCATCATCAAACCTACAAATGCACCTCTCCCTGATTGAACACTGGTGTAAGAAATAGCGCATTAAGACAAACGAATCAAAATGTAAACACATAACCTTTACCCTTTGTCGTAAATCTTGTCCACCAGTTTATTTTAACACCATCCAGCTTCCTTTCTCAGATTCAGTCCGGTAGCTTGGCTTTCTCTTAGACCGACGACTAACCTGGAATCCTCATACTAGACTTAAAAGACAGGAACTAAACCGACGATACGGCCAACTATACCGACTACTAAACAGAAAATCTAAACTTTCCATTGAAAACAAGTTGCTGATCTACAAGATAATACTGAAACCTATTTGGACTTACGGACTAGAACTGTGGGGATCAGCAAAATTTTCTAACATCAAGCGCATCCAATCCTTCCAGTCTGAAGTCCTTCGAACAATAGTCGATGCTCCTTTCTATGTAACCAACAAAACGCTACATCATGACCTCAACATCCCATTTGTCCTAGACCTTACCCAAGAAAAATTCTCCAAATTTCACCAGAACCTTACGTACCACCCAAATCCTCTTGCACAATTCCTATCAAGCACCTCTCATCCCTATAATCCTCCAAGAAGGTTGAAACGGCGCAACCTCGCGACCTTTTGTAGATTGTATATATTGGAGTTCTGGCAAAGGCCAGATTCTCCACTCAAGACATGAGTGTATGTGGCTGAAGTGCTCTTGATCAATCTCCGCTGGCTTTAGTACCAGTGACGTGGTTGAGAGAGTAGCGCAGGGTTCTCCTGGAGCTCCTTCGCTTGATTGTATATAGGTATGCATGTGTTTTTTTTTTTTGCTTAGTTTTAATTTTCTTATTTTTTAGGATATTTTATTTTATTATCTATTGTATATACTTTTTATTATTATTTTGTTTCTATTTATTTTATTTTTTTTTTTTGTACATATAGTGTGAATGTCATCCTACCTCACTATAACCAATGTCCAAGAGACAGATTGTTGTAATACTCAATAAAGAAATAAAAAAAATTAAAAAAAGTTTTGACATTATTATTTATATTTTTTTCGTCACTCTCCGTTACCTTCTAGAACCTTATTTATTTGATATTATTTTTTCTGAAATTCTATGCTTTCCAATGATATATTATACGTATAGGTTCTGACTGTTATTTTCGGATATTCATTTTCAACCTGGATAAGGAAATTTCTTTTTTCTTCAGTTTCCAATTATCATATTCTTCCAAACTTCATATTTAGCCATTTTTGATAGTTACTGTCAATAAAATAGAGATTTAAAAAAAAATAATGCATATTAAAGGTACTTTAAAGGAAGACGTACATGAACATTGGGCATTTAAGCTCTGTAAAATTACATCAATGGGGATTCATCGATAAATCAGTAAGTGCACTAACAGAAACTCTTCTATACATCAAATGGAGTTACAACAAGTACATAATTTTCTGATTTCACTGAGAGAAAATTCATCAAAGTTCTTTGTGATTTAAGATTATGAAATGTCCCTTAATGACTTTTTGCAATAATCCGAGGATACATTTTGAATTTAATTTTGATATAGATATCATTCGATATACTAACATCGATATCTAAGAGGAATATTCGACTTACCCAATGTCGCAACAACCCTAATTGCAGGTGCGTTATGAAGTGACAAACCTAGATAGAATGATGGATTACAGCTTTCGAAAATTGAGCCTTAAGGGAACATATTCGATTCTACGACAAGGGCGTCAGACTCGCCACAACTGTTGCACGATTCTCGTGAAATTTCTGTTGGTGAACTAATTTCAACATGCCCGTTGGTAATGACAGTCGAATCGAGGGATTAAAGTATTTTTCGAAATACTTCATTCGGGCAATGGTAGTTGTCAGTTGGTGTTCTATTTCTCAACAATTTATTAGCTATTAACCCCAGACTAGGCCTGCACAGTTGTTTTTTTTTAATATCAAAATAATTTTTTAAATTCTAATAAATAATAAGAAGAAATTTTCGTTTAAATATGGGGCATATTAATAAACCATTTACAGCCAAAATGACTAATGCTTGAAGGTCTACATTTCTTTTCATAATCTCGAACTTGATTTTTAGACTTTTTTCCCTCTAGATTCGCAATAAGCCATACTGTGCGTCGCGACGTGTCGGCTGCATTGGTGCTATCAACGCCACCGTTATTTACATTACTTACATATCTAGTGGCATCATAAAGCTTATGAATTAGAATCGACCTTGGAATTGAACGAGACAATAATGAACTGTAATGCGTATTCAAGACTAATCTTATTTGGTCGTTCACGAATTCGTATTACAGAAGGAAGCCGGATCTTCAAGACAACAGTGCAATTGATATGGAAATAAGCACAAATGAACAAAAGATGCCTGGAATAGCATAAAAAATACGTTGCTGCGTTTACCTTGCTGCTTAAACTATTTATATACTCACATGTGATTTTTAAATCTATGCTTGAGTTTATCATTGTGTATGGAATTTCGTAAATAGTAATGAAATCTGGCTGAAAACGTTAAAAATAATATTTATTCGTTCATTAATATTAAAACGGCGAAAAGTTTTAAATATTCTACAATTGAATTTTTTCATATTTCTCATAAAACTAATAGGTTTTATCATCGGAGAAGAGTTGAGAGGTGTATTTTGTTTTCATCACCCCTGAACACAGTTTTATGGGTTCCACGGATGTTTTATAAATATCCATATTAGATGGAATGCGCTAAAATTAGTTATAGAGTTATTTTCTAGTCATACAAAAACGATACAGCTAAGGATAAATTTCTGTCGAAATTCCGATTGAATGAAATCATTGATATGATATGGTGTATCTTAACCGCATGAAAAAAATCCAAAAGACCCCTGCCAACAGTTACATGAATTAAAAAATATCATTCCATTTCATCCTCCAAAAAAGTATTTATAACGTGCTCTGTATCTATCAGTGCGGGTTATAAATAGCGCGGAAGTTTACATCCATTTTCCTGTTTTCAGAAGCAACAGAATGGATTGTCGATTGAGGTAGCAAACGAAAGATCAATCCATAGAGCAGTGGTGAATCACGATTTCGATCCTTAAATTTCTTTATAAACTTAATTGAAAGTCAAGAAAGAAATTGGAAGATTTCAAAACTCAGATGATTTCAAAGTGAACAAATATAGGCTGGATGATTCGTATTTTAAAAATTCATCCGTCACCAAGACGTGGTGTAGTTCCTTTGGGTATTTAAAAGGCATGGCGCACAGTTGGACGAAAGACGGACTTTCATGGACATAGAACTCGTAAATGAAGTTGGATTAACTTGATGTTTAGTGCACTTATGTTTCCAAGGCCAAGGAACACGAATATGACATCAAAATTAGAAAATTTCCACGAAAAAAAAAATCCCAGTTTCTTTGTTCAAACCTAGAAATTTTCTAAATTTGACAATAAATTAACTTCGAAAATGATAGAAACCTCATAAAACCAATAATTTTAGATACCTATTTATACCTATTGTCTATGTTACTACATATAACCGTTATTTTATTTATTTTCTTCTAAATTATAAAAACACAATAAATTACAAAATATAATTATAATGCATGTATTTTAATCGCTTAAAAAGCGTATCGTTTATTAATTATAAATATCCATTATATAATAGTTCATATGAAATAATAAACATTTTATTTTATTTTTATTACAAAAATTTAAAAACCATTGATAATGTGATATTTTGAACCTCATCGATACTTTCCCACATTTTTCGATGAAAAAATATGTAATTTTTTCATTAATTTTAAAGATTATATTAACAACAACTGATGCAGATTAAGTCATAAAATATTCAAAAAATACTCTCAGATTCAATTTACCGTTTTGGAATTATAACGACATTTAAAAAGAATAATGGTTGAGATTAAAGACAATTATATTTTATTACTAACAGGCAGTGATCTTAGTGGAAAAAGTAAATACCGTCTTACTTATACCGTCAAAGTAAAGTAAATAAGTCTTATACCGGTACCCATTGACACCACTTTTTATTTAATTTTAAATTTTAGTTCACTTAGCAGTGTTGTCTTGGTTTATTTATTTAGATTAGAAAATAAATGATGATTATATAATAATACAAGAGTTTAATTCTTATCAAGGTAAAAAAATTAAAATTAAAATTGTTACAAAACATTTATACATACAAAAATAATTTTAATTACCTTCTGGCGGACCATGGCGGTTTAAATTAATACGAATTTATCTTTAACAATGACTACTAACAAGTTGTAAGAAATCAATTTTCCTGAGGATATCGGAGTTTTTTTTTTTAATCGCAGTATTTGTAAACAAATGATTTAAAACACCTATTTTAGTTAAAAAAAAAAAGAAAAAGATTCGAAGTAAAACAAGTTTCAGAAATTATTATAATTTTTTTAATCAAGCAAAATGACAGTAAAAATTGTATAAAACTTCAAGAAAAAATTATCAACCATCAACTTGAACCAAGAAATTTTACAAATCACGAGTAATTCCATTAATTAACTAGGTTTTCAACTGAACTATTTACTAAAATACAGTATTAAGTGTTCATTCTGCCAACTAAAAATACTCTCACAACAAGGCTGAGGTATCAATTAAACAGTTTATCTAGTTTTAAGATTAATAAAATTAATAACAATTATTTTAGTCTATGTGACAGGTTTTCCATTACTCGGCCTCCTGTGCGGCTTTCTAATGTACCGTGTATGTTTAATATAAAAATATACCGTAAGAAAAATTATTGCCTGGAGCCTATTAGAGGACATCGTTGCCATGAGACACTTATTGCATGCTAAGGTATTAAAAATTAAAATATTGCTATTTTTGATCATTTTCGACGAATGAAAGATGGATTTAATAGGTAAATAGGCGAAAATAGTTTTATTCCCGTGTACACCTCAGATTAGAATGAATTGGAATGAATTTTTTTCATATTTTTAATAAATGAAAACATATGCTAACCGCTATGCTCTCAGTAATAGAATTCGATACTTCTAGTAAGTGAGAAAATTACAAAGCAGTACTCTTCTGACATTTGATTCTGTTTGCCATAATCAGCTCTGTCAAGGGCTTATCAATCTAGATTGTCCTAAACAATTATACTCATTGTTAAAATCGTTTCTAAGCCGTCGAACCTTATCAGTAAAAGTAGGCAATAAGAAATCAAACACTGTCGATCTCACTTGGGGTACCCCAAGGAGCTGTTTTATCTCCCGTTCTTTTCCTATTATATACTGCGGAAATAGTGGAAATTAAACGCCAAAATACTTCTGTGACAGCATTTTCTGATGACATAGCTGTCTCAAGTAACAGAATGAATGCCAAAAAAGCTATACAGCAGTCATAGCTTGTGAAAACAGCTTGTTTCGGAAACAGCTTGTGAAAAAACTGCAGAATAGCTAAAAATTTTAAACAGATATTAATCCTGAAAAGACGAAAGGAATTTTATTTTATTATCAAAAAGGAAAAAAGAAAATACCAAATGAATTCCAAATTAACAACAAAAGTATTAAATTATCGATTGACTTGACATATCTGTATTCAATTCGACAGGCATTTAAAATTTACTAAATATTTTGACAAAAAAATTAAAACAGTAAGATCTAAGAAGTACATACTCCAAAATGTAATTAGGACAATAAATCTATATTTACGCCTAAAGCTCCTCATCTATACAAGTATAATACGGTCCGCTCTGTAGTAGTGTTGCCCAAAATCGGTCTTCGTCTTGCACTTTGCAAGACCAAGACCACGACCGCCTAACTGTTGCAAGATCAAGACTGTTGAAGAAAAATGAATTTTTGAATAAAAGTTAAGGCACAATAGTTCCTAATACTTTACAATTTTAGTTACTATATGTTAAGAATTGGTACAGCCAATATACTTTTGCATTTAACTCTTCTAATTTTTCATTTGGGCTTAGTTAGGTTTATTCTATCTTAAAAATTACTGTAATATCTCTATAGTAATAAGTTAATACGCAACTTCAAGACTCTTGCACATACAACACTACTCTGTTGTATGGTGCACCTCTGATCATGTCCAGCAAAGCAACTGGGAAAAGTTTATAATATTTTCAAAATGGAATAATCCGGAAAATAGTAAGAGGAACCACGATGCAGAGAATGAAAACGTTGGATATACAATGCAGCGCTAAATTTATCAACAGTAAAAGAATTTCTCAATAAACGAAAAAAATCATTTTTCGAAAAGTCTCAACAATTGGCAAACCCTCTTTTCAAAAACTTATTACCAGCCAAAATTCCAATACATTGTCAACAACTTACATAAGATAGGTGTTTAAATTTAGTTGTTAGCGCTAGAGGATGATGTCAACTCAAGCCTGTGGTGAGCCCCATCACCGATTATATTACAGATGTAGAACAAAATACTCAGAAACGACAAAAAAAAAAGCAAAATACACCTTACAATGATTTTTAGCATTAAAAGGTTTATTAGGAAGACAAAAAAATCCAGAGATTCAAGATTAAAATAGATAAAAAAAAGGGGTATGAAAAAAAATGGCTCTTTTGAACCAAACAAATAGCTCTTGGCAACAATGAATGAATAGAAATTCAGAGATAAGCTGTTAAACTGGAGAGATATTTTCCAGTGGGCATGCTATTCAATAATTTAGTTAATTGTTACTTTAACAGTCATGATAAAGTGTGAATCATCACCAATTGTGTGTGTTAAATAGATTATCATGATAATATTATATTTTATATACGCGAAATGCATTAAGGAGAAAGGAATAGACTAGAAGCAATAAATTTGTAATAAATAATAAATATCTTTAAGGAGTAGCTTAAACAACTTTGTTTATTTGAAATTTATTCTTTTTAATGCAATTTGTCATTATATTTTTGTTCTTATTTTTATAATTTCAAAATATGAAATGAACTTGAACTTTAAATATGCGTTTTATTTTTAGTAATTCGCAAAGTGAAACATTAACCTATTTGTCTACCGCCATGAAGGGAATTCACAATAAGACTGGCATTTTATCAATGATTGGACTTTCGACTAGATTTCATAATAATACAATTTCGGCTTTCGAGATTATGACCGCTGATGTGATCTGTATGTTATTATACAATTAAAAATATTATCCCTCGTCGGGACTTCATTGCAATTATTGAATAAGTGTTAGTCCTAGAGCTATGATTAAAGACAGCTACACGGCTGGGCTGTCTAAACTTGTATAGCATTACCAGCTTTCAGAAAACAAAAGATGGAATTGTTCGAGCTCATTGCCCGTGCTACATTGTTGTCCAGTATGGCGAAGGGCGATTGTAATCTTGAACGAAGCATGTCGGATACGATCTAGGCCATGGTGAATTATCTTCTGATGGAAATGTCTGAAAAATTGCAGAACAATTACCTGATTTAGTATCGATTCCCTGCAGAAAAATAAAATTTTGACTTCTGTTTGTTTAATAATATTTTTTTATTAATATATTTATTGAAATTTACAACTGTATTAGATATAAACACAACTAGTAAATTTGCATTGGTAATATGGAATGTGCAATATGAAAAGAAACTACCAATTGGTAGCACTCTAATTATAATTGGACTATAATTATAGTTCTATGTTATAAGGTCCCGAGGCCATCTTATTTTCAGATTCCAAAGAGGATTGTCAGGAATCCAAGAGATGCAAGGTTAGAAACAAGAGTGTTTGGATGGACCTGAAGTTTATTATGGAAGATAAAGATAGGTATCTGGATTGGGCTAAGTCAGTAACATATAGAACATTAAGTTCAGCATGAATAATTTTATTTGTCACATAGTAGGGAGCATTGACGATTTTGGATTCAAAGGATTGGATATGAGAGGAATTTAATGTTTTATTGAAGTCTCAAAGCTCAACTCCATAGGCCTTATTATAGTCAAGTAAATGAGTCGCTAATTGTTTGATGGAAGTTTAGAGCGTTTGTAAAGTAAGTGTTGAAGAAGCCGAAAACGTCTAGCAGTTTCTTGTTGCTTTAGTCTTGTATGAGGATTCCAAGTAAGACGTTTGTCCAGACGGAGTCCTAGGTAGCGGATCTGTTCAACAGGAGTAATAATATAGAATCAACAAAGAGAACAAAAACACATTTTTGTATTACAGGAAAAAACATATGATTCAATCTTGGAAATTTTAACATAAACAAATTAAATCATTCGGTCCAAAATTTAGGTACTTTTTAAGTTCATCAAGTGCTCTATTGAGTTTTAAAGTCTTGGATACACAGTTAACACCTTTATGCGTTTTTATATCTGTACCTCGGAGGTAAGGAACACAAGTTCACATGTTTGTATTAGTTCAGAGGAGTCCATTTTCCATGACTTTGTGCTATTAAAATTTTTTTCTTAGTTAGTAAATTATTTGTTTTAAAAAATGGGCAAAGTGCTCTTTACTTTAAAGACACATATCTGTACCCGATATAAACAGGACCTAAAATTATGCCATTGAGCAAACAGTTCGAATATCAACGTCCTGAATGTTCCAATTGTTTTGGCAAGCAAAAGACAGTAAGATTCAAACTGTATCCATTCTGCAAACTGGTGAATAATTAAATTAATACTTCTAAGTTAGTTCTGCAATATATGGTATCTTACTTCTATATTTATTTTTTACTTCTTCCATTTTTGTTTTATTCACATTGTACTCTTATCTATAATCTCTTAATTTTATTTTATATGTATATGTATATATTTATAATTTAATATTTCATAGGTATAGTATTTTTTCCCTTGTATCCATCCATATTTTTCACTTCAAATTTTAGATACTGTAATTTACTTTTTTTTTTTTTTCTTTTTTTTTCCTTTTCTCACATTCCTTTATGTCTATTATTTCATGTTATGTCCTTTTTCCTTTTCTTTCAATCTCCTGTAGATCTGTAGAAGTATATTCACATTTGCATATATTATATATTACACTACAACAATTGTTACCATCTATTTACTTCAGTTTAGGATCTTGTTACTTAGCTTACTCTGTTTATATTTTAATGTATTTACTGTTAATAATTTTAAGAAGCTGATTCACATTGTTTATAATTTTTTGTCATAATATTATGTAACTTCCACAATTCTCTATCTTTTTGTATCTTGTCCGTTCTAGCCCAGAAGAAGACCTGGAAAGTTGGATCGAAACGTTGAAAAAACTTTTAATAAAATAGTTTTGCCACTATTTAGCCTATTTATGACCGCCACCTCCATCATCCTTCCACCATCTCCTTCCTTTATAATGCAACGGTCAACTATTAAATATTCAATTAAATTAATACCTTCTTTGGAGTAATTCCTTGAATCCTCGAGCTACTTATCGAGCTTTTTAGGTTCCATCCTTCTTCACCGAGAAGACTCATTTAGTTTTAATAGGTATAACTCCTACTTTCATACACATCGTGCTTTATGAAGTGTCCAAGTACACGTCTTCTCATGAACACTCAATTTTACGGCTTCCTACCTCTCCAGGAATTGACTACTAATTTCATAATTGAATGGAAATCCTTCGGGTACAATCAGCATATAATTAGTATTGTTAAGGCCATAAACATTTATAGTTACTGTAACGTTTGAATTTAAAATGCTGCTACAGTGGCTTAATATTACAGTGCGGTCATACGGAGTCACATTTTGATTGGTTGGCCATCTTGGATCATCCCTTGATATCTGCTTGCTCTATAGGCACCTCAAAACTGTTAAATTTTCATCTTTTATTAGCAGTATTTTAGTTTAGAAGCTTAATTTTGTTTTTTTTTAAGTGATAGGTTTAGTTTATTAATTTGTAGTTTTTATTGAATAGTTATATATTTTATTGTTTAAAGTGATAGGTTTGGTCTTCTCTGATAAGTTTCATCTTCACAGACTCTTGTTTTGTTAGTGATATGTTGTTTAAAAGTTTAATTCTGTTGTTTTAGTTGTAGATTTAGTTTATAATAGATAGTTTTTATTTAATAGTATACATGTTAGTGTTTAAAGTGATAAGTTTGTTTCATCTTCATAGACTTCAAATTGTGAGTATACTTTAATTCTTTACGTCATTTTTTACATTACAATTTAACTTGAAAAATAAAACATTTTTAATCAACAAGGAATATAAATACAGAAAAGGATAAAACAGAGAATATTTATTTATTTACAAAGGAAATTAAATTTATAAATGCTGCACATATACATTTACAGATTTACTGCAAAAACAGACAAATGAAAGAAATACTTTTTACTAATTGAATTTATTTTAAGTCTAAATACAATAAACCTCTTAAGAATACTATCTTTAATATTGTGACAATTAATTATATATTCTGCATCAACAGAACTCATTTTTTCTATGAAAAATCCTTTTAAATCACCTCTTACTGAGTTGATGTGGCTCATATAGATTTCGTTAATCATTTAATTTTTTACTTTATTAATTAATTTTCATTTGTAATTCAGTAGTAATGAAAGAAAAAGATGGAAATCAAGTTTGAAACTTGTTTATATGAAGATAGTGTCTATAGTTGGAGACTACTAGCTAACACAATTTTTATCTTGAAGTTAGTAGTTTCAAGTATAAAATTGAAATTTGGTTTTCCTTTATAGTTATTGTTACTTTCATCATTAAAATATGAGTATAGTTGATTATCCTTAGCTTTATTGAGATCTCGAGTAACTGAAAGTTATTTTCTTATATGCCAGAATAAGTTGTATGATACCCATCTGAATTTTAAGAAATAGATTGTTGTGCTGCAAAAGTTCTGAAATGAAATATTATTTTCCTTAGTTTTTCTTATAATTGAAATTCTAAAACTGCTAATGTTTATTCTAGATGGTTCAACTATCATTTAAGGATCATCAACTATACTCAATTCAACTATGATTTAAGGATCATCAACTAACTCATATTTTTAATATTGAAAGTAACAATGACTATAAAGGAAAACCAAATTTCAATTTTGTATTTGAAAAAACTGACTTCAAAATAAAAATTGCATTAGCTAGTAGCCTCAAATTATAGATATTATCTTCTATAATTACGTTTCAAAATTAATTTCCATATTTTTCTTTCATAACAAATGAAAATTAATAAAATATAGTAAAAAATTAAATGATTAAGTCATTTTCGAAACCTATATGAGCCACATCAACTCAGTAAGAGGTGATTTAAGAGGATTTTTCATAGAAAAAAATGAGTTCTGTTGATGCAGAACATATAATTAAGTTTCACAATATTAAAGATAGTATTCTTAAGAGGTTTATTGTATTTAGACTTAAAATAAATTCAATTAGTAAAAAGAATTTCCTTCATTTGTCTGTTTTCAGCAGTAAATCTGTAAATGTATATGTGCAGCATTTATGAATTTAATTTCTTTGTAAATAAATAAATAAATATTGTCCTATTTTGTCTTTTTATTTTATATTCCTTGTTGATTAAAAATGTTTTCTTTTTCAAGTTAAATTGGATAGTTCTTCAATCAATTGATAATTGATTATATTTTATCCTTACAGTTCACTATTAATTTTTTTTCTTGGTATAGCCTGTGTGATAAAATTGAAAATATATTATAGCCAACAATCTCTAATTTTCCAAAAAAGTAATGAAAAATAAATAAAACAATGGAAAGCATTAGATTCTGGACTAATGGAAAATATCAGGTGTGACGAACAGTATTACAATTATATTAATTCACTTCATTTATAACAGGTATGTTGATGTTAACTGGTAAAGAGAAATTTTTAAATTATACAAAAACTAAGTTATACCACTCCTAAACAGATACTCTCCTTACCACCTTTAACAGGCTCAAAAGTAAAATGAACAATTTTTTTCTAATTCAGATACAATATACAATAACATTATGGTAAGAGGTAACCGTTTCATCAAAAATATTTTATTTTCAATGATCAGAAATGATTCTATTTATCGAGGATCAAATTTTGAACTATTCAAACTAAGGCTGCCTAACTGTTGCAAGACCAAGACCAAGACTGGTAAAAAAAAAAAATTCTTTTTATGAATAAAAATTAAGGTAAAATAGTCACTAAAGCTTGGACAATTTTAATTACTATATGTAAAGAATTGGCAAAACCAATATCCTTTAGAATTTAACTCTTAATTTGTCATTCGGGCTTAGTTAGGTTTCACATATCTGAAAACTTACGGTAATATCTCTATAATAATAAGTTAATAGGTAACTGCAAGACTGTTGCGAGACTTGCCAAAACCAAGACCAAGACTGTGTATGCAAGACAAAGCACTAGTTGGAGTGTTCAGTCACAAGTAAAAATTAAAAAAATTATACTTATTAAATTTGCATTAAATGATTTATATTTGTTAAATTTACATTAAATAATGTATATTTATTAAATCTACATTAAATAATTTATGTTTATTAAATTGATATTAAATAGTTGATATTTATTAAATAATTTATTTTTATTAAACTTGCATTAAATAATTTATATTTTTTAAATTAATATTAAATAATTTATATTTATTTAAAGTTTCGTTTTTTTCAAAGGAGAATATTGAGAAGAAAAATAAAAATAGTCTCATGGTTGTTGACTTAGAATTGAGTTTCTGGTTTTCCAATGAAAGTTAATTTTCACTCAGTTTTTGTTTAATGTTTTAATAATTATATAAATTTGTTTGTGAATTTTCCAATGAGAGAGTTAAAGATAAATAAAATGTAAATCGAAATATGCCGAAGTTTATTGAAATATATTTTAAAAGAAGTTAAATAGAAAAAAACAAAATATAGTTCTTTGATTTTATTATTTATTTTCGCATGATATAAGTGATTCATATGCATCATTCAACTTTTCCAACTTCAATTCTATCTCCTAAACCATTCTAGTTAATAGTTTTTGCAATAATTACTTTTTAAATTGAAATAACAAAAAGAGACTATTCAAATATTAGTTTCCCACCGACCCAATATGGCCGCCACATCGGTATGACCGCACTGTAATATTAAGCCGCTGTATGCTGCGGAACAGTAGCGCCATCTGTTAGCTATTATGAAGACGCTATCTATTGGCGGAGACCTGAAACAAAGAACTGCAGATTCTAGTGAATTCTTATCTGGGTACCCAAAGGAGAAGCCTTGATCTTTTTTTCTTTTTGTGTCTCTTATATCTGCAAAATGAGCAGTTTTACACCTAATTCGAGAGAAATGGTTGCTGGTGAGAGCCAGGAGATATGTTTCCAGGCGACAAAGATGAGAAGTATGGCAAGGAACCGGCATACAGGATGAAGCAGCTAGCAGAATGTCAAGTACATCCAAATTATTATAGCTAACCCATTAACTATGTTAATGGTTTATTTATGTAAGTGTTAATAAATGTTATATTTAGGATTTAATATATGATAGTTAATATAATAGAGTTAATAAATGTTAATATTTAGGAGCCCCCATTCAACGTTTACAAGAGGTAACAGGATTTAATATTTTTATTTTATATTTTATTGTTTTTTAATTATATAATTTTTTTTCTTGACCTTAATTTGACCAAATATTGGAGTTCTGGCAGTGGCCAGCTTCTATACTTGAGTCCTGAGTGTATGTGGCTTTAGCCCTCTTACTCAGTCTCTAGTGGCTTTTAAACAGTGATGCGTCTGGGAGAGAAGCACTGAGATCCTTTTGAGCCCTGCCTTTCACGTAAGAGCGACAAGGCATGGTTCAGAGTTCCATATACTGAATGTAAATATTGTACATAGAAATGAATGTGTGACAAGTCTTTTTTTTTTTTTTTCTCTCTCTTTCTTTACTATTCTTTCAATGTACTTCTTTCTTTTTTCCTTTTTATAAGTTATTTTTCTTGTTTATTTTAATATATATAATTTTTCTTCTTATTTTATTTTTTTCTCAATTTATATTTTAAATTGTATATAAAATGTATGAATGTAAACTTAGAGCCATAATTTAATTATTTTATTTATTTATTTGAACCCTACCGTGCCATTGAGACAATACGGGTATTGCAGATCTGGGCTGTTATACGTCACTGCCTGCTTCTGCAACGAGACCAGTTTTCATATTTACTTTTGTTATTTATTGCCTTATTCCGCTCCTCCTTGTTCCGGCGGCCTCCCTGGCGCGGGTCCTCTTCTTGTGAGGTTGAAGTGTGGTGGTCCAATAGCTTCTTTCCACCCGTACACAAATTCTTTGTAGTACGGGTAGTTTTCTTCCGTAACTAGCTGAGGGAAATCGGACTCTGTGAGAACATAGAGACCGGTCTCCCTCACCAATTTGGCCTTTAGCGACTCAAAGGCAATGCAGTTTATGATAATGTGCTCAGAAGTCTCCGGGATCCCTCAGCTAGGGCATAGAGGATCGACATATTTTCCAAATCCATGGTGCTTGTCTCGAAAGAACCCATGCCCAGTAAGGAATTGCGAGAGCCAGTAATCCGAGAGGACCCTCCTGGCTTCCAAACTCCCACCGTTGATTCCACATTTTAATTGTATCTTCCCGGATAATAGATTTCCATTTTCTGGGGTTTTCGTCGATTCTCTCTCTGAGGCTTTCCGGTAGACCTGCTGAAGCTTCCTTCTTATATATGTATCTGAACATGCCTTCTCGCAGGAGGAGTTCGAGAGGCACTCCTCCCGCTAGTAACAGCACCGCCTCATGAGAAACAGTCCTGTACGCTCTGGTGACTCGCAGCAGAGCCGTTCGCTGGATTTTCGCCAACTTGCTCTTCTGTTGGTGCGAGAGATTCCGATTCCAAGCAGGGGACGCATACATCAGTATAGCTACAATCATACCTTTATAAATGATCATTGTTGCTGGGTATCTGAGGCCCCGGGCGCTGCTCGACTCAGGCCGTTCAGACATTGGGCCATTCTATTCCGCAGATAGTCCAAGTGAGGGGTAACATTGAAACCTCTTCCGAATCTGACTCCAAGATAGATGATCTCCTCACTTGGATGTATTCTTGTTTCGTGAATCATTATACTGATTGGGCATGCCCTATTAGTTTTTTCTTTCAATAGAATGGACCCCTTACATTGATTGTAAAAACTTAATTCCTTAGTTTTTAATTATTTACATAGTTCACCTTCCATAATTTCAAACATATTGAGCAAACCATCTAATTATATATCACTCATACTAATTGCATCTACTTTCTTACAGTAACTGTATAGCCACAATTAATTTTGTAACTTATATTTTAAATCATTCCGAAACGACAGAAGTACACTAGACAACCTAATAAAATTAGAAGCTGATATAATCTAAGATTTTCTATCAAAGGAATTCCTCTTAGTAGCATCTTTACATATCGAAAATGCATTCAACTCTGTATGCATAAAATATTTACTAAATGCGTTGACTGGAATTGGGACATATGGTGAAATGTTTGGATTTATATTTAACTTCTGTCGTAAACCTATGACTTCCTGTCCTACAGTATTCTTTAGCAATACCCCACTTATCCCTGTTGACCAAATCCGATACCTAGGACTCCACCTTGACAAACGACTCACTTGGAATCCCCATACCAGACTGAAACGACTAGAAACCGCCCAACGTTCCCGACTACTCCAGTACTTACTAGACAAACGCTCTAAACTGCCAACTATTTACAAAAGACTCATATATATTACTATAATAGGACCTATTTGGACTTACGAGATCGAGCTTTGGGACTCTACTAAACCATCAAATTCCTCTCGTATCTAATCCCTACAATCCAAACTCCTTCGTAAAATCCTTAATACTCCCTACTTTGTCACAAATATAATCATCCATAATGACCTTAATGTACCATATGTTTCCGATTTAGCTCAATCCAGATACCTGTCCTTTCATAATAAACTTCTGAACCATCCGAACCCTCTCGTTTCCAACCTTGCTTCCTCTTCTATTCCTGATAACCCTCCGAGGCGTCTGAAAAGAAGATGGCCTCGGGACCTTCTAATATAGAAATATAATTGAGAGTGCTACCAATGGGTAGTTTCTCTTCATGTTGTACATGTCATATTACCTGTTCATATTTACGTTGTATTTATTATTAATTACAGTTGTAAATTTCGTTAATAAAAAAAAAATTAACTTCTTAGACAATAGGAGGTTTTATGTAAGTTCCATCAACGCAATATCAAATGAATTTGTACAAATAAACGGTGTCCCACAAGGCAGCATACTTAGTCCTATTTTATTTAGCCTTGCAATCAACGGAGTCGCTACAAAAGGAAGATTCCCATCTAACATTTTGATGTACGCTGATGAAGTAATGATTTATGTTAAGGGTAAAGATACTACGCTTGTTCACGAAATTCAGCAAGAATCTCTATGTGATGTAACGTCTTGGCTTAATACACGTAGTTTTAAAGTTTCCGTCACCAAAACACAGACGATATTATTTACAAGAAAACCAAAGTTTACCATTAAAAATATCAAAATTAATGGGGAGGATTTATTTTACTCAACGAGTATTAAAAATCTTTATTTCACTTTAGAGCGCGCTCTTACATGGACACCCTATATAAAACAGCTAAGGGCTAACTGTCTACAGGCTTTAAATATCCTAAAAACGGTAAGCAATCACAACTGGTGAGCTGATAGAATCAGTATAATTCGATTGTATAAGGCACTCGTACTGAGCAAATTAGATTATGCGTGTGTAGTATATGGTTCCGCTAGCAAAAGGACACTTGAGATGCTGGATACGATCCAAAACATAGCACTTCGAGTAGCCACTGGTGCTTTTCGATCAAGCCCCATAGCGAGCCTTCAAGTCGAAGTAGGTATAATGCCACTGGCTATACGAAGGCAAATTTTAGACTTCGCTTTCTATTCAAAAATAATTTATAGACCCACTCACCCTTTAAAAAACATACTCGTTATACCAACAATAGTTCTCGTAAACCCACCAACTAAATTATCTTTAGCATAAAGGTTCTCAATACACAACACAAACTTTGATCTCGCACCTTTTCCTTCAATTCTAGAAGTACAGTAATTGCAAACAGAGCCTTGGCTGCTACCAATTCCTAAAATGCATAAAGTAAAATGTAACAAGGCCCTTCCGTCAAAATTAAGATTAGCAGAGTTCACGGATTTCCCACTGAAAAATTCTGATTGGGAATATCTTTATACAGATGGGTCAAAAACTCAAGATGGAGTCAGTGCGGCTACTATTTCTGAAAATGTACAAAAGTTCTCACTACCCCATATTGCTTCCTACCAGCCCGAATTGTTTGTAATAAATCGTGCCGTCTTAACTGCCATAAACAGCAAATTTATGTTTGTACAGATTCAGAATCTGCTCTTAAAGCTTTGAAAATTTCCTTTTCAACTAACTCATTAGTCACGGACACAGTTAGGCATATAAAAGCATTGGAGAGTATAGGGTGTAAGATTCCATATCTCAAAAAATATAAGAGAAACTAATATTAATCCACATCCGAAATCCCTTAGGAGTTTCTCTCGCGGTGTCAGCTGCTACCACCACGTAGCAAAACTACAGTTCGATGCAACCAATAACCTAAATAAAAACCTTGCCACAGTCATCATACCACTAGACTGCACACAGGCTTTTGATTCTGTGTCCCACACCATTCTCATAAATTAACTCAGGCTTCACCAATTTCCAGAACAACTGGTCGACATTGTCGACTCTTATTTCAGTGACAGGGCTTTCTCAGTCTGAGTCAAAACTGAACTCTCAACCCTCCCTCCCCGCCCCCGCCCTGTCACGTGTGGCGTTCCCCAGGGCTCACTGCTAACGCCGATTCTCTTCAATATATACACACTGCCCAAATAATTGGAACTAATATTGGCAATGTTCAAATCGCTGCTTACGCTGATGATATAGCAATATATTCAGCAAGCATGAGTGCGAAACACGCAATGGGCCGAGCACAAAATGCAACAAAATTTACCACAAACAAACTCAGAGATATAAATATCCTCATTAATCCACAAAAAACCGACGCTATCACCTTCTCTTAGAAGAAAAACACCAGAAAGACAACCAGAACTAAATGGACAAATTATCAAAACAAAAAGACACATACCTAGGCATAAAACTCGAATCACACCTATCATTCACAGCTCACATACAACACAGAATACACACTGTAAAATCTACATCAAATCCACTACAACACTTACTCTATTCACCAGGACTGTCACTCAGACTTAAACTACTCATTTACAAAGCCGTCCTCAGATCATCACTTCTATACGGATCACCTCTCCTCCACTATCTATTTCCCACAGCCCTGAAGAAAATACAACAATATCAAAACAGTATCCTAATGAGGATATGTAAAGGTACTTCACTGGAACGATGCAACATCACCTTAGCACACAAATAACTACAACTCGATAGAGTCCAAGAACACATTACAAGAAAACACATTAAATTTTTCGGCAGCCTCCCTGATTCCTTTAATCCATTATTTGATTCCATAACCCCACCACGACTCCCCGCCAGATGGCAAGGTCGTAAGTGCTCAATCATTCCAATCAACATAACCACATAATTCTACCTTACGACTCTCCCCATCCATATCCTTATGAATTGCTTCGTAAGATTTGTAATTGGAACCCCGAGACGCTCCCGTGTCTCCCACCACTACACTGAGTTAGGGTGGCTCTTCCCCTCCTTAAGAAGACAATATTTCCTTGGCACTTTCCTTTATCAAATCATTACCGATCATCGTCCTTCTTATGCCTACAACCTTCTCCAATTTAAGTCCTCAATCCATTCACTCACTACAAGATCCCGACCCTCTGACCTATACATCCCTTCTCATAGATCTGCCTCATTCCAAAATTCCTTTATAGCCCGCTCTGTCAACTTTTGGAATTCCCTCCCGATCAAAATTCGACATGCCCCTTCCCTGTATACATTCAAAAACCTCCTATTCCAATTCCTGTTCCAAAAACAGTCTGATACCAGCTAACTATTGATATTATATATGTATTGTGTAGCAATCATATAATCATAACACTTGGTAAGAGATAGTACATGCATTTCCTACTATCGACGTAGGAATTTCAATACATACATTTTTTTTTATGTTATTTTTTATTCAATTATAAGTAACTGTTTATTTTTATATATATATTCAAGTAAAGTTTTTTTTTTTTTTTTGTTTTTTTTATGAAATGAACTCATTGTATCTCTTTTTCGTTCTTCATTTCTCAAAGTGTATGTTTATGTTGTTCAACCCTTAAATATAATTTTGTTCATAGTTCAAGTGATTCGTTCATAGTTTTAATTGTTTTGTTCATAATTTTAAATGCTCTGTTCATAGTTTTACCTGTTTGTATATAGCTTGTGCACCTAAGGTTTTCTTTACTTTTTATTTTATTTTATCAATTTTATTTATTGTTTCAACGTTCAGGCCAGTAATATTCTATTATTTTGTACATTATTGTTATTCTGAAGGGACTTAGTCCCAGAATAAAGTTTTTTTTTCTATCTATCTATCTATCTATCTATCTATCCCCTCCACATCACACTCCTATTATTTTTATTTTGTCATTTTATTTATGTATTTTATTATTTATTATTTTAACAATTATTGATTATTATTTGTTTGAACTACAATGAGCGGAGTCCCTCCTCAACTTGTAAATCTCAAACATAATCTGCAGTCAGAAAAGTTTATCAACCATTTTATGAAGCATCACACCTTCAAATACCGAACAAGGTTCAGGTAATCAACGTATCGTTTCATTATTATAATGTCACGATTTATCTCTAATTCGTTGCATTCCGTTTCAGAGAGATCTAAAAAAAAAGAGATGTAAGATATAATTTTTGAGGTTATCCGGTCACTCAGGTATTAGAGGTAATGAGCTAGAAGATATCATGGCAAAACAAGCAATCAAGGCAGAAATTCCATTAGGGGATGCTTTTCCAAAGGAAGTAGTAGGTATGGTAAAGAGAAAGGCTCTGAAGAAATGGCAGGGTCTCTGGCATGTTTTAAGAGACAATAAGTTGAGTGTAATCGAGCCTTCTGTAGTTCCAGAAGTTGAGCGAACCTCCAGTTGAACAGAAGAGAAGAAATAATATTGGCAAGGCTTCGAATCGGACACTCATGGGTACCTAATGACAAAGGGGACACCCCATCAGTGTTTCTGCTGCGGGGTCAATTTAACAGTTAGGTAAATTTTTACTGAATGTTATGCATATGAAACACGACGCAATGAAGTTGAATTGGAGAACGATATTACTGAAATTTTGAAAAATGAAAAAAAACACTAAATTGACAAAAGACTAACGTGGAACCCACATACCAGACTTAATAGACAACAACTAAACAGACGATTCGGACAGCTATATAGACTAATGAATAGAAAATCTCAACTTTCAGTCGACAACAAACTACTAATCTACAAGACAATCCTGAAACCTATCTGGACCTACGGACTAGAGCTTTGGGGCTCAAAAAAACCTTCTAACATTAAGCCCTTCAATCCTTTCAGTCTAAAGTCCTCCGAACAATAGTCGATGCTCCCTTCTATGTATCCAACAAAACCCTCCATAATGACCTTCATATACCATTTTTTATTGACCTAATCTCAGACAAATTTTCCAAATTTCACCAGAAACTCACTCATCATCCAAATCCTGTAGCACAATCCCTATCTAGCTCCAGCCATCCCTATAATCCTCCCCGGAGGTTAAAACGGCAGTGGCCCCGCGATCTTTTGTAAATATGTATATTGGAGTATTGGCAATGGCCAGATTCTCCACTCATGTCCTCAGCGTCTGTTGCTCTAGTGCCCTCCATCAGCCTCCACTGGCTTGCAATACCATTGACGCGGCTGGGAGAGAAGCACTGGGATCTCCTGGGGTCCTGCCTTGGCTTCCACATTTGGGGGACAAAGCATGACTCGGAATCCTCTTGGCGAATGTAAATATTGTATATAGGTATGAGTGTGTTTTATATATTTTAATTTCATTTAGCTTTTCTCTATTTTTTTCTTTCCTCTTGATTTTTTTTTTTTTTTTGTTTACCTATGTTATCATTTGTATGTATATATTGTGTGAATGTTTAATGTAGCCCTAATATTAATGCCCTCCAATGCGGCAGAATGTATTATTTTTCAAACAAAAAAAAAAAAAAAAAGTTGACAAAAACAAATTTTATATTCCTTCGAATAACGCAACTATATAACAAATTTTAAATTTTGCTTACACTTTTTTGGAAATTTTAATGTTTTAAATATTTTGTACTTTCTACAAATTTATTGTTAAATGTAAGGGCTAAAATGACCCGTGAGAGGTTGAGGAGCCCCATTGCTATAAATAAATAAATCATTCTTTAAATTGATGCATTTTTCTTTTGTTTTTTTCTTTAACTCAATACTTACCTCATTATAAATGATTACTTAATTATTAGCAAATAGAAATTTCAATCTGTTAGAATTATTCTGTATGTAATATTGTGTATAAAAAATGACCGTTTTATCAAATACAAGATTTCAAAGGACTGCAAATATTTTTATTCTAAACCAATACTTAATAATCTATTTAGAGCAATCTATAAGCTTGTTTAATCTCATTCAACTTCTTTTTTAAAAAAACCTCAATTTAGTTATTTGTTTGAAAGAAGAAACCGGACAGCGATATTCTCGTAATTTTAAGGCATTACTGAAAAAAAAAAAATTCAAAGCAGCTGAAGCAACAGGTGAAATTATTAAATATTTTAGGGAAGGTGTCCTTGACCAGCGCACTGTGCGGCGTTGGTTTGAAAAATTTAGCAGTGGAGATACAACATTGGAAAGAAGAAGGTCTACGGGCGACCATTAATGGATATTTATGAGGTTCTGTAGGAAGCTGTTGAGTCAAATCCGTCAGGGAATGTGGTGTGTCGAAAGATACTGTTAGTCGTCATCTATTCTCCATGGGGAAGGTGAAAAATAAGCACTCAGCATCATCTAAGAGGTTAGAAATTTGTGAAAATTTATGGAAAACCTCTTCTTATATGAGATTTTACCGGAAGATTTTCACCTGTGATGAAAATTGGGTTTACTGGGGAAATCCAAATACCCGTGAGCAATGGCTAGATCACGGTCAAACTGCTTTTCTGGTTGTAGTAAGGGGTCAATTTGAAAAAAAAAAATCCATGTTTGCGTTTTTTTGGAATTTTGAAGGTGTTATTTATCACGAATTTGTTCCTAATGGATGCTCTATGAATTCTGAACTCTACTACTAAAATCTGGAAAGATTGTACGCGAAGTTGTGAGAGCTTAAAAAAGAGTTATCCTGCTTTGATCAACCGAAAAGGAATCTTATTCCAACAAGATAACACTCGTCCTCACACTTTCCGTGGAACCATAGAAAAGTTTAAAGAACTTCATGGGCTTGAACTCCTGCCTCATCCACCATATAGTCTAGATCTTGCACCATCGGATCACTACTTATTTAGATCCAAAGATTTGATAATTTTGCGGTCCAAGAGTTCTTTGACAGCTATCCCAAAGAATGGTATCAGTGTGGTATCGAGCAATTGGCCAGCAGATGGCTAATGACGGTAGATAACAATGGACTATAGTTTGAGTATTAATTGTATTTTATATCAAAGAAATAATAATAAAAATATTAGGTTGAAAAACTTTTTTTTTATACAATCTATTATAACATAGAATGGTTACTTATAGCAATAATTCTAATCAAATCACTTAAATTATTCAGTAAAACTTAATATCTTATCTTTCTGGAATAACAGGTCTAAACTAAAATCAACTGAATGTTCAACAAAGGGAAATTTTTTATTCACATATTATATCCACAATACCTAAGTTTTATATTTTATTGAGCTTGCAGGTTATCTTTCTGAATATTAACAATAATCTCATTGGTATTTATATAAGGCTTATAAGGTGTAGAAAATATGGTAAATACCTCTTTTACTTGTTAATTAGTTAGATTATAATAATTTATTGCAAATAGGATTTAAACGATCACCTTAAATTTCAATGAACCCTGTTAAATTAAAAATTTAAGTAATTCCGCTCAGCCTTTCAAGAAAAACTTTAACAAATCCATTCACAAAAATTTTAAAAATTTCATTTTTTTTTTTCCTCCTTCTCTACCTCGCCATTTAGGCTATATGGGGTTTTGCAGAGCCGGGGGATGAGGGCGGAGAATTTAAAATCTCCTGTCACCGGAACGCGAACTTGTACTTTTTAATCTCTCATAACTTCGGTTATCTGATTACCGGGCAACTCGCAGTGCTGTGCACACGTATTAGCCCATTATAATTGCGCCACCCCCTCCAAATAATTTCATTTATCAATCCGGGCCGGCCACAAATTGAGCGCAGGTCAGTCTCAGCACAGGGGCAGCAAAGGTATAACAAAGCGGCACTAGTGGTTCATCTATCATAT